>OW388156.1:3287500-4527443 GCA_936450015.1 Meganola albula | reverse complement strand
TGGACTTGCTGATAGCCCGATTTTTTTTTTATAATTATATTAGTAAAATAATATTCACCTCTGCGTACATCAATGAGTATTATTGATGTGAGTTTTACTACTACTTTACTTTTAGTAGCCGTTAATTTTCCAAAATGTATTAAAGACCTACCGAAATTGTTACGCCTCTGTATGTCCCGTGAATTAGACAATAAGACAGTCCTTACCTTGAACTCGACATTCCCTGGAAAATTCCTTGCTAAACACGATTCCCTTGAACGGCCGCGTCATCTCAATGTGGATAGTGATGGAGGTTTTGTCGCATACTGATGATATGCTGGACACTCGGTTGGGTTGTATCTGGCCGGCCGCTGCTGCTAGCCACGTTAGCAGTACCGCACGCCACATTTTGGCGCGCCCTGGGAACAAATGACAACCGCATAAGATCATAATATTGCAATAAACTTAAAGGGCACGGCGCCGCACTTTGTGGTTAGATTTCCTAAAGAAGACCACACTTGGAAAAAAATATTTGAATCAACTTGAGGAATAAGGGTGTGCTATGATTTATTATATTATTTGTGCTATGACGCAGATATGCTGCGTAGATAGCAAAGCTGCAAATCTATGTCTATAGGTACCAGTAAGATGTGCTATGACGATGCGCCGCCGCAGGCACGCGCGAGGTAGCTGTCTGTGGTCCGTGCAGATCGAAACTGTGAGACCCATTGACAGTATCCAAGGTATAGCATACTCGTATATCTTTCCATAGTATTATACAAAAGTAGCTTGCTTTAGTTAAAATTTTTGATATGCTACCTATTTATTCTATAGCTATATGGATCAATGAGTATGATTGGTGGATGTCAAACGATCAATCCGATGTCAAACAATCCATAGCAATTTACCATGCGCGTCCCTGATCGAAAACCAACCAACTTACACTTGGTTTTATCAAATTAATTTGGTGTATAATTTGTTATGTATAATTTCTGAAACGTTGATATAAAATCTGTTAAAAGATATTTTTATTTCAATTTGTAATTCTTTGTATAGCTAAGTGTAAAATGTAATGGATTGCACAATCAAGAAGTATAAGATACTGTACGAATATTAGATAGTCAAGCAATTTTAGAATTAGATGTAGCAGATCAACAAATTGCGGATAGTTTTGCGGTTTCTGCGGCGGATATGAAGGCAATTTGAGACAATCCATGATTTATACTCGTATATCCAGCAATACTCGAAAAATTGTGAAATGGAGGATATTATTGTTCATTTATAAAAATATATATACCCATTTTTATAAGGTTTAGAGGTAAAATAATGTCTAGTTTCCTTCATTACTAACATAAGAGCTTAGCCCTTGTCGGTGCAAGGATGCAACCTCCTTAATTCCTCGCTCTCTCAATTGCGATTCATTTTACCACCTCAAACAACATTATGGCAAACTTTTCTTTTATCTGACCTAAAGTTAAAGTTAGTTCTTCGTTTTCCTTTCATCTATTCATCTATGATGTTCGTTATGAAGCCATCATCTCTTAAAAGGTGTTCAATCGTATGGGAATTATGTTTTGTTACAAAATACTTACCTACTTATTCCAAAAAATTTAGCAACTCGAGGTTGGAAATTGTATCCGATGAACGGTTATATTCACTTGTACACACGGGTACACATCAAGCTTTACATTTCTAGTAAAAGCAGACCTCTCGTTTTACAGAAATCCTATTCAATGCGAGATCAGCTTATACTGGAAATGTTTTAGCTTGACGGTAGCCGTGTGTACGAAGGTATGTACAAAGTAAATATTACCGTTATTCGGATATAACGTCCAACCTCGAGTTGCTACTAATTATTCAATTTCATTAGAAACGTATTTTTAAATCGATCCGATATTGAAACCCAGGGTCTCGTAATATTAAACGAACACGCTTAACACTACTCCAATAAGGAAATAATATATCATTTAAACATTCTGTAAAGTCTGTAGACAGATAGGTAAATATGGAAAATCATTAAGGATATCCCAATATCCTGCGTTAATAACACGACTCTTTGTCACTTCAGAGGTCCATCTATTTTTTTTTCAGAAGAGTATTTCCAATTGCCTGATAATATTATATAGTCACTGTTAAAAGAAAAATAGAATAATAAAGGCTAATAAATAAAACTAGAATGTAAGTTGGAAGAATGTAAATCCTTAAAAATAAGGACCTAATAAAAAAAGCTTACTTTTATTAAATCCCGTAAATAATAAAATCAAAACAGTATCTTACAATTAGTAGTAAATGAGAATCCTATCCTTATGGAATTAAAGAAATGAATAGGAGAGTTACTATACGAGTATGAAGCATGGAAGTACGAGCGGAATAAATGATGTAACTTGAATGAAAGAATGTTCAAGCATAGGCGCCGACTTCGTTGGTGGTATTAATATGAAAAAATAGGTGGGTATAATAATATATTGAGGCAAAATGAAGGGTTTTTTTTTAAATTTACACGAACATCACACATTGAAATAAAACTACTTTTAAACGGATTTTATCACGGTATATTTTAGATTTTATATCCCGACGTTTCCAAGTATTTTCAGACTTCTTGATCACATGGGGTAATCTAAAATATACCGCGATAAAATCCGGTACAAAGTAGTTTTATTTCAATGGAGGTAAAAAAAATTCCTGACATAGCTTGGATCTCAGCCCTCACAGTTTCATTAGTAGACCAAGAATACTACATAGGTGTTAATACATATTTCGAAATCCATTGTCCGCCGCTACCGAAGCGTTTAGCTCACAATAATTTATAGTTAATTCTTCTATTAATCTGTAGTATCTCAGAGTACGTTACAATGTCGGTAACAGTTACGTTTCCGGTCCCTGTCAGCTCTCTGATGGTACAATTAGATAAATTCTTTGAAAGACTATTAAAATGTTGTTTTATAAAGAAAAAAGTTTGCTATGATCTATGTTGACCGATGTCCCTATTAGATGAGAGATATTTACTTTCATCTGTGCTATTTAGTTAAGTATAGTAATCTTGAGACCACCAACACATAGCTACCACAGAAAATCATGATTTGGTGCTCTGTGGTGGAATACGTTGTAAAAAAGTGGGTAACCCTAAGCCTAAAGTAATGCTAAAACTTATAATTACTTAAAGATTTTAAAGTGGCACTAGCAAATATACAGAAAGCTTTATGCTTTAATAATATAAATCGTAAGCATAAATCGAGATAAATTAGGCCCCGTTACAAACTTACAGACATTTTGCCAAGAGTAATAACTAATAATTTATAACTACTCCAAAACTTAATTAGTTGTCGCGAGCGTAGCCGAAAAGTATGATTTTTACAAGGTGCTTATGAGTTCTCGCATATACCTACAACTTCCGATTGACAATAAACGCTTTCTTGCAAATACATAATAGTGTATTATTATGTTGATATGTATATCTAAAACTCCCTGGTCATAAACCAAACTTCATGTAGACCGTATTTCCCTTTCCTTGCATCTCCAATAGAAATCTTGCTCTACACACTTCACGTACTACTTAACTACTCATCTACAGTTAACTCAACCATTATCACAAACAAAAACAATTACATAAACAGCTACGTGTTGTTACGCAATAATTAACGAGCAATTACAACTGTTACTCGTAAATGTGGGACCTAGAAACTGTTGACGTCGCACGGTACCCATTCTATAATATCTTCATTATCAGATTAAAGAATAAACAGTAAAGATGATGCAATTTATAACTATGTTCCTAGATTTGCATATTAGCGGATTAACTAGAAGAAAGAACGCAGTCTTTCTAAATAACTTTAACTTACTCAGCAGTTGTTGTAGTTTAATGTGGACTGAATTCATACTTATGTTGTAGGTACCTACCAAAGAAAATGTTGATACGACATTCATTGCCATTTTTTAACAATCATTTATTCACAAATTTTTGGTTTGAATCTTTTGCCAAATAAAAGTCGTTAACAAAAACGCTCTAAAGTAATTATCTATCTTTGCAACTGAGAAATCAGAATTGAGTTTCCCGTAGTCCATCTCTATGGTAGTTTTTGTCCATCTTTATGATTGTTATTTGCAATATGTAGTGTAGGTACCTAAGTTACATTAAATATTGTGTTGTGAATCTTAAAGTTAAAGAGTTTTTTTAGCTTATTTGTTTTTTACTTCAACATAGCCTAAATTCGTTTAAAAATAGTCACCAAAAAGTAGTTTTAGTTTTTCTCTAGCTACCGACCAACGTACATAATTATAGCTACTCACTACGAGTACTTTTTCAACCATTATCTGACCAACAAACTCGACATGCGTGACTAAATTAAACGTCCTTAAACGTTCCATGTTCCATATTTTGCTCAATATTATGCATTATTAATAAAGTCCTAAAATTGTATCCAATTAAATACTTATTGCATTCTGTTTGAGCTACAACAACGCCATAAATTACTAAATATTTCAATGATTATTGAGAATTCAGCTGCAATAGGCTACTTCCGGACGAAATACAAAACAAATTATATACGAATAGATAATTTTCGAAGCTTATAAATTAAGGGGTTCTCCCATTTATCTCGCTATTTATTTGTTATGGACAGATTGTGGATGTATTGTTTGTGTCATCTCGTTTTGTTTACCTTGGGAGTACACTGTTTATATATGTAAGTTTCTTTCTAAATATTGCAAAATTGAAGTAAATAGTGAAGGAACTGGCATGTCTTACAATTATATATTTAGAGACATGTTACATCCATCAACCAGCAATTGACCAGCGTGTGTGGACTTAGGCCTAAATCATCTCAAATCTTATAATATTCGAAAATAAACTTGCGCTTGACTACAATACTTGTATGCTGTGAAGTAATGATGTGGGCTACAATGGAACGCAACTGCCTTTTGGTTGAAGGTAATAGTTCAACGTAGCTCTATATGGTTGGAAATCATAAAGGAGAAACAATTTCGATCTCTCAAATGGTGTCAGCAGATATCGCACCGATACACGGCTAGGCCGCTTGGCGGTGGGGCTTTGTATGGTGCCTACCATCTACCACCAGTTTATTGTCACCTGATCTGCACCACCTTACGTTGTCCGTTTGGAGATTTACAGTGAAGGTGCAATCCCACGGACGACGGTATAGGTAGGAAAGTGAGAAAAAACCCGGGCTTTGTAGTGGGACACTAAACAGTTTTCTTTTCAAATAGGAGACGTGGATCCAACTCACTACAGGTTACCTCATTGCTAAATTGTCCACTGGCCAGTAGCAATTATTCTCTATCATGCGCCTTGCTTGCTCTCTTTAGTATCGCCTACTACGGACTAGTGATAAGTGACGACAACGGAGTAGGTGGTAAGATGTCGCACCTATTTGTTGTTTGTATGCTGTTGTTGATGTTGATGACTAAAATTTACCTCACTGATTAGAAATTTTGCACGTACCCTTAATTCCGGTGACACTACGATATAACTTATTCAACATTGCTTTAAATCCAAGATGGCCGCCACTATAAGATTGCAGTACCCTTAGTACGAGTTGTCAATACGAAAGCAGTTTTCAAATACTATCAGTACATGTTTACCTGTTCTGTTGCCAATCCATTTTATTCTATTTCTTTCTACTTTCTTTTTAACTAATGTATTGAACAGAAGAAATGAATTGGAAAACGCATTTTGACAAGTTCCAGATAGTATTCGAAAATTTTGTTGAACTCGTACTAATGGCACTGATCACCATTTTCAAATGAAAAGTCTTTGAGAATTCTTTTACCTAATAAAAATCCAATTTGGCCGCTCTTATAAAATGGCGTATTTAGTACATTTTAATAAAAACGTTTAACCTGAAAACTAATTTTAGAAATTATTTTTTAGTTATATGCGCAATTTCTGTCTGTATGTATGTATATAATTATCACTAGGCGAAGAAGGTTAAAAAATTGTTGTTAAAAAGTCGTCCCGTAATTATTGTACGGCCCCTAAAGTACGGTGGCTGAACTTAGTGAGTCCTGACGCTAAAGAACACAATTAATCTTTATTTCCAGAACCTAAAATTCATACCTGAGCGAGCCGGAATAACGTATTTCAATGAGACATATTTGCAATCTATATCATCATCAGTTAGACGAAGCAAAAAAAATGGAGAATACATATATAATACTGGTTTTATTACGAAATATCCTTTCGGTAACAATGTAACGGTAGGTATTTTTTGGAGAAATATAGAAGAAATTATCAAAACATTGTAATTTCATGTTGAGCTAAACAAAATGTGTGAAAAAAAATGAATAAGTCGGTAGGTATTGTAAGTTTAATTATCGTACGTACACGCGTTATGATCACTATCATCATCGGTCTATAGCAGTCCATGGCTGGACATAGGCCTCTCCCAATAAGCGTCTGTCTTCGGCTTGTCGCCTCCAGCCACTGCCGGCTTCTTTCGTAGATCGTCACTCCACCTAGCTGGAGGGCGTCCTTCACTACGTTTGCCAAGACGTGGTCTCCACTTAAGAACTCGCTTTCCCCAGCGGTTATCAGTTCTTTGACAAATGTGACCAGCCCACTGACATATCACTACTTTTTAATTTTACAGATTCATTTAATTTTCTACGAGTACCTCCATAATGAATACAAGAGATCCTTTGTGGAGACACATACCAAAGCCTGTGATTTTATACAACACGACACATTTCTCGGTAGTGTTATAAGAGCAGCAGGCTTTAGGACTTGCCCTGTCCCTGTAGTAAGTTCTAGAATTACTCACTTAGCTACATATTTACTATGGAAAATATTTTGTGATATTATTATATTTATTAGTCATCTGACTGTACAAATGTCAGCTTATACTTGAAATGTATAGCTCGATGTGTAGGTAGCCGTGTGTACAAGCTCTGCTTAGTTTGGGGTCAAAACGCCGTGTGCAATGTTCCATTATATGATTATACATCGTTTACATTCAGCTCACTTCCGCGGCAGTGAACAGGAAAGTAAGAAGCAAAGTGTGCCGGCTGAGTATGTAAACGCGATATTTCTCAAGACTTGAGAGTCTTGAGAAATAAGAACTTGAGAGTTCTCATGATCCTGCCACTGCTATTCACGCTGCCCGGCCTACCCGAACGTTAAAGAATGGGCAGCGCGAGCGACGTTGCGTGTTTACATGTTTTTTATTCCACTCCGGACTCCGGAGTCGGAGTTCATTTGTCGCCGAGCGCTTGAACGAACCGGATGTGCGCGCCACCTTGTTTTTTTTACGGGAACCGCTAATATGCTTAATTAATTGAGAAAATTAATAAAAATTAATAATTTGTTAATTTTTAGTTTTGCGTATTAAATTAGAGATAAATTTTTTAAACCAAAAAAATTGTGTAAATAAGACTCAGCACGCACGCAGTAAAAATGTCGACATCTGCCATTGCTGAAAGTCAAAAGGTTCCTTGGTCGAAAGCGATGTGAGTGGTAGGGCAGTGTAGACACTATATTTCTCTCTGAATTCCCTCGATCCTGTTACGACAGTATTAGTCGCAGATTAGGGGTAGGGGCTGAATGTAAACGAGGTATTATAAATGATAGCCTTTACATATTATTATTATGATTTCAGGGTGAATACAATTTACGCAACATGACATTTACCACTGTTTGGCCATATAAGTGGCCGTTCGAGAAAGGGAAGTTATAAATAATTACAACCATGTCTCCGAATATTACTATCAAAGAAACTTTTATGCAATAAAGAATATAATATTTTTAACCATTTATTATGCATTTTACTTTACTTTCTATGGTTTTTATGTACATTAGGAATAATAAACGAGTTGGTAAAACAAGTTTTCAAAATAAAATCCAAAAGTATCATCTTCTAAGCATCTTCTAGCAGATAAAACAAGTTAATTATCCTTAGTTTAAATACTATTGAATGCATTTTGGGTGTATCTGTACCAGAGTTGGCTGGTGTAAAACGACTTGCAAGCTTTGAACACTGGCTCCCTTTATACGATTTCTGAGGCTCAATCAAACTTCAGGGCAGGAGGGACTTGGACTTATTTCTTCAGGTAGATACGTCCGAAACTTTAAAAGGTATAATTATCTCTTGATTTTTAAATAACATGTTAAAATATTATAATTAAAGTGAGGTAGTAATGTAATGACTCTTGTGTTCGTTGGAAGTTCGTCGACATTATTTTTTTACTCGTTCAATCTTCTATGATGAGACCGCGGTTATACTTACCTTAATCGATTACAGCTTGGAATCAAATTGTAGTAAGATAATTTCGTAACACCAAATCGACTGTGATTATCACACTTGGATTCGATTATCTTTTTTGGGTTCAGTTATAAAATTAGGAATACCCTTTGGTAAGTAAAGTAAAAATAGATGAAATCCTTGCTAATATTATAAATGCGAAAGTAACCGCTCTGGGGTAAACGAGTTCTTCAGTAGAGACCATTTGGCAAACGCAGGGTAGGACGCCCTCAGACTAGGTGGAGTGCCGATCTGAGCAGGACAGCCGACATGAACTGGATGAGAAGAGCCGCGGCTAAGGCCTATGGCCTATGTACAATCTTTTTTCATTCACATCAAACCTTTTTTAGTGTCCCAATGCTGGGCACAGCTCGTACGATAGTTGAGAGAGTTTAAATAGTTTTGAGGGAGTTAAGACCTAAACTCTCTCAACTCGTAATACAGTTGAGAAAAGACCCGTGCCCAGCAATGGGACACTAAAAAGTGTGGTAGTGAAAGTGAAGGCATTAATCCACATACGCTCGCCAAGTGCGGATTGGTAGATGTCACATGTCGTCTAAGAATTAGTTCTTAGACATGCCGGTTTCCTCACGATAATTACCTTCGGCGATATCGAGCAGCGGCGGTGAAGCAATTCACACAGAGATGTATCAGCACGTCTGGGAATTGAACCCGCGGCCTTATATATCTACGGCAAGGCCCGTAACGCAGCGCTACCGTTGCTCCTACCGCTTTATAGGTATCTACGGAACGAGAATTTTCTCGAAAGTGTTAAAATTGATAAGTCCACAGTTCAAAACGTTTTATGTAATCAAATTCACCGATCGTGGATTTATCAGCCATATTTCTACATTTATCATATCCTACTCCTACTAAAACAATAAACGCGACAGTTTGTAAGAATGTATGAATTTATGGATGTCTGGATGTATGGAAGTATTTTTGTTACGTTTTCAAGCAAAACTTACTGGATGGAATTGGATAAAATTTGGCACAGAGATAGATTATGGTCTGGATTAAATAAGTACCTACCACGCTGGGGAAGCCGACGGCGGAAGCTACTAAGAAGCTGTCTGTACATTATTTTTTGTAACTTACAATCTTTTTTCATTCACTTCAATCCTTTGTTAGTGCCCCACTGCTGGCCACTCGTAAGATAGTTGAGAGAGTTTGGGTAGTTTTGAGGGAGTTAAGGCCTAAACTCTCTCAACTCGTAATATAGTTGAGAGACGACCCGTGCCCAGCTGTGGGACAATAAAAAGGGTGAAAGTGAAAGTGAAGGCATTAATTCACACACGCTGGCCAAGTGCGGGTTGGTGGATGTCACGTGTCCTTGAATGATTAGTTCTTAGACATGCCAGTTTCCTCACGATGTTTAACTTCAGCGATATATACGAACTCCTTCGCATCCCAACATGCTAAACAATACTTCTGTCGATTGAGTTTTGCCCTCTGTTACTTCATTAGTACAAAGCAGCGTGTACATACTCCAACATGCAGATGGCGTAGAAATATAGGAAAGCCGGATAATGTAGAGTCTCCACATTACATATAATAATTATGCCCGTTAAAACTGCCTAACAAAAATTAGAATTCAAAACAAAGCAACGGGCAAATGCTTTGTCTATGTGGCCCCATGGTGAATTAGTAGCGGCTTATAGCAACCTACCTACTGTCGGAAACTGTGAATGCATCGGTTTACGTAATTTGATGATGTAGATTTTTTTCGTTTGTTCATAGAGTTGGCTACCAAATGGAAGATGAGACTACCTGTTTTTTTAAGTTGTTTAATTACCTTGCATTGTGAACTGTAGCTTTCAGAAAAAAGAGCTGGACGCCAATACTCGCGCTTTAAATGATTATCTCGAACGCGACAGAATTATGTCAAAAATAATTACGATTGTCGATTACTATAAACTACTCGTTGCAGGTAGACATTGAGTGGTAGACTTATCTCTAATGTGACATTCTGAGAATAGGTACGAAAAATATTTATTTTTCAGTCAACATTTGCCATTTCTTTTTCGACAATGTCAAAATCGAGATGAATGGTTACCTATAGAACGAAGATCGGGGTTCTGGGGTACCTATTTATCAAAACTGAATTCTACCCCCGTATTCATAAACGTCTTATTAAGCTTATTATTGCTGTAATAGGTTTATAAATCGTTTGTCTTTTTCTGTCATGTTGATATTTATACTAGTAACAAATAGACACAGTCCATTTTACCTATAGAGTCTTATATGGTCATATTGCATGAATAAGACCTATGAGTCTGTATCTTCGTGAATTGTGTCGCCAAGACACAACCCTAGTTAGAGCGGAAACCGCAAACAAAATACAGAATTATACTAAACGCTAAAGGTTTATAATGATGACTGGTAGGTCATTAACCAAAATGGCCGTAATTTTGATATTCCGTTATAAAAACTGTTGCTGTCTTTTGACTTATTTTACTTTTGTATTTGCAGTTAAGAATTAAGTGAAAGTAAGTAGACATATTAGGTACTTAGGTACCGCATTGTGTATGGCAAACGTAGGTAGTGTGCTTGGGGAAACCATTAATTTGCGCTTGCATATGGTTAGAAATGAGGATTGCAGTTTGTGAAATATTTTCCAGGGTTTAGTTCCCCTGAGATAATGAGCTAATTACCTATGTCCATAGTATAGAATAATTTTAATCATGGTTATAGTCAGAAATCAGAGATGAACTACCAAAGTGTGGTAAATTACAGAAATATGTTTTAACTTTTTATTTAAAGATAGACAAAGATATTTTTGGTAAACAAAAAAGTGACAACGTGTACCTAGCTAGTACAAAAACAGTCTGGTTTCCTTTACTTACTTAGACAATGTTTCGACAATGATTCGAGAAATTCCTAATGTTTCACGCAGTTGGATAGCACGTCCAAAAGTTTAAATTAGTTGACAGAGTACTTGGTTCTTATGATTTCACATTTCAATCAACTTGTACAAATATTAAATGTAGATAGGTACATCATTTCAACCAACAACGTGCTGACTGCACTAGTTTCAATTGAAAACAGTGTAGGTCTGTAGGATCGCTTGCTTACTTATCCAATTTATACTTTTCACCATGCTTATATTAGTCGAAGAGGAAACGACGGCATATTATATTTCATATCTAGTATGAAAAGCAGCGATGCTACCTACTCTTAGTTAAGGAATCGCTATAGAATTTCATCCACAGAAAATTTTCGCATAGCCATTGCATTTGTGGCGTCACATACCTAACGCCACTCAAGAGACATGACGTCATAGCAATCCTGAATCGCACAAGCAAAGTTTCACCGACGATTAGCATATATACAACTTCCCGACAAGAACTGTTGGAGGGAGTACCGCGGTCGCCGGGCATTACACCTTGCCCGGCTGGAAGATCTTCCCTTTACACTGGAGGGTCATTACCACCCGATCCTCCAGTCACCTCCACACATTTTTATCACGCTTCGGGGCAGCAGCGGCGCCAGCGATGCTTACATACTTCGTGCCTTTTTAGAATCTAAATGCAATGACGTTTCTTATCTAAATGCGATTTATTAATATTGGGTGCTAAGCAGAAACTGCGCTGTCTATAGTCGCGTGAGTGTCTTATTATTTCAATAATTAAGGACGCCGAAGCAACGCGCGCGACGGGCGTACCATTAACTTCCAACGATAATTTTAAAGTAAGCTTACAATACGATTTAGACACCAAGAAAGCTTATTAAAGAGCTTTTGTAATCCTCCAACCTATTAGGATTTTAGTACCTATAAATTCATAATTCATTAAAACACACGACCCTGCCAATATCCATATTGATTAGGTACTTCAGCATTCAAAATAAATTTAAAAAAACTGGATCAGACCGAACCGAATCATTCGTTTAAACACTACGAGCCAACAAAACCTGTTTATACAGATACACAAGTATAACAACCCTCTTTTTATAAATAAAACTACAGATAATAAAATACTATACTTGTATTACTGTGGAAGAAAGAAGCTATTTGTTACTATTACTGAGGTAGGTATGCTAATTGGCAATATCTACACTTCATCACATAATTTTTCATTAAATTGATTCAGGTCGATTGAAAGTAAGTTAAACAAAAAACATGTAAAACAACATTTTCAAAACGTAACAATTACATAACTCAATCAACCCTGATACATAATTTACACATAAATGATTATTAAAAATAGCTTCGAATTAAAAAGTTTCTGACTTTACATTTTAAGTACCTACTTATGTATTTGTAATTTAGATGGTAATAAATTAAAGCAAATTAATCTGTATTATATAATAATCAATTGCTGTTCGTTAGTCTCGCTAAAACTCGAGACCGGCTAAACGGATTTATCTTATCTTGGTCTTGAAATGTTTGTGGAGGTTTAAAAGGTGAGAAAAATTCGAATAATTGCCGGAAAAACCCTAAAAACACCAGTCGATTGAGGTAGTACGAAGTCTGCCGGGTCAGCTAGTAAATAATAATAGTAATATGTAATAATTTATTTATTCTTATCATGTTACCGACATCATATCTGGCGAAAAGTAGGTCTAGTGTTTGCCTTACTGGGCGTTTGCACTGCAACATAAAACATGATACTTACAAGCATAGTCTTATCTCTTTCTACACATCTCTAAACGATAGAGATAGATAGTGCTTGCAACATGTTTTCTTGCGCATGTTTCGCCAGTGGAAACTAGGGATTACCTTTCATAGCTAAACTGCCGATACGATTTTGATGGAATTGACATGCAGGTAGTTTCAACTTTTCATACCTTCCTTTTACCCAATCGTGCAAAAGGCGTGTAGGTAATTGTGTAACGTCTGACATAGGTAGGTACGCGCGGGCGAAGTCAGAGGTAAAACCTAAATAGTTAGTATCTTATGGATTTCCTACTGGTTGTTTGGCTTGCATTGTAGTTGGGAATCGAGGACTGTCCATACTACGGAATATTTCAACATTTTTTTTTCGAGGGAAAATGCTTTAAGTAAGCATCTGTCGGAGTGGTCTTTGTTTGTGGCCCGTGCGGGCGACTTGGGTCCCCACTGTCTCCTGCTCTAGCGGAAGAACCCGGTAAATCCACTAAACCTCCCGAAATCAACATGTAATGTCGATTGCTATAGACTACTCGTTGCATGTCGTGCGTTGATCTCTAGTATGTCATTCCGATATTACGGAGATCGACATTTGTCCTTTTTTTTTCGATATAATATGTCGAGTTCGACATGTCTACACTGACGGGCCCGTGGCGTGGTTGGTAAGATACTTGCTTTTCACGCCGCAGGTCGTGGGTTTGATTCCCACCCGAGACAGACATTAGTGATGAACATTTGTGTTTGTGTCGAGTCTGGGTGTAAAAATCTATTATAGTAGTAGTATAGTAGTAAAAGTATTATATGTATAGTATATACCAGTTATCTGGTTTCCACAACACAAGCTCAGCTTAGCTTGGGACTAGATGACCGTGTGTGTTAATTTCCCAGAATACTTACTTACTTACATAGAGTGCGAGAATCAAGGTCCAGGCATTCTTCTAATGCTAAGCTACGCCGCTGTCATAGGTACAGGTACCTATACTATATCACTTCTGCCTACACCTTGAGCTCAAACTTTAATTTCTTTTATAACATCGATTGTTTGTCGAGTATCAAGATTTCTCACACTCATTGTTTGTTTCCTCTGGTGGAAATTAATCGATGAGTTTCTCTTGATTGTTTCCATGGTTATGGCTTACTTATCTGATACATTCAACACATAATAGAAGGGTGAATTTCACTAAAGCCTAAGGTCAGCTTAAAGTCTATGCTAAGTAAAAATATACCTAAAAGCTAAGAAAAGTCTGCCTAAATTCTATGAAATACTCCCAAAATAAACGGAACGGATATGCTTTAAACTATACCAGCCTATAGTATACCTGTATAAGGTTTGATCCCTGGGGCTTAAATTTCTGGAATAGGTTTGTCTATAGCCAGCACCACAGAAAACTTTTAGTTTTTTTTTTCTAAGGCCACTCACCTTAGAAAAATAAGGTCGTGGGATCGAATTCCGATTCGAGAATTGTTTCATCTTCGCTGCTCAATATCGATGAAGAAAAACATCGTGGGGGAACCGGCATGCCTAAGAACTAATCATTCGAGGACAGGTGACATCCACCAACCCGCACTTGGCCAGCGTGTGTGGATTGACGACTAACATCTCTCACCTCTCGTAAGATAGTTGAGAGAAGACCCGTACCCAGCAGTGGGACATTAAAAAGGGTTGAAGTGTAATGCAATTAATAGTCTTTACTGATCTATCAGTAATGTGTTCTTTGTAGGGTGACCATAATCTAAAATACCTTTCATTAAAAAAATAAAACGTATTATTTTACCTTGTTGCCTCAACCTCTGTATTTTGAGTTTAGTAGAAATATTACAGTAAACAAACCTATTAACATAGCAACTAGGACGCAAAGAGACAAGAGCGTTGTAACTGTAGGCAGTTGCGTTCCGTTACAAGTACGCTATATAAATAAGCTCCATAGAACAGAATCGGGAATGCGGAAGAACGGAACGTAGACAAAGGCTGTAATCCAGTCCAAAGGACTTATACCACAGAATAAGTAATGGTGCTTGTTCACTTACCCCCGTATTCATAAACGTATTTTAAGCTCATTATAGCTAATATAGGTTTATAATTCGTTTGTCTTTGTCTGTCATCTTGACATTTATACTAGTAAGAAAGAGACAAATTCCATTTTAACTAAAGATTCTTTAACTTTTTTATGAATAAGGCCGTAAGTACTTAGTTTTTCTATATCTTATTTAAATTAACTTTAATGTTACGTCAACAATCGAAATGTGTGAAAATAGGCCGAAAAAATTTTAAAACTAGAAAATACGGGAGCCAACATTCAAGAAAATTGCAACTTTTACAAGAAACGCATATATAATACAGTATAAGCTTATCTACAGTTAAGAAAGTTATCTTATAAAGTGCCTAGTTAGTAAAGTTATTTGTATTTAGCAGATATCTTAAATTTGAAAGACCGAAGACGGCTGTGTTTGCAAATGTAACAGAGCTATCACTGCATGAATTGTCTTTTAAAAACTGTTAAAAAAAATTCTCCACGACCCGGGATTCGAACACACCACTCCATCAAACGAGGCATGCACAAAATGATACAACATAGGTGGGTTATTCCCACTACTCCTTAAACTTTTAACGTCTTTCAATCAATCAATGTTGTTATACTTAATTTATGAGTTAGAAATACCTATTCTTCACGACCTGAGATTCGGACACACCACACTGCACCAAACGAGGCAAGCACAAAATCATACAATAGTAGGTATTCATACTAGTCCTTAACCTTTTTACGTCTATCAATCAATTTACAATATCAATTTTGTAATACTCTCAACCAGATTAAAATCTCGTTAACTAAGTTCGAATGCCCTTGAATTTGATCCAATTTACTTCCCGATGTAACCGTAACATTTAGAAATTCCACAGTTTTTATGTTAGTTAAGTCTGTATAGTTGATTGTTTTGTGACTGACAGTTGACACTAACAATAAACTTAATAAGGCGACTAACTGTCTGAAAATTTAATGCGGGAATTAGGAAATTTGTGGAGCAATTGGGACATGAGACGTGTCCAATGTTTGGAAGAGGAATTAAATAGATAAATATTCTGGGACATTAAAACACACGGTCATCTGGTCCCAAGCTAAGCAGAGCTTGTGTTATGGAAACCAGATAACTGGTATATACTATACCTGTAATACTTTTCTTTTGTAAATATATACTTATAGTAGATATTTACACCATGACTCAACACAAACACAAATGTTCATCACTAATGTTTGTCTCCGGTGGATATCGAACCCACGACCTGCGGCGTGAAAGCAAGTATGTTACCGCCCACGCCACCGGACCGTTAAAGTGAGACCACTTATAATTATGGGACATTCCCGCGTAAAATGGGACGGTAATATGGGGTGGCTTTAGATACACAAACTACATCAAAAAGTACGTAAGCGGCGACGCACCATTACAGCTTGCTTTTTACCGCTTATGTAACGCGTAAATCGCGGAAATCTTTTGGGCGTAGCCAGAGGTCTTAAAGGTCCTAGTGGTAAAACTAAGGCCATATTTTACTTATGTACTTTTGACGCACCACTACAACCCCGTCAGGTACTGCTCTTGTGAAGGAGTCTCTATGTATCCAAACACTATATTGTAACCAACGCTTGATTTTGGAATCACAGTAAGTTAGGCAACCATATTATTTTATTTAGGTTCTCTGAGTAGTCTGTGATTTTATTTGATGTTATATTTGGCACCAATGTGTCAAATAAACTCATGGAATAGATACTAACCCCCGTATTCTTAAACGTCGGAGAAGCTCATTATAGCCAAAATAGGTTTATAATTCGTGTCTTTATCTGTCATCTTGGTATTTATACTAGTGAGAAAGATACAAAGTCCATTTTAGCTAACGGGTCATTTAAGATTTTTATGAATAAGATCGTTAATTTTTAACTACATAAAGGTACAAGCTGAGAAGATTAAAGGCTTTTTTAACAGGTTTACTACATGCCCCATACTTCCTTAAACCGGTACTAGAGGTGAATGAATACGGGAATGAAAATGAATTCTTACAGAAAAAGCCCTTAAAGAAATTTTTACTGGTTTGGCTTGTAAAGAAAGTACCACCATAACGATTCCCATGAACTAGCGGTATCGCCGTCCAACGGTTTTATAAAGGTATTTTGCTGCTCACGAGATTCCAGTTACATTCATCATAATTCCAAACGTGACTTCATATTTTCTTAATGTGCTCTCTTTCTTTTTCTCACCATCTCTCTCTGTCATGGTTCCGGAAAGATCTCGTGACTTCATTTTTCCACAATTCCACTACTGTTACTCTCTGTAAGCCAAAATAGACAATGCATTCGGGGCTATTGAAACATTTAGCTACATCAGGAAACCTGATCTTTCTTGTATTTAAACAAGAATTTTTGATGTGCCGGCCAGTGGAGTGATCAGTAAGACACTTGCTTTTCACGCCGCTGGTAATGGGTTCGATTCCCTTTCAAGACAGACATTTGTGTGATGAACATGTCATAGTTTGTCTGTCTTGAGTCTGGGTGTAATTATCTCTCGAAATTTTGTATTTACAAAAGAAAAGTACCTATTATATGTGTGACATCAGCTCTGCTTAGTATGGGATCAGATGAATGTGTGTGTTATAGTCCCAGAATATTATAATTAATTTGATGAAATTAATAAGGTAGGTTTACCTATTAAGTAGTGCCATAAGTTATAGAGAGGTGTTGGAAAGCTTTGAAATGAAATGAATCTATTTTTATTATCTTTTATTGACATTTAAAAGCTATTAAAAATATTGTAGTCACTATAAAATTCTACAAGTCATTTCCAGTTACCTACTTTAAATTTAAATAATAAACTCTACGAGATATTTCTTCTAAGAAAATTATTGTTACGTTTCACCGAACCAAAAAAATTGTTGATAGGGCTACGTGCGTGAAAGTTTACTGTCAGTCGGTAGCAGATGACGATAATAATAGATATACCACCTTCATTTATGAAGCTAGTCAATTGCCTTAGACCCCATAGGTTTTTTTCATTGTATTTATTTTAAAAGAGGCTTGCACTTGACTGCGACTTGTCTGATGCAATGATGTAACCTACGATGGAACGCGTCCGCCTGATAATGCTCGCAATTCAGTGGTCACAAAAGAAGCGACTCTTTATAGTCTATGTAAAAGATGCTAAAATTTAGGTTAGATCTGTGACATCAATACCAATATATGCTTTTTAGTGAGTTTTGGCGTCTCTTGTGATGTTTAATCTATATATTAAAAATCAATGCCATTTTTCGTTGTAATTTTATAACTCAAAAACGGGCTTACCTATTCAAACCAAATGTTTAGGCATTGTTCAGACTATTTAGTAGATGGTTTATGTGAAGTTTGCACAAAATCGGTTGTGCGGTTCACGGTTATTTATCACATTTTTCGTAAATTGTTGAGTGGGCTGAAGCTACCCGAGCGAAGCAGGGGCGGGCCGCTAGTTAACTATAAATTAACGGTCTTATTCATAAAAATCTAATAAGCCTCTTTAAGATTTCATCGTTTATTTATGGTCTAGCTTAACTTATAAGCTACTTTTTATTCCAGTAAGTACCACGCGGGCGAAGCTTTGGGCGGAAGCTAGTTCGTAATAATATCGATGATAGCGCGCAGCGTAAAATTAGCGGTCAGTGACCCTAGCGAGCGCACAGCTGATATGGCGGCGTGCGGGTGACAAAAATATCAGTATCAATATGAAATATCTTCATTTTTTTTAATTCAAAGTTTGCGTACTGGTTAAAAAGGTTTTTTTAGCTTTAGGTATATAGGAATTTAGTCTGACATGATTATGCCAATCCATTGGGCCAATATAAACGATACACCCAACAAGAAAGAAAATTAACTTAAATTGCTGTTTACATCTCCGAATACCAGCTTCTACAATTTTATATAAAGTCAAGGCCGATTTAGATAATGGAGATGATAAAGCTATTGTAATATAATACCATCTTGGTTAAAAAGGTTGTATGTCTCACTGTATATGACACTTATCAGCAACTAGTCAAACTAGCGCTGTCTAATTTTAATCTATGTGAACCCAGAACTCAACAAAGTCCATTACCTACTTACCTACCTAAAACTTTATTAACTTATGTGAGTGACCAAGCTAAAACGTTTTAAGTTAAGTACATGAAAGGTTTTACGTTTTTTACAGGACGAGTAAAAGCCTTTTAAGATAAGATATTATCATAAGTCGCCATTAAAATAATAATATGACGTAATTGTAGCGAATGATAGCACATGATCTAGGAACGCTTTCACTCTCGCGCCCGCGCCACTTCGATATAATTCATGATGATGTAAAAAATGTAGGGTCAACATGACAGTTCGGTCGGCATAATAAGAGTAGGATTCTGGAACTTCGGGAAATAAAATTTTCGTGTGGAACAATTTTAGTTCCCGAACTAATTTTTTTTTGTATGTCGCACTTAATTACACGATTACAACTATTATTCATACGTCATTATAGTGTCAAATAATACTCAGAACAAAATAACTACATATTCAAATAACTTACCTAAACGTACCAACGTTTTCAAAATTTTAATACACTGGACCGCAAAGAAAAAGGGTCATTAAAAAATCTTCAATAGCTTCGTAAATACCTCACCTAGCGTTATGAAATAAAGAGTACCTAATAAACTAAAGAATATTAATTTGATATTAATTTTTTCAATATAATATTAAGTGCTATTTATACATTTTTTTAGATACCTATTTATTTCACAGTTTAGAGAACTCTTCTAGCGTTTCCTTACGCTGTGCTTATAGTACCTACTTAATTATAATCTTTACTTTCTTGCAAAAATGACAAAAGTTAGATAATAGTTTCTCAGGATTTATGAGGCATTGTCCTTGAACAGGCTGATTAACACGAGGTTTGTTAACTTTCCTTTTCCATTATTTTAAAGACCAATAAAAATATGCAAAGTTTATACCGAGTCAGTTTCCAGGTAGATATCTAGGATTAAAATATCTATATATACAAAAATCAATTGCTGTTCGTTAGTCTCGCTAAAACTAGAGAACGGCTGAACGGATTTATCTTATCTTGGTCTTGAAATGTTCGTGGAGGTCTAGGGAAGGTTTAAAAGGCGAAAAAAAATCGAATAATTACCGGAAAAACACTAAAAAAAAAAATTTTTTTTTTGTGTTTTTCTAACGAACAGCAATTGATTTTTATATATATAGATTAGTTTTAGTAAAGGGAATTCCATCAACATGAGCACAGGATTTTTAAGCTATTTTAAGATTGGATTAAGGCCTAAATTCTCTCAACCTGTAAGATAGTTGAAAGAAGATACGTGACCCGCAGTGGGACACTAAAAAGGGTTGAAGCGAAGAAGTGAAGAGATCCTATATCTACATACCTATGCAATTTTCTGCACCTAACTATTTTTAAGGCGAAGCTACCCGATACGAGATATACTATAGAACACGAAATTAGAATCAAATCTGAACTATAAACCTACTATTTAAACTCTGATTTGCATGTCTTATTAAAACTGTCCCGCTAACTGATTCCTTATTCACACCACGTAACACCGGTAACATGTACATCATAATTTTTATAATGATTAGATTATAATGCTTTGTCTTAAGGTTGATATTTGAACAGCAACCATTTGATATCCCTATTGGTATGGGGAACGCATACCGACCTGTACTTCTGACCTACAGAACCTTGACTTTGGTGAAAGTCAGGGGTAAAAGTAGGAGCATAGATCGTTTTGGGAAGTTAGCGATAACACATCGACTCGATAGATTGAATCGATTTTAATTTCAAGTTGTAATCAACTTTGTAATGTTTGTTTTTCGAGTTTTAACCGTACACCGGAGTCGCCACTATGAGTAAATTACATAAATAAGAACGTATAATGTTGCTATAAGCCAACATTCAAGGTACTCACCCATAACAACTTCCCTTACACAAATGTAGATACAAGTAAATACTTATGTAAATGGGACTTAACTTGTCAGTACAATGCTCTTGTATGCAAGGTTTAATAGCTGTACGAATTGAGACCGTTAGGACTTAGGTTAGGACCGCGATATTTTTGTTTTAGACTAAGACATCTCTTTTTTTGCGGATGACCTAACCCGATCGGCCGGAAAGTCTTTATTGGTTTACCGGACTTTTTCGGTGAGCCGTCTGATGACGGTCGAACCGATGACATTTATCTCGAACAAGACATAATACATGTTGAAAAAATGGCGATATTCGGTTTGAAAACTAATTTTCATATCCTCTGAATGCCACGTTAGATATGTCTACGATTACATGAAACGAGTAGTCTATAGCAAACGACATTTTAAATTATGTTGGTTTCATTAGTTGTCTGTAGCGCGAGAAACAGGGTCCTTCGTGTACCGCTATTGTCAGCGTCACCGGAACGGAAACCAGAAAAGATGACGACGCTGAGTCAGAAAGGATTTGGAAACTTAGTAGTCGAAGCAAAGAGTAAGACAAAACAAAAAGTCGGGATAATTCCAAGGCCTCTTCAATCTTCAGAATAGATTAGGCAGTATGTACCCAGGTATCTTGGTTCTATATCATTAGTGTTTAATAATTGTGAAGAAAAATACTGCAAGGAAATAAGTAGCATGTTTTTGTTCGAGAACATGTTCACCACTACACTTCAACCATCTTACTCAACTATCTTACGAGTTTAGAGAGTTTAGGCCTTAATCAACACACGCTGGCAAAGTGCGGTTTGATGGATGTCACATCTCCTCGAATGGTTAATTCTTAGACATGGCGGTTTCCTCACGATCATCGGCGACGGTATTGAAGAGATATTTTCATAAGTAAGAACTTTTTTGCTCCCGCTTCCTTTTTTCAGATTCCCACCACTGGTACCTATGTATAGGTTGGTACCTAAGGTTACGTTTAATAATTATTTTACTATCTTATCTTTATCTTGGCGCCATCTAGTGAGCATGTAGGCGAAAGAAAATAGCCCAAAGAATTGTCCGAGTTAAGGTCGACGCGTTTCTTTGTATGGAATGGGGTATCTGTACTAGTAGGTATAGTATTATTATCTGTAGTTCAACTTACTTATTCTTGAACTTCATTAATTTTTTACTCTTTCTAAACACAAACTGTGCACTGACCTACCTAAAATGTATAATGAATGTGCATCAAACAACATTATAAATTCTAACTCACAGATTCCGTACCTCACTGTTATCCCTAAAGTAGGGCGCTCCGTTACTTGGCCGTGACCACCGCAATGACTTGCATAGCTTACACTACACATAGTGCTATAGTAATATTGACCTCTGTATCACGTAATGCTTGTTATGTAATTGTTAATAGCTGTAGTTAGTAAGTAGTAGTATAGTAGTAGGCATCCCACTGCTGATGTTACGATAACTAAGTTATTTATATAATATTTAAGTAACTTTAAATTAAAAACATAACATCTGCTACCTAAATGTGAACTATTTCGATTATTTAAGCTTTTAAATAAGAACACATCAAAATCGGTCCGTCCATACATACGTTGACCACGATACAGGCGTACATACTCGTACATCTTATTTGTCACGCACTCACAGAATCAGGGAATCAATTCTGCTTGTATCACTTCAACATGTTATACGGTTTACATCATCATTTAAATATTTTTTTAGAGGTAAGTTGATGAATATACAGCTCACCTGCTTGTAAGCTGTCACCGAAGTATATGAACCCTTTCAACACCAGAGGCATCATGCGGCAAAATCCTGACGGAGCTACCTATTCAGACCCAGGTTAAACAAAATAAACTCAAAAGTTATTGATGAACAGATGGCGAATACAATAATCATAATTTTAACACATAGAGCGCACCTATCGATTCTCGAATGATTCTCGATCTATCGACATCATTATTTATAGCGGTGTTTTCTGCAAATTGTTTCCATGATTGGTTCAGTAAGCAGATGTAAGCACGCCATATCGAATCGTATCAATTCGTTCTACGTTATTCGAAATTCCAATTTGCCTCTAAGTCTCGCAAATTGAGGCACGCAACTGTTCCTTATTATATTTTGAAACATATTTCCTAGTAGATAAGGTTCAAAATGTACAAGAAGTTCATATCTACCTGTGTACTACTAAGGAGGTCATGATCATGCGGGATCATTAATTAAGGCTGATGTACAGTCTTTCCCAAAATGTAGCATTTTGACACCTACTTCAACTTTTTTTCCTTTATTAAACTGTCATTTTGTCAAATTCACCACTAGATTAATAGACATGGGCTGGTTTGGTCTTTTGGCAACCTTGGCGCCTGGCATATCAGTGTTGTGGGTCGCCTCTAGCAGGTATTCACAGTGTTCACTGAGCAATGTCCATGGTCACACTTACTTTTTTTTATTATTACTTTTTTCTTTTTAGCTGTTTTCTTATAGATTTCTTCTTTTTATATGTTTTTTAAATTTAATTGTGTGTCAAATAAATGTTTCTCGTAAGATATTTGAGAAAAGACCCATGCCCAGCTGTGGGACACTAAAAGGGTGGACGTGGTGAAAACCTCGTCTACCCTAGAGGATCAGAGGGTGCCTAGTAATTATGAAAAATTCGCAGCCTTATTCCACAAACAAGATTTAAGCTTAGACTGGACTAAATATTTCCCTAGTAACATCTAAATGAGCATAAATCTTGTTTTAGAATCGTAATTTTTGGTAACATCTAATTATGTAAATTACCTACTTTAGTACCTAGTTTTAGCAGTCTCGTAAATTAAAAGATGCGCACACGCTCACGCACATAGCATAGTACATATTTAAGATAAGCAGTAGTTCGACTCAGACGTGTCCCTAAACACTAACCACCTTATTCATCTGAAACGCATAAAGACTCATTGAAATACGATTAGACAAAGAAAAATTTATAGCGAGCCTTTAGATGCGTTATAAGTTTTTATAAATAAAGAGGTAAGCTTCTCAGAAGGCTACGATTTTTTTATCCTAAAATAGGCTTGCGCTTGACCACAACTTGCCTGATGTGAAGCAATGATGCAGTCTACGATGGAACTCGCTTACCCAGTAAATACTGATTCACTTGGATTTGAAGGCCGGCAGATTATAGCTATCGGGAAACATAAATGCCGGCAGCGAATTCTAATTCGAATTTGCTATTATCGGGTTTTAAGAATACCCCCTTTTTTGGGGGTAAGTAGAAACTTACCCCCAAAAAGGGTTGATAAAATTTGATGTGAGCATCTATTGGTCTGTGTATCTGGGTACAATTTCATAAAAATGTTAATTTATATAATTAATTTATTTGTAAGTAGTACTGTTTGTAGTACTAGACTCTGAGTGTACCGTTGAGTATCGTAGCATGCGGGAAATCGCTCGCTTGATGACACAACTCGATTAGCAAGTTTGTTTACAGTCGAACTACTGCATAAGCTTTAAGTATATGTACTGTGTCTATGTAACATTTATTATTCTGCTAATGAGCTCTAGATGCTTACAACTGCTTATAAAATTGACTTGAACAACAGTAATAAAATGTAATTAAATAACGGTTTTAAATTTTTTCCCATTTTGTAATGATAATGTTATAAGTACGTACTTGTTTTTTTTTTATAAATAAGATTTTATTTCTGCAAGGATATTAACCTTTTTTATTTGATAATTAGAATCTAAACCTAAAAAAACATAAAGATGTCAAGCGTTTTTGACGATCGTAAACATAGTCAGCAAAATGTGTAGGTACTTGATTACCAACATCTTCAGCTCAGTACTAAGAGGACTGAAGGTACTACGAGTTCGTCAATACGAAAAAAGTTTGGGAATACTATCTTATACTGTCAAACGCTATTTCCAATTCAATTGTTCATATGCTAGAAATTTAATTAAAATTAATTAGAAAAATACTAGGTAAATAATTTGTAGATAGTTTTGTTTAGGTGGTTAGGTGCTTTGGTCTTGCTTAGGTGGTTATGAGGAGAGGGTGGATGATCGACGATTGACGAAAGGTATACACGGCGGTCGGTGGAATCGTTGGGAGACGAGCGACGCCCTAGGAGGACATTCGCTGATCTCATCGTTGATGCCCCTTCAGGCCAGGTGCGTAGCACTCACAACCCCTCCGCAAGTCTGACCAGATGTATGAAAATTAGTGAGGCTAAGGAAGTATTTAGATCGTAGTAAGTGGCGCTCTTTAATCTCTGCCTGCCCCTTGGGAAAACGGCGTGATTTTACGTAGGTATGTAAGTATAGTTTTGTATTTCAACTCATCATCATCTTGACATATTACTACAACTATCTTTCCCAAATATCATCCAAATCCGTCCAGTAGTTTTTGCGTGAAAAGTTACCTAACAAACATCCATCCACACGTTCAGACATCCATACAAACTTTCTCATCTATTATTTTAGTAGGAAGGAAGTAGGATTTTATTTTCAACTAGCCATCCGCCGCGGCTACGCCCGCGTGTACTACATATCATGCCCAGCAGTGGGATAAAAAGTAGCCTATAGCCTTCCTCAACAAATGGGCTATCTAACAGTGCAAGAATTTTTCAAATCGGACGAGTAGTTTTTGAGATTAGCGCGTTCAAACAAACAAACAAACAAACTCTTCAGCTTTATAATATTAAGTATAGATTCACCTTCAATTCAGGCTATCAGCATTACACCTCTATGATAGTATTAAGATTTAAATATTGTATGGACTTAGTAATAAAGTGATTATTATTATTAAAAAAATAAAAATTATTTCTGTGCAGAACTACTGTTCTATGTTTATTACAGTTTATGGTAATCCACTCACAATTCCGTTACCGACAGCAACTTCAAGTTGAAGGTACTGAACCGTTATCTTGCGGTAGAATAGGTACAACTCTGGGAAACTGTGAAATAAATTCATGATTGACTCTCTGTTGTGAAATGAAGTTTTATCTTAACCTTGTAACGCGTGTTTTTTTTAAAGTTCAAGTAACGACCTATACGTCCTTTTAAAAGGACAAATTTTAATAATGGCAGGCTAAAACAAAAAGTTTAATAAGTTTTTTTGGAAAGTAATAACCTTATATATTTTCAATATACTTTTATAAAATGTCAACGAATCCCCTGGCAAAGTATGTACTCAATATCTTTAACCTTCTATTTACATTAAAGGACGTTAACTCTCATGGAAATCTGATCCCCAAGCTAAGCAGAGTTTAAGTTAAGAAAACCAAATAACTGGTATATTATACTTTATTTGTAAATACATACTTTTAATAGTTATTACACCCAAACTTGAGACAAACAGACTGTATGTACAGAACTGTCTGTATCGGGTGGTCGAACCCGAGAGGATTCGGGATTTTTTTTTTAAATTAAATAGCTAACATAATCCAAGTACCAAAACTTGGAGGTTGGAACTGAGTCACCTTCTTCCGTGAATACACCTACAATCTGAATTCCCACACGTGGTCTACGGGTGGTGAATATCTTGAGACAATAAACTGGTGATAGAATTCCGCCGTGGTTAGTATTCACCCACAAGACTAAACCACATCGCCAATTGGCTTTGCCATGTCCTGGTGCGATGTCTGGTGACACCATAATAAGAGAGTGGGTGGGAATAGTTGCCCCCTTATGACTTCCAACGATAATATGAAGGCTCATTGCACTTCCACCTCCTCACCGAAAATCATTCATAATCACAAGTGAATCAGTAGGTATACTGGGTGAATACAAGTTGTGATCAAGGTTAAGCCTTTGTAAAAAAAACCTTTGAAGACACTAGTATATTATCCCTCTAAATGCCTACATTTAGGCCCCAAAACGACATAGTAAAGTCGGTACAAATTACTTTAAATAATTTAAATACAAGCAAACTAAATTTAGGTACCTGAGTACTGCAATCAGTAAATCGTGGTACTCGTAAATTCAGTTTTACTTACAACACAGAAGTTAGTTACTATCATTATCATTACGTAGGATATTTTATTAGCAAAGTGAGTAAAACTAATGAAGGCAACAGGACATCCTCGGTCTTTGCCCTGAGAGATCGTTGTACCATAGAGTTCGAACTCGAGAACTATAGTAGCCATATCTAATTTATTAAAACCGGACAAATTCGAAAGGAAATCTGAAAAAACGCGGTTTTCGGATATTACTATTTAAAAAACATAGGTAGTTAATTTTGAGACTTCAATGCTTTCCATACAAAGCTTGAGTTTTCTTGTTATGATTTCAAACAGATCATGACTCCATCAAAGCCTTGATTTTGGCTTCTATAGCGAGAAATTCAATAATGTTATAAATGGTAAAATTTAAAAACCTGAAGTCACATTTTTTTTGCCTATAGTCCTTAATAAGCTGACGATTATAACAAGTTACAATATTGTATTTTAACATACATACATACAATCACTCCTATTTCCCATGGGGGTAGGCAGAGACTATAGAGCGCCATGTGCTACGATGTAACAAAACACACTACTTTAGCCTCATTATTGTTCATTGAATACATTTGGTCATAGATGACACCACCGATGATATCAGAGAATATCCTTCTAGGGCGTCCTCTCTCCGCGTTTCCAATCACCTCCGCGGTGTGCATACGTTTCGTCAATCGTCTATCCATCCTCTCCCGATGACCAAACCACCTAATTTCGTAAG
Source organism: Meganola albula (assembly GCA_936450015.1). NCBI lineage: Eukaryota > Metazoa > Arthropoda > Insecta > Lepidoptera > Nolidae > Meganola > Meganola albula. The sequence goes on along the minus strand of OW388156.1, from coordinate 4,499,949 downwards.
TACATACACAATGACATTCTTTTTTCACCTTTGTCACTACATCTTCTTTCAGATAATTAATTAATTTATTTATTTCAAACAATTGTATTTTTTGAAACTAATTAGAAAAGATGGTCAGTGGGTATATTTACTATGATTACTTTCAACAAGTATTTCTGAACCCTTGTGGCATCTAACTGTACATTAAACTCACGTAGAAAACCTAATTTGCTTCAAACCTCGTACTACCACCCGCGGTTATTCATTCTACGTAGTATTTTGATTTTGCTCTACATTCTAACACACAAAGCATTGTTAATTTGCTTCAATCTTTTTATTAACACGATTTCAAAAATGTTTAGACTCTTCTGTACATTTAGAGATAGGTTTTTGAAAAGTGGAGCAAGTTAATTGAACATAATAGTGCCTAACTAAGTGATATGAGTAGGTAGGTCACCAGTCACCACATTCTCTGTTTCAATAGAAAATGATCTGACAATCTAACTCGTGCAACTTTGCATTCAATATGCAAGATGTTTATTGTCTTCTACAATGACAGCATTGATTCCTGGCGGACCGTCACGTGACTCCTTAATTGGGAATATTTTCAACGGTAGCCCCGAATCAAATTTGGAATTTGGAACGTGTTCAAGCATGTTACTTTGTATTTTTTGTACATTGTATTTGAATTTGTTGGGAACCTGGTTACCTTACTCACATCTAGGAACACAACCAGCAGTTATTACTCTGCGTGTATTTTGTAAAATGGAGGACCAATGAAGAATATCGCCGTATTTTACTTCATCAAGCAAGTTGCAAGAGCGTGTATGCCCATCACGTCGACTGCAGGCATTACTTTTACTTCACATGCGTTTCAGATACGAGTACCTATGCATATTGCATAAATGCAATAGGCAGGCCGATCAATAGTGTATTATAAAAGTGCCGTTACATCGTAACAGTTCTGATACGGAAATTAGTGGTACATCTTATTAATAAAACGGGTTACATAAGATTACGTGCATCTGTATTATCCGTAGCCTTTAGATATTAAGGCAATGCGTAACTAGGCAGTGTCCAGGTGGTTTACTCTTAATAGGGATGACAACAACGTTTTTTTGTTTTGTCCGTTAAATAGATAAATTAAAAATATTGGACCCGTATTTTTGTGTGAATAAAGATTACGGCGGTACGTCCAAACGAAATCTCGAATGACGTCACGCTTAGGTAAGTTTTATACTTTTGTATGACGTAGCGCTGCACTCCGTAACTTTAATGAGTTGTTTCAATACTCAATCATTTATTCCATTTCCATAATGTGTACATAGATGGTAAATTACATTGGATTAGGTAGATCATTATGGACCCTGTCGGGCACAGCAAAATAGGCGTGTACAATTTTAGAGAGGCGAGTACAATTTTAAATTGTTGTGGTTACACTAACACAATAATTCTACAATGCAATATTAGGTTTTTTTTCAATGATAAAGCAAAAAAATACGTGTTTGACTTTCTTCATATCTTACTGACGGACTAATTGAAATACGATTTTCCATACCCTGTCGTCAACCCTATTCTCGATCCAAATCTCACCATACTCGAGAAACACGAAGGCTATTTTTTAAGCGAAGCAGGCAAGTGTCAGTAAGCCAGCAAGCTAATGGCTCTGGTTTTGTCTAAACAGAACTACCTCAAATTTTAGGTTAGTAAAAAAAATATTACTATTTTACTATACAGCTGCCTGCTTATTAAGTCCCTGGTTCAATTCTCGGGTGAAGCAAAATGACTGAAACTTAAACTTAGAGAATCTTAGTTGCAGTTCGATGTCTAGAATAGTTCCCGATACAATAGGCCCCTATTACGTATGGGACATAAACATAGCAGGGAAAAAGTGGGTGGTATTCACCTCTGCCTATACCTTTGGGTAATACAGGTGTGATGCTATGCAATTACATTGTAGCAAGCCAGAATAACAATACCGCGACATTCTAGGATATTCTAGCTTGTATCCTAACCGGACACACTTCACACACACTTCAACCCTTTTTAGTGTCCCACAGCTGGGCACGGGTCACGGGCAAACTCCCTCAACTAGAGTTTAGGCCTTAATCCACACACGCTGGCCAAGTGCGGGTTGGTGGATGTCACCTGTCCTCGAATGATTAGTTCTTAGTCATGCCGGTTTCCTCACGATGTTTTCCTTCACCGATATTGAGCAGCGGCGATGAAACAATTCACACAAAGATGTGAGGGCACGACTGGGATTCGAACCCGCGACCTTGTATTTCTAAGGCGAGGCCCGTACCGCTGCTCCTAACCGGACGAACCGCATATAATTCTCGCATTACACGAATTTAATGCTCGATAACTCCATTTTTTTTTTTCGTTATTAAATTATACTAAAACTGTATTTAAAAAAAAATTGTCATTCCTTTCAATTAGCCAAATGTTTTCGTACGCCAGTGTAGTGTGTAGGTATCAACAAATTCTCGAATATAATCCTAAATTTGAAACAGGATCGAGATTTCGACAGTAAGTCTGCATACAAAATAAATACCTATTAATAGATCATACTGGTACGGTACTAGACCGGTTGCAGTTGCGTGATGATCATCTTCCGTAAGGTAACAGTAAACATGAGTGCCCTTCAATCACGTCTACAAGATTATGGGGAATTATGCAGCGGTTTATGTAAAAAGTCTTGTTTAGATAACCCAGCTTCCTTGCTTTAGATGTTAAAAGTATAAATAAAAATATACACGGAGATAAATAGGTACACACGGATAACTGATCCCAAATTATCAGAGCTTGTAGTTAACATGGAAACCAGATACTGAAAATACTATTTATTTTTGTAAATAAGTACATCCTATATATTATTATATTATTTATTATATTATTATTATATTATATCTATACTATCTATACTATACTATCTATATTAATATTATAAATGCGAATGTAAGTTTGTTTGTTACGCTTTCACGCAAAAACTACTGAACCGATTTGGATGAAATTGGGTATGGAGGTAGTTTGAGACCCGAGAAAGGACATAGGATAGTTTTTATCCGACTGCGCAAAAAGAAGGTAATGTTTTGGCGCGATAACCAACATCCGCGGGCGGAAAGCTAGTATTATTATAAACGCAAAAGTTTTATAAGAATGTATGGACGTTTATTACTCTTTCACGCAAAAACTACAGGACAGAATAGGATGAAATTTTGCACAGAGATAGATTATGGTATCAATTATAGTATTATATTATCTGTGGTATCAATTAACACATAGGCTACTTTTTATCCCAATAAGTACCACGCGGGCGACACCGTGGGCGGAAGCTAGTACATACCTAATATAGATGATTATACCCAAAAAAAAAACAAACAATGAGTACAAACAAATAAATCCCGATCAAACAAAAAAATATGTAAGTACTATATAGGATTGTAAGTACTGTATAAGACTGTATGACGTTTTTATGCCATGTATTAGAATTGAGAACCTCCTCCCTTTTTAAGTCGGTAATAAAACGGTTTTACATTACCTACCTACACCCACAGAATCATGTTTTATTATTTTTTGGTTAAAAATATCAAAAATATAAGATTAAGTTTACAATAATGAATGCTTATGATACTTGTAATATAATGTAACAAATGTTAACAAGAAGTTCAATAAAGGCCATTAAACTCTTATTGATCGTGTGCGCTTGCGCATGATACAACACGCGGAAGAACAGACTCCACGGTGTAGCGAACTTGCAAACCCTATTCATAGTCAAGTGCAATCAACCATAAACTCATTGTTCTAACATCAACACCATCATATCAAGACCCACCATTCCTCTGCTAACTTAACTGAATTTAGATAAAAGAAGGGGAGGTAGTGCATTTCGCAAGGTCTAAGTATAATGGTCGTCTCCGCGTTCGAGTGGATCCACGAAGCAGATAGTAAATAAATCGAACGAAAGGTTTATGTTCGCGTTATAATAATGGGTTATTGAAAATCCTGCGATAATAAGTTGTTTGCGGGTTCGGCTTTTACTGATAAAGTACTTATAGTAGGTAGATACGCCTATGTTGGGGTTGCCAACCGTCCTGTTTTCCCAGGACATGTCCTACTTTTTAGGATGTCCGGGGGTTGTCTTGGATAGTTTCTAGTGTCTTGAGTTTTTAAAGAGTTATGTTAGGGACCTATGTTTTGAAATTGGCGTGCCAATTCTGAAAACGATCTCCAATCGTTTCAATAGGCCCTGGTTTTATTAACCTTGTTTCAGTGCATACAATAAGAGACAACAATGCTCTTATTAAATTCCTGGCTTTAAACCGAAATGTCCTGGTATTTCTACCTTCAAATCCTGGATTTCAAAGTTAGCAGATGTCAACCCTAGCCTACGTAGTATAAGTATCGGTTATTAAATTTCCTGGTCTTGCCGATCTCCTAAAACTAGAGTGTCCGGCAATGTCCTGAGCCGAGAATCGTCCCCACATGGGGAGCCCTGATGGCAGTTGCCACAGTACTTGGTCGGTTCGACCGTCCTCGGTCGGCTCACCGAAAAAGTCCGGTGAACCAATAGAGGCCCTTCCGGCCGATTGGGTTAGGTCATCCGCAAAAAAAAATCCTGGTCTTAGTAAGAAGGTTAACCCTAGTTTCCACTGCACAAGAAAACATGTTGCAAGCACTATCTATCTCTATCGTTTAGAGATGAGTAGAAAGAGATAAGACTATGCTTGTTTAATGGTGTGTTGTGCAGAGAAAACGCTCAGTTAGCATAAACTCTTTTAAAGAAATATGGCTACATTTTATATAACAGCACAAAGGGAGAGTAATGCGTGTTAAAAGCGTATGTAATAATATGCAATAGTCTAAACAAAATAGCACTGAATTTTATGAGCAATGGTTAAATAATTTAAATCTAGCTTCTACTTACGAGTAGGATCCACATAGCGGTGAAACAATTTGTTTCGCGATTTAAAACTACATCTGTTTCATCGCAAAGAAATCAATTAAATACAAATAACTTACCGACCGTGAAAGTTTTGAGCAAAAAGGAAGGCTCGCAGCTCCAAGCGGAGGCGCTTAGGTTGGACATGCTTAGAACACGCTTGGAATGCAGCGATGTTGCACATTGCATAGCATAGAATGAAATGCTTTAAAGTTTAAACTTTTAAAGTACATATATACCTTTTTCTTGTTGTTTTATTATCAGTATTTTTTTCTATCTTTATAATAACGATGATTATGTTTCTGACTAAGAATGTGACGATGAACAGTTTGGTGAGGAAGTTACTTTTGCACGCTTGATCGAAGGAGTTCATAGCAACTTTCAGACGAATTAAACCGAAAAGTAAACCAGATATTTAGTTAGTAACTATTAGGATTTTAGCACCAACTTACAACTTTGTAACGGTTTTCAAGGTATTAAGTTATCCGGTCCTTTATACCTTTAGAAGATTGTTTCTAGATACCGAGCGTTGACTTACCAGCCTCTTGGAGTTATGGGACCACCGTTATCGAGCGGACAGCCTCGGGAGAGGTATCTTAGTACGTTAGTATACGGTATACCCATGTACTACAACTATAGTCAGGCTAGATATAGTAGATACTGATTTTAACAACCTAGGAAAAATAGAGATTTATGTGTTGCTATGTATAACTTTCTGACATCGTAGACCTTGAAAGAATGGACCGATTTTAATGTTGTTTTCTTTTTTTAAAGCGGAAGTTTCTTTTCGTTACCAGAACTTAAAAATCAAGTTCAAAAACATTTAAAATGAAAAAAACTTAGGTATTCAAATTTTCTGATTTAGAGAGAGAGAGATTCTCTAGATAAAAAATTTAAATACCTCTTTAAATAGGTACTCTAATTTAATAGTCTAGTATTCTGTATTTTTAGTTTTCTGAATAAGGATTCAGAAAGAGTATCTATCACGAAATTCACTACGCGCTGGAAGATTCGTGGAAACCCTTAATGATTCATACCTACTTTAGCTGATTAAGTTGTTTAAGCATGTTGAAGTGATTAAGAACTTCAATAAGCTGTCCTCCTTTCTTCCGACCTTGCAGAAGTATCACGCAACAAGATAACATTGTAATATAAGCTGTATGCAGAGGTAATAAGGATTACTTATCAGTTGTATGTTCATTGCGCAACACGCGAAAGTGCGCATCCGACCGAGACCGCACTGGAACATCTCCGTTTCAATGGCATTACGTGTTAATAATAACTATAATTTATCAGATAAGCTTGTTTAATGCAACATAATGTTTATTAATTAAGAGTTACTTTGTTAACATTATCACCAAGACCACTGCAGGCTGTCTTATAAATAAAAATACAGAGCATGATCTGCGGCTAGTCTCATCAAGCTCTTGCCGGCTGCTTTGCGACGATGTTTAATCAACCAGGAAGTACAAATGTAAAACATAGGTACCGCGTCACCGTCTGTCCTCATGAGGGGTAAACAGAGACGCTAGATGCTACGCTTTGGCATCTTTATATAAAATACTTCCTTACTACTTAGTATATTTGTATAGTACTTATATCGAGAAACGTGACAAACAGTCGACAGTTAGAATACCTTATCTTGAGAACTGAGATTCAAATCTAGCTATCTCAGGCTACAGGCTTTAATCGTTTAATCACGAATTGGGTGTCATGACGATGTTTTTTGCCGTGAAGGATCAAGATTATCTGGTTGATGAGATTATAAAATTACGAGCGAAATATGTTATCTAAATTAATTTACTAACTCATTCTCTTCTTCAATTTCTTATGTCGCCTCTAAATAAAATGGGACATCATATTATGCAATCCTACCTTTTGCAATGTTTATTTTTTTTTAGGTATATCACTCTAAATCAATCTCTTAAAGCAATGAACATAACTTTTTGGATCATCTATTATAATAAAATAACAAAACTTATCCGGTAACTTAATAAGGCTTATGTATTCTTCTGCCATTCTACCTAGTCAGAAGAAAGTGGAGAGCTCGATAAGAGCAGCTGCGTACGCACTGCATAGTGGTGAAGAGAATTATAGGCCTACTCACAAAGCAGCCAACCGCGTGGGGATTTTGATGATCTCTACTGGGCCAACCATTTTTTTTTGTCTTGCGCTCGACCACACCTTTCCTGTTGTTAGGCAATGATGTAACTAAAGTACCTAAGTTAAGCTTGATTTAACTAGTAAGTAGGTAAGTACCACTGTGGTATTAAATTATCAGCCAAAGTACTATCAGCCAAACCATTACCATATTGATTGACCGATGGATTTTATCGATGTCCTTGTTGAAATAAATCTTTCTGCACTGATTAAATAACAAGGAAAGTGCAAGTACCAGTTACATTATTGCATCCCAAATGAGACAATCTCACGTAACGAATATTTAAATTCACCAAGTACCTACTTGAGAAAGTATGTTTATTTGTTTAAAGTTAAAGGAATTGGTCACGTAACATGTTCTGGGATTATACTAACAAATAAGTTAGGTATTACAAAATGTTCTAGACTTATTGTTGTGTTGTACTGTGTGATTACAGAAAAAGTAAGTCTGTAGGTACTTACGGTCCATGTCTACGAAAGCTTTTTGCATCAACCTGTTTAGAGGTTCTAGTCTGATGTTAGGGCATAAACGTCATCATTATGTTCATTCAGATTTGCAGAAATATTTAGTTTGAAAAATGATTTTATACCAAATTGTCCTATTTAAAATATGTACCAAGTCGTTATTTTGTTTTATTTTTATTAAAAAGAGACGTACTACTCAAAACACAAGGCCAGTACCTACGTTTAGTAGAACCTATATCATCTGTGGTAGAACCTAGATAAATGGCTAACTAATGGGCTTTCACGTTTTACCATCCACAGCGCATCATTTTCCACATAGTCTATGCTCTTGGATTAGCTATCTGTAATTTCACACTGAAGGACACTGGCAGAATTGTGGTAATTGGCTACAGAAACTATACTTAAAAAAAGGCTAATTTCAAGTTATTTCTTACCATCCTTTCTATAGATTACCCAATTTCATATGAATACCTAATTAAAGAAATACCGTAGGTACCTACCTAATAAAAGACAATGTATTTTAATTAGACAACGCGTACACAAATATCCGCAAGTTGCAACATATGTATGTGTAACTTAAAATGTTGTAATAACTAGGAATTATATTATTTATGTATGTAGTTCGTGACAAATTTACTGAAAGATAGGTATCACCGTATCGGACCATGAACTCATTTCAGGAACAAAAGTGACAAAAGTCCATGCGCACTAAAAGTATATAAGTAGGTAACTGCAATTCAATATATTTGGCACTTGAGATAATTATGCTTTTAATAGGCATAAAAGTCATAAAACTAAATATAATTATTACTTTCCAATAATTATAGATAGGTACTTTGAGAATCTTAGTTGCCGCCCCAAGTATGAAAAATCGTAAGTATTTTAATTAACTAGTCTTCCCTCAATAAGATTATAAAAAAAAATTAGACGCGTATTTTTTGCTTTATCATTGAATTTTTCAACAATATTAAAATATCGCCTTGTTATGGAATGGAAGTGCGCTACGTCATACAGAAGCATAAAACTTACTTATACGTGATGTCATTCGAGATTTCACTTCGAGGTAACTCCGTCATAGATTTATTATGCTCTAAGATCTCCGTAATCTTTAATCACACACAAAAAAAAATAAGTGTCCAATATTTTAATTTATTTATCTGACGGATAAAATAAAATTTTCGTTTCGCACATCATTGCTTAACATTAGGAAAGTTGGAGTCAAGCGACAGCCTTTTGCAGAATAAAAAATAAATAGGTGTCTTGTCAAGCATTCGTCTTTCCAGCAGCCAAGTTATTTGATGCTGACTATTTGGTTTTACCCAAAAGCGCAACATCTATTATCTTCTTAACAAGCTTAAAAACATTGCATAGGTATGGCCTTACATGAACACTTCGTCTTCACTTTCAATGTATTGTTATATGACTTAACTAAATGAGTATTTTATTTCTTTTTGTTAAGTACCTACCTGTCTAAACTCTTGAGGTTTAACATGATATGTGCACGCATGTAGGTATAGGTTACCTTCTCAACATAATTCAGGTTGGGTTATTTTATAGGATAATTTAGTTCTACGGCTCTATAACTGTCGTAGTCTGACAGCTAAATAATAACCGCTAGCGTACCTACTAATTCATTTCTAAGCTACGGGACTTCTCGAAACAATCCTAATGGGCCATTTACACCAAGGCAATAGCCCGGATAGGACAGCAGGCCACTAAAAAATACATTGCATTGGATTGTCTTCAAGACAGTTGTCCTCTTTTACACGATGCTTTTCTAGTGGCTTGCTGTCCTGTACCCGCTTTTGTCCTCGTGTGTAAATGGCCTTTTCCTTACAAAAGTTGGCCTCATGCGGATTAATATGTTATGCCCTCAAATATTTTAGTTTATATAAGACAAACGGGTTTCCATACGTTTCTTAACCATTATTGAGCTACACTAATAGAATTGATTACACGAGTATTGAGGTTGAACATGGGTTTAGTAAGACCCTTTCCAGGAGTAGCGTGAGCCATCGCCGACTATGTGTGGAGACTGGAGGATTCGTAATAAGTATTGCTAGCATCAAGTGTAAGAACGATCGGTGACGGTGCTGAAGAGATGTTATTTTCTTAAGTAAGATTTTTTTGCTCCAACTTCCCTTTTTCAGACTTCCACATCAACTTGTAGTTTTCAAGACTAACAATGTGTATGTGACTAACAGTAAGTAAATAGTTATTGATGCAATAGTGCGTTAGATCTGATACTAATGGCACACAATGGTCGAAGGTATCCCCTTTACAATGTGTGAAGGTAGACGGATCTTTTGCAAGCCATTATACTGTGTTATCCACTCGTGCCTCGTTTGACCTGATTACGCCATGGAATCCTAATTGCTAATGACTGGGTACTAGCAGTTGAGATTGATTATGTGATGGTCTTCTGGTCACGTATGTATGTTTAGTTTATTGTTTGTTTAGTGAGTAGGTATTAAATGTCCGCCTCAGTTTTGCATGGGTGGTGTAGGTTAGATTTATAAACATTTTAGGTGACCTGGGACTTGGTCAGGTTTTATAACAGGCCTTTTCACGTGTGCCGCTGTCGATCCTAGCTTGTTTGTATTGGGTTGATTTAGAAAGAGTGAAAGTTTAAGATAGGTATCTTTCTCCTGAGTTGACAACAGATGATGATGATGATATCACTTCACGCTTTTTTTTCAGGATAGGCAGTGAGAAAATGAAAAGCCCATCTTTTTGGCAGACGTGGGTTTGAAGTCACTACGTTACGACTTGTGGCAAACACGCTACTGTGGACTAGACCAACGGGTCAATGAGCTACTTACGTACATGTAGATTCGAATATCTTTCAAACGAATTAAAACCGTGACAATATGGTAATAGAGAACAAATTGCTACATTCATTAGGTACAAACATTTCCTGTTCCTATTCGGTTAGTGTCGGGAATAACTAATGATCGCCCATTACGTACTCCGGCGGAACGGAACGAAACTTGCTTACTTTGTTTTTGTAAGAATTAAAATCTACTACTATTAAAGTCTATAATCTCTTTATTCCTGTTGTGTATATTAGGTTACTTCTTAGACGTAACATCGGTAGGGTTGGGATGAAATAATTTATTGAGCGATTATTTATACCTTTTTAGTACCGAGTAGCTACATATGTAGGTACAACCTGTCATTTTGTAAAATTTAAATGATGTGCTTACCGAAGTAGGTACCTAATTTCACATTTTTATTGTTACTGATTTTTTCCCATAAAATAACAGTACTTACCTTTCGTTATAGGTAATATGTTTATGTAAGTGGGTGTGAAATGAACTTATCTGACCTCTAGCAATGTTCCCAGCCCATCCAGTTCTTGTAAAAACTAACATAACTTTACGACGTAGTTGGGTATAAACTGTCCCTAACATAACTATTTAATTAGGTAATATTAAATTATTTAGCTTCTACCGCAGGCAATGTGCTTGATCATAAAACAAATTGCACATATCCAGCGCAAAGTTAGTTAGGCACTGCAGCGCGCTTATTAGCATAAACCGTTTACAGCCTCTTTCACAAACTAATAGTTTTACTGCTAAACAGGCGATTTCTATAACAAAACCTATGGTTAAATATTAAGGCCCTAGAATTATTAGTTTGGTGAAATTACTTCTGCAGTGAACGCCCTTCACTGCAGTAGTATACTAATAAAGATTGATGCTTAGCTAGCAACAGCAATCTATAAAACTAAATGACTAAGCCATAAAGAAGAGGAAATTCAATAGTTATAACTTCTCTGAAGTTTGCGCTGTTAAATGTATGGTAAAGCGGCTACTGTGATAAAACATTTAAAATTATTCCGACTTCAAAAAAGTGTGAAATAATAATTATACCGTATAGAAAATTCAAATAAAAGCAAGTGTGTCTCCAACTAAATAGGTTCAAACGCCAATTACTGTTTTTGAGGTCAGTGCTAGCTTTGAATAAAAAAAATACTTCCATCTTAATGCATCATAACGTTTAAAAATATTTTTTCAAGTTAAACATATTAGAGTTTCTGTCTGTTGATAGTAGTATCTATTGGTAATAAATAAGTTCATCAGCATTTTGGTTTTTCTTAAGTTTTCTTTCTAGACCTAGGTAATTAGTTCTTTTATCTACTAGGGTTTGTGTTATAGATTCCACTATTACTTAGTAAACTCTTCAATTTTGATTGTGTTAAAACATTTAAAAAAAGTATAATAAGTAGGTAGGCTAGCAGACTACCTTAGACAATGATTTTCGATAGTCTACTATCTCGATGACCTTAGATATTTATCGTCTTTATGAATTTGGCGCTTCTTAACGGGGTTTAAAGTTAAAATTTAATGTGGTTTTAAATTAGCAGTCAATGTTACGTCCAATGTAGGACCGGCCAAGAATCGAAAGATCGTAAGAACGTTGATATTTGGTGATTGTTAAAAAAGCATAAAAACGGTCGAATTGAGAAACCTCCTCCTTTTGGAAGTCGGTTAAAAAAAGTTCCTATTGTAGCATAATGCTGTAGAATTATTTGTTATCCACAATTTGTTTGATAGTGATATTGAAAAGCATAAAACGCAAAAAATGTTCAAGTAAAACACTTCGCTTTCTCCATTTTTTATAAGTAGGTACCTAATATGCGTCAAAATTTCTATTCAAACATGTTTACTTTGTGTTTTTTTTAATAAAGTATTGCTCGTTCCGAATTCTAGTTAACCGCTCATAAATTGATGAACTTCAAAACAATGTCCTAATCTGAACCACTGCGCAATGCTATAGTAATTCCGGCAATAGCCACCAACTTATTAAGTTAGTTATTAATTTTTACTGTTTATTACACAATTATAATGACAATTGTGATTCGGAAGGTCATGCAAATGGTGGGCATTTTTACTTTTTATTAAGTAATTCACACTTCCAACATGCAAAGTCAAAGCCAACATAAAAAAATATTTACACAGAAAACGATTAAATGTGCTTACCTACATGAAAACAAGAAGGAAATTAAGAAAAAAGGGGGAAATGGATTTACTTTTAGGTATTTTTCTGAGATAATAATGATGTCAAGAATGTAATCTAAGAATAAAGACGTTATGCGTAGATTGTATATTTTGACGTGACAACGTCTTAAATTAGGTTGCGGCTGGGAGGCACTTATGAAAAAGTGTAACGCTCGGTAACGTTACGATGAGTCACCGAACGAGAGAGAGGCCCGCCGAATGCCTTGCGTCTCTCTCCCACTCAACTATGTTTCATCCTTCTTCCTACTATACGAATGAATATTCACATTAAAATTATTTTACCACTCAAAGTCGTTGTCACGTAAAACTTTCGCCCGTATACCGAATTTACAGGCAACCAATTTTTTAAATTATTTTATATAAATAAATACATATACGTACTTGTAATTTAAAAAACTAGTCAATTGTAAAGTAATAAAAAAAAATGTAAAATTGAAAGAAAATGTATTTTAGGTACTTACCACTACTTGTAATTACTATAGAATAATCCTCCACATCCGATTCTCGTTTTCACAACACTACTTATTTGAAAAAAAAAAAATTCATTGCACACACATTTTCAAAACATTCATTTTACGCGCGAAGTTTGAGAATCGAATGGCGAACGCAACAGCCGCTGTGTTGCGCGCTCATCTATGAACTGAGTAGAACTTCAGTTTTCTTTAGCTGTGTCGAGTGCCTTTCGTCCGTCTTTAGCGTGGCGTCTTTAAAGCTCAAACACCTGTCACGCAATCAGAGCACAAAACCGGTAGTTCTTACAAAAATAAAACAAATTTTAATAATAAAACAGTTTATTTCTTACCTATTACTTATTTTGACAAAAATCTTTAGCATTTATAAACGACAATTTAAACGTTTTAACATAGTTTAACTTAGTGTAATGTAACATTGTCATAAAGTTTTAGTCAGTATAAAAGTTTTTAGTATTCTTTGACTTGAAACTTAATAAGCCTAGGTACTTACTTAAATTCGTGGTGCTAAGGGATGTCCTAGTACTTACCTACTACCTACTAAGTAAAAAAAAGTAATGCAAATTAAATAGACAAGGAAAAGGAATATGAAAATAGAACAGACAAGCACCTAAACTCTATGGTAAAAATAATATTTAAATAAATGAATGTATTTATTTCATTTAAATAGGTTTGTTTTAAAAAACTTCATAATTTATTATCTATACAAATAAAAAGTTAAAAGTATCATAACTGTATCCTTATTTTGCAATACATGATTATATTCAATTTTTAAATTCACAAATACCTAATCGTTTTAATTTAAGCAGCGTTATGAACAGCGTGAGCCCAATTAGATTCTAATAGGTCACACAATTAAGGACATTAATTTTTTTTTTATTTTGGAAGAAAATTAAAAGAATTTGCAAGGGAAAGAAAACACATTGCCCTAAACACTATGTCACGTTGGCATTACATACAAGTATTTCTAATGTTTAAAAATATCTCGCTGAAAAATTCAGGAAAATAGAGATCAATTTTTACCGGTCATATAGCTTTTATGTCAACCAATTTTTTTTGTTCAAATATACGGTTAAATTTATAAAGGTACGAAGTTTATAAATCAGTCAAAGTCACTAGCTACCGCATCAAAGAATATAAAAATCCATAATAAGAAACCCTAACTGGTTTTGTTGGTATTCGTGTTATGGTTTGTGACAAAAAAAATAAAATACACACTCCCAGCAACATTGTAAAGTATTACAATTATATCCCGCAGTCATTCATGTTTAGTACACTTGCAGTGATTATGTGATTAGTCAGTACCTATGTAAGTGGCCTTTAATGTGTAAAGGTAGCTACTACTTACTCTAACGATAGCTGCAGAAAGTACAAGCAGCTGGCCGAACCAATTCTGTCATTTCGCCAAGAAATACTACTTTCAATGTTTGCTTAGAACATTAAAAACGGGTTTTGTTATGTGTTATACGCAACTTGTAATACTAAATTGGCTCTGCCAGTTTCTGGGAAGGCGAGGTAACTACGTACAGCTACACTTCTACACTTTTACATGCTCGTGCACACTTACAAAAAGTTGAAGTGTCTTTACAGATGCACGTGTAAATAAAAGCTACACACAAACACAAAACATGAACAGTTTGTGCATACAAACTCCTCACGTACCTCGGCAAAGGGGAACGCGTGCGCTTAACGGTTCCTTTGTTAAATGTTCTAGAGCTTTCTGCACCTAGCATTGGAATAGTACCTTTTAATATGCAGAGTGAAATGTTTCGACTGAAAACTAACAAAGTACATGTCGACACTTAAACCTAATATCCATCCTATATATACATCTACTATCATATGATACCCTTATTCAGTCTTCAAAGCGGCTTCGACATAATCCTCCTCGTCCATCGACTCATGGTGCATCAGGGTTTCACTGACAACAAGTTAACAATCTTTAAAACCTTGCAACAATTAACAACTTAAAAATAAACCAAATGAAAAGATAATATCCTTTAAAACTTACTATTTATCATTAGTGCTTTATCTTCACTGAAGTGCAGCAGTTTCAAATTAAATTACAAAAATGAAAAAAAAAAACGAAAATAACCAAATACCAACAAAACCACTTAGTATAAAGGTTAAACCTCACTTAACAGCCCGACCACGGATCGGAACACTCTGAACTATAAAGTTTATTTCTCTGAAGCTCTATTCATTCAATTCTATTTAATGAACTAGTTCATTTTCTTCGCGAGAGTAAAAATTATCAGCTTATACTGAATCAGTTTTGTTATTATGGAGTTTTTATGTTGAGCGTTATTATGACTATAAGATCAGTGGTCGTCGGCCAGCTTGAAGATAAACACGACCGAATTTATACATTTGTCAAAATGAAAAATGTAGTTATTTTTACAATGAAATACTTTGTTTAAATGTTATTATTTAGCATTGTTAAAGTTTATAGAAAAAAATAAGAAGAAAGATTATTTCTAAAGAGTAGAAATACATACAATACACACATACAATCTGCACAGTAAATCGCGTAAACATATAGCCATTAACTATATAGAAATTAACTTCACAACAAACAGAAAAAAGAGGAGGCGGGGTGTATAAATTCCATTGAGGCGCTTGATTTGCTATGACCTATGTTTAAAGTGGTTAATTTAAAATCTAAATCCGTAGAAAATATCTCTTAGCTTTAGCTTTAGATTTACTAAACGCTGAGGTACTTATTAATTTTTGAGGTTGAATATGCCCATAAGACTGTTCTCTTCCTACATGGTCAATCCAAGACTGATTAAGTAGATAAAATAATTGTCGGTTATGTATAAAATATCCGACCGTAATATAATCCGGTACCTCTCCGGAACCGGGGAGTTAAGTGTGGTTTAACAATAAAACATTAGTTTTTATAGTAGTAAATAATTACGTCTCCTCAATGTTAGGGTTCTCTGAGAAAAGTTGGTGATCGTTGTAGGTTCTTAGATATTTTTTAGTAGTCAGGTACAGTAGAAGACCCCATTTCATCATCATGAAAGACCAAACGGAGCGAATGATCAGACTTGAGTCGATTGGCAATACATCTAGAAAAAGAAAAAAAAATATTTGTTAAATAGTTTGCAAAACTTTGTTTAAAATAAAATTAGATTAACACAAACCAAAGTGATTACATTTTAATTGAGGCTTTTAGGAATAAATCCACAATTCTGTCAGTGTGAAGTTTAAATATATTCGGCCTTATTCATAAAACTTAAAATATGTCTATTATAAAAGCTCACTAAAATATCATTTTTCTAAAGACAATCTGACTATTGTAGGTGTATTTTTACTGTCGAAACAAAAACTAATCACTATTGTTTCCAATTGAGTCAATATAGAGTATTCTGTCAGAGTCAAGTGGGGGTGGGGGCCACGACACAATTTTGGTGGAGGCAGAAAAACATTGTGGTAGATTCGCCAGAACATTGAAGTTCGCAGCTGTCTGATAAGCTACTTTCCAGATCTTAATAAACTTTAATTCACTTGTTTTGTAGCTATGTGGTAAGATAGCGCATAAGCCCTTGATGCCTAGCATAGCAGTTATTCTATGTGCAGTGCCTATGACATTTTTAACCTACATACAGATTTATTATCACAACTATGTGTCACATTACTGACAGTAAATAAAATAATAAGAACGTAATAAATAGTGATAAACTTATTATTAGGATTTTATCTATTGCAACAGGATTTCATCATTATCAGCACTATATTTTTCTTGTTTTGCATACAAATCTTTTTATAATATACAAATAATTTTGCATTAGCAACATAAATTAAAACTATGCACGACTCTGCCCTTGAGTATTTCACTTATTGTGCTAAAGCATTAACCTCTTTTAGCACAGTTGGATAAAAACTATCCTATATCCTCTTTTACCAGGATTCTAACTATCTTCATATCAAATGTCTTTCAATATTTTTGGTGTGTGAGCGTGACAGACCGACATAGTTACTTTCGCATTTGTAATAATTATTAGTAAGGATTTGACTTACCAGCCTTATAGTATATCTCTAAGAACAGATAAAATAGTGTAAGAGCGAGTCCCGAGACAAATCCCACCATTCCAAAGTCTCCGAGATACTGTAACACTTTCCTAGAAAAGTTTACATGTAGAGACTCTTTAAGGTAATGACAGTGCAGCATCAGTGTTAGAGAAGCATGGATACCTGAAAACAAATAATGAAATATACAACTATACAGGACTATTAACATACTTAATGTACTAGAGGGCATTAACTGACAGTAGGTAACTAACTAATAATATAAAATATAAAAAAAATCTTTTATTTAAAAATCTTGTATTGTCATCAGAACTAAATGTGTATGCAAAATTTTAGCCCCATAGCTTTAGTGAAAGGGGGTGAAACTTTGATTGCAAGATTGCAGGACATACATACATAAATACATGTGAAGTTTAATAAAAGCTTTAAAAAAATAAGGTAGGTCAAAACTGAAAACAGTCAATAATGGACCATTTACAGGAGAATAGCAGGGACAGGACAGCAAGCCACTAGAAAATCCACTATAAATTGTCCTCAAGACAGCTATCTCCTTTTACACTATGCTTTTTTAGTAGCTTGCTATCCTGACGTACTGTCCTGTCCTGGCTATTGTCCTTGTATAAATGACCCAAAAGCCTTGAGATATTATATAATTATCTCTGTGTGTGTTAATGTTCCAGATTATTATTGTTATTAACTAGATGGCCCTGTGAACTTTGTAACTTTGTACAAACCCAACATCAGCAAAACAGTCAAGCCATTCTAGAGATTTAGCATTACAAAAATTTCTCATTTCATTTTTATATAAAGCAAATTTTTTAAAATGCAATTAAGATTTGATTTCTAAAATAAAGTTATAAAGAACAATAGCTAGTATTTGTAAAGGAAATTTCAATGTTGCACTTTTCTTGTTTGTATTTGAAGTGACCTTATCCTAAATGCAAACTGAAATTAAATGTAGGTATGTAAGAGTCTATGTAGACAGTAATGTATTTTTTAATCACCTTAAACATACAAAGCTCATTATTTCTAAATTAGGTAGAGAACAAAAAAAAAACATTTACTTTCTTGGAGTAAGAACCTACATAATTTTCTGTAGATGTAGGCAGTTCTGGAGGTGTACCTCTGTTTGTGACTAAAAGGTCAAGTCTAACTCAGCTTTCAAATATAATTTAGGGACGATTAATATTAGAAAAACATTGATGTTAACATTGAATCATATGTATTGATGTACAATGAATATCGGTCGAAAAACTTCAATTTTGTTTAGGTAACCAAAAAACTGTCCATTATAATTAAGAAAATGTATTTATTGTTATTGGACAGTATCATCTAGTGTGAAATATGTAATTTGATTGTCATAGCTACTAATAATGTCTAACTTGGTAGTTGAACATAGTACATCCAATGCATACTAGATGCTGCCCAAAAGAATTATCGAGGTTTTGATATTTTCGTCTTTTAACTGCTGTATACATTGATATTTATTCACCATCAATGCTTAGTGATCATCCCTAATATAATTACATTTTTGTGACAATTGTTTCACGGCACTGCCCGATATCAGTGGAGAACATTGTAAAGAAACTAATATGTCTTAGAACTAAACATGAAGAAAGATATGGGATTTCTAATGGAATACAAAATCGATATATAATTTGAATTATTGTCACACATATGCGTTATTAACGTTTATTACTAACTTTTTAAGCAATAGATAAATTTATAACACCTACTTTCTAGATAAACAAGGTCAATACGACCTTTCCAAATAAAAAAAGGTCCATATTGTTTTGTTCAACTTAAAAGTTAATTTACGTACAACAGCTGTTGGTAGTTACAAAGTAATATTACAGGTGTACTTACCAGACAATAAAGCCCACATTCCTGCTTCAATGTTTGAATAAACAATGCAAAAACATATAAACGCTGATATGCCAAGAAATGCACCGATTGCAGATATTGCTATATGTATTTTAGTACGCAACATTTTAAATACGATTTACAATACAACTATAACAATAACTTTTTGATATCACTTATTTGGGTATAGTACAATCCGATTTGTGTATTTCGGCTTTCTTTCTTTGTTTTTATTTTGGAAGATTCTAGCGACCAAGCAGCTGATGACACTATTTGAATAACAACTATAGGGCAGTGACATGATACTACTGATTATCGATATTTTATTTCAGTTGTGATTTATTTGATTATGATTTGTGATAAATCCGATATGAACTTTTAGACTTTCGTGTTGCATTGTTATTATAAAGCGCTCTTCCTGAACTTCGTTTTACGTTTCGAAACGGGTTGGCAGTGACAGTCTGTTTGCGACCAAGACTAGAGAAACTAGTGTCGAAGCGTAAAGCCAAATTAAAGGTCAGCGCGTTAATAAGTTTACAATGAAATTGTTATTTGTATGGATTCTTATTGATAAGCTTGTCGAACACATTTTTTTTTATTCTGGGACATCAACACACACGGACATTTGGTCCCTAAGCTGAGCAGAGCTCCTGTTATGGAAACCAGATAACTGGTATATACTATACATATAATACTTTTCTTTTGTAAATATATTATACTTATAATAGATATTTACACCCAGACTCGACACAAACGTTCATCACTAATGTTTGTCTCGGGTGGGAATCGAACCCACGACCTGCGGCGTGAAAAACAAGTATCTTACCGACCACGCCACTGGTCCGTCAAATTTGAACAGAAAATGGGCCACATGACAACTATTATTATCCAAAATATTAAGTAATTTTTATTGTTTTTAAATGTAGGGCAATTAAATCTCGATATTTTTATAAGCAACACTACTCTCTAGCCACTGTCAGTCTAGTGACACACGAGACAGTGACAGTATATGCCATTACGTCTAACAATATTCTGAGTTTGTAGCATTAGGTATAGGCCTGCGCTTGACTACAACTTACCTGATGTTAAGCAATGATGAAAGCATAGAGTAAAGATACGTAGTATCTCTATCTGTGCACTACTGTGCAGCAAAGTAATACCTATATTAACTCCCGTGAGTATTTTACCTTTTTGTGAAATTAAGTGGAATACACAACTAAAATTTTCTAAATTTTTCATTTTGGGTGGATGGCATGGCATGGCGCCCTGATTGATTTTCTACTCTTTAAGTGCAACCTAAAAGAGTTGAACAGGTGGACAGTGTTGTGCGGAAATGGTCCAATCCGCAAACTGGACAAAATGTAAATTATATCGAAGCTCTGTCGAAAAACTATAATGACAAAAGTATTACTTATGTAGGTACAAATCTGAAAATGTAAAACAGATTGATTGCTTGTTTAAAGACTTCAATTACTATTATTATATAATATTGTGTTCTTGTGGCTTGAAACATTTCTGCACAACATGGACCAACTATAAATTGGGAACTAATAATTTTCATTCATTCTCACTCTTTTATGTCGCACTGTATCTACTTTAGTTCTAAAAGTAGGGTAAGAGGATTATTAACAGACGTTAAAAATTTAAAATATATTTATTTTAAATCAACAAGACTTAAATGATTTTCAATGTAACTTAAAACTATTCTCTCAGAACTGGTAACATGCTAGTTACTGGAATGCTGGACAAGGTCTAACTCTTTTGAAGTTATATGTTAACTCCACTGACCTTTATTAATCTATATATATAAAAGAAAGTCGGGTTTGTTACAACACTTATAACTCGAGATCTGCTGAACCAATTTTAATGGTTATTGATTAGTTGGATTTGCCTCCGCCCAGAATAGCATAATACATATTAATGAATACTTAATCATTTCAATTTAATTTTTATTTCCGAAAATAATATATATGATTTATTCTACAGGTTAACAAAAGTGTAAATGTCTTTTTATAGGTTGTCTATGATTTTTATAGATAAGCTATTCATACGTAGTGGTTATATACTCTTTGAGCTATTGTCTATGTCGATTGTCAATGTCTATTTGGTGGTTTTATGTGGTTTTATGCGAGTGCACATTCAGTATTAATATTAATAACAATGCCGCGTACTAGAAGATCTATTTTTTCCCAGCGGAGCCGTAATGCCATGAGGCAACGGAATATCGCGAGTCAATTATCTGATGAAGAACGAGAAATTGCACGAGAAGAGCGCCGCGTTAGTATGGAGCAAAGAAGGGAATTAATTCGTGCTTCTCAAACAGAAGCGCAAAGAGAGGCAGCCCGTGAAACAGCTAGGTTAGAAACGAGAAATCGTCGAGCTTATCGTACAGATGAACAGAGTGCAAGAAGAAATGGTTCAAGTACTGATTTGAACTGAGCAGCGTTTGTATATGACCATCGACCACCATCGACTACAGCTTGCATCGTTTAGTTTGCATTGGTCGTTCCAATGGACGTAGTTTGCCAGTATTGTGGAGCATTGAAGTTTGCTGGTGAAACGCCTGGTTTGTGCTGCCTTAAAGGTAAAGTGAAATTGCCATTATTGGTCCCGTCACCAGAGCCATTGTGCTCCCTGCTTTATGGCGAAACGTTATTATTTGAAAAAAAAAAGTGTTTGTAAAAAAAGTGTTTGTAAATATAACTAACTATGGCTTTGACTTGACAGATTCAAGGCCAGATTTGCCATCGCATTGGATCATTGCAACCTATAGATGATGCACAGCATAAATTCTTGCAAATATACTTCATGGGCAATATGGAAGAACAACTTGACCGGCGTCAAGGGGTCAACACAGCTACGAAAAGAGTAATTCTCCAAGATCTGCAGCTAATGCTTCATGAACATCATGAATTGGTCAGGCTGTTCAAGACTGCTTTAGAGCGCATGCCAAGTGATGACTATAAAGTTGTGATCAGAGCAGATAAAAGACCAGCTGGAACACATTTAATGCTCCAACAATAGATGAAGTGGCAATCCTGATTGTTGGTGAAAACTTGGAAACACGTGATATTGTACTTACACGACTAATGAATTAAAATTATTAAAAAAAATATTATTATTATTTTGTTTGTCTTTTTTTTATCTCGGAGCTATGGAGCTCCGGACTTTTGGAAGGGGTGCGTGGGGCCGAAGCCAACACGTAGAGGCCTGTTAGACAATTTTGCTCTAAATGTAATGTGGCACCAACCGACGATTGTCCCTGTTCGAACCATATAGGTACAACAAAAGACAATCCCCGGTTAGACCAGGACTATTGCAGAATATAGGAACTAAAATCTAGGTTATGGTGGTGGGTGCTAATGGATTAGGTAACTAGGACTATGGATGGACTATGGCCCCTGCCTGACCAATGCAAATTAACACGGATGAAATGGCAGGGGGTGACTCGCCCACTCAATAAATGGGCCCCCGTATGGCCGCTAAAAGAAGCGACAAGGGATAACATATTCTGTGGGGCTAGAGGAGTAGAGCGGTGTCCCACGGCATTCTACCCAATCATTGGCTCCCTAAGGGTCCATCCTCACGTGCCCACTAGCCACTTACGGGACACTTCCTCCTCCGAGCATCTCTGCTCTCACGACTCAACTCAAGCCGGCCAATGAAGGCAAGCAAGAGGTGGGAGATCTGTCCCCCGTCAGGGTTCACTCCAGCCAGCCAGTAAAGACAAGCCAAGGAGGTGAGGGACAGGATCTTCTCCCTGGAGCACTCGGGTCCGTATGATCGCTACGCCATAACAGCTCGCCACAAGCTGCCCTACGGCCTTATTATTATTATTATACATATTATTACTATTCGTAAATTCGGTCACTAATGAATTACATTGTTAAGCAACACGTCTTTGGGAATACTCGATGCTGGATATATTCAATCGAATGGCAAAAACGAGGCCTACCGCATGCTCACATTCTACTTAATTTGGTTAGTCGAAAGAATTCGGCCAGATCAAATAGATGACATCATATGTGCACAGATTCCTGCTTCTGAAACCGATCCAGACCTACATGATGTTGTAATCACGAATATGATTCATGGACCGTGTGGCACTATCAACCGCCAATCACTGTGCATGGTCGACGGCAAGTGTTCCAAACGGTATCCACGAAAATTGACGGCAGAGACCATTACAGGCAACGATGGTTATCCATTGTATCGACGTCGATTTGTCAAAGCGATCCGTTCGCACGAACTTAGCTTTACTCAGAAATGCCACGTTATTACACTTGGAACGCTAAATCGAAGAAATTTAAACGTCGGAAGCAAGGCGATGCAGTTCCTGGTCATCCAGATATGCGTTCTACTGAGGCTATTGGTCGTATTTACACAGTTCATCCGAAGAATGATAAATGTTTCTATTTGCGGTTGTTGCTGGTACATGTTCGAGGGCCAACATCATTTGAATCACTACGAACTGTTAATGGTATAGTGTGCCCCACATTTCGTGCAGCATGTCAAGAGCTGAATTTGCTTGAAAACGATAATCATTGGGACACGACAATCGCTATAGAAATTATTTCTGCATCTCCAAGTCAGATACGCACATAATTTGCTATAATCATTTCGACATGCTTCCCATCGAACCCACGTGACCTATGGAACAAATACAAAGATAACATGTCTGAAGATATTTTACATAGAATTTGCGTTATCTCAAGAAATTCCGATCTTCCGATTTTTTTCTGACATGAGTTTGAAGTACTTAATTATTATTATTTTTTAAATTTTTATTATCGTTGTGTATGTTTTCATAATCATTGATTAAGGTATAACTAATACTTTTATGTTTCTATCTATAATAATGTTATTTTGTATCATTGTATTACGTTCATCAAAGCCTAAATTAGTTCAACTAAAAGGTAAACGACATTCATAGACTGTTAGGCGGTAAGAAATTCGCCGGGTCAGCTAGTATAAGATATAGGTCAGTGGTAAACTCGTACAAGTCACATGCACACCCGCGCCGCCTTGCCAAACAAAACAAAATCGATGAAGGACTGCGTTGTGGTAGTCTGCCTTCACCTTACTGATGCAGTTTTGAGTTTACATTATCTGTAAGTATGTCAGTAACTCGCCTGTGTATCACCGACGCGCCCTCACGAAGAGGGACCGTCTACAGAATCAGTGCTCCCTAGAGCTCCCTCGCCGCAACGTTAAAGTATGTTGTACCACTGTACCAGCGTATTTCCTAATAGGTATACTGCTTAATAGACATAGGTACCTACAAGGAATTTCCTTACAACAACTTAATGATTCCTAATCTATTCAAAAAGTATGCGAGTGCAAATTGTGCAGTGTTGCGTTCCAGACATACCATTTATTGTTATTTTAGAAAGAACACATACACACACACATACTTTGCGGCCATTATATTACCTTATTACAGCTTTATAAGCGCACTGAAAGATATCGGACAGACAACGGATATTTTAATAACAATACACATTTTTTACCCCAAAAATTTAAAGAGAATATAACCTCATGCAAAATCAACATAGAATAGGTACTAACACTTAATACAACTTAATAGAAATAATATTGAAAATCTAGAACAATTTTGCAGCCGATTTCACGCAGCAGCTGCAGAAAAACAAACTATTGTTGTCGCGATACTAGTGTTGTTGTCGCATTTCTATGAATTTCTAAGAAATAACATTCGTATCTACTGCCCGCAAATACTGATTTCCAGGCGGTTGCTAGCCAGCTAGGTGTCGTGACACCCAGTATACTGATGCTGGGAGTCACTTTAGTCGTTACTATCACGCACAGAATATGTCTTGTGATGATGACACGTTTCACCGAGAATGCGTAAGCATGAAAATATGGTTCAAAGTAAGTTTGATAAATTGGACCGCAATAGTGGCACTGGCTTAAGAACGATGCGACGATAAGAGAGCCCGGCACACAGAACAGGAAATAAAACGCGCGAATTAAATCGCTTGAGAAATGCACCAAGCAGGAGGAGGCCTTACAATGAGAATGAAGAATCACGATAGCAACGAAATCCACTGCTGCTACGAAAAGTCAACTACAACACTGTACCTTTATAACGAGTAATTCACGGTTTCAACAGCTTCAAATAATTTGGCTTAAGTTTGCTCATTGTAATAGGGGTTAATTCTGATAACTTATGTATTCGAAGGTGACTCTTCATGTTAGATCTTTGAGTGTAGCCTTTACCACAAATAGGGCATTTAAATGGCCTTTCACCAGTATGTAATCTCATGTGTTCTTTTAAATAATCAATGTGGGAAAACTTTGAGCTACAAATTGCACATTCTGCTGGTTTGTATCCTGCAATTAAGAATAAGATTATTTTTTCTATTTACGTCAAAGTGAAATTTCTTTGAATTAGGTTGAAAGAGATTAATAAGACTAATAAGATCCTAAATGGACTGGTGATCTCTGCAAGGAAAAAAAGAAGAAAGGGAAAAGCTGGATGAGACGAGCTGCAGATCATGCTCAGAATAGTAGACTGAAAAAGGCTGGAGACCTGATCTAAATAAGATCATTGGGCTCAGAAATTGCAATTACAAAAATTGTAAGCTAATTCTAAATATTCTTTAAACCACATGCATGGCAAAACATAGAAAAGGTTGGTGTCGTTTATAGAGGTAAAAGAAGCTGCTCTAGATCGAACCAGGTTGAATGAGCTTTATCAGCTACACCAACAAGTGTAACAATTAAATTAGAAGAAGAAAGACATAGTGGATAGTGAAGTTGACTGGTTAGAGGTCGTGGATTTGATTCCCACTCAGGACAAATCTTTGTGTGATGAGCGAGATTAATTGTTGTCTGGGTGTAATTTATCTGTAATTGTATGTATTTACGAAAAAAAACTGTATTTAAGTAGTATAACAGTTCCTAGTACCCATAACACAATTGTTTAATTTGGGACCAGATGGTGCTGTGTTTGTGCGTAAACATTATTTTTATATTACTAATGCCAAAATAAGTGTGTGCGCGTGCGTGCGTGTGTGTGCGCGTGCGTGCGTGTGTGTGCGCGTGCGTGCGTGTGTATGCGCGTGCGTACGAGTGTGTATGCACGTGCGTGCGTATGTGTGTGCACGTGCGTGCGTATGTGTGTGCGCGTGCGTGCGTGTGTGCGTGTGCATGCGTGCATGTGTGTGAGAATGTTTGTGACCAATTTTAATATAATTTGAAATGTAGATACTGTAAACTTTCGAATAGGACATAGGCTAATAATATTTTCAAAAATCATCTCCTAAGAGGGTTAAATAGAACTATCAAGTTTGTATGGAATTTTTTATTACTTAGTCCTACTGCCTTAAAATTCGGCAAACCTTAAGATTGGCGAAGGAAACATTGTAAGGAAACTGGCATGTCTTTGAACTAATTATACGAGGACATGTGACATCCACCAACCCGCACTTGGCCAGCGTGTATGGATCAAGGCCTAAACTCTCAACTCATAAGATAGTTGAGAGAAGACCCATGCCCATCAGTGGGAAACTAAAAAAAGTTTGAACTGTGAAACCTTAAGACAAATACTGAAACATGTGTTTTTTATTTGGCCAAAATTACCCCCCAGGGGGTGTGTAAAATGAGTTTTGTTTGTAAAAATAAAAGTTTTTCTTTTTAGTCCTAAATCCGATTCGCTCCAAATTCGGTACACATAAACCTTAAAAGAAATCATAAAACATGTTTTCCATTTTTCCAAAAAATACCCTGTGTGTAAAATGAGTTAATATTATGAATGTGAATATTTGTACAGATGTATGTAGATGGATGATTGTTACTTTTTCACGCAAAAACTGTGAGATGAAATTCGCCACAGAGATTGTCTGGAATGACTCACAGGTTATTTTTATCTTAATACTACGCAGGCAACGCCGAGGGCGGAGCCTAGTAATACCATATAACTTTCCACATATATTATCTTACCTGTATGAACAGATCTCTCATGTACAATCACAGATTTAGGACATTTGTATATTTTACCACAAAATTTACACGTAAACATTTTTTTAGGTTGCAAATGCTTTTCATGTACTTTTTTTATGTGAGACGTTCTTTGACCTTGTAAAGGAAAACCCTTTCCACATATTGAACAAATAAAGTTTTTTAAAGCACTATGCACTCTTATCGTATGATTCCTCAAATCATATTCAGTGGAGCATATTTTTGGGCACTTTGGGCATTGATTCAATGTTTTATTGTGAACTCTCAGTTTGTGTGAGGCAAGATGGCTAGAGTTATTGCAAGTCTCTCCACAAATGTCACATAGTTTTGACTCATCAGAAGAACTCCTAGTTTCAGGTACTCTGATATTCTTTTGAGGCTGTTGTTTTTTGACTTGAGGCTGTGATTTTTTGACTTGAGGCTGTGATTTTTTGAATTGAGGCTGTGGTTTTTTGACCTGAGGCTGTGGTTTTTTGGCTTGAGGCTGTGGTTTTTTGACTTGAGGTTCTTGTTTTACTGTTTTTCTTACTGTAGTCTGTCCTATTTTTAAGCTGAAATAAGATTTATTTAGTTGCTTTAGAATTAATCTCATTTATTTGATAAAATTTTAGTAAATTTCCTGCACAGCATCTACAATACCTAAGTGATTTTGTCGCTTAAAAGAATTTTAATGTGAATCTAATACTATGCGTTTCAAATAAGAATAGGACTGTTCATACCAAAAACCAAGCAAAAGTAGCGCCAGCACAAAATGTCAAACCACAGACAATAATATTATTTTGAAATGTATGGAAAAGTGATTTAGTTAAAAACTTTACAAAAGTATGTAGTTACAATGCAGCTACCTACCTACCTAAGTAAATTTATGCGCTAGAATACCACAAACTTGCACACAAATTCATATACACGATAAAAACACACGTTATAACTTATAACTCCGATTTTTGTCGTCGGGAGTTAATAAAATATGTTCGTATCTAAATATTCGACTCCAAATGTCCAATATGACTCAAAAGTCAATAAGATATACGCATTTTTGTTTTTTTTTCATCTAAATGGGATTATAATATCAAACAAACATTTTTGCTCACTGTACTAAAAAATGCGAAGTTGTTGTGCATTCCAGTACAAGATGGCAGATTTCCAATTATATTCTTATATTATTATATTATTATTTGAAACGCATAGTACCAAATAAAAGATATGTTAAAGAAAAATATAACTGAAAGTATTGATGTAAGGCATGAATGACCGCATGGGTGGTGAACGTGGGATTGGTCATAGTATCTTTATGCATCTACTGCAAGCACATAATCCTGTCATTTTGTATGAAGTCAAGTACATTGCACTGTAGCAGCATTTTTTAAATAAATTCTTATAAACAATAAATGACATGCTGACATTGGGGTATAATGTGACATGTATACACAAAAATCTCATGTCTCACATGTGTCACATGGTACAGGGTAAAAGTATTTCACGGAAGAATTAAAATTGAAAGTTATATTACCACCATTTTTCACCATTCCATAAGAAATCACCTTCTAATATAGAAGAAGCTAATTTGTTTGCATTCAGTAATTTTTTCGTTTTCACTTTTTGAGTTTTAACACTTTTTACACAATTTTTATCAGACTGCTGTTTAGTTTTAATATCTCTTAATGGTACTGTATTCTGTCTATTTTCTGTTTGCACTTTTTGAGTTTCAACAGTTATAACAATATTTTTATTAGACTCCCGTTTAGTTTTAATATTTTTTAATGGTACTGTATCTTCAATATCTGATATATTATCATCATAGCGATTATCTATTTCAGTCTTTATATTTTTTATATCAATTATTTCTCTTTCTACTTCAGGAACCTCTTCATCTGCACTTTTCCAAAAGTTATTAATATTTACTTTTTTAACAACAACCAAACCATTTTGTAATATTTTTCTAGACTCTTTATACTTATTGATAAACTTAACTAAACTATCTAATGTATTATTGCACGACGTACAGATATTATTTGGGTATCCTTCAATATTTTCTACCTGTAAATAGAATAGCAACATTATCAACTAGTTAAAAAAAGAGAGGGTTATGGATTTTATGGCTTTCTTACTCATAAAAATGTCAAGATGACAAACAAGAAAGACAGATCATTAAATTATTTTAGTTATCATCTAAATAACATTATAATAATAATAACAACAAACATAATAATAATAATAATAATAATATTGTGCACTGTTAGATAGCTCATTTATTGAAGTAGGCTATAGGCTACTTCTCATTCCACTGTTGGGAATAAAATCTAGGTCCGCCACTGTAACTTTGAATAAATGCACTAACTGGATAATGCTTCAACAAGAGCAAACAATTTTTTTTTAATTGTCTGGAGTCTGTTAATGGAGTATTTAAACCACCTTGAAGTGACTGCATATAATTATGCAACACAGGCTATTTCTAACATGGACAACCACTATTCTCATCAGTTCAATTTAATTTATTTGCAAAAACATGGGTACATACAAAAGATTTTACAGTATTTAGCTAGGTGTCACCATTATTCAGCTTCATTTAAGCATGCAAATTCACTCTACTACGAAAATTTCATCAGGAATTTACTCCCAACATTAGTATATTAGTATAATACACACCATGGTGCAAGCCACAGTGTCTGCAAGAAGTCTGTACTTTTTTCTTATATGTTTCTGGAAGTTTACGTTTGTGCTGTTTCATGAGATAAACTAGGACAGTATCACCACAGCACTACTACTATAAAAGTTTACGTCTGCCTTGAGATACCATAACCAAACAGGTCAGAACCACTTGCCAGGCGTTTATGATAGGTATTAGTACCCAAAACATTTAAAGTTACAATTATAGAATAAGTTAGTTTTTCGCCTTACCTTTTCACAAACACATAAGCATAGTTTCGAATGAACATTATCTCCTTGGGTACCAGTTTCCTCGAATAGTGGAATCGTGGCCCCATCTTTCAGACAAATTCTACACAAACTTGTTGAGCTTTCAACGTTCATCATTTACGTTGCTTACTTATTAGGTACATAATTCATGAGCAGGTTGTACTTTTAATGATTTTGGTTATGCAGATTAATTTCTAATTGAATTTAAACCTACTTAAACTATGATGTATTTTTGAAATTATTTACAAAACAAACTAACTTTATTTTGTATCTGACTACTCTATGTATGAATGACATCAATAGCATGGCCTATTTTTGGACAGTGAAGTGACATTACTGACAATCTGTGACAATCTGTCAACCGTGTCTATGGTTATGATATGACTTTAGAAGATTTGTATTTCGATTAGGTGTCACATACTAATCGAGTTTTAATAACTGCAAAGTCAAGTTAGTTATTCCTTATTATTTTAGGTAAAACTAATGAATGAAACGCATAGTCGTATTCGGCTCTTTAAATAAAATCATGAATCGAACAGTTAACAAATGGCTGTCTATCTAAGTTTCATGATTATTTCTGTTCTTATCTTCCAGGCAGTTTCTTAAAACAAAAACACTGCGTTCTTTTTACATTTTTTTTGTGTAACATAATATCGACAGTAAAGTTTAAATTATGTATTTATCATAGTGTGGAGCATACCGAGATTAATCGAGTAAAATCTTAAACGATACGACATTGATTCTGCAGTCACAAGACCAATCATAGACAATAATTTATCACTTGTCTCCTGTCATCAGGTGATCTGGATTTGGGAGTAAAAACCTGAAATAGGGATAAATCGCAATTATTTCTTGAATCAATATGTCTGGAAAAGATAAATTAGCGATTTTCCCGTCTCGGGGGTAAGTTTTATTTGTAAGATTAATGTGGGACCATTAAGAATAATGATAATTATGGTGTCTACTAAAGTCTGGTTTTATATGAATTTATTCCTGGTTTTAGTGCTCAGATGTTGATAAAGGGTCGCCTAGCTGGTGCACAAAAAGGCCATGGTCTCCTAAAGAAGAAGGCGGATGCTCTCCAAGTGAGGTTCCGTATGATTTTGAGCAAGATCATTGAGGTAAGTCAAGAGCACGAAAAATATATTTATTTGTTACTTACATGTAATATAACATCCCTTCTAATTCTCCTTCCTTGTTCCAATAAAAAAATCTTAGCTTTGCTAAAATTTTCGGGCACAAATTAAATTAAATCTTAATTAATTTTCAGACAAAAACCCTAATGGGTGAAGTAATGAAAGAGGCCTCATTCTCATTGGCGGAGGCTAAGTTTACAACTGGTGACTTCAACCAAGTAGTACTTCAAAACGTAACCAAAGCTCAAATTAAGATCCGTTCCAAGAAAGACAATGTTGCTGGTATGATATTTTCTTAATTTATAATTTCAACCATACAATAATAATAGGAAACATGTATTGATAACTAAAAAGTCTACTTAGCTAGCTATAGGCATAATTCCTGGGTACAAAAATTTAAATTGAAAGTTTGGCCATTTTGCCAGTTATATTGCTTTTTAACTTATATGTCACAATTATCTAGCTTCATCATATTTGGCCTATTCAAATTTTATCAGTGATTAGAAAAAAGAGAGTAAAGTCGTATTCAACGAGTGCTTATTTGTTCTATGTAGTTTTTTTTTGTAAGGGCACAATTGTAGCCTAATTTTTATCCCCTAATAAGAGGGATATAAGTTTGTGAATTTAAAATTTATCAATCGTAGTAGTTGATGTAGTTTTCTTTGTGAGCTGAAGTAATCAAGATAGTTATTAGATGGGTTTGAAATAAATTGGGGATTTCATATCAACTTCAAATTAAAAACATAATGATTCTAAAGTTTGGAGCTAGGAGCACTCCCAACTAATTAACTTTAAAAAACACAAAATCAATTTAAACACACAGGCACGTCAAACATATAATATAACATCCCATTGCTGGGGGTTAACTAGACCTCTTCCATACATTCTCGGGCAAGAGGACAAAATTTTATGTTCTTATATCTCAATAAAAGACAGGCTTAAAAATGTTGGATATTGTTTTTTTTTACTTATTCAAAATGTAAAGGCGATGCATTAAGAGAAAGAGTCATGTGACATCCATTACATTTACAGAGTAGTTTCAGTGTATGACATAGAGATTTCCCACTCCGGAAGATCCGGATCTCTTTGACGGGCCGGTGGCGTGGTCGGTAAGATACTTGCTTTTCACGCCGCAGGTCGTGGTTTCGATTCCCACCCGAAACAAACATTTGTTTAAATATGTCTGTTTGTTTAGTGTCTGGGTGTAATTATCTATATTTAAGTATATATAAATAAATAAATAAATATTCTGGGTCATTAACACACACGCTCATCTGGTCCCAAGCTAAGCAGAGCTTGGTTTCCATAGTACAAGCTCTGCTTAGTTTGGGATCAGATGACCGTATATATTATTATTACTCCACTAAAAAAACTCCATAAAATATTTTTTCAATATTATAATATTTTGTATTTAAACTACAAGATGGACCAAATAGAATTTTAAATTTCGTACACTGGAGTCACGCTTATTTTATTAATTTCTCCAGGTGTAACCCTACCCATTTTCGAGTCCTACCAAGATGGAACTGACACATACGAGCTGGCCGGTCTAGCTAGGGGTGGTCAACAGTTGGCCAAGCTGAAGAAGAACTTCCAAAGTGCTTGCAAACTGCTGGTAGAGTTGGCCTCTCTGCAAACCTCGTTTGTGACTCTTGATGAGGTCATCAAGATTACGAACAGACGTGTCAATGCAATTGAGCATGGTGAGTTTTTACTACCACCAATTATTTTTAAATGATTTTTATTCCTTTTTTTTATTCTTCGATAGGCTGGCGCTTGACTACAACTTGCCTGATGTTATGTAATGATGTATGTATTTGTTTTTTAAGTATAAAAACGAGATGTTATTAATTTATTTTAGATTCTTGATGTCAATATGTAAAATTATTGCAGTTTATTTACTGAATAGTGCTCATGCCTGTATTACCCAAAGACAATATGTTTAGCTCCCATAAGTAAAAAGCATATTGCCATTCATGTAATTAATGAGGTATATGTGAAACCTTCTTAGTTTTCAGTGATTATGTATATATCTTGCAGTAATCATCCCACGGCTGGAGCGCACCCTCGCGTACATCATCTCTGAGCTGGACGAGCTGGAGCGTGAAGAGTTCTACCGACTGAAGAAGATCCAGGACAAGAAGAAGATCATCAAGGACAAAGCTGAGGCTGTAAGTACCCATGAAGTTAAAAACAAAAAAAATTGCAATTCCATCCGTTAATGACGGGATTTATGCCTGAAAAACATGAAGAAATACTCATTGAATTTGATTACCTCCTCGTTTTTAAATAGGCTTACTCTTGACCACAAATTGCCATATGTTCAGCAATGATGTGGTCTACAATAGGATGTACTTACCTAGTGCACCAATTCACCCGTGAATTCACCGTGGGTGTAAGTGGAATAAGGCTCCTCGGTGTCATGGTTCGAAACTGGTGTGGCTTTTCCTGGTGGGTGGTCAGAAACCTTGACTGTAACCTACCACAAATTTAAAGTTATTAGCATCACCAGGAGATCATGTGTTGGAATTCAAGTTGAATGTCCATCTTCGTCCCATGGATGAAGGTCACTCAGCCCCCAGTGGACTCGTGAAACCATTAAACATCTTTACATTGGATGGGCAGCGGTGTTTGACTGTTACACAGGCGATAGTTAAAAATCGATTGATTGGTCCACTTTTTAACACGCTTTCATTTTCATTGCATCACTTGTAGGTTATGTTTGTAACGAAATCTTCGAAAGAGATTTTTACCCACTTTAAAACGTCAGATTCATTTGGAATTTTGCACACTTGTTATGGACCACGCCTGGTAAAGCTTTAGAAAAAAAAACGACCGTACGATATGTCAATGCAAAGCTAAAAAGTGACAGTTACGCCCCTCCCTCTTCCTTCTTCACCCCCGCTAGAGGATTGTCACTCTCATGTCACTATTAGATAGCTGTCAGGGGGTGGCGCGCCTGAAACCATAGAGTACTATTTACGTACTTTCTCACTATTGCAGGGTACATTTAAATAGTTTGTGGTAGGTAAAGCCGTTCCCGATTCCCAAAGTGTAAAAATCCGACTACCCCTCATTTAATTACTAAACTATGCATGACTGCCATTACTGTTTGTGTCATAGATTTGGGATACCTATTGTTATGGTTTGTGTTGTGTTGAAGTATTTGCGTTGATTAATTTCTGTACATTATTATCAACCCATTTAATAATATTGTGATACAACAAGAAGAAATAACTGTGTGTTCTCAAATGTGTATTCTAGCAACAGGACGCTACATAACATTGATTTCTATTGAGTGTTGAATAGTATTCAGCCTCTTTAGTTGTCAAAAGTTTTCTGCTACTGAAAAACTAAGTTGGTTACCATGGTGCTGTTATTCGATTCTCTCTATTGCTGTCATTTAAATAAAAATTGTCTTAAATTATAAATTGTGCAAATAAAACTAAAGTAATTTTGATAGTGATATTATTTTGTTAGTCTCTTACAGTTCTGTTAAAATTATACACGTTAATAATTTCATGTGAGAAAAGAAAACCGTTATCAAAGTGTACGACATCAGCGTTCCTTTCAGAAAATTTTTACTGTGAAGAACCTTGATTAGTGAAATTAATAATAGGGTATAATGCGAATGTAAAAATAAATTAAAAGAAACTCAGTAAATAATCCTTTGTGGTTTTTTTATTCCTTCCAGTAAATAAGGCTATGGTAAAAAACCTAAATATTTTAATTTCAATGCTGGTAACACTATTGTGGGCGCAGCTAATATTTTATTTTTTACCGGCAACATTGTACCGACTTAATTTAGGCTCATTAGACAAAAGTAGCCAGAGCCCAAATCCTTGATTAAAAATATTACTTGTCAATTTCTAACTTTGCAACGGTACATGAACGGCAAATGAAACATGACCGTCTGAACCGCTAGGTTCTCTTAGTAGTCTGTGTTATGGACCGATGACAATTAGTTTGTCTCACTATCATGATCACGATCAACATTAAACTTCACTTGTATATTTGTAACTTCTGTAACTTTGAACACGATTTTTACCAACTTCAAAACGTAAGATTCATTTGGAATTTTGCACACTTTTCAAGGACCGATGACAAAACAATAGTTTAATAAGTTTGTTCCATTATCCTGATCAGGATCATTGGCATCAACAAATTCCTTTCAGAGAGCGTGCCTGAAAAACGGTTACGATATCCAAATACAGGCATTATTTGTTTGATACGGTGTTCAAGCGCCATGTAATTGTTTGTATCTAATAAAATATTTTATTATTATATTTTTTTTTATTAGCCAAGGATGGAGGCAGGCACGCATATTGCCCACTATTGCGAAAATAAAATAAAATACTTTTAGTTCATTTTCATGGCATTAAAACGTGTCTTTTATTTTTTTTAAACTAGTTTATTATACCCATTTATTTGTCGTTTCAGCTCAAACTAGCGAAAGCCGCAGAAGGACAAGACTTGCGCGATATTGCCAACTTATTGGATGAGGGCGATGAGGACCTTCTCTTCTAAGCGTTCAAGTAAACACTACTATTCCTAGCCTGTTATTCGTAGATACAGTCAAGCCAAACCTTGGTACAGGATTGACCAAACATTTGATCTTGTGGTCTATATAAATTGTGACCACTTTGCAAGATGATTCACCAATGGCAAACTAGTTTCCAAACTTGACTGTGAAAAAAAAATGATATTGCAGTGTTCATTTCTTTGTAAATACAGTATTGTTGTATCACTGTTATACTGTGCGTTATAATCTGACGGTTTGTAGTAACCGTCAGATAGCTATTATATAAGCATTCCACCAGAAATTGTTAAAATTCAAAGCTTTTTGAAATGCTTTAGAGCATCAGTATAAGTACATCTATTAGTATTTATGGTTTTTGAGTTGTTGTTAACAAATATATTTTAAGTAAGCAATTATGTAAATACAAGTTTGTGAAGCGAAATATAATACTTATTATTATTGATTTAAATTGTGTATTTATTTATTAAATGCTATGGTAGTCCAAGTTGCGAAGTATTGGTTTGTATCCTGAATTCCAACAGATAGCAGAAAATTGTAAGGTAGTCAGAGTTTTAAGGTTATTAAATATGTTTGTTCCCTATTACTTCATGCAGCTAAAAATTGATGAAATGTGGGTGATATGAAGATTGCTTCTTAGACTTTATGTCCATAAAGCGGTTTGTCGTGGGCAGCGGCTGTCACTCGACTCTACTCTAAGCTAACAACACTTGACTCAAGTAACCGCCTCCCATTTTGAAAATGAGCTTGTTGGTAGAGAGAGTCGCGGACGACCATGGCGGCATGCAAAGCTAGCCGCTAACGACTGGGGGCAACCGTGACTCGTCAATTAGTGGAATTAGGTCTTGGAACAAAGCAGAGGATGAAGAGTTTTAAAAAAAAATCGATAAATCATACAACATTTTTATAAAAAAAAATACTTTTTCATTACAGTTATCTGTACTATATTTCACTTGCATGAGTACAAAGTCACATCAGATACAATGCAAAATTAAAATTAACATACATTTTTGTGTTTCTTTCCTTAAAAGTCTTTTAAGATCTTTTACTCTAAAAGTGTATTCCCGTTTACTTAATATACGTACCTATTATTTGAAAAAAAAACATTGTGGTACACACTAAACACCTTATAACGTTGTCCAGATTGTGTTGCGTCATTTTTGCATGTAAGAGTATTACATTTGAAGCGGGGTTCATTTTTAGAGTAAATGAGATCTCTTCTTACTAAACTTAAAATCATTGGAAATCATTTGGGTAAAAGAAAATATTTATTCCCTTGCCTTTTTAAGAGGCCGAAATCTACAGCACACCGTAACATAGCGCCGATTGCCTTTCCAGTTTTTCTAGGATTATTCGCAATTTGATAACGCTGTTTTATAAAACCAATAATTCTTCGTGAACTAAGTCCTTTTTTTCGAGAACGAATTTTATGGAACGCCCAAAGTACTATAGCGATAGGATTAGACTTCTCCACACCGATTCTTATAATATCATACGAACAATTATGTTTGCTTCTCTTAATAACATTGATTGTATTCACATCGCTTGTATCTGACGGTTTGTTGTTGGTTGTGCAAGTGTTATACGAGTACTTACTATAACATTTACGAGGACGACAACCCATTTTTAGTATGATTTAATAGAATTTTGTTATTTTTCTGTTTTTATTATATTTCATTACAAAAGTGAAAATGTTTGTGCCGCTGACACTAGGTGCCAGTTGTGTCAGGTATAATGACATAACGTCCAAAAAATAGCATGCAGGTGAGATTAATTAAATATCATTAGTATATGCGGAATCTATGGTGTGGCCCTTATAACGTACTAGCTTTCCGACAGCGGCTCCGCCCGCGTGCATGTCGGTTATCGCGCCAAAACATTTCCTTCTTTTTGCGCAGTCGGATAAAAACTATCCTATGTCCTTTCTCGGGTCTCAAACTACCTTCATACCCAATTTCATCCAAATCGGTTCAGTAGTTTAGGCGTGAAAGCGTAACAGACAGACAGACAGACAAGAGTTACTTTCGCATTTATTATATTAGTAGGGATTATTTCTGTTTGCAGTGTGGCGTGATATTTTTTATTCTGAAATAGGCTTGCGCTTGACTACAACATGCCTGATGTTAAGCAATGATGTAGTCTACGATAGAACGCACCTGCCCAGTATAGGTATCGATTCACTCATGATTACGAATGTTTCCGTTATTTTTATACCCTAACACCTAACCTTTTACAAGATGAAATTTCTTCTTTTGAACGAACTTTTAAACAAAAAAATTGGTTGCCTGTAAATTCGGTATACGGGCGAAAGTTTTACGTGACAACGACTTTGAGTGGTAAAATAATTTTAATGTGAATATTCATTCGTATAGTAGGAAGAAGGATGAAACATAGTTGAGTGGGAGAGAGACGCAAGGCATTCGGCGGGCCTCTCTCTCGTTCGGTGACTCATCGTAACGTTACCGAGCGTTACACTTTTTCATAAGTGCCTCCCAGCCGCAACCTAATTTAAGACGTTGTCACGTCAAAAAAATGAAGAATTTTGGCAAATTATTAAGTATTTTTAACGTGTTTTACTATTTATTTTGTTTATTTTTTTTTCAGTGTCACTCTTTTAACTAATATTTAGTACTAATTAAAACGACAAAATATATAAAAGTAGCTTACCTATCCGCGTGAACTACATTTTAGGTATATCGTAGGTAGCTATATTTCCGAACAAACTTTCATCACCTATTTCAACCCCTTACAACCCTTCTTGCTCATTAAAAAAGTCCTATGTCCTTTCTAAGGTTCTTGGCTATGTCTGTACCAAATATCATTAAAATAGGTTCAATAGTTTAGTGAAAACGTAACAGACAGACAGAGTCACTTTCGCATTTATATTATAACTAGCTTACGCCCGCGGCTTTGCCCGCGTTGTATAGGGTGAAATTTTGCCTATGAGCTGTTTCGGACTACAATCTCTCTCTGTGCCGAATTTAATTTTAATTCGTCCAACATTATTGCATGAATTAGTAACAAACATCCATCTACACCATAAATCATTTAACAGATTAACTTATTCTATATACCCCCTTGGGGTAGTTATGGAAAAATTCAAAACAAGTTTTTCAATATTTTTTATTAGGTTTATGTGTACCGAATTAGGAGTGAATCGAATTTAGAACTGAAAAGATCCAGAGAAACTCTAATTTTTACAAAGAAAACTCATTTTACACACCCCCTGGTGGTTTTTGGAAAAATAAGAAACGCTCATTTTTGCCTTATGTTTTAACTGTACCGAATTTTGAATGAATAAAAAGATAAAAAGGAATAGAAATAAAAGGATCGATAAAAACTATTTTTTTTAAACAAAACTATCTTACCCACCTACTGGGGTAGTTTTGGAAAAATAAAAAAACACTTGTTTCAATTTTAAGTGAACAGGACCAAGGATTAAAAAGTTCCATACAAAAGTCATCTCTCTCTTTAACCCTCTTGGGATGATTATGAAAATATTATTAGCTTATGTTCTATTCTAGAGTTTTATGTTCTACACTATTTACATTTCAAATTTCATTAAAATCGGTAGAGTGGTTATAGAAACGTGGTAACAAACATTCACACACAAACACACGCACGTACTTTCGCATATATAATATATTAGTAGGATAGTAGGAAATAGGTGTTATTGGTAATAATAGCTATATTTTTCTTGCAACAGTACATGCACGTGAGGGGTGCATATCATCCACCGTTCGCCGGTTATGTATAGGTCCCATACGTAATAGGGGGCGAGCCTATTGCCATTTACCGGGCAAAATTCCAAACTTAGAGCTGCAACTAAGATCCTCTAAGTATATCAGAAAAGTCTGCTTGATCCGGGAATCGAACTCGGAACCTCGCGGTTATTATGTGGACCACCGAGGCAGTATGTCTATGGTATCTACTGTTAAATATCATTGTTAAGTTAGTAGGTACATACGTAAATACGGATAGATGGGCGATTTGTTTTTCGTAGTAGAGCACTGAAGAATAATAATACAATAATAATTTAATACCGGAATCTGATAAAGGTACATACTTACTTAAAAACACTGGACCAAGTAACCGGGGGTGAATTATTGCAACTTCATTTAGTATGACGCCCGACGTATTTTGTGCTATGAATATAGAACGAGATTATGTGGTTTATTCGTATGCTGGCACTGTTGTCTTGGTTTATTATACAGGATAATAGCTCTATATTAGAAGATTATTTATACTTAGACCTCTGTGTGTGAGAAAATATATCTGTCATGGAAATATAAATAAATTAAGTTTAGACTGAACGCCAAAAAAAGGGTCAGTTAGAAAAACTTCAATATCTTCAAAAACCTACCTAGCTTCATGAAATGAAGGCTAAATTACAAATTTTTTATTTATATTTTACAAAAAGGCGTTCCCGTCAACCCGTAATATTATAGGATATAAAGATACTTTATATAATATAGCACCTACAGATACTATAAATAATATTGCCACAAAAAAAAAACAAATAAAAATTGAACTACATAATAATACCTATGCCAAACGGATACGAAAAAACACTTTTCTATCGACGAGGAAGAGCGAAAGAGCGACACCCACTATTTTGATTTTTAACCAAGATGTTTTTGAACTTCAAAACAATTTTAAAAATCAAATTATTTTTATCTTGCTATTTTTTTATGTAGATCGACTAGTTCTAGGGACTCCCTTTGTTAGTTAACATATTGTACCTATATTTTCTATATATTTTTTATTTTTATAGTCATAACCACAGATAACTTAATAATATACTAGTAGTCATAACACTACGTCATCGCGTCATGCGTCAGGTAGGTATATAGTTTGGAAGATGTTGAAGGGTTTCTAACCGAACCTTTTACTTTGCGGTCCAGTGTTTTTAAGTAAGTATGTACCTTTATCAGATTCCGGTATTAAATTATTATTGTATATTTTTTAATATGAAATTGTAGGAGCACTTTTAATGCGAAATTAAATAATTTCTTTACTCAAAACTAACAAATTACAATAACACAAACTATCACACTAAAAGGGTCACTTTTATAGGAATTGAATGTGTAACCCTGACATAAAACTGTAGGTAGATTCCACCAGTAATGGTAAGGTCGTAGCGAAAATGCTTATAAATGTTTCGTGGCAAGGGAATATTTTCAGGGGGTGTTAGGGGGGTTGAGGAAGGGGTGGGTGAGGGGTTGTTGGAGTGTTGTTCCCTGTAAACGTCAAGAGCGATCACCGGCGGAATGAAACTGAAGATAGATTTGAGGTAAAGCGTCTAAAAACCAGATATAACCGGTAATGACCGGCTTTTGTAGGGTGTCCTTTAAGTTAAGCATAGGTAGGCTGATACATACCTGACATAAACGAGTGATTAATGATGAGTAAGGAAGAGATAATTTCTTTTTGTAAAGTTCTTTTAGTTGTTTGAACACTGAACGTACTTTTTAAGCCCTGACAAAAAAGAGGTGTGCATATCACCGCCTCAGTAGTTACTAGCGTACGTCTCTTTGTTCAAGCGTTTATAATTATGCTCTTTGGCTTTGTTTAAATATGCATGAAATTGAAACAATATATAAGGGATTTTATCGCGGTATATTTTAGAATTTAGATACCGACGATTCAAAGTCTGAAAAGAGTAAACATGTAATGTGATTTCAATGTGTGATATTCGCGTAAATCTAAGAAAATACTATATGTATGAAATTACCTAATTTAACGATGAATTGTTTAACTAGGACTCGCCCTAGTTCCGGTCAAACAAAGGAAAAAATAGAGCCATTGTAGTGTGTAATGATAAAACTTGATGATAAGCCTAACTGCTTTTAACCAGTCATAAGATTTAAGTACAAGGGCTGGTTGGTACTCCACCCGACACCACGTGGCTAAACAATTACATTACCTACATCTTAGTCAAAAATGTTGTCCAACTTCCTAAGAAAAGAAAAAAAAAATAAAAAAAAAAATGTGTCGACCGTTTTCGCAATAATAGGTCGGTACCTACAGTTTATTCTAAAAACTAGGTAACTAATTAATTACTTATGGTTTATTGTTACGGCAATATCTAAAAACTAATCATTCGAGGACATGTCACATCCACCAACTCGTACTTGGCTAGCGTGTGGATTAAGGTCTAAACTTTCTGAACTGGTAAGATAGGTAGTTGAGAAAAGACCCGTAGTGAAGTAAATTGTTACTTGTAGCTGTACTTAGGCTATAAAACAAAATACTTACCTACATTAGTTATTATTTAAATTCATTGAAAATTTCTAGTGGTTATTTAGTAAGTGGTAGGTACTTAACCAGCGATGATCAATACGGCTTGCCTCGACAACCTAATAAATTACAAGACTACGACCATAGACTACGGCACTGCGGCTCAGTGCGGATTAATGTGTCCCCTATGCCATTCAGAATATCTTTAGGGCGGGGATTTGCTATTTTTCTTATTGTATCCATGTTGAAAACTATAATTAGGTAGGACCTAATATTATTTAGCAGTTATTTCGTTCCAATATTCGTTAATTCAATCTCCATCTCCGTCTGCAGCGCTAAGTTAAGTAGCCTTTTTTCTTCTTCTTTCATCCTATCTTGTGCTATAGAAGACCTACAACCTTTAGATTGCATAACTCCGTAGATTCTAAATGGTAAGTAATATCCTTTTGATAATGTCTTGATTAGTTAAAGTATTCTTAAGTGTTTTCTTTGCAAGCATATCTTTCCTAGGAACACATGGTCACTAACTTATTAGGTAGGTTTAATCATTTCTAATTCCAAATAGGAAGGTCGTATTCCTGATCAAGTAAAACGTTACAATTTTTCTTATTGTTCTGATATGATATGGTAAGTGTCAAAAGATAACTCAAGATAACTAAAAACGTATCTAATGATACACTTACTCCAATATTTGTTGTATCTTAGTTAAAATCATCAAAATCGCTTCATTCTGGTCACAACAAGGCAACAAACTTTTACACAGATGCAGAGACACACAGATATCTATAATAAATAAATATTCTGAGACATTAACACACACAGTCATCTGGTCCCAAGCTAAGCAGAGCTTGTGTTATGGAAACCAGATAACTGGTATATACTATACATACTTATAATACTTTTCTTTTGTAAATATATACTTAAAATAGATATTTGCACCCAGACTCAATGCAAGCAGACATGTTCATCACACAAATGTTTGTGTCGGGTGGGAATCGAACCCACGACCGGCGTGAAAAGCAAGTATCTTGAGAGGTAAGTAAAGGTAGGTATTTTGAAAGGAAAATTTTCGTGTCAAAATACAAACATCTCTTTCGTTGGTAATTACAAATAGTGACTGATTTACCCAGATACATTTTGTAGATTTTAATAAATCCGTAGCGAGTAATTAAGGAAATACTGTGCAAATGTATAAGATGAGTTGATGGGGGTGTACACCTTTAATTAAATCCCCACACAGTCCCCGGGTGGTGCAAATCAGGTGACAATCAACTGGTGGTAGGCTTCGGCCGTGGTTAGTTACCACCCACCAGAAAAAGCCGCTCCACCAAGCGGCCTTGCCGTGTTCCGGTGCGATGTCTGGTGACACCACAATGAGAGGGTGGGTCGGAATTGTTGTCCTTTGACGTTTCTAACAATAGGGAGGCTCATTCTACTGCCACATTCTCACCGATAATCATTCGTAATCACGAATGAATCGGTATACTAGGCTGGCGCGTTCCATCGTAGACTACATCATTGCTTAACATCAGGAAAGTTGTAGTTAAGCGCCAGCCTATCGCAGAATTAAAAAAAAGTTATTAGTAAAACATTGAAGTCGGTTCGAAAGCTATTATTACCCTTAGTTTCCACTGGCGTAAAATTCACAAGAAAACATGTTGCAAGCACTGTCATAGATAAATAAGTTTTTCTATGGCACTGTCTATCTCTTTCGTTTAGAGATGAGTAGAAAGAAATAAGACTATGCTTGTATCATGTTTTGTTGTGCAGTGCCAGTAATGAATAAGATCGTAAGTTTAGCTAGGTACTTACACATAACTTGCTTTAGCTGGTTATCGGCTTATATTACCCTAGCTTTCCGACAGCGGCTTCGCCCGCGTGTATGTCGGTTATCGCGCCAAAACATTACCTTCTTTTTGCGCAGTCGGATAA
The DNA here is from genome assembly GCA_936450015.1 of Meganola albula. Classification (NCBI taxonomy): domain Eukaryota; kingdom Metazoa; phylum Arthropoda; class Insecta; order Lepidoptera; family Nolidae; genus Meganola; species Meganola albula. The sequence continues at coordinate 4,456,267 of OW388156.1, read as the reverse complement.
AAACTATCCTATGTCCTTTCTCGGGTCTCAAACTACCTCCATACCCAATTTCATCCAAATCGGTTCTGTAGTTTAAGCGGGAAAGCGTAACAGACATACAGAGTTACTTTTGCATTTATAATATTAGTAAGGATTAAAATAAAATTGTTCTTGTTAGTTACTTTCGATTACGTAATCGGCTTAAACCCCGATAAAAAATAAGTAGAGTATCTGAAAATAATACTGATTATCCCTATGAAATAAATAAGTTACCGTTTGCATGACGAGGGTTAAGCGGAAAATGGCGGTTTTTGTTACGTCGCGCCGCTCAGCGTGGCTTTTATATATAACCGATTATGTATCAACCTACACACCAGCTTAACGAGATTTACTTACGTAGATGCAAATTGATTCAAACAAGTTAGCGCTTAGAATTTCTTCTTTTTTTACTTAATCCACCACCGTTATCCCTCCAGCGGAATCGTGATAACGTTCCAGATTTGAACCCGGCTTTATCCCAGGACACCTAAACTGTCTTGGATCCCGATCAGAAAGATAATAGAAAGTTTTATTAGTGGAAGAATGACAATCTCTTTCAAATATACTTACTGGAGATTTAAAACAATTATAATGCATAATATGATGTAATTAGAATCACTCAACCATAGATAAATAAGAATACTCAACTTAATACAGATAAAAATATTGTTAGAAGTCAAGACCGACCTTTAGTTTTAATGAAACCATTTAATTGAAAACTATTTTTTTTTAAATAAATCTCTAGATTATCACTTTAGGTTTTGAATAAAGAATTTAGTTTAAGCGTCATGAGACAGTAAACTTGTTCACTGATAGACAGATTCACACGTCACACTTACAGATACACACCTTGTTTATCTGTGGTTAAAATCATCATAACTAGGTAAGTAAACTCAGGCCTGCGGTTTATAAATGCTTAACATCAGGAAAGTTAAGCATTTATATACTTGCCTGATGTTAAGCAAAAAATGTGGTCTATGATGAAATGCGCTTACCCGGAAAATATTAATTCACTCTTGGCAGCAACTAGATTTATGAGACTAGATGTGCAACCAGTTTCCAGAGTTTTCTTTCAGTAGGTAGGTACAGTTACCATCAAAATTCCTTCATTTCAATCTTTACTCTGCTATCGCGACCTAGTCGGGCAGATATAGGGATTATAGTCATCTTAGATTTCGTTAAAATCCATATATTATTAAGGTACGAAAGTTACTCTGTTTGTCTATCTTTTACTTATTACGCTTTAACTTTTGAACTGATTTAGGTGAAATTTTGCGTACAGACATGTTGAATGTTGTTTTACATACTCACAGATAGTACATAATGTATTCTTATTCTTATTCTTTATAGTACACAAAACACTTACATATACAATTATAAATAGGAAACAAAAATGTACACAGGCGAGCTTAATTCAAAATATGAATTTTCTACCAGCAAACCTAAAGTAGAGAAAACTTGTGGAATGGGTAGAAGTGCACAACAAATAACTTTAAATACATACATTACCTACATACTAACATTACACGCTATGTACAGTACTTGTATATATTTTATAACTAGCGGATCCTGCAGAAGTCGTTCTGCCCGGTAAAGCAGTGCCACCTGCCGGGTCAGAATACGACCAACAAGATTTCATAAAAATCGGTCAAGCTGTTTCGGAGGAGTTTTTTAATTTTTCTCTGCGTAAAAATCATCCTCGTACGAGTACTTCAAGGAATATTCTAAAAAAAGAATTAGTGAAATCGGTTCAGCCGTTCTCGAGTTATGCGCTTACCAACACATTTTGCGATTCATTTTTATATTATAGATATATACTAAATAAATATGGACTAATGATTTGTCTGCCTATCTAATGGTCACTAATATGTACTCCTATTTTTGTAAATACCTACTCTTGTATATTCTTTTGCCTTTTAGTTACTTTTGGCGTTGACTGTACACTTACCGCAGTATTAAGGCTTCGTAGAAACATCTGGTAAAGGTTTCAAGTAAACTAATTTGTTTGATTCTATGAATTTCCCTTTCATTTTGAACGTTACGCGTCATGTTCTTTGAGTTAACTGAAGAGGTAATTTGATACCATGAGTGTTTTTCACACTTGGATTCATTTGCTAAGACCGAGTAATCGCAACGTGGAAATTTACTATATAGGGTGACTGGCAGTTAGTTTAAAATACGGGTTCACGTGAGTTTACTTTACTTACTTCAACCTTAGTGTCCCAAAGCTGGGCATCGGTTTTCTCTCAACTATTTGGATTTAGCTAATAACATGCGAGTACAATTAAGGTTCTTGTGACATTTTATAAAGGTGACAGCGGTGTATGTACAGTGGAATATTATAATATTTGCACACTGACTCCCAAACTGAGATATCTCGTATCATGGAAATCAGAAGTTCTCTATGATCACATAATACATTACTATTTAGTAGTTATCTTACGAGTTGAAAGTTTAGACCTTAATCCACCCACTCTGGCCAAGTGCGGGTTTGTGGATGTCATATGTCCTCGAATGATTAGTTCTTAGACATGCCGGTTTTCTCACGATGTTTTCCTTCTTCACCGATCAATATTGATACTCAATAGCAGCGGCGATGAAACATTTCACATATAGATGTGTGGGCACAACTGGGGATCGGACCCGCTACCTTATATTTCAAAGGCGAGGCCAATACTGCTAAGCCATCACTGCTCCATCACCACGTGGTAAAGTATAATCACGTGGTAAGACATGAATACAAACAACTTGCCCAAAAAAACTTTTTTGGAGCTACTTTTTTACGACTATTTTTTGCGACTACTAGGTTTTTTTGCTGATGACCTAACCCAATTAGCCGAAAGGGCTTTTATTGGTTCACCGGACTTGTTCGATGAATTTGATCAAGATCTGACCAGTAGTTTTTGAGCTAGATCGAAAGAAGCGTCATTGTTTGCAGCGCCTGTGGTCTGACATAATTATAGAAGCCATTTTCCCAAACGCATAATTCTAGGTACCCAAGTTTGAAGTTAGTTTTGTGTTTTTGTCACACATACATACAGCGCCATCTATTCCTAAATTTAGCAATTATATTTGCTTGTGTTATGGTTACCAACTACTAGGAACGGATATAATATTAAGTATATACTACTTAAATACATTTTTTTTGTACATACATATTATAGATAAGTTACAATCAGACACAGAACAAGCAAACGTGCTGATCACACAAAGATTTGTCGTTGATGGGAATCAAACCCACGACCATCGGTTTAGCAGTCAGGGTTACTAATCACTGCACCACCACGCTTTAGACGTTTATCTCTAATCACAGATAATATAATACTATACTCTCTAATAAACATTTGTCTTACAAAAATGGCGATTTTTTTTTATTTTTCAATGATATTCGCCATTTTTTTCGACATTTGCTTGCTTTAGACAAAATGGCGCTTGTCATTGAAAAAAAAAAGAAATCGACATTTTTGTTAGACAAATATTTATTTTAGATAAATGTCAAAAGCGCCAGAATCGGGGCCCAGGTACTTTAAAACGAACTATTTATTATCTGAATAAACATTAATTTCTTATTTACCAATCGTGTAAATTGTAACTGATTAAAAAATGATAAACCCAAAGAAAATAAATTACAACCCATGTTATCTCGCAGAAAAACAATAAGGGGTGACTGAGATAGATAGTCTGTTCTCAGATATAGCGAAGAGTGTGAAATATTAGACCTCAATATTTCTAAAGTACATAAGAAATTTAGGCCATTTCACGCATTTACATACAAAGGACAATCCTAGATACCTACCATTTTTTTATAGTTGACTAATAGCTTTTGCCCGAGGCTTCGCCTAAAGTTAAAAAATAGCCTATTATCCAGGCTAAAATATATGTGCCCGGATTTTCGTAAATCATTCAATTCAATCAAAAATATTCAAACATCATTCATCTGTTGAAGAACTGATAACCGCTGGTAAAAGCGAGTTCTAGAGTGGAGGCCAGCAGTGGACTGCTATAGGCTGATGATGATGATGATGATTCAATTCCATATTTATTCGCATCTAGCTGCCCGGCGAACTTTGTATCGCGTGTTTCTCACACTTTAAATCTTCCTTGAACCTGTGAACATTTCAAAACCAAATCGGTTCAGCTGTTCTTGAGTACTAGCATTACAAAAATCCGTCAATTCATTTTTATACAGGGTGTCCATCGTGCAATGTTAAGGAGGTGATACTTTAGATTATTTTCAACAACTAATTTGGCCAGTTTCCTAAAACATCACCGGGTCAAAAAATAAAAAATATGCTACTTTGAAAGAAAAATACATAAAATAACGTTTAGGTTTTTTATTCAGTATTCGCTGAATTTTAAAAAATTGTGTCGTATATAAATTTATGGCACTACATTAGAGCATTATTTTAAAAACTTTGTACTTTTTATCAGTTATGCAAATTGGTAAAACATTTGTAACTACGTGTTTTCTCTACTATGTTTTCTTCTACTACTATGTTTTCACAAAGTTATTGTTGTTTTTTGTAAAAGAAGAATAAATTTTCTAAATAATTAATTTTCCGCGGAGGTTGTTAGTGACATAAAACATACAATGTTAAACCATCGAGCTTTTATTTACAGTAATCAGAACAGGAAAATGATAACATTTGTAGTCACAACATTAAAAATACACGTAAAAGTACACGGGAAAATAATTTTTTTTTGGTGACTTGGTGTTTTGGGAAAATGTTGGATATAATCAACTGTACCATCACCTTAACCTTGGGCTATCATTTACGGGACACCCTGTATATAGTGATTTTATGTCTAGCGTAGTACAAGGAAGAATGTTTTTCTTGTTCTTTTGGCGGCGTGACATGGGAGGTACTTACCACCACCTTATAGAATACACGCAGTGTTATAGCAAGTTTTGGGTGTGTTCCTAGGCCTTTAGATAACCGTTGGTTTTAAAGAGTCGGCAACGCGGGAGTAAGGTGATGCAAGCGTCCGGCTATGAGCCGATTACCATCACGTGGGCCATAAGCTTCTTTGACAATTTATTATAATATCTGCATACTATTTATCACGGTACCTAATTTATAGACACTTCTTTCACAAATGTTTATATTAAAAGTTACCATGTAATTAAACAAGAAACATTCAACAAAACACTTTATGTACAAAAAGATAAAGTCCAATTTATATTACAATGTATTCTGCGTCCCTTTCCAGAAAGGTAATAATAAAATAAGAGATTACATCTTTGCGTAAGCAACAATAGGGCTCCCTGGTACTTTACTGGGGTCCTTACTGCAAATGAAATTCATATTTACGACACTTGAAATAGGGTAGAATTTAGATTGCGGTTAAATAAATTTGATTATAACAAAGTTGGATTGCTGTGATAGGTAATCGGTTGTTTTAAAACCGTTTAGTCAGTGAAACACCTGTTAACTATGATTGCACTTTGAATTAGTAGGAAGAAAAATGAAAAAAAATATATATTTATGAGGCAGTGTGGTGGTATTGGGCCCACAGATAATATAATAATACTAAAGAATCATACCGTGTTCCGGTGCGATGTCAGGTGCACACCATGTATAGAGGGTCGGAATTGTTGCTCCTTCAAACCATATGGAGGCTCATTCCACTGCCACCGTCTCACCGATAAAATCATTCGTAATGACGAGTGAATCAGTACACTGGGCTGGTGCGTTCCATCGTAGACTACATCAGGCAAGTTGTAGTCAAGCGCCAGCCAATAGAACAATAAAATAAATATCAGTCCTAACTCGGGCAATTTTGTTTCACCTGTTTGCTCACTAGATGGTGCGCCAAAACCTAGAAATTACTAGAATAATTGTTTGTCCTGTGTCTGAGTGTAATTTATTTATAATTTCACATTTATAATATTATGATTCTCTTATTTGTACATACATAAATCATTATGTATGCACTTAATTCCAAAAAAAAATGGGTTGTTCAGTACAAGCAAATGTAATTGCATAATTTGAGACTAGATGGCGCTGTGTGTATGTGTGAATTATAAAGTACTAGCTTTCCGACAGCGGCTTCGCCCGCGTGTATGTCGGTTATCGCGTCAAAACATTACCTTCTTTTTGCGCAGTCGGATAAAAACTATCCTATGTCCTTTCTCGGGTCTCAAACTACCTCCATACCCAATTTCATCCAAATCGGTTTAGTAGTTTAAGCGGGAAAACGTAACAGACAGACAGAGTTACTTTCGCATTTATGATATTAGTAAGGATAACATTATTTATTCGTGCTCGTATTATAATCTAATGTGGAATTATTCCTTTCATCAATAATACTGACCCAAGCTCGAAGCGCGTTTCTCACTAAGTGGGCGATCCGAGACCAAAAGAATTTTTCAACTCATAACAATAGTTCCTGAGATTAGCACGTTCTAATTTCCTTTTAAACGGATGACCTAACCCAGTTAGCCGGAAGGGCCTTTATTGGTTTACCGGACTAGCACGTTGTTACAAACTCTTCTGCGTTTACCTAGTATAGATTTCCATAGACCCTGTACTCAGAAAATTTCTCGTATGTCATTGTAGGTACGTAGGAGATTGGATTTGTGACTGGTAAATGCCAAAAGGTTCGCGTTACATGAAACATAATCTCGGGGAAATGAGGGGGAGAAACACCTTCGTACACTTTAGGGTAGGAAAGGTACGAATGTTAATATGGATCTATTAAATTGTCGCTTAGAACAGACTAGCTACTACGGAATGCTACGGATTTGCCCGCTTCATATTGTGATAAAAGAAACCTGTACTATTCCAGACTACAATCTATCTCTGTGGCAAATTTCGATCCAAATCCGTCCAGTAGTTTTGTGTGAAAGAGTAAATAACATTAACACATCCATACAAACTTACTACTGATTCGATCGTGATGAAATATACGATACACGGATAAATTATTTTACTCGACCAATGATTAAATGTGAAAGACGTTTATTAAGTATAAATTTGGATGTAGTACAGTCAAAGGACATCGCATCCTCTGGCACTTGAGAAACGTGTGTGGAATAAAGCCTAAATTCGTGCCCAGCTGTGGGTAACTTAAAATGGGCTGAAGTGAAGTATGAAGACAGACTAACAACTAATATTATAATTCACAAAAACGCGAAGAAACTAGAAAGATAGATAAATCTTTTATCCTTATCGAAAGCCATATGTTAGAAGGAAATAGAGCTACAATAAAATCATGAAGCTACCAACAAAGCGAGACCAAGGCTTCGTATGTTCTTTTCAACAGCCTTTACAATTTGTATAGCCACATGATTACTGACGCCCTTTGAGACCCTACTAAGGTACATCATTTGTTTGATTGGTCGAATTCACGGATACTTTTAGTATAACAATATCTTTAGAACCTAGTAGATAATTACTAGTAAGCACTCACAGCGTTTACTGAGCAATGTCCATGTTTGATATTGATGGGTCACACTTACTCTTTGTTTTTTATTTTTTTTCTTCTAAAAACAGTTTCTATTTATGTTTTTTTTTCTTAATACATATGTTTTTTTTATCATTTCAGACTTCATGGTCACGGGTGGACTGAGGTATTTGACGTCCAAGCTTATTAATCACAATTATATTAGGTAAAACATTGTATTATTTCAGTTGCGTTACGATTTAAGCAAACTGATCTATATGTATTTTAAAATAAATCCGTATTTATTGTCCGAACGAACGAAAGCCGTAAATGAGTAGAGTTTCTATGTGTAACAGAGTAAAAATGTCATAAGCGCCACCCTCACCGAACTGCTAAGTGTGGGAAGATCAATATTATGATGTCCCAGCAGACTGTAGTTGTTTCATTCAGATAGATGTTGTTAGATCTGTGTTGATAATCTGTATTAAAGTACCTAAATAGGTAGCATATGTACTATTAATACTAGACTATCTGAGAAATTCTTAATTTTACCATGTCTGACTGTATACAGAAGTACTTTTTACTTGTACACTAGTGATCTTTAAACATAAACTGCTAAGAAAACTTTGTTTTTGTTTACCGGGGGAATCCTTTGCCGCCCGTCTCTACATAGAACAAAATGTACTAGCACTACGAGCGTTGCGCTGCCGATTCTTGCGGTGCGGCGCTGCAACGCGAGTATGTGTTTTGGCTCTTATGGATCTCCCCGTTTTGTATGGGCGCAGGGCTTGTGGGACTCCATACTGGTTACCCGAACTAAACCCCCCGGGTGTTCCTTCGCGCATCTCAACCACAAGAGACACAACCGTGACAAAGTACTAAAAGACCGTAGCAGTTTGTGTGGATGGATGATTCTTACTGTTTCACAGGAGAACGTCAAAACGTATTTGAGTGAACCTAACCTACATCCGTCCTAACTTTAGCAGTTCAAATAGTATCACATAAGGCTTAGGTAGGTACTTATGACTCGATCCTACAAAAAATTTGTATTGGGTTGGTGATCTTACTTTTAAATAAGAAAACACAAGTAGATGAAAGAGCAAGTGGCTATTCTAGATCTGTAGAAGTATGTGTAGAATTTTGATTCAAATCTGTCCAGTAGTTTTTGCGTGAAAGAGTATATCTACTATACATCTTGATATATTTGTAGGTACTTAAAGTTTGTATAAACTTTTGCATTAATATATTAGTAAGATTTGGCTATTCTAGATCTGTAGAAGTATGTGTAGAATTTTGATTCAAATCTGTCCAGTAGTTTTTGCGTGAAAGAGTATATCTACTATACATCTTGATATATTTGTAGGTACTTAAAGTTTGTATAAACTTTTGCATTAATATATTAGTAAGATTTGGCTATTCTAGATCTGTAGAAGTATGTGTAGAATTTTGATTCAAATCTGTCCAGTAGTTTTTGCGTGAAAGAGTATATCTACTATACATCTTGATATATTTGTAGGTACTTAAAGTTTGTATAAACTTTTGCATTAATATATTAGTAAGATTTGGCTATTCTAGATCTGTAGAAGTATGTGTAGAATTTTGATTCAAATCTGTCCAGTAGTTTTTGCGTGAAAGAGTATATCTACTATACATCTTGATATATTTGTAGGTACTTAAAGTTTGTATAAACTTTTGCATTAATATATTAGTAAGATTTGAGACGTATTTTAAATATATGAATAAATATAAAATTTCAATTATAATCGAGATTCAAGAGTAAGCCAGCGAGATTAAATGATAGGGATATAGCAATATAAATTCTAAACCTGCTACCTAATTTCCTTCATTATAAATTACAGTAAGCAGTAAGTACTTCAACGTAAATGGTTTGAATATCTCAAAAGGCCTAGGGTACTGTTTGTCTCGTGTAAACGACTGGCTCAACAAAAACTCCTTTGTACAAGTTTCCTCGCATTTAATAGATTAGTCTGGCCAGTATCTAGGTTCACAAGCTTCGGCTTAAGTACAATCATCAATCTAGAAATTTCTTAGATTATGTAATTTAGGGGCTTAACAAGGTTTAAGTTTTAATAGAATTAGAGAATTTCACTTTAACCCTTTTTAGTGTTCCACTGCTAGGTACCGGTCTTCTCTCAACAATCTTACGTGTAGAGAGTCCACACGCGTTGGTCAAGGTGGGTTGGTGGATGTCGCATGTCCTCGAATGTTTAGTTCTTAGACATGTCGGTTTACAGATTCACGTTTTTCTTCACCGATGTCGAGCAACGGCGATGAAACAATCCATATGGAATTATAATGGGTTAAAATAAACTGTGTAGTCGGGTACGCAGTTTATATTTGTGTTTATTGAGTTAACTGCACACAGTGGACATTAAATTATTCAATATCCTATCACGTGACAAGTACGCACTAGTGAATGAGACATTTTCCGTTTTTTTAAAAAGTTGACAAACGCGGAGACTGTGTGTTTTTCCTTATGTATTTATATGTAGGTATGAGCGCTGATTTCTCTGTCAATTATGTACTGCTATTGTCTGCTTTAACAGTTTTTGGTTTGTGTTGGTACAAAATAATTAATTCCTTAATCTAATTAATCGGTACAGGTACTGTAATCTACATTACTACTATATTTTTGAATTGGTTCTATAGAAAAAATTGGTATAACTAGTGATGCTGCTTACAATAGGTATCGACATTATTACCGTTTTTTTTTAATGTGCTATGTAATTTAAATATTAGATAAATGTTATAGTGACGTAAATAATATCATTTTTCATATTTGATTTTGTTAAGTTGATTTTTTTACAGATCTTTAAGTTTCTTCATATTTGTTTAAAGTCCGGGGTCTTGGAATAGTCATAAATAAAATTAAAATAACTTGTAATATTTCAATTTACTTAGTAATTCTTAGGAACGAAGTAACAGTAACGTAATAATAACGCTTCTCTTGTAGGTATCTATTTCCTTAATCACTGTTCGTCAGACAAATAACAACCTTAGGGAAGGGCCACCGGAAGATATTGACAGACAGTGATGTAACTGTGCATTCAATTTCCAACGTTTCAATGTTTGTATTTTGTCTTTACGTGTACTTTTTGTATGTAACAATCTTATTACAATTGTCGAATTTAAATTGGTGGAAAATAAGTGCATGGTTCATAACGTTGGCTATATCAGTCGTACTCGTAGAACATTCTTTTTCGTTAAAATGACCCATCGTGATGTTTAGAAGACTTCATAGATGTCTGTGACTTCAACTATGTCGGAAATTAAAGTATAAACGAAAAATTATTCTTTTTAGGTGCAAAAAATTTGTTTGTCGTACATTGAAATAACTAACCTACGGATTTTATCGGGGTTTATTTTATGTAATATATATAATATATAATAATAATATGTATAAATATGTAACTTCTGCATTATTGCACTGAAATGTATTTTTTTTTATCATGACAAGGTATGAAGATAATTAAATTAATCAAAGAAAATAAAAAGATTTGAAATCGTCTTTATAACTCGTCCTGAAACACAACCTCCTATTTCTGCTTAAGTACTGTCTGTTATCTTTAAATGACAACAGGCAAACGTCAGGTCTGTACTAATTTTATTTATTTTATTTAAAGGTATATATATATTTTTACAATACCTACCTATGTCAAGTACAATTCAATACTTACTCCATGAATTACCTACATTATATTAATAATAGCCTTTAATAACCTAGCCTGTAAATAACGTTGCGGTGTACTTTACAAAAACATTTTTATTTTTTTTCATTTTTCTGTCTCTTTTAGCTTGACGTTGACAGAATAAATGCCAAAAACGGTGGATGCCAAAGGCATTTTAAAAAGTGAAGTCTTATTAATTATCTACTTACATTGGGTAGAAAATTTATGTCGTATGTTCGGGAAGCAAACTTAAAGTCCATCTTGTCCTTTTAAAATACCCGTTAAATCATCCGAGCGAAGCTGGGGCAGCTAAATAAATCTAGGTATAGTTACGTTCGATTTCATTTATCATATTGACTTTTTAAAACACAATGTAAACCTTTTATCTAACGTAATTATCCCTTTATTCCAATTAAAAAAGTAAAGGCGATACATTTTGATATCTGGAAACCTTTAATATTTCAAATCTAATGGGCAGTTTAATTAATTGCACTTAATTGTTATCTTTTCAAGTTAGTGTAAGCTCGTAAATAAGTCAGATTGCTACGACTACCAGGAGGACACATCCGTGAATAACCAACTTACTTATTTTCCCCATATTGTTTAATATGTTAAAAAACCTAATACACATTATGTTTTAACCCATTTTTTGCTTCAATAGCATTGTTTTCAACGTGTTTTCAAGTGTATTTTTTGTTACTTTTTCGAAAAGTATTATAACTTTTATAAAGCTGGCATCGTCGTATCGTCACACCCTACACGCTTATCTCCCTCCCTATAACCAGAAAACACAAAAGACAAGTTGATGACCTATTAAACTCGTCGACACTGCTTCTTGTAAACGAAATAAAAAACCTCAAAAACGGATACATCAAGAATGCACTACTGACGTGAGTCATCATACCATCACTGGCCACCAACTTCTGAAATCACCTTAAATCACTACTTAGACAATGCAGTATGAACTCTATTACAAGATAATAAAGTCCTTACGAAACGCGTTTATAAATTGGTTTATGCGCCAACAAACAATAACATTTGCGGTTTAGAAAATCAATTTAGATAGTATCTGAACGATTTTGAACTTTATTACACAGGCATAGTAAGGCTGAAAATAAAATTGTGTATAGTTTAATGGTAAATATAAAGTGGTATATTATATCAGTTTAGACTACATTCCAACTGTTATGGTAAGCAGTGGCTTATTGTTCACGTGATTTCTGAGTTTGTAAATGAATAATTAGGCGATAGCGATCTAGTTTGATACACATATGTAGGATCTATGACAATAAAAAATAGTGGTTAATGACCCAAGCCGGAGGTCGTAGGTTCGATTCCCACCCAGAATAAAGCTTTGTGTCCCAAACTACGTAGAGCTTGTACTATGGAAACCAAATAACTGGTAATATACATATAATACTTTTGTTTTTTAAATACATACATAAATATAGATAATTCCATCGAACCAACGACCTGAGGCGTGAAAAGCAAGTAAGTACCTCACCTTTCACGCCACAGGCCCGTCATTACATAGGTATATTATGGAGTAAGAAATGCCTGTTACTTATCCAAAGTCGTTTCTACACGTATTAAGACTTATAGGAACTTTTATAACTCTTTAGAAACACCCTTTCTGTTTTGCAAGAGAAACAGGAGGCCTATAATAGGACGAAGGACCTTTAATAGCAGCTGTCGTGATAATTTTGCCTTTCAAATCCATCCCAAGCTTCTCTTCGTGCATATTTTATTCGTTTAATAAACTTTGCTCCTCAAAATATGATTTTGTGCAAATTGAGATTTTGGAACGTTATGTTCAAAGATAGAGATTAGATGGTTAAACAAAATTAGGTTAAAATTCTTTTAAAGTAGATATCTATAGTATAAAAATGAATCGCAAAATGTGTTGTTAAGCGCATAACTCGAGAACGGCTGACCGATTTCGCTAATTCTTTTTTTAGAATATTCCTTGAAGTACGAAGATGGTTTATAGGTCATAATAATATTCTGTTTTCGGACCCGGCAGGTGGCACTACTTTACCGGGCAGGACGACGTCTGCGGGAGCCGCTAGTAATAAAATATTTTTCAGACATACATGCAGCGAAATCTAGTCCTAAATTAAGTGATTAATTTCCTTGTGTTATGTGTACAAGGAACTGATACACTAGCTATTTACTTAAAATATTTTTTTTTGTAAATACATCGACCACAGCTGAGCGCAGTGGTAAAAATAAGGTCGCGGGCTCGAATCCTGGTCGTGCCCACACATCTTTATGTGAATTGTTGCTCAATATCGGTGAAGGAAAACATTGTGAGGAAACCGGCATGTGTAAGAACTAATCATTCGATGACATGTGACATCCACCAACCCGCACTTGGCCAGCGTGTGTGGATTAAGGCCTAAACTCTATCAACTATCTTATGAGTTGAGAGAGTTAAGACCCGTGCCACTAAACACTAAAAAGGGTTGAAATGTAGCATTAACAAAGTCGTAACTACATTTTGGCGATTTTCGATTTATTGTAGATACCTAAAGTCTTAAAATACCGATATAGGTAAAGGTTTTGTAAGACCTTAGGTACAATAAAACGAAGATCGCCAAAATGTGACATTGCGAAGTTTCAAATTTCAAAATAATCACCTTCGTAGTTTTTCTAGAGCAATAAAGTTGGAAGTTGTAAGAGCAACCCATTTATACTCCCATTATTACTCCCATACTACGAATTATTATTAGTAGCTCCCATACCTTTATTAGACCGTACTGAAATGTAGCCAACAGTAGTTTTGTAGTTCCAACATTGTTATTAACTGCGGTCGACATATTCTACTAATATTATAAACGTGTAAGTTAGTAAGAATGTATGGATGTTTGTTACTCTTTCACGCAAAATCTACTGGACGGAATTGGGCGACATTTAGCACAGATATAGATTATGGTCTGGCTTAACACATAGGATACTTTTTATCCCATTAAGTAGCACGCGGGCGAAGCCGTGGGCGGAACTAGTTATAGATAAATTACATACAGAACAAACAATCATGTTCATCACAGATTGGTCCTGGATGGGAATCGAAGTGGTGACCACTTCGCCAACATGCAAGTTAAAATTGACAAAAACTTCACACTATAATTTATCTCTGTGCCAAATTTCGTCCGATTCCGTCGTGCAGTTTTTGAGTGAAAGGGTAATAAACATCCACACATCATCATCACTACATAGTATAAAACAAAGTCGCATTCCTTTCCCTTATATCCCTATGTGCGCTTAAATCTTTAAAACTACGCAACCGATTTTCATGCAGTTTTTTTATCATAAAGAGTGATTTAAGAGGAAGGTTTATGTATATAATACATGCATAATGTAGTAGAAAAACACTGATAATTTTAGATGTTTCTGAAGCGATGTCGTAAATTAACGCATTTTTTGTGTTTACATTGCAAACGCTGGCTAAACCCTACGAGATATATAAAATAATGTACTACAGTATTGCACACCTTTAAAAGGTCAACAAAAAAGTCCGCGATGGTATATGTCTATCTCTTATGGGTAACCCACAATAACCATTTATACCGGCCCGGCCGCGCGCGGCACGTGCTGTTTGTATTGTCTAATGGTAAAAAAAGCTGTTAACTTTGCATAAAAGGACATTTAGTAAATATACCTCAATATGTTTAGTATCATCATTGCACCCGTGCGAAGCCGGAGCGGGTCGCTAGTTTATAATAATAACTAGCTGCCCCAGCGAACTTCGTACTGCTTATTACTAATGTAATACGTATGTATTTTTTAATGCCACATAATAACAAAAACACTTAGAGGTTTGAAATATAGGTAGTAGCCGATTCTCAGACCTACTGAATACGCATATAAAATTTGGTAAAAATCGGTAAAGCAGTTTCGGAGGAGTACGGTAACAAACAATGTGACATGGAGATTTTATATAATAGATAAACATTTTCGAGTTTATAATAAGTATTAGTAAGAATTATGATATGAATATTACTAAAACGTAAGATAGATCTACTTAGTTGTTTGGGTGATATCGACAAACGAACCAATACCTAGTACCGAGCAGCCGCTTACCCGGTGTTCGATATTACCCAAAACGACTATGCAAGGTTAAGTTCGGTTGAATGGAAAAGGAACAGCTTTTTGTTTTTTCCGAACGGATTAAGTCCGGCTCATATATCCACATAACCAGGGAGTTACCTTCGCTTGTCCTAATTCCGCATAATACGGGCCAAGCTAATTGGTCCCCATCACTAATTCTGATTTAATCTTGTTATAAAAAAAATTGGTTGCCTGTAAAGTCGGTATACGGGCGAAAGTTTTACGTGACAACGAGTTTGAGTGGTAAAATAATTTTAATGTGAATATTCATTCGTATAGTAGGAAGAAGGATGAAATAATAGTAACAATTTAAAACATTTATTTATACAAAGAATTATATTTAAAACATTAATTTATACAAAGAATCTCGCTCTTAGGCGGGCTAACTGTGCTCGAGTGGAAGGGACGCGTGCCTTTCACTTTTTATGTCTGTCTCTCTCACTCTTAGGCGGGCTAACCATGCCCGAGTGGAAGGGACGCGTGCCTCTCACTCGCTCTCATTGTGAGCGCATAACGCGAGCGGAGCGTAACGCAGTTTATTGAAGTGTCATCCGGCAAACCAATTTATAAGACGTTGTCACGTCAAAAGCCTTTTTAAAATTAACGACTTTGCAAATTATATTGCGTTTTGTTTTCCATATTTTCTTGAATTTAAATATTGCATACGACCTTAAAAAGGACTTAACTATGAATCTAAAGAATAATAATAATAATATCGTGGTACATTAACACACACAGCTATTTGATCTCAAACTAAGTAAAGCTTGTACTATGGAAACCAGAGGTAATGTAATTAAAGTATTATAGAGGTAATACAGACCAGTCAAGACAAACAGGCAAGTTCATCACACAAATGTCTGACTGAAACACACAAATGGCGTGGACAGCAAATGTCTTATCTAAACTAACGTAGAAAAATTATTGAGAAGTTTTTTTTCTGGGTTTGGACGAGTCGTCATTGAAGAGTGTAATAGTACTTACCTGCTGTAGTTAATAGGATAAGTATTATTCTATTCATAAACGTCTTATAGACTTATAATAGCTAAAATAGGTTTATAATTCGTTTGTCTTAGTCTGTCATACTACTGAGAAAGAAACAAAATCCATTTTAATTATAGAAGCTAATAATATTTTTACGAATAAAGGGGTTTATTTAGAACATTAAGATATTTATTTACACTTGACAAGAATTATCCTACTTACTGAATTAAAATCTTAACAAAGGTATGCAGAAGAATTTTTCGACGCATTAGTTAATGTTAAATACTTAGATTAGGTTCGTGGTTAGCTTATTACCACCCCAGGCTGGTGAAACCATCACTATCCGGGGGTAGCGAAGCGAAAGTATCGCGAGTTATTGCGACCCCTGGCGTAGGTGTGAGATAAAATACCCGGGGGGTTTTAGTGGGTACCCATAAGAAGTCCCACATTAAATACTTAAAGATGCCCCGCCCCGAGTGGGCACAAGAAGAGGGTATCCATAAAGGATTACCTTTATTTTGTTGTGAGGTTTAGAAAATCTTTAAACTTAACAAAGTTAACGCATAGATAATCAAAATTTTACCTAAATTTAAATCTCTGTATAAAAAGTATCCATAAATAAATTGTTTGCGTTGCGTAGCTGAAACAATTCCTTAACGAAAGGTTATGGGCTGTTGAATTAATTAATCTTTCTTATGTTAATAATTCAAACTCAAAACTTGGAACAAGGATGCAACAACAACATTTTACAATAATGGTCCGAAATTATATGAAAATAGATGAAAAAATTATGACATAGTTAAAATTGCTAACGGCCGGCAAGCGGTCGCTTTGGCATTCTAAAGGGGAGGCCTAATGTCCAGTGGTGAACGTCCCCAGGCAGATGATGAAATGAATCGAAAATAAATTTATCTTTTACTAAAATTTAAGTATCGAATATTTTAAACAAAAGATTTAATAAACATTTAATTAAAAAATACAAACAGAGAAGAACGGAAACAGAGATGAATTATCACTTTTATCACATACATTTAGCCTGTTATGTTTATGTACCATACGTAACATAAGGCGACCTAACGATAAAAGGCAAAATGCGAGTCTATTTCCGCTCAACGGGCATAATACCCAACCTCAGACTATTACTAAGATTTTTCAAAGTATTTATTTAAGAAATTACTTCTTGCTCGTCCCTGTATTTGGACCTGTGACCTCCTGGTTATTAAGCTAATACGCTTATTGGATCAACAACATAATCGGAAGCATTATAAGTATACTTATAATTAAAATCGTTTTCTTTAAAGTTATAGTAAGTATTTAAAGTATAAAATATTCTGTAAAGTCTTTACATGTTTAAATCTAATAAACAAAACTACATCCTGATTACACTAAGACCCTTTTTTCTGTGTATATGTCCACCCCACTTATGGTTCTATGGGATATCGATTATTTCCGTCCGTAGGTCGCGCCTCGCCCCTCCCTTCGCAGATCTCACCTACCCGTGCTATTTCCATTTGCCGAGCTCCTCAGTTTAAAACTATGTTCGTGTACTACTTTATATTTAAGTATTTAAGGATTTTTTGAGAGATAATTTAATTAACGTCTACATGTTTTTATTACGGTTTTAAAATAATTTATAAAAAAATATCATATTCAAGATACCTAATTATAATATGTTTCGGTTTATAGATCATTTATTTCTTAGAGAACATTAAACTTAGCTTACCACAATCGTCTGTTTCCTTACAATAAATTTTCACTCAAACAACTACTTAGATTTTAGATGTTGCTTCATTATTATCTACTTACCTTATCTAATGCGTTTTGTCTCAGTATTTTTTTTGGTTTCATTAATAAATGCGTGTTTCGTTTCATATTTTCTTTATTTATGTGACTTGTATTGAAGTTGTGATTCGTAATCTTCGTTATCATTCGTATTGTTAAAATGATTTCAAGTTGAACACAATTGTCAACAGATTTTAATAGAAGCGCACCACACAGACATACTTACTTAAAAATTATGTAATCTGTACTTTTTACTAGCTTTGAGACTGCGGCTACCTCCGCGTGTATGTCGGTTATCGCGTTAAACCTGAAACCTCTTTTTGCGCTGTCGAATAAAAACTATCCTATATCCTTCCCTGGGTTTCAAACTACCTCCATA
This sequence comes from Meganola albula, assembly GCA_936450015.1. NCBI lineage: Eukaryota > Metazoa > Arthropoda > Insecta > Lepidoptera > Nolidae > Meganola > Meganola albula. Next base: position 4,437,922 of record OW388156.1, on the reverse strand, counting down.
CCAATTTTCGGACAAATAAGCAGACAGACAGAGGGACAGTTACTTTCGCATTTATGATATTAGTTAGGATTAATTCTGTAATTAATTTGACTTTTGATCATTTCTCTGAATTTACCTTTACGTAAATGACTAATTTTCTACTCAAGTAGTTAGAGTCATCAGCAAAATTAACTAAGCCAGAAGTAATTTACTTTAACCCTTTTTAGTGTCCCAGTGCTGGGCACGGGTGTTTTCTCAACTATCTTACGAGTCGAGAGAGTTTAGGGCTTAATCCACACTCGCTGGCGAAATGCGGGTTGCTGGATGTCACATGTCCTCGAATGGTTAGTTCTTAGACATACCGGTTTCCTCACGATGTTTTCATTTACGGATAAACGAGAATGTCGATGAAACAAATCACACAAAGATGTGAACGACTGGGAATCAAACCCACTACCTTAGACATATTTCTAATAACGCTGGCGCTGCTCAAAGGCAGAAGTTATTGCTAATGGGTAATATTAAACAGTTTAGTAAGTATATTGTAAAAACAATATTGTGACCTTAAATTCTCTTCTAAATTTAGTAGGTACAGCGGACCATTACCTGTCCATTGATTTACACTAAGTTGAGAAGGGACAGTAATGTATTTTAAGTTACTGGGACTTCGTTAAGTAAGTTTTCATATCATATTACTAGCTTTCCACCCTTGGCTTCGTCCGCATGACCTACATTTTAAATCATGAGGAGGAGGGATAAATAGTACTTATACCTAACTTTCCTACTAATATTGACGGGTAGGTGGTCGGTAAGATACTTGCTTTTCACGCTGCAGGTCGTCGGTTCGATTCCCAACCTGATAGTACTTAGTAGTAGTCCCTGCGATTAGCGAGTTCAAACAAACGAACATACCTACTCTTCAGCTATTATTAGTATAGATTAAAGACGCATGCTAAGAGCCTCTTGGACAGCAAGAGTGACAAACATAAAAATTCTAAAAAGGATGAATAAGAACAGAGAAATACTAGCGACAGTCAAAAGGAGAAAAATTAAATATTTTGGACATCTATACAGACACGACAGATATAAATCATTAAAACTAATAATCGAAAGAAAATCGAAGAAAAACGGGAAAGGGCTAGAAGGAGGATGAGCAGACTTGATAATGTAAAGATATAGACAAACATCAAAGACGCGGCCACTCTCGCTAGACTGGCCAAAGATAGAAAGGACTTTGCAAAGGTGACTACCGACGCCCAAATGGGCATGGCAACAGAAGAAGAAGAATAGATTGTTATATAATCCATGTTTGATAAATTTTAAGGATATATTCCTTATAACATTTGACACTTAAACAATTCAGGCACTGAGTGATGATTGTATAATAATAACCCATTTATTGAGTGAACGAGTCAACTCATGCCATTTCAACCGTGTTTATTTGCATTGGTCAGGCAGGGGCCATAGTCCATCCATAGTCCTAGTTACCTAATCCATTAGCGCTCACCACCTCAACCCAGATTTAAGTTCCTATAGTCTGCTCTTACCGGGGATTGTCCTTGGGTGTACCTATAAGGTACTAAGAATAATCATCGTTCGGTGCCACATTACATTTTGAGCAAAATTGTCTAACTTACCCCTACGTGTTGGCACGCCTACCAAAAGTCCGTAGCTCCATAGCTCCCAGATAAAAAAGACAAATAATAATAATAATATCGTGACACACTACCTAACACACAAGGTCATCTGATCCCGAACTAAGCAGAGCTTGTACTATGGAAACCAGATAACCGGGAATATTATACTACCTAAAATACTTTTCTTTTGTAATATTTATAATATGTACTTAAATAACTTTTATTTATTTTATAGAACATTTTTTACACCATTAAAACCAATCAACCTCTATTTAAAAAGTTGAGTATTGTCTATGCGTTTAAAACATTTTGTAATTCTATTTTCGACTAGCCATAAATAAAGGCGTGTCTATGACAAGGGTCGACACACGTAGGGAGAGAAGTGTGGACAGAATGTCGCTTTAGATAACGATAATTTAGTATTTTTGTGATTTTACGTATCCTTTTGTATATTACGTAGGTAAAATGTAAACAGGATTAATTAAAGTTTGTATTTACCCAAGGAGTTTTATAAACACTGGTTATTGATGGTTTATCAATAAACTTATAGATTTCTTTGAAACCGATTATGTATTAGGTACTGTTTTTTCCACTGCGGCACCGCCCGTGCGTAACGTAACCTCTTTTTGCGCAGTAGGATAATATATGTCCTTTCCGGGTCTCATACTATCTCTATGCCAAATTTCATCCAAATCGTTTTAGTAATTTTGGCGACAGACAGTTACTTTCGCATTTATTAAATAAGGATTAAATAATGACCTATTAAGTGTTACGACTTAATCACATAACTCAATTAATACCGCAACTATTACCAATGTCAGAACTACAAAAATCTATTTTCAGTATGTACGGCAGTCTAATAAAATTTTATGCAATAACTTTTGAAACTTCCGACTTTATTACTCTAGAAAAACTACAATAGCGATTATTTAGAAATTAGAAACCTTACGAGGTAATAGTTAAAGGTATTTCAAGACCTTAGGTGCAATAAAATAAAAAACGCTAAAATGTAGTTACGACTTTGTTAATAGCTACGGATTTTTGCTGATTTTAGCTAGTGGTTTTTTTTTTAAAGTTGAATTATTCGGTTGTTCACAACTAAAAAAATTAAATTATTTTAGGTAGGTACCTAAAATGCTTAACTATCTGCTACAGAGGCGTAGGTACCTACACTAGAAGAACTCAAGATAATTATGAAATTGTAAGGTAATCGCTAAGCACACAAATGTTATGAAACCGAATTCACAGCTACATTACAAAAATGTTTCACGAAATCTGACTCTGATTGATATATTTTTGACACTTTTATATGCCGAGAGTGTATTCTTCAAAGGTAGATACGGTTTTATTGGATCCCCAATGTAATATGAAAACATCAAGGCGAACTTAATAAAATCGCGGTGGGTAAGTCGTGTATACATACTTGTAAGAAAATTGTGACGTCTCTAAACATGTCACGCATAAAAATTTCTACTTAAAGGATATTTTTTTTTTACTAGTGCGAATCTTTTTCGTTTTGTACTATATCGATGAAATATGATGATAATTTTATAGCACGCGGTCATAAAATAAGAGTGAATAACCTGTGTGTGTGCGCGGGTTATTGACCGCTAATTTGCTGTGAGCACAGCTGATACGGTGGCGCGTAGGTGATTGTACATTCAAAGTGAACAGTCATCTTTCGTTAGCGATTACTTAATTCTTATGTAATAAAAATAAAAATTACGCGTCTATTAAAATTTGTTTAGTTTTTTGAAGTGAAAACTTCTTTAGCGGCGTTGAGCACTTTTTCTGTAATGGGTATAAAATCTTAAACTCGCGTCAGGACACGTGACCTGATCGAAAAAGCGTAAGACGGATGGAGAGTAGACAGCTATCCCCTCTCTACGGCGCGGCGAAAATGTATGCCTGGGCCTACTGTTTCGTTTAGGCAGCGCAGGGCGCTTGCGCGAATGTTCGTGTATGTTACAGTGTGTACGATAGCGCAATAAATGAATATTGTATTCTACCACATAAATGATAGTACTTTTATACTGATAAAGCAATTGGTGCAAAATTATTTCCTAACCATTCCAAAATATCAAACATGCTCAACGTTAATAATCAAGTTTTCACCTCTGCCGGCACTCCCGGAGTGCAACCCGTCTTTTTTCTTAGACACGCCGGTGTCATTATGATATTGAGCAGCTGCAATGTAGTAGTACTCCACACTAACAAGTGTGGGCACGACCGGCGATCGAACCCACGACCTTATAATATAGCAAAACCGATACCGCTGCGCCACCGCTGATCAAATAAAAAATTTAGTAAACAATTTCTCAGGTAATAGTTTAACCGCTCTAAATTTTAATCGGCGGGGGTGGCGCGGCCCTTTATACACAATAGATTCAGATGTTTCAATAATTGTTAACTAGATGGCGCTAGTAGTGGCTTTAAAATTATTGTAGATCTGACACGAATTTTGTTTATATATTCTTATCTATAGTATTCTTTTAAATATATACCGGTTTATTGGTTGCTGATAGGAGCCTCGTGCTAGAACCATTTACTATATTATTGCGGTTTTAAGTATTTAATATAAAAATTAATTATTACTTACTCAATGAATTATTTTACTGTGCGATGCGAACTGTCAAGTTGTGGAATTCGCTGCCGGCATCTATGTTTCCCGATAGTTATAATCTGCCTATCTTCAAGTCACGAGTGAATCGGTATTTACTGGGTAAGTGCTTTCCGTCGTAGACTACATCTTTGCTTAACAACAGACCATTAAAAGTCATTATAAATAGCAACAAAATTATCAACAATATATCATTCAATTATCAAGTTTGTTAGTAACGAATATAAGTCCGCGTAAAACGAAACAAGTACCTAGGTACCTATTTAGGTATAAACAACAATTATTGTTTGCTCGTTAGAGACATCTTATATAGATCTTTTATACTAATTATAAATATGTAAAGCAGTTAACGACACTCGTCAAAATCCGAGAACATTAAACAATGTAGTGTATCAGTTAACTAAACATAAGTCAGTAGATATTTGTTTAATAAATAAATACCTACATAATAAGTTACTTTCTAAGAGATGTACTATATGTATGTACTTGTTGCGGTTTGTTGAAGTCCCGAGACCGTAGAGGCTAAAAAACTCACAAAGGGAATATCTAAAAACAAATTGATCTCAAGTCAGATTTTATTACCTGCTTCCAGTGGCTTGGTCTTACGTCGCGTCGTATTAATGAAAAGGACGAGACTATGCCTGTGTTTGTCTACAACTTATCTAAAATCTTCCAAAGTTACCAAGTTAGGTTTTGATCTGTATGTGTGTTATTTTTAAATTAGTGTAAAAGAAAGTCAACCTAAAATAATCATTAAATGTAACACCAAAGTGTGGCTTTAAAAGCTAAGCGAAACAATCGACATAATATTTTATTTCGTGCCAAACACTCGGGATTATTCGTCTCACTAAATGTTCAACATGTCAAGCCAGTGATCGGTCAACCAGTCGGCTTACCCTACGCCCCTCGACATGAACGGAACCACCAGTATAAGCAGACCCCCTTGCTTCACTATACTTTAATCAATATCATCTAAAACGTGGTGCGAAACGGATCTTTATGGGTCATTTTCTACTGGCTAAACAAGGTACCGTAAGATTTTACGAAAATTAACTCTAAGAGGCACTTCAATCTAAACCTTTAGGAGATTAGGATTTTCATACAAGCATACAGCTCTGTGGTTTGGTGATTCGTGTGGTTTTCGTGAATTATATGGTTGGTATTTAATCGAACGGAACCAACTTTAGTCAAATAAATTATGACATTGTTGATGATTTAGTCAAATAAATTATGATTACGAAGTTTTACCTTTTCCAAGTACATATGTTATTGTAATTTCTCTGCTGCTCATAAGATAGCGGCCCGCCTCGATTTCGCACGGGTAGATATAGGTAGTAATATACCTCGGTCAGAAGCAAAAATGACAGTGTAGCCGAGGTCTGAATGTTGGCAACCCTTTATTTCAGCACGTAAACGACGTAGACTCGCTCGTTGTTAAGGCACTTGTTACCAATATAATGAAGGGAGCTCTTAAATGAAATTCGCTCAACATTCTACCTTTAAGTTGATTGTATTTTAGTTTTTGTTAGCTGTCAAACATCAGGTATATTCAAGTTAGGGCGAACGCACAATGGAACAACAATACAGCTGTTTATTGCAGTTCCTTTCTGCTAAAATTTCATTTTTATTTTAAGTAGCTTGGTTGGTTGTCTCTATGGCTTAGGAGATAGCATGTCTGCATCTAGCCCCGGGGTCGCGGGTTCAAATCCCAGGACAAAAAAAGTGTTGAGACTTTTTTACTGTCTCAGTACTAACCCCGAGCCAGGAAGTTAGTGTTGCGATATCCCCGTACCTCGGAGAGCATGCTAAGCCGTCGGTTCTGCTACCGGATTCTGGACAATAAAGTGAAGGGAATAGAGAGAGTATTTGTATCGGTTCGACCGTCCTCGGACGGCTCACCGAAAAAGTCCGGTGAACCAATAGAGGCCCTTCCGGCCGATTGGATTAGGTCATCCGCAAAAAAAACAGAGCATTTGTATTTGCGCTCACACTTGTGTACCTACTATAATGTCTTCTGCGTACCTGGCCGCTTTCACTGGCCAGTGGCCACCGTAGCGGGAAAACGGCTTGGAGATTTTAAGTTGGAACATATTCTAACTATGTGTTAATTACTACCTACGTTTGCAATTTTTTTCTCTCACATAGCACCATCTAATCCCAAATTAAGCTTATTTGCATGTGTTATGAGTACTACAACTGATAAACTATTTAAATACATGCACTTCAACCCTTATTTAGTGTGCCACTACTGGGCACGGGTCTTCTCTCAACCATCTTACGAGTTAGAGAGAGCTACGAGAATAAATACATTAATTAATGGATTCTACTATTATTATGATTGCGATTTCTTTTTTACTGATATAAAATTAAATCTTGTTAACATAACGTATGTATTAGTGGCGAAGGGTGAGTCTGAAAAAGAAAAGCCGAAGCAAAAAGTTCTTACTTAGGAAAATAATATCTCTTAACTACCGTCACTGATAGTTCTTAGGGGGCATCCATAAATTACGTGAGGTGTTTTTTTTTAATTTTCTGCCCCTCCCCCCCTGGTGAGATGTCGTGAGATTTTATTCAACCCCATCCCCCATCCCCCAATCTCACATGAGATTTTTCAAAATGTGAGTTTCTTACATAAACGCTTTGGATTGTTATTGTAAAAAGAAAAATACAAATTTGCTTCGTGTTTTTATTTACGACTAGATGACTAGTAATCAATCTTGCTAAGAGTTTAATTATAAGTGTAATAATAATTTAACAATATAATGATTTTTTTGTTTCAATCAGAAAAAAAATTGCGTGATATTTGCCGAGACCCCCCCTCTCTCCAAGATTATATGAGATTTGACTCAACCCCCTCCCCCCCTTAAACACCTCACGTAATTTATGGACGCCCCCTTACACATGATGCTGTACAGTATTTTTGTTGGTATATAAAATTTTTAAGCGTTACATAATATGTTATTAAGTACTATTATTAGTAGATATTGACCATCTCCCAAAGGGAAGACAATGGGAATCAGCTTGTATGGACTCTTCGCCACTGGTAGGTACGCATTGTTTTAAATTAATAAACATGTTTTTGTTTACTTGTCGAATTTCTTGTAAACATTTCTGAGTAAACAGTGGTACCTAAGTTTCATTGATGGTATTCTAAGTATTCCATTATTCAAAAAAAAACTGTTGTTTACCTACTTTAATTATTTTATAAGGAACAGCGGTGGCGCAGTGGCCTCAACCTCGCCTTTGAAATAAATACAAGGTCACGGGTTCTATTCCCAGTCGTGCCCACACATCCGCTGCTCAATATCGGTATAGGAAATCATCGTGAGGAAACCGGCATGTGTAAGAATTAATCATTCGAGGACATGTGACATCTATAAACCCGCAGTTGGCCCGCATGTGTGGATTCAGGCCTAAACTCTCTCGATAAATTGACCAATCTTAAAGGTAAGCCGGTGGGATTCATATTAAATGGATTATTCGGCACTGATATACAATGTCTGTTTTGGGTAAGAAACCCACGATCCGTGACATGGTAGGCAAAAGTATAACCAACCACACCAATCTTCGGTGTAGTTAGGATTCTTCAAGCATAGTTAATACTGAAACTTTATCGTTTCGATTTTTTTGTACGTAAGGCTTCTGTTCTATAAATAGCCTGTTGATCAGATCATAAAAATAGAAATTAATTAAACAAGATGGATTCTTTTCTGAAAGCCTCATCAAATTTATGTTTAAAATTAAACTCAGTCTCAAAACACCAGTGACGGGAACATCTTTCAAAAGATTAAAAAACAACTATACTATACTATACTTACTTAATATTATAAATGCGAATGTAAGTTTGTTTGTTACGCTTTCACGCAAAAACTACTGAACCGATTTGGATGAAATTGGGTATGGAGGTAGTTTGAGACCCGAGAAAGGACATAGGATAGTTTTTATCCGACTGCGCAAAAAGAAGGTAATGTTTTGGCGCGATAACCGACATACACGCGGGCGAAGCCGCGGGCGGAAAGCTAGTTTTAAATATTTTCATTGGTATTACTTGCCCTACTTAAGAGGGTGGGTCGGGGTTGTTGTTCCTTTATGGTTCCTAACCATATTAAGTCTCATTCCACTGCTACCTCGCCAAAATCATTCGTATATAGTGTTTAGATATATATTGGGATATTAACACACACGGTCATCTGATCCCAAACTAAGCAGAGCTTGTACTATGTAAACCAGATAACTGGTAATATACTACATATATTACTTATCTTTTGTAAATACATACTTAAATATAGATAATAATTACACCCAGACACAAGACAAACAGGCATATTTAAACAAATGTTTATCTCGGGTGGGAGTCGAACCCACGACTTGCGGCGTGAAAAGCAACGACACACCGGCCCGTCAAAAATAAATAAACCAATTAAAAACCCATTTTAGCTATAATTATTTTTTAAGTATATGAAATAGGCAAGTCATTGCTCGACTCGGAACCTTTACCAATTCAATTGTGCACTTGATCTCACTTCACTTCATTCTTCAACCCCTTTTTAGTGTCCCACCGCTGGGACAACCGCTCTCAACTATTTTACGAGTTGCGAGAGTTTAGGCCTTTATCCACACCCTGGCCAAATGCGGGTTGGTGACTGTCACATGTCCTCGGATGACTAGATATTAGACATGTTGGTTTCCTCGCGATGTTTTCCTTCACCGATATTGAGCAGCGCCGATGAAACGAACACACAAAGATGGGCACAACCGGGAATAGAAATCACGTCTTTATATTTCTAAGGCGAAGCCCGTACCATTTTTTATCTGTATTGTTTCTAATTTAAATAATCGAATGAGAATCAATCGACCATAAAGTTTAGTGACCACGAGGATATTGTATTTTTCAACACCATTGTATAATGTGGTATATTTTATGGGCTATGCGTTGCACCTGTCGTTTATCTACTATGGTTACTTATTGTCACATCTGGCGGTGAGGGTGCGTGAATAACACTACACCATGATAGAAATCGATGGTTCCAGTATAATCGAAGTTTATAATCGAATAGTTATTTTGTTATTAAAAGTAGTCATCGTCAAGTAAAGCCTCTCTCTAATAATCTACATAAATTATTATAAGTGGAAGATAATTCAAAAACTTTTTTCGTATTGACGAACTCATACTTTTATTATCTGTTCTCGTACTAAGGTTGTGGTCCTTCTTCGGCTGAAGGCCCTGTTGTCAATATCACGAATAAACTATTTAAAAAATGCGGTCCTTCTACTACATTCATTCTTCATTCACTGTATTCTTTTTCGGTCTTTGGGAAGTCTGACTGAGGCTGTAACTCCCTCTCACAGAATGAAGTGTGTGGTTTAGCACCATCCGGGGGCAGTATTCAAAACAAAGTATTAGTATTTCTTTTACAAAGATTCAAGTTAACCAAAACCCATATTTATACAGGATAAGGATTTTAGGATGACAGGGTGAAATAGTGGAGCGTAATTAGCCGATGATGGTTTAAAATTAAATTATCGGATAGCAGAGTAGAGGGTCAGAACGTATTGCAATAAGCACTTTGTTTCTTGCTAACACATAATCGTAATAAGTTACCATTCACTTGACTTTTACTACACACCAGTTATTCACATACAGACAATAAACTCTTTTATGTTAGTCTCTGGCTAGTTCTAGCATGAAATGCTTTTTAAATAGGTAATTTAGTCATAGTACATACGTCCCAATGGAAACTTTGAAGACTTGTCAAAGTTTGAATTTCAAAATTCAAAATTCAAAATGTTTATTGCAGTCCAGATATACATAACAATAATTCGCTATGTTAGTCACACTAGGCACAGCCTGTGTCGTGGCTAACAATAAATCTTAAGTTATTACCTTACCTAGGACTTTAATAAGTGCCAAAAATATTATTATTATTATTATTAATGTATTTTTTATTGCTTAAAAAAGGAATTACAAACATTTTTTTTTATAATATTATATGTGTGTGTGTGTGTGTGTGTGTGTTCGCGCGGGCCCGTGTGTGTAGGTTAGGCTAGTTAGAATTAGTTAGAATTAATAGGTTAGTTAGAATTTTGATTTTTGTTATTCATTCAGGCTGTAAGCAAAACGGATCTAGCTCGATATCAGCCTCGCCTTTGAAACATAAGGTCGCGGGTTCTATTCCCGGTCGTGCGCACATGTCTTTGTGTAAATTGTTTCACCACCACTGCACAATATCGGTGAAGAAAATATTGTGAGGAGACAGACATGTCTTAGAATTAATCATTCCGGGACATGTGACACTTGGCCAGTGTGTGTGGATTAAGGCCTAAGTCAGGGTAGCAAGGCTAATTGACATTTAATACCCAATACCTTTTTAAAAAAATACGAACTGACTTAATTTTGATTTTGATCAAATTTAAATGAGACCACCAGGAAGGTATACCTACCCTTTTTTTTCATTAGATTTTGTGTCCTGTCCTTTTCAAATAAATGTTTTTCTTTCTCTTTCTTTCTTCTACTTATAGCTATTATAAAAAAATGTATTTAAACCACAGACCTAGCAGAACTATTACTATTAAAATCCGCTAATGCGTATGAGCACTACGATGCCAAAAACTTGTACATAATACTCAGAAGCACAGATATTCAGATAGGTACGTCAAACTTATGACAGTCTTAAGAAAATACTAGCCAACTTCGTCGGAGGATAATATTATCCTACTAATAATTATAAACGCGAAGGTTATAAGAATGTATGGATGTAAGCTTGTTTCTCTTTCACGCAAAATCTACTGGATGGAATTGGATGAAATTTGGCACAGAGATAGTTTATGGTTTGGATTTATCCCAATAGAAGCTGTGGGTGGAAACTAGTGTCTTAATAGATTCATGGAAATTTAATGATCCACTCAAAAACCAAATTGCTAACCCATAACAATGTACAACCAACATCATTAATAGTGAACTGTCAATTAATTAACTTGTCATTAGAGAAATTACTACAACGGAAAGTATTCTCTAACGAATTAAACAAGTTTTAAAAGCAATTCCACATAACATACTCTCAACTCAAGATTAACAGTTAAAACAACGATTTCCTTGAGTACAAACACATGTTTAAATAATAAACTACCGTTGAAGAAGTTTGTAAACGTCTTAACCATTTAACTTTGTGGTGACAAAAAACTAAAGCCTTAGCGCAGTGGCGCAGCTGCGCACGCGTCTTCCTTTGAACGTCACGTAGACGGGGTGAACGACCGCGACCCTGCACCTTTGAAGACCACCCTTAAACTGCGTAAGATAGGTTTTGACTTTGACATTTTTATCTTAATAGAAAATAATGTGGTCTACTGTAAGTACTTAGCTACATAGTACTTCACTCCACTTCAGCCCTTTTTAGTGTCCCTCAGCTGGACACGGGTCTCCTCTCAACGATCTTACGAGTTGAGAGAGTTTAGGCTTTAATCCACACACGCACAGACATGCCAGTTTCCTCACGATGTTTTCCTTCACAGATATTGAGCAGCGGAGAAGCTGCGGAGCGTCGAAAAGTCACGTGATAATCTTATGTCAAACCTATATACTTTGTTTTTTCGATCTTTCGTTATCGCTTCGCCATGTCACTTTGTCTAGGTGCCCTGGGGTCTTCCAAAGAGATTAGGTCTTAATCCATATATTCCGGACAATAGCGGGTTGCTAGACGTCCTATGCCCTCGACTGTGCAGTTCTAGGATATGTCGGTTTCGTAACCGATGGTAGAATAATTCAGATCAGGTTCATTAGTGATGAGTCCAAATCAGGTTTCGGTGTGAAGGAGAAGTTAAATATTCATGGAAAACCCGAACCGCTTTCAAATAAAAACCCTCATTATATCGGTCAATCTATTCAGTCGCTACGGAGCAACAAACTTGTACACAGATACTTACATCAAACTAACCTTCCTAGCTAACCTTTTTCGTCTGGGTTAAAAAAACATAGGCTCCTCTGATCTCTTTCACCATATGGAAACAATCAAAATATAATAAAAAAAATTGGTAACATATATCTAGGATAGGAACTTTTTTCGTGGTGAAAATCCTTTAAAGGTCTCCGCTATTGGGGAGATAGCGGGGTACGAAGGAGTCCCTGCCCAAATGAGAATAAATGTTCCTATCAATCTGGGTCGGGTCAGTGGCGTAGCGTGCCTTGTGGGGGCCCCATATAAAATTTTTTTTGGAGGCCCTTATATGGAGGTAAAGATTTTTCACAAAAGAAAAAAAATATTGTGAGAAGAAATATTTATTTATCACATAATTTACCCATTTTACAAATATAAAAGGAATTGTTTTATAGAATTTTGTCATTTGTAAAATAAAATAAATTAGAAAGTTTTTATTATTTTTCCTTACACACTTTGGGGGCCCCCGTGGCCCGGGGCCCCGTATAATTGATACGGCAAATACGGCGGTAGCTACGCCCCTGGGTCGGGTTACCCACTAAAAATAGTACGGTAATTGATCTTAGGAACCTTTCCAAAAAATATCGACAGAAATCAAAACTTGGGCTGCAGACACTCATCGTTAAATAATGTGAACACTTCCTGACCCGCACGCTCCCGAAACGGATGTGAAACCGGAATGAGACGGTCAATCATAGTTCACCCTAAACCCGACCTTATTATCCTAAATATTAAGTTGATTATTTGTTAGTTAGATTTACATAATCTTATCAAATAAATTAATAATAGTACTATATAGACTGCGCTGCTGATTTTGTAAGAGATATAATATTCTTTTTGATTAGCGAAGCATGTACGTAAGCTGCGATTTGTGGTCTTATGAACTCTTATGGGAATTGGTCTCTTTGTGAATACGTATAGGTATGTATTCTAACTAAACCGGAAGAACATGATAAAAATTAAAGTATAATAATAATAAATTTTGCAGAATCCATGCAAAATTACATGGCAATGACTAAAAATTATCGATTTTAACAGATTGACTTTCAAACTTACTAGCGTTACAAGCATCGTATCGTGTTACTTTTTTTAGTTCGCAATGACTATTCATAGATGGCGTTCCTTGTCTTGTCAATTTTATTTTACTTTGTTTATAAATTTATTTCACACTAATAATAACTACAGGTCAATATATTTCCCTTAATTTGATTTAATGATTGATTACAAATATGATTGGAGTTTATTTGAAAGTCATTTAATGGATGTAGGTACCTATGTTTAAAATGTTGTGTCAGAATTTAAACTATGATTTTATTGAGATTTGGTTAGTGGTGGCCTACGTAAAAGTGCCGTAACACCAAAATGATCAGAAACAAGAGTTTGTAGTGACTCTCTTGACCAAAGGTTGTTACAAGTTTGTAAAAATACCTGCGCTACTTAAATTGAACCAAATAATTATTTATTAAAAACCAACTGCTTCAAAAATAAACACGCACAAGTGTTTTTATGAGATAATACTGATTTACCAAGATACCGAGTATGTTTTGACTTTCAATAGGCCGCGCGCCGTTAGAACTAGCAAGTATCTACTATCTTGATATCTATGTTAATTTAAACGATAGCTGATACTATCAGCGTTTAACTGTTGAACCTGTATTAAGTTAAATTATGATTTATTAATTAAATGAAATATGTTAGTGAGCTGCTGTGTTGTGACGGTTTAATAGATACCTCTTAATCATATTATTGATTTCACTGGCAGTGTGCTGACATTGTGATTTATTGAATATACATATTTGAGAAATGGCTGGTTTACCAATATGGTTCTACAAACGAAGATCACGAGAAAGTTTTACAAAGGTCAAGTATTCATAAAGTCTTAAAAAATTCAAGTCTTAATAACTAGCTGCCGGTTAATTGAGACATTGTCGTTGCAAAAAATTGAGTGTATTCAAAATATTTTACTGGCTTTTTAATGTAAATTTTTTATTGAAATCCAGACTAGTTATAGTTAATATTGGATAACAGCAATTAGTTGCTAAAGAAAAAAAATCACAAATACTAGTAAAAAGAGACGTCTCACACCCGTATCGATACACGAATCCTCGTAATATTATTATGTATTTACACCTCATTATTATTTTTCCTTAAAGTTTAAGCTAGTTATTTTTATTGTTCCATAATAAATATCGGAATAATGATATTATCTTGAACAGCATTTACAAATCATTAACGATAAACCATTATCTCCAAAAGAATACGTATTTTATAATTCCATTATCCATTTTTGATGGTTTCCAGATGGCTACTAATGACAGAAAAAATCCTGTCTCTTACTAAAACATATCACTCACAAAATTGGTTTGAGAATCAACACGATTGACGATACAAAGCATAGCGAGTAGTAACGACCCATATACAAATAGCGCGAATCCATTTAGTGAAATACAAGTATTTTTATAACTTATTCTTACATTGAAGGGCTCTCTATAAGTAGAATTTATAGTTTTGATATCGGAACAGCAATGTACACAATGTATTAACAAGAAGACGATACAAATCCGCATGCGCTGCGGTCGTCTCGAGGGCAAAATGAGTCTTCATAGCAAAACGGCGTATGTAGTAAATCACGAAAATTTATTTTCAACTGTATATTTGACTTAATGGAGATTAAAATGAAACTCTATAGTTTTTGTATAGCAGCTTTCAAATATGGCAGGCAATAATTTGCTGTACGTTCGGCTGCATTCGGGTGCCGTCGTTGCGCACGTGCACACCGCGGGAATGGGACACCATTAAATGTGGGGCGGTTTATATCTCCAATATCGTACTTAGTAATCTTTCGCTCACGAAAAACTGTTGTCCTTCATTAATTAAGATGTAAAAACTTTCAAATTACTTTGGGCGCTGCAATGATACCTGTAAAGACAGTTACAGTATTTTATTGGGTTGTGTTTCATTATGTTAAATAAAATCTATGCAAAGCAAATACATAATATTTAAGATGGAATTAACAGAAATAATGACTGATGAATTTATCTCTTTACGTTTACACATTTTTAGGCTTTAGTTTGCATTCTATACAAACACCTTGCCAATGAGGAAAGCCCTCATTAGTATTTATGACTGCATGACCAGCGGTAACCTATTGGAGACCTTGTGGTTCGTCATGGTGGGTTTATCTACTAACTTATAGCATGCTTCCATACAGAAGCTTGTATCGATTTACTCAGCGCACACCATAAAACCTTATTCATTATTAATAGTAGGTACGTGCAATTCTGTTCTACTAAAACAATTCTCTGTTTTGGGTAGTTACTACGTTATATGTGCTTATTAACCTAATGAAGCTGTCTTAATTCATAATAGTGTCCTCTTTTGGTGAATTTATTGAAGCATGCGTAGTTTTAGAAACGTTATTTCAATTGCATACATATCTAGTGATTGCATTAATTTAATTGATTCTCATGTAACAAATATCAACCGTGGGATTTAACTGTTGATTCAATACGAACACAGCGTTGTTTCATTAAAAGCCAACGTAACTGGTAAAATTATCTTACCGAAGGATTACTCAGTAATAAAAACTCCTTTTTGTAAACGAATAAGCCCATATGTTCGTGCCCAGCGTAGTTCGTTACGAGCGCAAGTTTAAAAGTTCATTAACGTTCAACACACAATGTCGGGCACAATAAAAATTTAAATAAGGCACATTTTCCGGTTGCCTCGTTTTACGTTTACTTACTTGTTTGATTACACTAAGTGTTGTATATTTCTTTATACCTTAGGTAATAAATTGAAAGTTATCAAGTTAGTAAAATAATTAGTAACTTTATTCAATTTATCAAAGTCGGTTAAAACATAGTTAAAGTTGGTGATGATTCAGTTTGTTCTTTTGTGAAAGGCGCTTGGCGTTATTATATTCGTGTGCAACCTTGGCTGTTGTGGTAACCAATTTATTCAGACTGCGAGAATCTTTATTATAGATACCGTGGTTGCTCATAATGTACTCTTAATCCAACCGATATCCTCCTACATTTACCGATATCATTCATAGCTAATACTATAATCAATCATTAAAGAAACTGCCTCATTGGTCCAGTAGTAAATGTGTTAGTTTATTACTGGGTTCAAATCTCGGCTCGAACAAAAAATATTTTTTTTATAACGTATTTTATCGCGGTATAATAAGCTTTTCAGACTTCATGGTCGCGGGTGACCATGAAGTTTGAAAATACTGGATCTAAAATCTAAAATATACAGCGATAAAATCCGTTATAGAGTAGTTTTATTTCAATGTGTGATATTCGCGTAAATCTAAGAAAATACTAAATACATTTTAAAAAAAGTAAATAACTTCGACATTGGTAATCAATAAACGGCAGTAGGCTTCTATTACATAAAGGACTTAATATATTATTTTGATTTATAAAGGCGTGAACGCTAAAAACAATTAAAAATAGCTAAAAACAATTGGTTTGAAAGAAGTAATTGTATGTATCTACGCATATTCTGTTTGATATATAAAGTTTTAGAGAAACTAGTTTAAAAAATACAAAGAGATACAGACAAAAATAAAGAAGCTGCTGTGAAACTAAGTAGGTACATATTTTGTGAATAGCTAAGCATGCACGAACAAAGTAGGTACTTTACTGTCTGCACGCTACGATTTTACAAAAAAAGAAAACTAAAGTTTATCCACTTTTGTTCTTTGGCAAATATCTATATTTTAAGCTTGAGGTATAGGTATCAACTGATCTGAAGATATATACTAAAATTTATCTAACTCATGATAGCATAGAAATATGCTTCATAAGTTTGTATATAGGCCAACAGTTTCCCGTTTCCCCGTGTTTAAAAATGTATAAAGCCACACCCAACACTCCAACTCAATTTATAAACCGCACGCACAAGTATTCGTTTTTCTATAAGAAAATCGAATAGTAGATAACCTGAGTCAATTCTCATTTATTTTCTGACGGTAAAAAGAAAAGAAAGCAAGAACGAAAAAAAAGAAAGAAAAAAGAGAATAAACATTATAGCTAAAATAGGTTTATATTTCGTTTGTCTTTGTCTGTCATCTTGACATTGATACTAGTAAAAAAGACAAAGTCCATTTTACCTAAGCGTAAAAAAATAACCACTCAGAATGTATTTATTTTAGCTTAAGTAATAAATTAATCTAACGACCTAGCAAGAGTTGCTTAAATTTTATTCCATTTTTCGAAAACGGTTAAGTCGGTTTTAAAAAAAAGCAATATTTGAATTTGCAAATGAAAATACTGCACAAAGTTTTCATCTCACTCCACAAGATGGCGTTGATGTTCCTACACAAAGTGAAAAAGTCAAAAATAAAACACAAGCTACATAATATAGGTACACATCATTGTCAGTTGAAGATCAAATATTATATTTAATTCACTACTTTCAAATACTGAGAAAGATTAGCACCATACATTTTGAATTTGACCTCTAGTCTCCTCCCACAAAGCGTGAATCAATCTATCCAAGGTCTTGGTAAAAGGTTTGGCCATTTTATATGCGATTTTATACAGTCATGTAACACAAAACGCTTTTATGAACACGTAGAACAAAGTGCGTAATGAAATTAAATCTACGTATCGATACAGGTAATCGTAAATCCTACATTGGAAATTTATTTTTTAATTTAATAAAGGAAGAATAGATATAGTCAATATTCTTCCTTTATTAAATTAAAAAATGAATTCTGAATTAATTAAAAAATAAAATCTAAACATAATAACATAAGTAGAAAAAATAGCAGCTAGGTATAGCTAGGTACCCATTATTGCGCAAAAATTTTGTTTTTACAGTTACGCCCCTTTGGATTCAGATTTACAGGGTTTATTAACAAAGGAAGGTAAATGCTTCATACATTTGCAACTTACATGAGCTCATTGAGCAATGTCTTAGCCTCTAGCCTCTCTAGTCTAGATTATTATAGTAGAACTTGAGTAGTCGTACTTTACAGGTATCCCTACGATTAGTGCGTTGCTGGTTCGTAGGTGTGTACCAGTACCTACCTATTATTAGTAATTCATATTCAGTGGAATTTGTGTGAATATTAGCAAAGCTAGTCTGTTATTGCGAGGATCTAGAATCTTAGTGTACCCACTTTGGGCTAATGTTCTGATCTAACCCAATACTGATATAGAATGTGAAGTTTGGGTACTGACACAAAAAGAAGAAAATAAAGGTGCCACGTAACGTAACGTAACGTAACTTGACGAGTTCGAAAAAATTACGAAATTGAAGACCTTCCGAACATCATTGGAGAAACGACAGCACAAGATTCCTACGACTCGAGCACGTTGTATGACTTGGGAAGGATCGCAACGTGAAAAGAGCATATCATAAATATCTTGGTTGACGTAACAAGGCGACGCGCTGTGGCTCCACCGAGATATCGTTGCAGAAACGTAGAGGAAGGACTCAAGGAATAAAGGACGCTTTGAGAATCCAAATAAAAGAATGAAAATTTGCTTCAGATCCTTAAGATGTAAGTAATTGTTTAACACTTACATACTTATGAAGTAGACTACGATCTTGATCAAATCAACTTGCAATGTACGTAAGTAAGTTATTTAGGGGTAATCTTGTCACTCAATTTTGAAGCAGTTATCTTGTTTGGATGACAATGCATGGTTAGCTGAGTAACTATCTAAATCCTAGATGGCGGATTAGTTATTTTAACTATCCTTCTAGAATATGGGTATCAAATAAATGGCTTACAGAGAATAACGCTTCTTTTTAACATATTTAAATAATAGTGTGTTTTAAAAAACTTTTCACTTTATATTTATTATAATTGGATAGTTGGATGGAGGTGGCACAAGACCGCGACGCCTGGAAGGTGTTAGGGAAGGCCTTTGCCCAGCTGTGGGATGATCCGGGCTAATAATAATAATAATAATTTATTATTTATTGAGGAAGTTCCTACACCCTCTCTTGGCGCACCAACCTCTCCTACCAGCCTTTAGTCTTCCTAGGCCAAGTAATTTCCGTGATTTCTTGATACGTCAATGTGAGTGACCTTTTACGTAAGTATTTGTATAGGTACATATAGTTTAGAAATGTGAACCACACGATCAAAGTAATAACTAAGAGAGCCTACGCTAACATCTTGGTAACCTTTATATGGCCCAATTAGCACCAACATATGCGTGAATTATGTATTTAAGAATATCTATAAAGTTCAGAGTTCATGATAATGTAAGGGGCCTACCGGTTCTTTATTATACAACCATTCAAATAATACCAAACCAATTATTTTTTTAAATCTGAATGATTAAATTTGGATAGAACAATAACAATTAAATAAATGCAAAACTTTTATTTTATCTGGTAAAATAATAATTTTGCAATTATTATAACACAGTTTTACTCTACGAGACATAAAACGTAGTTATATGAATCTGAATTGCCATTCAAATAATTAAATCAAATTTTAAATTAATTTATGGAAATATGAATAAAACAAAACTAAAACTAATTACCTAAACAAAAATAAAATCTGAATTTAGAAGAATTCTTTTTGAAGTGTGTTAAAATTACAAAAATAATATTCCATTAAAATCTATCGTAATTTTATACGTAATCTAGAAGTTTGCTATGAAATGTAATGCGTTATTAAAAACCACGAGTAACTAGTATAAAAAAATAATGCCTTTTAAGAAACAAACAAATGTCTTCTGCTTAATTATAAGTATTAAAGCAGAAGTACTTCCATATTTAAAGTTTCGTCGCCAAAATTTTAAAGAGCGTCAATGTGAAGCCTATTTTAACTTTTTACCAGGCGTGGCTTACCGGCGACCGTCCTTAACCCCTGTTGAATATTTATACCAACCGACCTACCCTTTTGAGACGAACCACTCGCAACGTAATACGTTTATTGTTAAAAATTGTCTTTCACTCGTTAATTGTCTACTGAAAAATCTTGTTATTAAAAAATATTAAAAAAAAATTAACCTCAGTGTTTTCTTTTCACCCCTAAAGGGTGAAAGTGAATGAATGTTTTGGCATTATAGGTGTATACATGGAAATTTCGATATTTTGTTTTTAAGCCGTCAAAAAAACAAGCAAAAAAACACCCACTTTTCACCAGTAGCAGAAGTGAATTTTACTCAAACCTTCCTTGAAAATCTGTTGTAGGTAATGTAGTGATGACCATCCTTACTAATATTATAAATGCGAAAGTAACATCGTCTGTCGGTCTGTCGCGCTTTCATGCCACTACTGAACCGATTTGGATGACATTTGATATGGAGATAGATTGAGGTCTGGGGGAGGACGTAGGATAATTTTTGCCCGACTGCGCAAATAGAGGTTATGGATTTAGCGCGTTCATACGCGAGTGATCCACCGCGGTCGGAAAGCTAATAATTAATACATGTACTTAATTTTATTAAAACATACCTATCTAGTGTACTTAGATGTCCGCAAATACATAGTTTGTTTTTTTACTAGTCTTTTGAACTACAAAGTTATAGGATTTGCTAAGCAAATACAAGTTTTCAATCTCAATACGAACTTCATTGCATGACTCCACTTTAAGTTTTATAGTTCTCGTTGAACGAATATTTTTATTTTGCCGTTTTGCTCCGAGCGAAAGCCTGGCATGAACCCTGCATTTAGTATTGAACGATGTTTGTCATTAAGAGTAAACGTGCCAAGTGCGTGCTGTATTCCACATATTTAAGGTTCCGTAACAAATGTGGAATTTTAAAGAAAAAATCTAATCTATACTAATATTATAAAGCTAGAGTTTGTTAGTTTGTTTGAACGCGCTAATCTCAGGAACTAAAGATCTGATTTTAAAAATTCTTGCACTGATTGATAGTCCACATATTGAGGAAGGCTATAGGCTACTTTTTATTTCACTGTTGGGCAAGCTATAAAAGGTAGTCCACGCGGCCTCGGCGGACAGTTAGTTGTTTATGTAATGTATTATTTGTTTGTAAATTATACATATTATTACACAAGATATTATGAAATTTCAAGATCAAAGTCATTGTCAAGATAAAAAAGTTTACAAAATTTAATTTCGTAGGCAAGCTGACTTTGGTGGCTTCTCATTATTTTGTCATCCAATATTTTTACAGCAACATTTGATGGGGTAGGTCAAACAATTTTTAGCGCGCACCTCTTTAGCTTCATGGAACACTCCCTTAAAACTTAAGAAAGGCCTTTTGTAAATTTATGTATTAAAAATATACTGAAGAAAAAGTTGTTACACCTTTGGCTGCAAAACCTTACAGGCGATTTACAGACGAATAGACAGACGGACGAACACTTAATTTGAGCGGCAGCAATAGGTAGGGTTACATTAGAGCCCTTCGATTACGGAACCCTACAAATGGGAAACAATATGTGATTGTGCCTAATATACGACCTATAAAGGGTTAATACTATAAACGCGAAGTTTGTAAGAATGTTTGTTACTATTTCACGCAAAAACTACTGGACGGAATTAGATGAAATTTAGCACACAGATAGATTACGGTCTATCGACAGATTATATTATGGTTTGTCGATTAAAACTTTAACCCTCTAACACGTAAGATAGCCCAGAGAAGTCCCGTGCCTAACAGTGGGACACTAAAAAGGGTTGAAGCAAGAGAAATCAGTGTCGAACGTGGACATTGCTCAATGCTCAGTAAACGCTGTGAGTACCAGAGGTGATCTACAGTACTCATCATCATCAGTCTGTTCTAGTCCACCACTGGATATAGGCCTCTCCTAAAGCACGCCACTGAGCACGAAACTCGGCCTTGCTAATCCAGCTCTTGCCGGCAGCTCTGATGAGATCCGCCTTTCTTTTTTCGAGGGGAAATGCTATAAGCATTCCCTCGCCGAGACTGCTCTTATTCAGTCTTTCGCGGCGAAGGCCGCAGGCTCCGCGAGATCGTCTTTCCAACTATTCTGAGGGCGTCCTGCGCTACGTTTTCCAATTCGTGGTCTCCAACATAAGAACTTTCCCCAGCGGTTGTCGGTTCTGCGGCAGATATGACCGGCCTACTGCCACTTCAGCTTACTAATCCGGTGAGCTATATTGATTACATTAGTTCTCTGTCGGATCACTTCAGTGCGTATTCGATCCTTCAAAGAGACCCACAGCACTGAGTTTCAGCAATAAGGCCCTTAATGTTTATCAGTTAATTCACAGTAGCTTGCTGTAGGTAGTTGTAGTTTCATAGGTCTAGTCTGACTCACATAAATTATTCATTGTTATAACTCGCGGCTGTACTACACTTGAAGCCATTACTATTACACTAGCGACCCGCCCCGGCTTCGCACAGGTAAATATTATACACCTAAACCTTGATAATGGATCACTCTGTCTATAGTGAAAACCTTTACCGATATTGAGCAGCAGCGATAAAATAATTCAAGCAAAGATTTGTGGGCACGACAGGGATCAATCCGCGAACCTACCTATATTTCAAAGGCAAGACCTATACCGCTGCGCTATGACTTCTCATATCTATAAAAAGATTTTAAATTAAGATTTTAAGGATTTTTATTTTATTTTAATATACAAAGGCAGAGGTAAATGTATCACCCACATTTCGCTAGCTATGTCTAGATCCCTTTATAATAATAGCTAGGTAACTTACTGCGCTTCATGGGGCAAAGTTTTTTTAAAATTCTTGAATAGGTTAGCGCTTGACTACAATTTACCTGATATTAAGCAATGATGTAGTCTACGTTGGGACGCGCCAGCCCAATGTACCGATTCACTCGTGATTACGAATGATTTCGGTAAGAAGGTTGCAGTGAAGTTCCCAACTACGAGCTGGTACTAATACTTAGTTACCATAGTAATCGATTTTGACCGATTAGAACCTCGCGGTGACTATGAGCCATTTATACGAGGGTAATAGCGGGGATAGGATACCAAGTCACTAAAAGTACACTGCATAGGGCTGTTGTCCCTATTTACACGCTACTTTTTATTGGCTTGCTGTCCTGTCTTATTGACTATTGTCCTGTCCCAGCTATTGTCCTGCTTACCACTGGAGCATCGAGACAATAAAGGTAATATTTTCTAAATAAATTGTGTAATATTATTATTAAATTTTAGTTGAACTTGATTAGATAAAAGTAGCTCTTTTATATTCAGGTCATTTAGTAGGATTTTTTGTTTCGATTTTAGTTTTAAATTTAACTTTGGTGTTTCTTTCGACGCTTCTTTTTGCTTCGTAACTTATCTTTTGTTTTTAGACCTACAAATCAGTGGCGAAGAGTCCATACAAGCCGATTCCCATCAGCTTGCCTTTGGGAAATGGTCAATATCACACGTGCTGAATAATATATTATGGAACGCCTAAAAGATTTAAATAGCAACAAAAATAAGTATAGCAGCAAGTGTAAGAAAGATCGGTTTCGGTAGTGTAGTGATATTATTTAGAAGTTTTTAATTACATGAATTGAACTACTGCCCTTCGCCACTGATACGTATTGGGCCACAAGTGCTCGTAGTTGTAACGGTACTATCCTTACTAATATTATAAATGCAAAATTAACTGCCTGTCTGTAGCGCTTTCACCCGAATACCTAAGGGGGCGTCCATAAATTACGTGAGGTGTTTTTTTTTATTTACTGCCCCTCCCTCCCCCTGGTGAGATGTCGTGAGATTTTATTCAACCCCCTCCCCCATCCCCCAATCTCACATGAGATTTTTCAAAATGTGAGTTTCTTACGTAAACGCGTTGGATTATTATTGTAAAAAGAAAAAAACAAATTTGCTTCGTGCTTTTAATGCCGAAATCAATCATAAAAAAAATTGCGTGATATTTGCCGAGATCCTCCCTTTTTTTTTTTTTTTTTTTTTTTTTTTTTTTTTTTTTTTTTTTGCTGATGACCTAACCCAATTGGCCTGAAGGGCCTCTATTGGTTCACCGGACTTTTTCGGTGAGCCGTCCGAGGACGGTCGAACCGATCAAGTACTGTGGCAACTGCCATGAGGGCTCCCCATGTGGGGACGGACCTCGGCTCAGGACGTTGCCGGACACTCTAGTTTTTTAGGGGATCGGGGGGCATTTCGCGTTCGCGCGGTCCGGTCCTGACCGGAACCGTAATCGACTGAGGGCCTATCTTGGAGGGGCGCGGCGCGGCCCACGACGGCGTGGGCGATATCTCGGCATGTGTTGTGTGCTACTATTTTGGTTGTCCCTACCTACTCTAGCAGCGGATCGGAGTTCGCGGTCGCGGGCGATCGCACGAGTGATCTCGTCGTCGGAATCGGTGAGTACGCATCGCGGACGTCGCCGTTTCGCGCCTCTGAGCGGATTGTAGTCGCACGCGGATACGACTAACCTATTCGGGTGTTTGACACCGGTGTCGAAGAAGCGTTTGGATGCGTTCTTCATCCACTGCCTGATGGTCGGCAGGTTTAAATCGATGTGTAGGTTTTCATTGCGTAAAAACCACGGAGCTCCCGTGGCTCTACGCATGAATCGATTTTGAAGAACTTGCAACGGTTGCAAGTAGGAGCGCTTAGTGTGCGCGAAAACGGGTGAAGCGTACGTCATAATGGGTCGTACGCACGCCGTGTAAGCTCTCACTTTGTTACGAAGCGAGAGTTTACTTTTGGCGTTGATTAGGAAGTGCAGTCTGCTGAGAACGAAACGCGCACGCTTACGAACAGAGGCAAGGTGCGGTTTGAAAGTGAGTCCCTGATCTAGGATGACACCTAGATATTTGGCTTGCTTCTCCCAAGGGATCCGCTAGCCAAACATGCAGATGGAACGAATAGGTGGAGGGATGGACCTAGAGAAGAGTACGGCGGCACTCTTCTCGGGATTCACCTCGATTCTCCATCTCCGGAACCATTCGCCTAGGGCGTCGGCTGCGGATTGGAGTGTACGGGCTATTACTTCCGGGCAGCGGCCCCGGTAGTAGAGGGCTGTGTCGTCAGCGAAGAGAGCCAAGCAGGCTTTCGCGTGACGAGGGATGTCGCTAGTGAAAAGCGTGAACAGGAGAGGCGAGAGCACGGAGCCCTGAGGGACTCCGGCGTGAATCGGATGCGGCGAAGACAGGGAGCCTTCCACTCGGTAACGAAAACTGCGACCAGTGAGAAAGTCTCGAATGATGAGCACGAGACGGTCAGGCACACCCAGTTGGTAGAGCTTATATAATAAGCCCGTGTGCCACACTTTGTCGAAAGCTTTCGCCACGTCGAAGAAGAGAACCCCGGTTAACATCTTACGATGGAATCCTATCTCAATGTGCTCCGTGAGGCGGTGCAGTTGATGGACGCAAGAGTGTTTGGCTCGAAAGCCAAACTGCTCGTCGGGAAGGAGGTTGTGGGCGTTGACAAAGTTCAACAGCCGGGTATAAATGAGTCGCTCATAGAGTTTCCCAATGGAATTGAGAAGACTTATGGGGCGATAGCTGGTAGGCTTAGACTTGGGCTTTCCAGGCTTGGGAATACCGATAACGGTGGCTCTTTTCCACGCTTGTGGAAAGGCATTATGTCTCAAGGCCACATTGAAGATGAGAGCCAGGAGAGTAATGAGGGAAGCGGGGAAGTGCTTCAAAACCCGATTGGTGATACCATCGGGACCGGGTGCCTTCCTTGGATGAAGGGCTTTTATCAACGCTTTGACCTCGGCTGGGGAGGTCGGCGGAAGCGGATCCTCGACTTCGACGCCGTCGGCGCCGCCAGCACCTCCGCCGGCGCCATCGTCGGTTCCCCTCGCCTGCTGGGAGGCGGCGGGAAGCGGCGGCGGCGGTGTTGGCAGCGGTGGTGGCGGCGCCGGCGGCGGCGGCGGCGGAGGAGAAGACGAGATCGCGTTGTTGGACGCGAGAACGGAAACGGGTCGCGGCGCGGGCAGAGGTGTCGAAACGGCGGCGGTGGTAGGTGGCGGTGGTGGCGCGGACGCGAATACGGGTGCCGGCGGCGGCGGTGGTGGAGGCGGCGGTGGGTTAGCTAATCTACGTTCGACTTCGGCGTTCACCTTAGAAAGGTGAGCCGCGGCTACTGGTAGATTGCTAGGAGAACACTGAAGTTCCAAGCTGTCTGCTAGGCATTCAGCACGCTCGTCGTCATCGAACGCGAGTTGACCGGTCGAAGTGACCAACGGAGGGATCGAATCCTCGGTGGGAGACTTGAAGGTGCGAATCAGTTGCCAGTAGGCCCTGTGTGACGGTCTTATGTCACCGAGCGTCTTATCCCACCGCTGATCCCGGAGTTCCGCGAAACGACTCTTTACAGCTCGCTGTAAAGAGCGCAAGCGAACTCTGTTCTCGTTGGTGCG
Source organism: Meganola albula (assembly GCA_936450015.1). Taxonomy (NCBI): domain Eukaryota; kingdom Metazoa; phylum Arthropoda; class Insecta; order Lepidoptera; family Nolidae; genus Meganola; species Meganola albula. Next base: position 4,411,473 of record OW388156.1, on the reverse strand, counting down.
ATAAGAGTCATAGGCTCGTGCGGCTGCGTTCTTCTCGGTTAACAGCTCGCGCGCATCGTCGGGAATCTTCCAACGACGGTCATCCGTCGTCGGAATCTCCCGAGAGCACTCGTGTACAGCGGTGCACACGTGAGCCGTTAGCGAGTCGATGGCTTTGGTTGCATCCTCGAGGCTATCGAGGTTTTCGGGCACGGTACTTAAAATTTCAGACGAAGTAGCATTGAGCGCGCTCTCAAGTCTACTCCAATCTGTGATTATCTTGGTGGGGCCTTTCGCGGCCCCCGCGTCTGGTGGACCGTTGGAAACGGCGGACAGACTCAACACTACGGGCCTATGGTCAGAGTCAAGCTCGTGCAGCACCTCTATAGAAGATAAACGTAAGTTTATGTTCTTCAGAAGGGCCACATCGAGAATGTCCGGCCTATGGTCCAGAGTGTCAGGGCTGTGCGTCGGCTCCAAGGGTGTTACTAAATCGAAGTTAAGGCGGTTCGCGAGAAAGTCAAGTGTTCTGCCTCTCGAGTTCGTCGAGTTGCAGCTCCATCTGACGTTCTTTGCATTGAGGTCACCCGCCACTATGACGGCGCCTCCTAAACCGAGCAAAGCTACTAGGTCGCTTTCGAGCAGATCCTTATCGGGCGGCAAGTAGGCCGATACGATATGAATCGGTCCGTGACCGGTCATGCCAGAGATCCTCCCTCTCTCCAACGTAAGATTAGATGAGATTTGACTCGACCCCCTCCCCCCCTTAAACACCTCACGTAATTTATGGACGCCCCCTAACCTATCAAACAGATTTAAATAAAATTTGGTATGAAGATAGTTTGGTCACAGTGTTAATAATAATAATATTCCAGGACATTAACACACACACGGTCATCTCCCAAGCTAAGCATTTTTAACAATGATCTCATTTCATAATTTATGTTAGTTTAGTTCTAGTTAACTGTGGATACTTAATTATTTAATCAATGTTGTGCATATCTGTAAGTGATGTAAACATAAGTCCTAGTCTTAAGTAATGCTACATGTTAATGTTGGTGTTTACATTGTTGATGTGCCTTAATAAATAAATAAATAAAAATAAATAACAGAGCTTTTGTTATAGAAACCAGATAACTGGTATATACTTTAATTTAACTACTTTTCTTTTGTAAATAAAAGATAATAATAAAGGATATAGATACCTAGTTATAAAGCAATGTCCACGTTTGACTCATAGAGGTCACACCGTTCACTGTTCACTTTTTACTTTTATTTTTAGTTTATTTTTAGTTGTTTATTTAATTATTCTTTTTTACATGTGCTTTTTAATTGTCATTTCTTTGTGTGTTATGTTTTTAACGATTTTTCTTTTCTGTTTCATCTTATATTGTACGTGAGAAACATTATACATTGATCTCAAATCGTACCCTCATAGTGATCACACTATCCGCCCCTATGTCGGTCATTGAACCTTAAACACATCACTAAGGGAAGCACCGAGGATGCTGGCGCCCTACCACAAAACTGTTACGTACATACTAACTACTTTTCGTTTCCGTTCTAACTTTATACGCACTCATACGCACGGATACGGTAATACGTTTGTATTACCGTAACCGTCGAAAATAGGTTTTCTCACATAACATTTTTTTTAAATGTGTCTAGAGTACAATTTCATTTGTACTAATTTATCTGTGCATTAATTGCTAACAAACTGTATTACTAACTATATTATGTACTTTTATTGGTTAAATCACTACATAGTATAAAACAAAGTCACATTCCTGTCCCTTATATCCCTATGTGCGCTTAAATCTTTAAAACTACGCAACCGATTTTCATGCGGTTTTTTATCATATAGAGTGAATTAAGAGAAAGGTTTATGTATATAATACATGCATAATATAGTAGAAAAACACTGATAATTTTGTTTCTGATGCGATGTCGTAAATTAACGCATTTTTTGTGCTTACATTGCCAACGCTGGCTAAACCCTACGAGATATATCAAAATAATGTACTACAGTGTTGCACACCTTAAAAAGGTCAACAAAAAGTCCATGTTGGTGTATGTCTATCTCTTAAGGATAACCCACAATAACCATTTTTTTTATCTTTTACTTTCAACCAAAAGTAATGGCTTATTTACGAAGCTATTTTAAGCAATTTAGCATTAATCCTTATGTAATGAAGTACCTAAAATACATTGTCAATTTAATATAGATCAATATGGCCCTTTACAGCACATAATTTATATGAATACTACTACCCCAGCGAACTTCGTACCGCGTATTTATTAAAAAAACATTGTCCAGCGGACAAAATTGTGAATCTAAACCATTCCCAGATCCCCTTGAACACACACAAAAAATTTCATCAAAATCCGTCCAGTCGTTTGAGAGAAGTTCAGTGACATACACACTCACAGAAGAATTATATATATAAAGATTTCCGAAGATATTACAGATATAAAATAGCGGTGCAGCGGTCCCGGCCCGGCCGCGCGCGGGTAGTGCTGTTTCTTTTGTCTAATGGCAAAAATGCGGCGTTGTATAAAAGGACATTTTGTAAATATACCTCAATATATTTAGTATCAGCATTGCATCCGTGCGAAGCCGGGGCGGGTCGCTAGTAAATTATATTTATAATAAAGATTGATGTTTATTTTCTTTGCTAATATCCCTATTAGAGATGAGGACAAAGTATAAAAAATCGTATTTTAATTAATCCGTCAGTAATATTCTAAAAAAAATTATAGACACGCATTTTTTTCTTTATATTTTTTTCTTTCGCATTTTGATCTTAATATTGTTTCATTGAAATAAAACAATATTAAGATTTAACGCATTAAAATAATTTATGTAAGTTTTACACCTTTGTATAAAACTTACCTACTTATTAATATGTGTGGCGTAATTCGAGATTTCGCTTGGACGTATAATCGTAATCTTTAAGGTAACACAAAAAAATAAATATGTGTTTGTTTTTTTATTTATTTATATATGTGTCCAATATTATTATTTATTTATTTATCTGACGGACAAAACAAAAAATTTTGGTCGTCATTATAAAGCTGAAGAGTTTGCTAGAACCCGCAAATCTCAGGAACTACATCACCGATTTAAAAAATTCTTGCACTGTTAAATAGCCCATTTGTTGAAAAAGGTTATAGGCTACTTTCTATTCCATTGCTGGGCATGCGACAAAATGTAGGTCACGTAGGCCATTCGATAATAGCTTGTTTGTGGTAAAAAATCTCTTTTAACATACCAATAGGATGCATTCGATCAGTAAGATAAGCCACAAGGTTTGTTTGTCTGATATAAACCTAATTTGACCTTGACCTTTAAAGTTTGAGGTCACTTTAATGATATAACCTCATAATAATGCATCCTATTCTTTTAGATATCTGATCATACATCTCGCAAATTAGTGCCTTACAAAGAGCGAAGTACAACATACAAATAGTTATTTAAAAATAGGTACATCAATCAATTTGTCGTGAGGCATAACACTGCCGTCATAAGGAAGAAGAGCGCATCTGACGTTCTTTTTAACCGACTTCTAAAAGGAGGAGGTTATCAATTCGACTGTATGTTTTTTATGTTTGTTACCTCAGAACTTTCCAATGGGTGAACCGATATTGATATTTTTTTTTAATTGAAAGCTGATGCTTCCCGTGTGGTCCCATTTCAGTTTGGTTTAGTTCTGAGAATGGCATCCATGAAGTCGGTTTTTTTTGTTAATATTTTAACTTAATATTATGGTAACTGAGATTAATACATTGTCGAAATCAGTACCTATCTTTTACTCATTTATTATGAATATATAACACTCAATTGCTCAGTTTTTAGATACATACATTACATTTCTTAAAATAGTTATTAATTTTGCGGCGGTGACGGTGACGCAGCGGTACGGGCCTCGCCTTAATTTTTCGCCTTTTTTTTAATTTTTTAATATTTTTTAATTTTTTTTATTTACTTTTTATTACTATTTTTTTTTTGGTTTGGTGATGGATCCGAAACAGTTGAGGGAACTCCTCAAGGATTTACAGTAAATACCCAATGTTTGGTTTAGATTAATCTGTATTGGATAAAAACTGTACACCTAGAGTTGTTGTGACTGCCATTAGGGGTTTGATGATGAAGACGAAGGACGGTCAAGGGAACTCCTCAACAACGGTTTACAGTAGATACCTTGTGTTTGGACTTAATTCATTTCTATAGATGAGAACTTAGCATCCATATGGGTTATCACTAAAAATTGTAAAATAAAATATTTATTAACAAAAAAATAAAACGACTTCAAAAAGGAAAATTAAAAAAAAGCAAAAAAATAAATTTACTTACCATAAAGTAATTCGTATTGTGATTTAGTTAATCAGAAATATTGAATATGTAATTGATATTTTTTTTATTCTTCGATAGACTGGCGCTTGACTACAACTTGCCTGATGTTAAGCAATGATGTAGTCTACGATAGGACGCACCAGACCAGTATACCGACTCACTCGTGATTATGAATGATTATCGGTGAGAAGGTGGCAGTGGAAAGAGCCTTCATATGCTAGAAACCTTAAAGGAGCAATAATTCTGACCCACCGGTGACGATGCGATGCGATGCGATGTCTGGTGACACCATGCAGAGAGCTGCATGGTGTCACCAGACATCGCACCGTAACACGGCAAAGCCGATTGGCGGTGCGGCTATCTCTGGTGGGTGGTCACTAACCACGGCCGAAGCCTACTACGAAGCCTTGATTGTCACCCGATTTGCACCGGGGACCACGTGTGGGGATTCAATTAAAGGTTTACTCCCACAGACGAAGGTAACTCAGCCCCAAATCTTCATAATTTGAAGTCGGTGCCAACTAAATACTAAAACAACCTTACGTTGAGAAAGATTGAGAATACCTCTACCTAGATATTGTTTTACTTGGCACCGGCATCAAATGATATGAAATACTTATTAAGTAAATTTATTTTTTACTTTTTTTCAAGTTTCCTTTTTGAAGTCGTTTTATTTTTTTGTTAAAAATTATTTTATATAATGCCGATATTAGTAATTTAACAATTTTAAGGAAGGTTTAAAAGGTGAGAAACACTCGGCACGAAGGTCGCTGGGGCAGCTAGTAATATTAATAATATTATATTGTGATATCGGTTTGTTAACAGTTATAACGTTATTTAATTGGGAAAGTTCCTGCCATTATTCTTTATCATGCCAATGACTGATATGCACTCGCTAGACTGTAATTAAATAGTTTATCTGTCAAGTGCACTGTAACATATTATTATAATAATTTTGTTGATAATTATTGTTTGAATTGATTAAACTAATTGCAAAGTAGTCGGAGCAAAGTTTTGATCAAATGAAGTCGACGATTAGTTGGAGGCAATGTTTTTTTTATTTATTTAAAGAGCTTTGTCGCACAGTGACCACGTCGCCACAGATTACTAAATAGTTAGACGTCGCTCTATAATTTTTACAAAACATGGAACATACATATAACGAAACAGCACAAAGAACATAAAAGTTACTCCTTACATAAGCCTTAGTCTGCCAAGGAGCCAATGTTTGATCAAATGTTTGGAGACGCAGAATTCCAGCCTACGCTTTTGGCTCGTACTGTGTTCCTTAATAATCATCATTCATCAAATGTTGGTAGTTACACTGAATGTAGCTAAATAAGGTTATTATATTCTAAAATAGGTTAGTGCTTGACCATAACTTGCCTGATGCTAAGGATGTGGTTAACGACGAAACGCGCTTACTCAGTATACAGGTTCACTCGTGATTACGCCTTTGAAATATAAGGTCGTGGGTTCGATCCCCAGTGGTGCCCTGTTTATGAGAACTGTTACATTGCCGCTGCTCACATCGTGAGGAACCTAGCATATTTAAGAACTAATCATTCGAGGACATCTGATATCCACTAGCTATTGAGGTTGTAACTCTCTCAACTTGTAAGATAGATGTAACAAGATCTGTGCACATTAAAAAGAGGTGGGACATTAAACAGAGGTGAAGTGAAGAATACAGAAAGAAGAAAGTTTTAGGAGATTATGCTAAAATCTAAAAGCAAGTTAGTTATTGTAAACGCGAAAGTTTGTAAAATGGATGTGTGGATGTTTGTTTCTCTCATTCCCGCAAAAACTCCTGGACGGTATGGGATGAAATTTGGTACGGAGATAGATCATAACCGTAGCCGGAAGCTAGTGGGACGTGGACATAGCCGGCAAAAAGTGGGTGATACTCACCTCTGCCTACACTTTTGGTTAATACAAGCGTGTCGTTATGTTAAAACTAGTCTCGTGTATATCTGGCATTAGTGATGCAAGTTAGTAAGATCAATTGATTTTTGATTGGCTGTAGCGTAGTGGATAGTGACCCTGCCTGCTAAGCAGAAGGGTTCGATTCCCACTTAGGACAAATCTGTTCTGTGTCTGAGTGTAATTTATCTATTATTATGTATGTGTTTACAAAAACAAAATGATTTATGTATTATAACCGTTTCTAGTTACCTATAACACGAGCTTAATTGATTAATTTGGGACTAGAAGGCGTTGTGTGTATGTGAAAATTATTATTGTTAAAAGTATTATTATTATTATTTTTATTTTCTAGTTCTGAAAATTGAATCAAAAGAGTATATTTAACGATCAAATAAAAAAAAATAAAAAAAAAATATTCTGGGACATTAACACACACGGTCATCTGGTCCTCTAAGCTAAGCAGAGCATGATTTATGGAAACCAGATAACTGGTATATACTATACATATAATACGTTTCTTTTGTAAATATATACATATAATAGATATTTACACCCAGACTCGACACAAACACAAATGTTCATCACTAATGTTTGTCTCGGGTGGGAATCGAACCCACGACCTGCGGCGTGAAAAGCAAGTATCTTACCGACCACGCCACCGGCCCGTCAAATAGGTACTAAAAATGCAAATCTTCGTTTGTAATTGTGATGCATCATGTAGGCTTACGTAAGATTCAAAATAATTGAAGGTTCTACAGAATGAGCTCTTTCTGAGAGTTACCTGCATTCGCCTTGAGTGTTTTAGAAACTGCGTGAGTACGATTTTTTTAATAGACGAGTTTCTCATTGGCTTATCAGTCTTGGTAGAGTTATACGAACTCGTGTAATTATGTATAAACCTAACAAAATTTATTTGAGCAGAGACTACAAGTTATGCAACTGAGGTTATCAATTTTGTAAGTGAAGTAAAAGAGTGACATACTTTTTTTAGTGTGCACTGCTTTGTATGAATCTCCCCGCCATAATTCTAGCTTATAGGTAGCTGTGAGAGATAATAATATAACCTTACGGTGTTATTCATGAAAATCTTACAAGACTCTTTAGTTAAATGGACTTTGTCTCTTTCTTACTGGTATAGGTGTTAAGATGACAGACTAAGACAAACGAATTAAAAACCTATTTTATTTATAGTAAGCTTATAAGACTTTTATGAATACGATATAACGGAAGAACCTTACATTAAAACACTGGATGTTGCGTCCAGAACAAATTGTCAAAGGAAACATCATTCACCCTAGATATATTTTTTATTCCACTCACACTTTATCATTGCAACCAGCCCGAAAGAGACAGAAAAAAGAGGTGTTGTTACCGTATAGTTCGTCTTGTTCAAAGGTCATATTTCTTGCTTCCGACAATTTGTTCAAGACGTAGTCTCCAGTGATTGATATATACTTCTTGATATAACCCTAATACGGTACCAAGTCCGCATATGGCTACCGTGTATGGGTTATGTGTGTGTGGATTGACATGTCATAGTATCCTCGAATTGCCGGTTTTCAGTTGCCGACATATTATGTAGCGGCGGAGAAGTAAATCAAATAAAAACTCTATAGGTAGTCACGACAGAGGATCTAACCAGCGAATTATGTTTATTGCAATACCCTTAACAGTAAATATAAAATTAAATATCTCATAATATGGTTACTAGTAAGGTCCGTCAGCTATTGCAACAAGGTCACTGGCAACAAAGTATTTAGAAAACAGCGATCCTCGTGCAGGCCTTTGTTTAGATCAGGTAAGTTTCCGCCCCGTGACTCACACTATTGATTGGTATTCAATGTTTAGTGACAAAAACTGACAAATACTTTATGTAGAGGCAATAGACATTGAGAGAAATTGTACGAAATATAATTTACGAACAACTTTTTTAAATGGTTGAAAATGTAGTCAACTGGAGCATTCTTACGGATATTAAGAACATACATATTAGGTATGTCAAAACATTTATTTAAATTTTAATATCATTTTATTGAAACTACACAACTTAACACTAATACTAATAAACACTAAATTTACACAAAACATTTAAATCACTAATTTTTAACTTATTCGCTAACTTCAATCTTCCTTTACTGACTTACTTCGTATTTAACTATCATTCTTCCTTAGAAGGAGAGTTAAGAACTTTTGCTTTTAAGTCTTCCCAAATCTGGACTAAGGGTGTGTATACTTTACAGAAACAAAGCAGGTAGCCTGCGCCAACTGCCGGGAAATTACCTACGTGGCAGACGGCGCAGGGAACCTGCTTTCTTTCTGTATATACACCCCAAGACTGATTGCGAAGTTTTTTTTTACATTGGATCACTAGCCTTTTTCGGCCGTCCGAAAACAGTCGAGCGGATGAAGTACTATGACTGCCTTGAGGGCTTCCCATGTGGGGAAAAGCCTCGGCTCAGGATGTTACACTCTAATTTTGGGTATCGGGTTGTGACTGCGAAGTGCTGTACGGGCCTATTTATATCCATGTGAATGTCTTGCCTCGCAAGTTCCAAAATCTTCTGTCAAAGATTTCCGAGTCTGTTCAAGATAGTTCTTCCAGGTTATAGTTTACCCTACTTGAAGATGGCGCTATTATCACCTTGATTTTAATTTTAATGTTATTCGACAATAGATGTCGCCGCCAGTTTTAATAATATCCTCAAGAAGTTAGCGGACAAGGTTCTCATTACGGGCGATATTTTATGTCGCACTATACATAAGTAGATTATTATCTAAATATTGCTTTAGAATATGACTTCTTGCGTTTTGCGCAACTGTTAAAGTTCGTACAAGTACATTCTATTCTCTGCTAGTGACTTGTGACTTGTACTTGTAACTGGGCGTTTTCGCTGCACAACAAAACATGATACAAGCATAGTCTTATCTCTTTCTACTCATCTCTAAACGATAGAGATAGATAGTGCTTGCAACATGTTTTCTTGTGCAGTGGAAACTAGGGGTAAAGTAACCAGTAATATAACCGATTAGTTTTTGCATCGGTTCAACTCTCCCTACAGAGCAACGGAGCATGAAATTATGCATGTGAGAGTTAAATCTCTACCTTAATAGCGTATTGAAGTTACTTGCATTTAGACCGTAGCTATTAACAAAGTCGGAACTACATTTTGGCGATTGCATCTGACGTCTTAAAATGCCCATATTGACCTCGCAAAGTTTCAAATGTCTAAAAGAATCGCTATCGTAGTTTTTCTAGAGTAATAAACTCGGAAGTTCTAAGAGCAGAAAATTTTATTAGGTCGTACTGAAAAGTGGCTTTTTTGTAGTTCCGACATTGTTAATAGCTACGGTGGAAATGCAAGTAAGCAGTCGATTTATATGCGGCAATAGGTTACTTACATCTGCGACACTTTTCTATGTTTTCTTTAACGAAATACCATCCGAGCAAATGCGTAAGGAAATTTTCATTGGAATGGTAAATTAACTACTTAATATTCAAACAACATTTTCAAACAATAATCGTTTATTTTGAAATAAAATTTTATACAAAACTTCTTATTACTTAGGTATGTAGGTACCTATATTTCAATTACGTTTAATTTGGCTCCAAATACTTATGTAATTAAAGCCAAACATTTTATTGTGCCAAACTTGATTGTTTATTATTTCAATGTAAGACAGATTTGAAAGTACCTATTAATTGCGTCGAGCGGTGATTTCTCTAAAATTTAGTTCTTAATAGAATCAGTCGAGAAAACGTTTCTTTTGATAAACTTGTGAATAAACACGATTAATTAAAGTAGAAAGCTGTAGGAACTCTGGCTCTTAAAAAAACTGAGGTATTATTTATTTATTGGTTCTACTAACCGATGTTACTAGTATTTTCAACCGACTTCAAAAAGAAGGAGGTATAGGTATAGGTACTTCGACTATAGGTATGCTTTTCTTATTTTTTGTATTCATGTTACACGATAATTCCGCCCCTATTAAATCGATTTTGATTCGATTGTTTCAAAGGGTTCGTTCTTGATCCTAATTAAATTTTAACAAATGATATTGTTAGAACATAAACCGGTTCGAATTTTTTTAAACCATTCACATTCAAAGAACATAGTAACTTAAATAACTGTTATGTGTTTTATTTCACTTTTCTGTAGCAAAATTAAATTAGCAACATAGGTCGGTATGCTGTAGGTACTGTACCTTTGACTTTAATCGTATTGAAAAAAAAAGGTGTGTTATAAAATGGATGCGTTTATCTTGTAGAAGTGTTGTTACCTATGTTTTTGTATTTTGTAGCCGAGAGTCACAGAGATGGTTAAGTTTTTAATAACGTAACCCATAACGTAAAAACGACGGGGTGTTATAAGTTTGACGTGTCTGTGTGTGACCAGCGACGATGTAACAATCACACAATCATGTGTGGGCATGACTGGAAATCGCGGCTTTATATTTCTAATAGTCCATTGAAAAGTTACATTTGGGGTTGCATTTTTTAGAGGACGCAATTTTATTTTTTTGATGTTTAGGGGGGGTTAGTGTAAGGCTAAAACCAAGTTTGTGGGGTCGCCACCCTTGTCCCACGGCCGCCATCTTGAAAATAGGGGTTGAAATGGTTTTTACGAGATATCTCGTAAACTATTTATTTAATAAAAAAAATTTGTTAACATTTTTTATTGCAAATTAAATTCTCTACAACTTTGGTCCAGTAACTTTTTGTCGTAAAACTATAAATAAAAAAGTTATAAGCGAAAATATTCAGAAATTTGAGAAAAAAAATTATATTTTTCGAAATAACTTTTTTTTTATCATTTTACGAAAAAATAACATCAGACCATTTTTGTAGATCGTTTTTTAAGGAACAACTTTTATATAGAACATTTTTTCATTAAGTCAATAGCTAAGGTTTTACAGTGCCCCGAAGTGAGTACTATTTGTCAGTACTCTTAACTATACCTATAGTATACATGTATACTAATAATGTGTCATCAGTTATTATTTTTTTTTTTCTTTTTTATTCTGTTATTGTAATTTTTTTAATTATAAATTTTGCAATATTATAATAGCAGGCAGCTGTTCTTTTATTCCCCCACGGTAACATGGGTTTTTTCTACCTGAACAGCATTCCTGTTAACGGCCATCAGATTCTAAATTATTTTAAAAATCAATAATTGTAAAATCCTGTATTGGCGTGGAAAAGAGTCATTACTTAATTCTTAATAATATTGCAAAATTTATAATTAAAAAAATTACAATAACAGAATAAAAAAGAAAAAATAATAATAACTGATGACACATTATTAGTATACATGTATACTATAGGTATAGTTAAGAATACTGACAAATAGTACTCACTTCGGGGCGCTGTAAAACCTTAGCTATTGACTTAATGAAAAAATGTTCTATATAAAAGTTGTTCCTTAAAAAACGATCTACAAAAATGATCTGATGTTATTTTTTCGTAAAATGATAAAAAAAAGTTATTTCGAAAAATAGATTTTTTTTTCTCAAATTTCTGAATATTTTCGCTTATAACTTTTTTATTTATAATTTTACGACAAAAAGTTACTGGACCAAAGTTGTAGAGAATTTAATTTGCAATAAAAAATGTTAACAATTTTTTTTTATTAAATAAATAGTTTACGAGATATCTCGTAAAAACCATTTCAACCCCTATTTTCAAGATGGCGGCCGTGGGACAAGGGTGGCGACCCCACAAACTTGGTTTTAGCCTTACACTGACCCCCCCTACACATCAAAAAAATAAAATTGCGTCCTCTAAAAAATGCAAGGTTAGGCCTAAAAAATGTAACATTTCAATGGACTATAAGGCGAGGCCCGTACCGCTGCGCCACCGCTGCTCAAATAGTTTACTTGCTTGAAGTGTAGTGTTTATGCAAGTTGACTTAATATAGATTTAAACCTAAAAATTACACCATACAAAATCGCTTCTAGATTGACAAAGCAATTATAGAATTACAATATACTAATACTAATACAGTTTAAATTTTAGAAATCATTGACCGTGTGATACAAATTTTATGGATATGGGATCAAGACATGCTCCATGTTGTTTTATGGTGTTAAATCATTGTTAAATGAAATAATAGGTAACAAACACGAAGGACCTCCCATGTTGCTGGTGATACTTGGCGCAGAGATAGCGTGTTGGCCTCTAGCCATGGAGTATTTAACCCGGGAGGTGATATACGCAACATCTAGTATTAAATTGTTCTGCCAGTTTTTGGGGTTGGCGAGGTAACCACGTATAGCACACATGTAAAAGTTGAAGCATCTACAAATGCACACGTAAATGAAAGCTGCACACAAACACAAAACATGAACAGTATATGCATAAAAACTGTTCATGTACTCGGCAGAGGGATGCGCGCGCATGCCAGTTTCTATGTTAATTAAAAGCTTTTATTTAACTCCACGTGTATGTACCTACTTATCTTTGTAAGTCCTGGAATCTTCCAATCAATATTTCAGCCACTTCCACTAAAGCGATAGCTTCACCTCGATAAAACGAAACGAAATTTTGCATACACGTTTAGTTTTGACGACAGTACAAGATTTTAAAAATGCCGCCATTTTGAAGTCAATATTGCGGGCGGTACAAAATGGCGACTTATCGTTTTCATAACAACCCCTACAATATGGGTATCAAATGAAAGAGCTTGAAAAGAGAAATATGTACAATTAACTCAAGTTTTTAAATATAAGATTTTTTTTGTTAATTTACCAGCCTAGCCAGCGAGGTCGAGGCGGAATCTTGAACCGGACCGGTCTAAGAAGAGTGTTGGGATTTTTCTAATTTCTTGTGTGAAGGCGGGTGTTCGTCGGTCCTGCGACCATAATCTCACCCAACTCATTCCATCGGATTCTGAGGATAAAGGCATAAAGTGCTTCTATCGCGCACTCACTCCACTTCAACCCTTTTAGTGTCCCTCTCTCTTCTCTCTACGATCTCACGAGTTGAGAGAAGGCCTAATACACACTGGTCAAGTGCGAGTTGGTGGAGTCACATGTCCTCCAATGATTAGTACTTTGTTGTAGATGTTTTCCTATACTAATATTGTGGAGCAGTGATAAAACTATTCACACTTCAAGCTGCACCAAGATTCTCTAAGTAGGTGTCACTTCACTTCAACTTTTTTAGTGTCCCACAGCTGAGCACCGGTCTTCTCTCAACTATCTAACGAATGATTAGTTAGTTAGTTCACTGATATTGAACAGCGGCAATAAAAAAATTCAGACAAAGATGTGTGGGCACGACCGGGAATCGAACCGCAACCTTATATTTCTAAGGCGAGACCGTAGCGCTGCACCATCGCTGCTCTTAAGTAACTATATTAAAAAAGTATTTTGCTCGATCCGGGAATCGCACACGCTTGCCATTAGACCACCTGCGCAGTTAAATATAAAGCAAGTTAGAATATCGACCAAACTTCATCAGCATTATGTAATTAATATCTTATACGTTTCTTGACAAGTTTACGCAAAAAAACATTCTAAATTCTCAGTTCAATAACTCAAGCATTAAAGTTCAAAATTCAACAACAAATTGTAGAGGCCAATGCCACAAACACATGTTAGCAGTGCACGACCAGTTAACTTGAGCTCCCCTGCTTCCTTTTTAATACAAATTGCCATATAAAACGGGGTAGCGTTATAGCGGAGCAGAGGTCTTGTGCGCTGGATTGCGTTATAGGAGCAAAGGGGGCGCAGAAACGGAATCAATGAACTCGGTTCGACCCGACCGACAAAGGACGTTTCGGCCAGCAGGTAATTAACTTAATATCAATCCTGCTTTTTAAACATAAAATGTACTTACTCAACTATTGGTTAGCTTGAAATGATGAGCTTATTGTGTAAATGGTGTATTTCATAGGACGGATTACAGAGAAATTGGGAAGGGTTTTGAACAGATCCCGCCAGAAATATCTTGAAATAGGGTAGGTCTCTATGAATAGTACACTCGGCTACACAGCAAGCTATATTTTCCAGTTTTAGCTGATCTCGCGTTGCACATCATACACGTCTCCACAAAATCAGTAACTCTTTTATGGGGCAGTGTATACGTTTCTACAATAAACTTCCAAATAATATTAGGGAAATCAATATTAACAAATTTAAAATAATTATAAAATCTACGTTAAGTAAGAAAGCGTATTATAAAATTTCAGACTAGGTATGTAACGGATAAAAACGCTTGGAATTAAGTCGCTCTAATTCAACACACTGAACAAACAAAATGTAATAGATTCAAGTACTTCATTTATAAAAGAAAAAAAGGCTACTGAGTTTTTTGGTAGTGTTTTTCAGATTCAATTTCTTCTCCTACCGTGGAGTGTATGACTGGCAACTAGCCAGTCATACACTGCACGGTAGGACAAGAAATTATACTATTTTAAGTAGACTCGCTTCCCAAAAAAAAATAAAGCATATTATTTTGATTTTGATTTTGATTTTGACAGGATTTCCGTAAAACGAGAGGTCAGCTTATACTGGAAATGTACAGCTTGGTATGTAGCCGTATGTACCTATATTAAAAATTAATACCAAGTGTAGTTAGTAGAACATTAAATGAGATAGAATTAAGAGCGTTTACGCGTAGAGCGAGACATCAAGTGTAGGTAATTCAATGGAAAATATTACGCACACTAAAGCACGCAGCTGTGTGCACGGTGCTAGCACGATGTCTTGCGTTACAGTCAACTAACCCATTTTGATCCGTTCGAGTGTAATTGCTAGTGTTCGAAAAAAGTACTGATGAAAAGTACAAATGATTTAAAGTTATAATAATTCTGATACATTAATATTTTTAAAAGCTTTTATTTGCAATATTGTTGTAACCGGAAATTTGTTTATTGCTAGTTTGCAATATCCAATTTTCAGACAATGTAACTAATATGAATATTTTTGTCCATTCATACCTTACCTTCGTCGGTAGTCGGTACTACGTAATAATTCACAAATTAAAATCGTATAGTTATAGTTCCAATTTTTTCCACATTTATTTACAACAAAAATAAAGTAAAAAATATATAAAGTAAATAAATAAACTAAACAATATGAAGGCTCGAAGGCTATTATTATCATACATATTTTATTAGTCAGAGGGTTAGTCCAAAGTGAGGTTAAGATCTGGATTACCATCCTTTTAGCTCTTGCTTTCTCCATACTTTCCAAATTTTTGAATTTTCGTTTCTTTGATACAAACGACTTCGTTTTATTTCTCATTATAACTGAAATTATAATTATTGTCAATTCAAAAATATAGTCAATCATTAAAAAACAGTAATAAAATATTTAACTTACCAAAGTACCAAGAGTTTTCGAGCGCACTTTATACGTACAATATTATTGTATGCACAACAAAGGTCAACACAGGTCAAATCATAGCGCCGAGCGATACGTCCTCTCGCTGAAACGCCAGACGGCAGACTAATTTGACACGATTGGCCGACGCGGTTTTATAGTCATTTTCAAATATTTATAAAAAAATAACTATTACAAATTTGGTAAAATTTTAAAGTGTATGTTTTGAAGCAGATGTTGTTTTAATGTGTTAAGCTACTTTTACATCAAATTGAGTAAGTTAAGTCGTTAAAAAAGTCATTTCAATTTCTTAATTTTTCATATTCTTTGTAATTTTATTTCTTGTTGTAGGATACCAAAATCTATAAATGTTCTCAATTGTTTGAATGCTGAAGCATCTTTGCAATTGGTCAAAAAATTTTTCCAACTAGTTCTGTAAATGGTTTTGGAGATTAGTAGCTTCGAAACTGATGTCTACAGCGAAATTATGAAAACCTCTGTTAGGTTATCCTAATATAGTGTACAAATACTACATTAATCTTAATATTTTCTCAATTATATTAAATGATGAAGAAATTCCCAATGTTTATTGGTAATTTTCATATTTGTACGAGAAGCGGTTGCAGTGTTTAGTACGTTGGAAAAGTACACTTTTCGAGCCGGACGGCGTAAACGCTCTTAAGATATATTTTTTATGGCGATCATCTCAAATGAGCAGCGGTGGCGCATGGCGCAGCGGTATCGATCTCGCCTTCAAGGTAGCAGGTTCGATTCCAGGTCCTGCCCACATCTTTGTGTGTATTGTTTCATCGCTACTTCTCAATATCGGTGAAGAAAAATATCGTGAGGAAAGGCATTATATGAACTAATCATTCAAGGACATGTGAATGTGAATCCACCCACGAATTTGGCCAGCGTGTGGATTAGGCCTCTCGTTACCCAGCAGTGGGACACTAAAAAGGTTGAAGTTAAGTGAATTTCAAATAGGTAGGATAGGTACACACTGCAAAAAAAATAATAAGCGACACGCATAATTTGAATTTAAAAAATAAAATAAAGCTTATATTCATTTCATTTGACGGGCCGGTGGCGTAGTCGGTAAGATACTTGCTTTTCACGCCGTAGGTCGTGGGTTCGATTCCCACCCGAGACAAATATTAGTGATGAACATTTGTGTTTGTGTCGAGTCTGGGTGTAAATATCTATTATACTGGAAATGTATAGATTGATGTGTAGACTCTACCTCGTAATTGTAAAACTAGATAAATAATTCTCTCTAATTCTAATTTTGATTCTAGTTAGGTCTAATCTATGGCTATTTTATTAATATCTGAAAATTAACAATTTGTACGTAGCAAAATGTTGTTTTCATAAGGGTTAAAATTTGTTAACCCTTGGGTGCAACTAAATATTACACAAGGGGTTCTCTGGGGTTGAAATGTGAGCTTGAATGAAATAGATATACAGAGGATAACAAACCTTGCAAAATAAACGATTATCCCTTTTATTTAAATGACATAGATTTTTTATATTTTCGGATAAAATATTATCTAGGCGCCTAGAGCAACAGCTATCAAGCAGCGGTGGCGCAGCGGTACCGGCCTCACCTTAGAAATATAAGGTCGCGGGTATATTCCCAGTCGTGCCCACACATCTTTGTGTGAACTGTTTCATCGCCGCTGCTTAATGAAGGAAAACATCGTGAGGAATCCAGCATGTTAAGAACTAATCGTTGGAGGACATGTGGCCTAAACTCTCTCAACTGGTAAGATAGGTAAGCGAATGCGCGCCCTACAACAGGTCTTATTTCGACGGGAGGAGAGGGCGGGGGACACTTTACCCCCGGATGGGCACAGGGCGAAGGGTATGTGGGACTCCCGTTCTTGACCACGTGGGGTCTCCAGCTACAACCAACCTTGTTACTTGTTACTAAATGAGCCTCAAGTCAACGCAGTTACACTACCTACTATAGATTGCCTACACAGCGTATTGGTTTAAAAATTCATAGGATACCGTCCGCATCCGGCCGCAGTGTAGTTTGAAAACGGATATCGGAATACTTGACTTTAACCTTATAACGGCTTGTTTACATTAAGTTTGCGCATAATTGGAATTTATAACATACTATCATAGTACATAAACAGCTAAAGCAGTATGGTGATTAAGAAAAATCGTTTAAAATTGGGCTCCTAGACAAAATGACATAGTAAAGAGCGAAAGATCGAAAAACAAGCAGAATGTATCTGATAGAAATCAGACCTTTTATGCGTCGGAGTTTTATGAAATTTTTAATTTAGAGTTCATAAGGAATCAAACGCAGGATCTCATAAATTTGTAATAACTGGATATCATTAATATCTGAATTCTAGTGGATCAGCGTATAATTATGTTCGAAGCAGCTGTTACAAGATCTAGTTCACCGTTCACAGCGAAGTGAAGCGAAAGTGATTCATTATGAATGCGTATAACACGAGTAATTTTAGAACTACTTAAGTTGGTACTTTGTTTATGGAATTTGTTATGTTGTAATTTGGCCTATTTATTGTTGAATGCTTTAAAAGCCATGGTGAAAAGAGTTTACTGAGTTCGATGTCCGATGCAGTACGTTATTATCGATTTAAAAATAATAATTGAAGAACATGATATAATTTAGTTTTACTGTAGTTCCTTGACTAAACAAAGATGGCCGGATTAATTCGATTAAATCTTTGACGAAGTTGGGATGTTGGTAGATGAGACTAGGGCTAGTATTAATAATAGATAATGTTTGAAGAAAAATATTGGAATCTCTGATGACTTGGTACGTTTGAGTAATATATTCTATTCAAATGTTTTGTGTACGTACTATTATAATCAATAAAGTTTCCTCAGAGACCTGGAATTTACATCAAGTAAAACCACGGAACTCTCAAATAGTAATATAATTGAAAGAAGACCCGTGCCCAGTAGTGGGACACTAAAAATGGTTAACAACCACGGAACAATTCTAAAATTCTCACGAAACTGATTATAACATTTCAAACTATTCAATTCAATTCAATTTTAGTTTTTGCTGTTTTTATTTTTGTGGAAACACTTTTTTGTTTTTGCCACTTTTCAAACTAAATAGGTACGTATAGGTAATTGGTATGAGAGATGTAATATTTCTTTGTTAAGACGTCCTGAGAAGCATAGTAGCGCGATACTGACCCCCGCATTAATAAACGTCTTATAAGCTCATTATAGCTAAAATAGGTTTATAATTCGTTTGTCTTTGTTGGTCATTTTGACATTTATACTAGTAAGAAAGAGACAAAGTCCATTTTAACTAAAGAGTCTTCTAAGAGTTTTATAGTAATGGTATTACACACTTGCAAACATTTGACTTCAGAATGTCAGAAACAGATTGATTAAAATTCGAGCTATAATTGGCGGAATTATTACGTAACATACATTAAAAAACATACGAATTAAGAACCTTCAACCTCAAATTCGATATATTTTCTATTTAGTTGAATTTCCAAATAAAAGATCATTCTAATTCCCACGTCCGTTGTCTCAACGTAACATAAGTATAGTTACTATGTCCATACCTAGATGGCGTTAGTAGTTTTAGTATCGACAAAACTAACGGAATTCGTCGAGGCATTCGAGTTGATTCGAGGACAGACGGTCATTATAATCGGGCCCATTGTCACGAACCCGGGCAATTGTCAGATAATAGTTAAAATATAGAGGAATAAAGATGTCTACTTAATTCCAGCCCTAAACTAATCTATTACTGACTCCATTTTTGTTTGAAGGTACTTGGGTAGATTTGATGTTCTTATTATTAAAATATGAAGATTTCGCAATAAAGGTATTTATGATAATTGATGCTTTATTAAATTGAATAAAAAATTGTTTGCAATGTTAGAAACAGACTAGAAAACGGTCAATCAACTAAATTTTTACCACCAATGTAAGTATTTAACATCCGAATTCTAAAACAAAATGTTTTAAGCATAATCGTCAGATATTGAATTTATCCTAGCTTTGTTATAAATCATTTATTGTTACATGGGCTTAATAGCTGTCTATAACTAGACATAACCTTGAGTGTTAAAAAACAATGAATCAGTTTTATAGTTCCAGTACAATATTTAAAATCATACCAAAAATCCCGATTTAAAATTGAGATCTCTCATATCATATTTTAATGCAAATAAATTTAGAATTTTAATGCGCGCTGTATTTAAATTCATTTTTATCCACAATCGAATCACTTGTAGTTGTAACTATTCTTGTAACAGTAGCAACTGGGCTGAATGTCCGTTATTTAATTATATGGAATCGTTTATCGGGCCGACACTGCCAAGTGAAAGCGTGACGTCATCTGAAGCTACATTCTGTAGGCGCACTTCAAATTTGAAATCTTACATTTCGTAATCGATAGGACATGGTGATGTACTGGAAAGTGAACATTAACAATTTAAAAACAATTAATTAATTAAATTAGAGTGGTTGCCCAGCAACCAGAGTCCAGATTATCAATATAATTATTTATTTAATCAAATTAATGAAACATTTCATAGAGTTTTTACTTCTAAACACTTGATGGTTAGTGATGGTCTGGATTTTGGTGAATGGGCAACCCCGGGTATCTATAAAAGTAGAAATAAACTGTATGATTTATACGCTGAAAAGTCCTACAATCAGGACCCTACCTTCATAGATTATGTTAAAAGATATTCAAAACTTTTTAAAAAAATATGTTTAACTGCTAAATCCATATACATAAAAAATAAAATCAAAACATCTTCTAATGTTGTTAAAACTACTTGGAACATTATTAATAATGAAACTGGTAAGAAAAAAGCCTGTAATAAAGATTTTAAGCTAAAAATTAATAATGTAGATATAACAGCGGACCTGGAAGTTGCGACAGAGTTTGAAATTTTTTTTACTAACTTTCCTTTACTGACTACAATGAGTCTACCGTCGTCTTCTATATCCGCTGAATCAATACTTAAGGAAAATGTAGTAGAGTGCGGTACAGTGTTTGAATTTATGCAAGTTACACCTAATGATATATTGAAAGCCTTTAAATCAATTAATTTGAAGAATACTAAAGACTTGTGGGGACTTTCTGTTAAGGCGGTATCTGCAATTATTACTATAATTGCCCCACATCTTGCATCTATTTTCAATAACTGTATTGCAGTAGGTGTATTTCCTGACTTGATGAAGCACAGTAAGGTTATTCCTTTATTTAAATCTGGAGATACTTCTGATCCATCAAACTTTCGACCTGTTTCTGTATTACCCACCTTAAGTAAAATCTTTGAAAAATTAATAGTTAGCCAGTTGCTCAGACATTTTAATAGACATGAATTGTTACATAAGAAACAGTTCGGGTTTACCAAAGGTTGCTCAACCGTTGATGCAGGTGTTGAATTATTAAAAAGTATCTATGCTGCTTGGGAGAATTCGCAGGATGCCTTGGGTATATTTTGCGACTTGTCCAAAGCCTTTGACTGTGTGCAACATGAAACTCTTGTAAGGAAATTACACCACTATGGTATTAAGAATAAAGCTCTTGAATTTATCATATCTTATCTGAGTGATAGAATTCAAAAAGTCGATGTCAATGGAATTAAGTCCTCAGGGTCAAGAGTCACCATGGGTGTACCTCAAGGATCGATTCTCGGCCCTTTTTTGTTCCTAGTTTATATTAATGACTTACCTTATTATGTTAATGATAGCCATGAGATTGTGTTGTTTGCCGATGATACTTCATTGACATTTAAAATTAATCGACAATTAAGCAATTATGACGAAGTAAACAACGCACTCTCTAAGGTGGTCTATTGGTTTAGTGTGAATAATCTTTTACTCAATGATAAAAAAACTAAAGTGATAAAGTTTTCCATGCCTACTGTAAGACAGGCAAATACAAATGTTAAAATTAATGGTAATGAGGTGGACCCTGTTAAGTCATCTGTTTTTTTAGGCATCACACTAGATTCTAAATTACAATGGCTTCCTCATATAGATAAACTGTCCGGAAAATTAAGTTCTGCTGCGTATGCAGTCAAAACAATTAGACGGCTCACTGATGAGGATACTGCTAGAACTGTTTATTTTAGTTATTTTCATAGTATCATGTCTTATGGAATTCTTCTTTGGGGAAATGCGGCTGACATAGAAACCATTTTTATTTTACAAAAAAGAGCTATAAGAGCTATCTACAAACTAGGAAGCCGTGTTTCTCTAAGAGAGAAATTCAGAGACATAAATATTTTGACTGTCGCTTCTCAATATATTTATGAAAATTTATTGTATGTGCATAAAAATATTACAAAATTTAAAAAAATAAGCGACACACATAATTTAAATACTAGAAATAAGAACGATCTTGTAGCACATCATACTCGACTCCACAAAATCAGTAACTCTTTTATGGGGCAGTGTATACGTTTCTACAATAAACTTCCAAATAATATTAGGGAAATGACTATTAACAAATTTAAAATAACTATAAAATCTACGTTATGTAAGAAAGCGTATTATAAAATTTCATAACTCCTATATTCATAACCATCATATAAGCTCATTATAGCTGAAATTAAATAAATTCATTTGTCTTTGTTTGTCAGCTTGACTTAAACTAGTAAGAAAGAGACAAAGTCAATTTAAACTAAAGAGTCTTTTGAAAAAGAGTCTTACTTGTTACCGTAGAGATTAGCGCTATCGACATATCCGTTGAAACTAGGAATCAATCTTGCAATCGGTATTGAATCCACGAACCCTACATGTTCATATGATTCATTAAGTATAACTAATTTAATACTTGCGTATTATTTAGAATAATTTTTTAAACTATAAAGTCGTCATACAAGCTTGGCTTGGTTAATCACGAGCAAAGGATCAGTATTACCATCCTACGCAGTAATGCCGCTAGCGTTTCGGGCACCTACGTTCCTGGAAGACAACGATGCGGAAGAAGTTTTCGAAGTTTAGAGAGGATACATATAGTTTGGCTCTAGGAACTATTAGGTAATCTTTGGCTTAATTCCTTACTGTGGTAAATTTTGTGGATGTTGTGTGTAGTGTCAGATTTTATTATTATTACTTTTTAATAAAACTGCATGTTTATTTGTCTGCAGGATTCAGGTATTTACTGTATTCGTTGTTAAAAACCCTTAAATGTTCATAAACCCTTCAAATTCACTGGTAAGCAAACAAACACCAAAAACACAAAGGAAATTATGACACAATAACCGTTTAACAAAATATTTCATTAATATCTAAGGGCTCTTTACTCCTTTCTTCTTTAAAAGATTTCAAGAACGTTCCCCCTTTTGACATCTTGTTACCCTTAGCTCTATACCTAAGTAGGTAGACTATTTTTCCTGGGCCATTAACCACCCTACCAATTGAAGCCGGGATTGTTGACAGCCTATCTATTTTTAGCTTCAACGGACTGATTATTCTCCTGCAATACGTTTAGGAAGTAACTGTTTATCTGTTTAGTTAATTGGGTAGTTTAACTAAATTTTATTCCTAGCTTACGTTATTGTTTTTAATTAATTTGGTAATTTGATGAAACTGCTTTGTATTAATTGTTTGTCGGTGCCATTTTATGACCGTAACAATCTGATAATTATTGACAGAAAATATAGACGTAGAAGAAAAACCAATACAGTATTACATATTTTTCGTAAAACCCAAGTATGTCAAATAAAATAAAAAATGAAATGACGAGTTTAAAGGGTGAAGAGATAAAATGAGATGAATCGATTTGTAAAGATAATTTTATCCCACCGTAATAGTTTTTTATTGAGTCATAGAAGTGTTTTATTGTATTATGACTACACCTGAGACATTTTTAATTATCGAAAGTAAACACGCTGGAATCTGTTACGGGACTTCATAAATGTAAATTGGAGACGCGCATGTCGTTCAGCGGGGCTGCTCTCCCCCGCTCCCCACGCCCCTTCGCGATGACGGGCGAGAATCCCGGCTTGTGGCAAACACTAAGCACAGACTTTAATATTATAGACATTCCTGAAATGTGATACCAAAGTTGATTAATGGTTTTTGTTTAAATTTGTGAAGTGTTAGTTATGGCACCTCAGAATGTACCAACTTGTACCGACAGCATTCAAAGGTTGCATTGGCGTTCTTCTATCTCTTTCTGTTCAGTTGGATTTCCATGTAAAGTTATTGAACTTCGTATTCCGGTCGTCTATAATATTTTAGGTCTATGACGAGACACTGCAGGTATTAGTAAATTGTGGAGAGATTCTAGTCTTCCCGGTATTTGAGAAATGTGATGCTTTGAATGTTGAGATTATTTTTATAACAATTTGATACTAAATACAAGTGAATTTTTTTTTATTAAGTTGAATAACAATCTCAGAATTAACCTGTATAAAGATATAAACTAATCGCCTTTATACATAAAAACTTAAAGCATAAGTTTAATGAGGTCGTAGATAAGTATCCAAACTAATGTGTGTGTCCAATTGGACATACAATTGTTGGGTTCGGCCGCTATGCCCCCCTTCCGGGTTGACCCCGGCCGGTATGCCCCCACATTGAAAAATTTGTTATTCCGGTTTGCCCCCGGCCGCGTTGCCCCCTTAGTTTCTCTTTTTGTCATGATATTCGATTCAGTACGGTTGAGTAGACAATTGTTAAAATAATAAATGGAAATTAAGAGTACAATCATCATGACTGATGTGCGCAGCCTACTTACCTTACCCTTGTCTACTCAACCGTACTGAATCGAATATCATGACAAAAAGAGAAACTAAGGGGGCAACGCGGCCGGGGGCAAACCGGAATAAGAAATTTTTCAATGTGGGGACATACCGGCCGGGGGCAACCCGGAATGGGGGCATAACGGCCGGACTCCAATTGTTTTAATTGCAAAAATAGTGCATTTCCATAAAAATTTAAGTTATATGTAAGTAGTTTTATTTCGTGATTCCTCCAAAAAACAGTGCAATTGTAAACAACTGTCGAATCGAGCTGCCAACCGCACCAAAAATGGCGGCGGACGTTCACTGCAGAAGCAAAGGTAATAGGGATGATCTGGAAAGTAGTAAGCGGGAAGGTCAAGACCGTTCTGTTTTTTTGCTGATGACCTAACCTATTTAGCCGGAAGGGCCTCTATTGGTTCACCGGACTTTTTCGGTGAGCCGTCCGAGGACGGTCAAATCAATATCAAGACCGTTCAAGATGGCGACTATTTTTAACTTGTGTGCAAATATTTTTTGGTGTCTCTGTATCAATAATAATAATAATTATTATGAACTACCTACCTATTCGTAGTAATATCGATGAAAGCACGTGGCGTAAAAATAGCGGTCAGTGACCCTAGCGAGCGCACAGCTGATACGACGGGCTTGCGGGTGACTGTTTACAATCAGTATCATTAGTAATCATCTTTCGATAGCGATTACTTCATATTTTTGTATACATTTCCAAATAAAAAATACGTTTATTAAAATTAGTTTAAGTTAATTTTAGCAAAGTTTGCATACTGGTTAAAAAGTTTTCTTGTATAATATCCGATTTAGTTTATAAGCTGTTTGGTAATAAATAATAATAATAATAATAATATAAGTTTATTTCAGGTATCAACCCATATTAATCTTAAACTAAATCTTAGTATTAAAACACAAATTAAATTTATAAATTAAAATAAAATAACAGAGACTACAACTGTCTTGATAGGTAAATCATGTGATACACAGCGCCTACAATCCCATTATTGCTATTAGTTAGGCGTTTATGAAAAGACATATAAAACCAGTACAAATTATAAAATTGTTGATTTGTTCAAAATAAACCGTAGCTTTGATTTGTCAGAGCCACATCAGAGGCGTGAATATGAGCGTAGAAAAACGAAGACCGAGAAGGGTTCGATGCACAATAGCTTCGGCGCAGGTAACATAATTAATTGCCCCTCCGAGGTGTATGGCCGAGTTAGTTTAAGCGAATTCAACATTTTGAACAACCATATGATTTTAGTGATGTCAGTAGCAAATAGCAGTCCGAAATTGGAATTGCATGTTAATTTATTTGTAGTTATTAAAGAAGCAAAAGACTTAGTAGAAACCTACTCTTTTTTTAACCGACCTTGATTCTCATTTTGTCGATTTCTCAATTCGTCGGAAACCTTTTCGAGTCGAGCGGCTTTTACGTCAATGTTAGTATATTATGAAGTCTGCTCGTATTTTTATAAAAGTTATTAGCTTTGCGATCGCAGCCTCACCCTCGCGTACGTCAGTTATCGCGCTAAACCATTAATCTCGTTTTGCGCAGTCGGATAAAAACTATCGTATAACCTTCCCCGAGTCTTAAATTATCTCCATACCAAATTTCATCCAAATCGGTTCAGTAGTTATGGCGTGAAAGCGCGACAGTTTGACAGAGTTATTTTCCTACATTTCCGTTTGTAGGTTAGTTAATATTAGTAAAACGATAGTATAATGTAGCCACATTTATTAATAGAGTAAACTATCTGCCCACCCAAGCTTTGCCCGGTTAGTGTTATAGTACCAGTGGTGCTTAGCGGAATGAAATGACTTTACCACCAATTCTCAGACTTACTTAGACTCAAAATTTCATAAAAAAAAATCCGTCGTCGAGCCGTTTTGGAGGGTTGGAAAATAAAATAGGTGATAGCCAACATTGTGCCGACTAAACCTACTGTAGTAAGCAGTTATTTTCTATGGGCCTAGTAGCCTGAAATAAATGAATAAATAAAACAAATATTAAATAGTGTATTATATGTATGTATGTTTCAAGTCTAAGCACCTTTTGCTTTTGATAACAAAAATTTATAACTCAATAGCTCGGAAAATGTGAACCATTTATCAGATTTATTTGAGGATACTCGTAGCTACGAAATTGTAGTCGTCTGCCATATTTGCACATAATACAAAAAGTAGTATTTTAATAAGGGTCGATGTACGATCATTTGTTATAAGTACTTAATAATTCTCAGTCAGTCAATGCCCTATCAGTTTGGTTAGGGTTATACCTTCGAATGAAAAATATGAACCTACAGGGTTGGGATCATCAGATACACAACAAAACGCCACAGAAGGCTAATCAATATCTTCCTAATCACAAATATTCACAAATGTTTGGATGGAAATGGATTCCTTTCTTGTGAGATCAAATCAAGCACACACCGCGTGCTCACTCAACCCACAGCATAGACATCGTCATCGACGTAACAAAGACAATCACAGACAAGCAACCTGAGCGACATTGACATCTTGTGAGTTACACAATTGATAGGCTGAATGCTATCACACACAAGTGACTGAAGTGACATCTAACCGTCTGTTTAGGTAACAGTTGCTGCGTTTATATGTTACGCGCTGCGACAAATATTTTTTCATAGCGTGTTTGCGGTTTAAATTGTGCGGTGTAACTATAACCCTATTAAAATTGGTAGGCATTTGAGTGGCTTATAAATTAATAACTAGATGACATCTACATCTATGCTATGTAGAGAACCTTACATTTTTTTATTAATAGGTACCAAGTGGTGATTCTCCCTAACTATAGTGAACTAGTAATTATGTAATCTATTAGAAATCCTACTAATTTATAAATGCGAAATTTGTATAGATAATAATGGATGTGTGGATATGTGTTACTCTGTCACTGCAAAGACTATTAAATGGAATTGGGTAGTTTGCACAAAGATAAATCAATAATCTGGAATAAGACATAAGCTAGGTACTTTTTATCTTAATACAGATAACATACATAATAAATCTTTACAAATACCACCGGTACATAATACTATCTAATACTATAAACGCTAAAGTAACTTTGTTTGTCACTCGCGCTTTTAGCCAAAACAATTGAACCGATTTGCACGAAATTTAGCAAGAAGAAGAAGAAGAAGAACTTCCTCAGAAACAGCTTAACCGATTCGGTAGGTCTGAGAATCGGTCGGAATCTATTTTCGGCCCCAGTAGGTGGCACTGCTTTACCGGGCAGGACGACGTCTGCGGGGTCCGCTAGTTACTTATAAAATAATAATACCTCAGATTTGAATTTTTTTAAATAGTTTATAGTAATTTTTAAATTGTTATTTAATATCAAAATAATAACATACCATATTAGTAGCATACTTAATCGTTATACTTGCGAAACCTAGCAACTTAGGTTCAAAAGTCAGGACGTCAGCTAGATTTTCATTTATTGAATTTTTACAGCCCAGCATTTTTCCGGAACATAATCATCAAGAATTGGCAAGGTGGCAAATATTTGAGATGATAGAAAAAAAATAAAAAAAATATCTCACTGCTTGAAGGGACATATGTAATTAATTTTATGTCCTATCAAACAGTGAGATAATTTTTTTAAAGGTTTAAGTAAACTCTGCGTGTCCAGCCGTGGAACATAGAGGGGCTTTTCTTATTACTAATTACTTACCTAATTATGAAAGGTACGTAGGCACTATATATGAATAAGTGCTAATGTTTTAATGTAGACTTACGTCGTTTTTCGTTTCAATACCGGCTTATTTTACTGTAGAAACATGTTTTTGAACAAAAATGGTCAAACATTGACTTACCTAATTACCATAATAATATGTTTATCATAATAATACGTCTGTTGACGGTGTACCTATAGTATAAAATGGATTTCACAGCTGTTAATACAAGCAAATGAAGCAAGTTAATTGTTTTCTGTCAATCATTTTTCACTTTCGGTTTAGGAATGTGAGGAATTAATTTAATCCAACATTTAATTTTATATTATTAAAATAGTTATAATGTTATAACATTTCATAGACAGAATTTTAAATATAAGTATATTTAGTATAATAACACCTATTAACTTTCTATGTATACAAGATAAAACTGACTGACTGACTTAACAACGCACAGTCCGAACCGATTCCAAAGGCACATAGGTTTCATGAGGTCTTGGAGTGCAAAGGATTTTGCAAAAATCACCTACTAAAGGGGTACACTAGTAAAACCCACGCTCACGCGGGCGAAAGCTAGTATATTAATAATTTAATGAACTCCTCACGCCTAAAAGTGTAAATTTTCTTGAAACCTAGCTAAGAATCGCCTCGATCAAGTGATTGAAAGCGGAAATCAACGTATAGTACCTATACTAGAGAAAATCGGGCCATTCGCATTGAACTATTACTACTAACGTCATAATTACAACTCATTGGTCATTCGAAACAGCTATGATGCCACTGTGTTTCTCAAAAACATAGATATACATTACACGCGTCAAACAACAGCCCTCTATTTCATCGGGGGTAAAAGATACAAAAAAATGAAAAAAAAAATTATTGTTTATATTTACAAATAAATGAAATGCATTCCAGAAAGAGTCGGTACCTTGACCATCAATCTACATTGTTATTTATATAGGCATTAACTAATGTAAATTTGTACCATGCGCATAAATGGCAGGTGACTACGTGAACAGCTGAAATGGAAGCCGACGATTTAATAAACTGCGCAAATAACTGTAACATTAGATGATACTGTGCATGTGTGCAATAATCAGTTGCACAACATAGATAGATGTAGTTATAGACACGTTACGTTATTGACATGGTTATATTGACCTAGCAACAGGCGAACAGGCTAAGCATTAGGTAGCGTCATTTGCTCGAGATGATGTAGCACATGAGTGTCGTTTCTCGTTTCGTTCACACGGGGTCCATGCAGGAGGCAATACCGTCACTATAACAGGGCAAGACGTTGCGCCCGCGGCGCGTCGTATGCGGGAAAGAGAGAGTGCAGCCCCACAGGTGTGCATCGAGCCAGCCGGCACATCAGCTGTTCGACGCTCGTGCCCGTTCTGCCGTTCGAATACCGCGTGCACCGCGGCCAGCCACTGAACCCAGTGAACGTCGATAGCCCCCCGCGGATAGACGCGCACACCCGCCCATTTGCCCGCCAATTCTCGCTCTTATACGAATGTGTCAGTGTGTGCATGTTTGTGTATCGTGTTGTCTCTGACGCACCGATCGCGAGCTCTTTGTCTAATTAGCAGGTAGGCAAATGCTTCACTAAACTTTTTACAGAACATCGCGGGCGAACGGACACAATCAACTTACTTTTATGTCGGTATATTTCTGTCGTAATTGAATTTCATGTAACTCATTGTTCTCACACTTTATTGTTTATTTATGAGTAAACTATAATTGAGAGTCGAGTTAATTATTAGTAAATGGAGCTGTAAGGCTGTAGGGATTTAAAGAGAAGCCTGTTTAGAACAAAGGTTGCGTTCGACGCGACGCAGGCGATAAAATGGGCCGATACTGGTTTCCGTGGAAAGGCATCTGGCACGCACTAATTAATATAACATCAAGCGATGTTCACGAACAAGTCCAAGTGGGTCGAGTACCGACGAGTGTTACGACAGTTGGTTTACATTATCACTATTGGAACAATTGATTGTTTTGATTAGACATTATGACGTAGAAGATAAGTATGCAGAGCGTGTAGATACTCTAAATGCTACACACAGTTGCGGTACTTTCTGTTTTAATACTTACCGCTTGGTATAAAGAAAAAGTAGTACTTACTTACTATTATATTTTTTCTATAGTAATGAAATGATGCGAGGATTTAAACATTAAAGAACAGTAATTTTGGAAATCTATGGACTTCACAGTGCCTAGAAACCGGTCTGTATCCAATATGCGAGGTTATGATTGCGTATTCTCATCTTCCACTTTTCTAATCTCAACAGTTTTGAATCATTTAAGTGCGTGGGGAGTTAAGGGGCAGGCGGCAGGGGAGGGACAGTAACGCCCATGACGCACAGTGGTCTGAAAATCGAGCTCCCCTTTCATAGAAAGTCAATGTGGGATATTCATAAAACTAAAATATGGAACGTCTCAGGTATACATTCCTTTAATGCATATTTTAGTATGAATGATTTTAGTTACTCCGCGCCTGAGAAAAAAAATATTTAGTATTTTTTTGTATGGGAGAAATTACCTAAAGTACATTTTCTTGCGACTGAATGAAACTGAAAGGCTGGTACTCATACGAGCTATTGCCGCTCTTAAGGCGATTACGTTGACATACCACTCGTGTACCTTTAGGTGCCGCTTCACACGTAGGATTTTTTTGAAATTTCGAATTTTCGGCATTGAATATTTTAAGTATGTGACGCATTTAAATTAGGTTGGTAAGGAATTTGGAATTAAATATTTATAATAAATACGCACCTAATATTATAATAATTGTTATAATAGATTCAATTACTTTAACTCAAAATATAAGTTAACTTTAGAAATTCGTTTTTTGCGAATACTAATTAGGGCACTGCAACTAATATCTGCCTTATTTTAACAAATAACTTTTTACAATAGTAACCTCATTAGCTAAGAGGGTGTTAATGATTTTTACTATACCTAATGATAACAGAGGTTCGTTATCATTATCAATTACGGGAATCACTTATTACTTTACTAATAGTTCAGTTTTATTACGTGTTAATTTGTACCGACCCTTAATGAGGGTCGGTGAGAGAGTTATACATAAATAGAATGTTTGGCATGGACTCTGTCAGTAACGTTTAGCACTTGTGCGCGTAAACTTTAATTTTTCTGTTCTTTCAATTTTTCTATTGCAATGGAAGGTTTTGGTACCAATCTTGATATTTTCATGTTTGTGGCCAACAACACTTCTTTCTCAGATCCCAATGTGTTGTTTGATGTGTTTGTGAATAGTATTGATTTGTCAGAAAATGAAAAGAGAGACTTGAAACAATTCTGCCAAACTTATGTGTGTGCATTGAAAAGGAAATGGATCTCATGTAATCGTACACGACATACTTTCATTAAAAAGTACGAAGCATGGCTCCAAGAAGACATCAAATGGCCTGAAGTCATCAAGGAAAAGATGACTTCCTCAGTAACGATAGATCAGTCACAGTGTTCCAGTTCAGAATTTCCCGTAAACGAAGGTGCATCAACATCCGCACAACCACAGACTTGTAGTGTTGGAACCTCAACATCTCTTGGAAACCAAAGAAAGGAGTTTTCGGTGTTAAGCCCGTTACAGAAGAAAAGGAGAGTAGAAGAGCTTTTAAATCATCCATCGGAAAGTCTTGCTTATGCAACTGGCTTGAAGGCGCAAAATAAAGATGTAGCAGACATAATAAAATTAGTCACAGAGAATCCCGAAGAGGCTACAAAGATAAAAGATATACTTAAAACTAAAAAAAATGTGCCCATATATTCTGCTGATAAAGCTTTAGGTATTTTGACTTCGTTGAAGCTGTCGAAGTGGCAGTATACTACTTTGAGAGCTTGTGCAAAGGAAGAAGGAATCCCACTATATCCTTCATACACAACTGTCCTAGAAGCGAAAAAGGACTGTTACCCACCTAAGGATAGCATAGACATTTCTGAAAATGGGGCACGAGTTAAACTTCAAGCAATTTTGGATAAAACTGTGTCAAGACTTGGAAAATATCTACGTTTGCCCTCTACTTTAGATGGCAAGGAGTTAACACTTCTGTGTAAGTGGGGCTTTGATGGTTCTTCAGGGCAGAGTTTGTATAAGCAAAGCATGGTGGAGGAAGATGATTCCAGCGTCTTCATGTGTTCTTTTGTACCTATAAGATTAGATTGTGATGAAGAAAATGTATGGGAGAATCCAAAACCGTCTTCGACAATGTTTTGCAGGCCTCTTTTTTTCAAGTTTGCAAGTGAAAACAAATTAGACATCAAGAGAGAACAAGCCACGATTGAAGCTGAAATTGCTACACTGGTGCCTTCTATAATGGGAAATCATGCAGTCAAAGTTAAAATGCTCATGACTATGTAGATGGTAAAATAGTTTTTAAATTATCAGAAACATCAACCCAAACTTGTGACATATGTAAAGCAACCCCATCTGAAATGAATAAATTACATGTGATCTCAGAGTAAGTTTTGAATACTTTTATAATTTTCTTGGCTGATAATCATGAATACCTATTTTTAAATATATTATTTATTTGTTTTCCAGAAAACCAGTGTCAACGGAAATATACCAATATGGTTTGTCTACTCTCCATGCTTGGATTAGGTGTATGGAATGTTTGCTTCACATTTCCTACAGACTTGATTTCAAAACATGGCAAGCTAGGGATGCAGACAGCAAAGAGTTATTGAAGGCAAGAAAGCAAATCATCCAGCAGAAGTTTCGTGATGAAATGGGCCTCTTAGTAGATATCGTCAAACAAGGTGACTCTTGAAGTGCAACGAGTTGATTTGAATGATTTTGAGAACGTTACTTACCAAATACGTTGTTTCTGCTCAAAATGGTGAAGTTTTTGGTTTTTGTTTCAGGTGCAGGCACTACAAATGATGGCAATACAGCCCGAAAATTTTTTAGTGATCCTGTAAAAACGGCAGCCATCACTGGATTAGATTCCACTATAATCCATAGATTTGCCACAATTCTTGGTGTGATAGCATGTGGGGAGCCCGTTAATGTTGAAGCGTTTGCAAATTTTGCGCGCCTTACTGCAGAAAGATATGTGGAACACTATGGTTGGTATTATATGCCGTCAAGTGTTCACAAACTTTTACTGCATGGTGCTGAAATTATCAGGCATTTCAACAAGCCAGGAATAAAGACTTCAAAAAAATCCGAGAACATTATTCGCGGAATTTTGTCGTAGAGCAACAAATGAAGATATTTTTAATGGACTCCTTGTATCGTCAGATCCGTACCTATCCAGCATAAGACCTGTACACAGAAAGTCAATCAGAACAGCTGTCTCTGATGACATGAAAACACTTCTCATTAATGAAGACAATACAAGTGTGGACAAAGAAAATATTGAGTTTGTTGATGTTAGTGTCGCAATGCTGGATTCAGAATTAGAAGATTTTGATGATAATTGTTAATGCGTATTTTATACATATCGACGTTATTATTATTTTTATTTATTTTAATGTTAAGACTAGATAAATAAGAATTTTTGGTATTAAAGAAGCAAAGAGAATATAGACGTATTTTGAAGAATGTAAGTAAATACTAACCAAATGAAGCTTTTTGTATTCTTTGATTCAGTTTTTTTCTAGTTATAGATGTAATTATTATTTTATGTTCTAATACTAGAGAAATAACGTTTTTCAGTACTAAACAAACAAAGGCTAGGGTTTAGACGAAGTATTTTGAGGAATGTACATACTAACCAAATGAAGTTTTCTAAATTATTCGATTAAATTTAAAAATAAATAAATTAGTTTTAGCTGTTTAACTGTTATAATATTTAAACACTTGTTTTACAATTGATTGTACAGTTTTTAATCGTATTAAATTTTCAAATATGAAAAAAATGTTAAATAAGTGTTTTATTCCTTCTTTAAATAGCGTGACTTTATGGTCGTTGCTTTCCTGTTATGAGGTGATTCTACTCATAAAAACAAACAACTTTTTTTATGGAAACCACCTTGAAATGACGGAAAAGAAAACAACTGTTTCATACATTACGGCCAAGCAGGTATTGAACTTTAGTATGAAACAGCAGACATTTTTACGCGATTTAGAGATTGTTTCCATAAAAAAAAATGTTGTTTTCATAAGGAATTCGCAAGAAAACAACAACCCCAAAGGCATAACATAAAATATTCAATAACGAAAATTCGAAATTTCAAAAAAATCCTACGTGTGAAGCGGCACCTAAAGGTACACGAGTGGTATGTCAGCGTAATCGCCTTAAGAGCGGCAATAGCTCGTATGAGTACCAGCCTTTCAGTTTCATTCAGTCGCAAGAAAATGTACTTTATGTAATTTCTCCCATACAAAAAAATACTAAATATTTTTTTTCTCAGGCGCGGAGTAACTAAAATCATTCATACTAAAATATGCATTAAAGGAATGTATACCTGAGACGTTCCATATTTTAGTTTTATGAATATCCCACATTGACTTTCTATGAAAGGGGAGCTCGATTTTCAGACCACTGTGCGTCGCATGCGTTATCTGTTGTACCGTAGTAGCGGGCGACGCTTCGTTCATAAACATTAGCGCGAAATACGTATCTACTACGTCGTCGGTCTCATCAGCTGACTCGGTGGTAGTCTTTAATGGCGCGCGTGAAAAATAATCAGCAACCGAATTATTATCCCCGGATACGTACTGCACCACATAATTATATGCAGATAATATAATAGCGTATCTTTGTAACCTTAACGCCGTCGTTACCGGAATACCTGTTTTGTTATTGAAAATAGAAACTAAAGGTCTGTGATCGGTCTTTAAAATAAATGGATCACTACGACCATATAAATACTGATGGAACTTTTTCACACCAAATATTATAGCAGTAGCCTCTTTCTGTACTTGGCTATAGTTCCGCTCGCTGGCGGTAAGCGAACGAGATGCGTATGCGAGTGGCCGCTCGCGCGCATCGCCTTCGCCGCGCTGCGCTAGCACGGCGCCGAGGCCGGCCGGGCCTGCATCCACGGACAGTACGAGCTGCGCCGAAGGTTCGAAGTGCGCTAGGACGCGCTCTGATGCCAGCTCACGACGCACTGCGGTCATAGCCTCCTGGTGTCTATTTCCCCATTGCCACGGCGCGTCCTTACGCAATAATTCGTGGAGAGGACTTAATATACATGCTGCGTTTGGTATAAAACTTCTATAAAAGTTAACAATACCTAAAAATCTTTTTACTTCTGTAACATTCGTGGGTTTTGGTGCATTTAATATGGCTTTAACCTTGTCTGGACTGGTCGACAGCCCAGTCTTACTGATAACGTATCCTAAATAACACACGCTTCGTTTAAATAATTCGCACTTTTCTTTTTCTAGGCGCAAACCGGCGTCATTTAACCTGCGTAAGACTTCCGTTAGTCTTTCTACGTGGATTTTATTACTACTTCCCGTTATACAGATATCGTCCAACCACACACTAACACCGTCTATTCCGGCTAACAGAACCTCCATAGATTTTTGAAAAATAGCTGGAGCGTTTGCTAAGCCATAAACTAACCGCGTATATTTAAATAAACCTTTGTGCGTATTTATTGTCGTAAGTTCTTGTGACGAATCATCTAGAATGAATTGATTGTAGGCGTTTTTTAAATCTAGTTTGCTGTACAATTCACCCCCACCAATCTTAGCAAAAACTTCTTCAATTCTAGGTAGAGGGTATTTCTCAACAATAAGGTCTCTATTTAAGGTAATCGAATAATCGCCTGCAATTCTGACTTTTCCATTTTCCTTCAAAACCGGCACTATCGGTGTTGCATAATTTGAATGATTTACCGACACTAAAATACCTAATTTAACTAGTCTGTCTAATTCTTGTTCAACTTTATGCCTCAATGCAAAAGGCATAGTACGTGGCTTAAAAAACTTAGGTACGGCTGATTCTTTTAGCTGTAACGTGACTTTAAATTTATTGAATGACCCCAATTCTTCTCGCCACAGGTCTGGAAACTTAGCCAATATATCGTTTACATTATTGTCGCAACGAGCTATGGAATGAATGTCAGTTGTAATAAATAAATTAAATGTGGACATAAAATCCCTACCTAATATGGGTGGCCCTCCATTTTGTACTACAAAAACTTTTAAATTTCGTTGCATATTATTATATTTTGCATCAATATTAAAAAACCCTAAAGGAGAAATTTTATGTCCATTGTATAAACACATTTTAACGTTGCAATTTTGTAAACAATGATTCGAAAACTTTTTATAATATAATTTATCTGAAATTACACTGCTACCAGATCCTGAGTCAAGTTCCATAACAACAGATTGATCACCTAATTTTAATTCTATTTCTATAGGCTTATTAGTCACATACCTTATATTAAAATTGTTGCATTCCTCGCAAACCGTGTCCTGAGCCTGGTTATCACCGCTTTCATTAGTGTCAACATGGTAAACCCCCGATAGTCCTTTTGAAACACCGCACATTTTTTTTAAATGCCCTTTTTTTCCGCATTTTTGGCAATTGTAACGTTTAAAACGACACTTATCGCTTTCGTGATTTTTTAAGCCGCAAACCGAACAGCGATCGCCAATATCGCGCTGCGCCATACCGTTACCATGACTTGTACCACGTCCTCGCTGAGCGTGCCCTTGGAATTTCGCACGAAACACCGGTTCGTCCTTCATCGGCGACTGCTCCGTACTGGTTCCAAACATGGCTTTGGCTTCTTTGGCACACGCCGCCTGCTCCGCCATTTCGATTGCCCGCGCCATCGTGAGCGAAGATGGACTCTGCTCAAACAACCTGTCCCGCTCTGGACCAGCATTCAGGCCGAGGACAAAACGATCGCGCAAGTTCGTTTCTAGGGCGGTGCCGAAGTCGCAGTACGTCGCTAATCCTCTTAGTCGCGCCGCCCAATCTCCTACTGATTCACCTGAATCCCTGCTAGCACCATAAAACTTCGCCTTATCCACGAATGAGCACTGTTTGGGCTTGAAGTGGTTATCGAGTAATCCTACTAGGTCTCGGTAGCTCAACGAGTCCAGCTCCTTCGGAAATGCCAGGTTAAGCAGCAACCGGTATGACTCGTCCGTAAGATGGGTTAACAGGATACCACTTTTCTTCTGCTCATCCACATCGTTTATCGCCAGGAACTGCGTTAATTTACCCTTATAAATTAACCATTCGCTTGTTTTGTGGTCGAAAACAGATAAATTTCCAAAATAAGCGTTCATTTCGTTTTTTTTTTTTTTTTTTTTTGGGTATGTCGATCCTCGTCGCCAGTGAAGTGTACGGAGCTCAGTAAAACAACCGTTTAGGAAGAACACTAGTTTATTACTGATGAGAGGGTCTTGACACAGCCGCGCGCGGCGGTATATACATATACAATATACATACATATCACTGCATCATTGCTTAACAACAGGCAAGTTGTGGTCAAGCGCAAGCCTATTACAGAGTAAAAAAAATGCCTTGTTGGTATATTTAAAATAACATTGCATCGATTTATTCAAAGCAAGACTCAAAACCAAAGGAAAGTACTGACATGTGAAAGTGTTGATAAAGCCATCCATTGCGACCGGAGCGCGATCCGATAATTCAAACAGTTGTCAAGTACATGGTACGGGGCTGGCCGCGTAAAATAACCTGCAAATCTATTTTACCTTATTTTAATTGTAAGTTAGACCTTCAATATGAGAAGGGCTGTCTTTTTAGGGGGCATAAAATAGTTATTCCCTCAATATTAAGAAAAAAAATGCTACATGAGGGTCAATATCAACAACGTGCTTTTTTTTTCAATTTTGGTGGCAAAACTTTTTCTTCAATTTTCGTGAAATGTAAGGACCTGGTATGAAAATAGAAATTCAAAGCTAAAATAATCTTCAAGAGGTCTAAGAATATCTCGATAACTTTTTGAGATATTTTAGTTTAAAGTGTAGTGTGGCCACCAAAATTGAAAATCGACCACCAAAATTGAAAGTGCCCACCAAAATTGAAAATCAATGGCACCAAAATTGAATTTTTCTGTCATCTTCAATCTCACTAACAAAACTTCATGTAATGAATCTCACAAGTTTTCGGGAATTATCAACTTTCATCTATAACTACTAATCTGTACTAACATTATAGAGAGAAAAGATTTGTATTTTTGTATGTAACGACTGGTGGCAATACGGTCTTTACCATAAGGGCACACGAGGCTCGTGCCCAGGGCCCCCATTCTCAAGGGGCCCCGAAGGACTGAGAATTTCTCTCACACATTTATTCTGAAAACTTTTTCGTCAGGCACATTACACTTTTTTTCACAAATCAGTAATAGCTCAAAAAGAAATAAGGGAAAAAATTACAGTTAGAGAAACAAATACCCCGCAAGACAAAAGTACCTCTGAATATCACTAGGAAAAAGAGGTTACGTGTGATGAAAACGACAAACACACATTAGATGCGGAACCATCGACTTCAAGCTACTTATTACTAATAATAATAAAGCCTGTTCCGAACAGTTGTGATTGATAAAACTAAAAAACATAAAAATTAAAAACTACACTAAATATACAAAATTTCTATGATTTCGGTGTGCCTTATGGCTAAGGCCTTCTCCAACCGTTGCCACTGCTTCCTGTCTGTCGTCACTCTTATCCAAAGAGGTCCTACGGTCAATTCAAGGTCATCTTCCCATCTTCTTGTTTTGCTAACTGTCACCTCTTTGCTCCTTTCTTCCTTATAGCAGCGGAGCATAAGTCTCGTCCACCTCCATTTGAGTTTTGCTAATATGTGACAGTATGTCTGTTAATTTGGTTTTGCGCCTGATACTTATAATTTTGTCCATTAGTTTCAAACCCAGCATGCTCCTTTCCATGGTTCTCTGGCATCTTGCTAGTTTGTTCCTATCGTGTTTTGTCAAAGCCCAGGTTTCACATCCTTAAGTGATACAGGTTATTATGCAGGTATCAAAGATCTTCTTCTTGATTTTTATGCCCAGTACCTTGTTTTTAATGACTTCTTTTAAGGCGCAATACTTTTATCATTCTGTCACAATTCTTTTATCTATTTCATTAAGCATTTGGTCAAGCTACATACTTTGAATTAATAACAGCAAGCTTAGAGAATGTATGTGTCTCCTGACCCTGGTACTTACTGTGGTGACATTTTACCGAAAGAAGTTCGTGATATTTGAATTCGAAAAGGGCCAGAGTTTTACTAAAATAAAAATAGTGACTTCTTCGAAACTTCTACAAGTTTTCTAGATTCAAATGGTAAAACGAAAACTAATACTTGAGTAAAATATTTTATTTCTTAATTGACGAATAAGGAGTCTTTAGAAAGAAAATGGCTCCTTTATTCACCACTAAATAAATCTGTATACTGTTATTGCTGCCGTCTATTTAATACCATAACTGGTTCTGGACATAATTGAAGTTCTCCTAATGGATATAAAGATTGGAAACATATAAGTAGGTAACTTATTGATAGAGCATAAGAGCAGATTACAGCTCAGGGAATTGATGATGAAATATGTTGCAGCAATAAAAACTACTAGACGAACAGAAAATAACTACCCGTTGGAAGAATGTGCTTAAGAGGATTGTTGAAGTACCTAGTGAAATTGTTGGCTTCAAGAGGTTTTGCTATTCGTGGTGGTAATGAGAGATTAGGATCTAATAAATAATAAATGATCCTACTTAGTAAAAAAATGTTATTATAATTCGCTTTTTTACTGTCCAAAAGGGAAAAACGCCACCAAAGCCACCAAAATTGAGCCACCAAAATTGGAACCAGACATAAAAAAAAACTTTAAAAATAAGGGATTTAAGTAACAATTAAATTATTATCACTGATTAAATGCATAACCCAAATCACTACGTATAACGTGTAGCTTACTGTTAAAATACTTTTAAATTAACAGCAAATCGATCCACCAAAATTGAACATTTCTTGTCCCCCGTGCCACCCAAGATGATATTTTCGTTTTTGACGGGAAATCACAGCACTAATCACACACCTTTTACGCGCAAGTGCCGGCGCACGACTGAGAGATGTTAAATCATAAAACGCGATTGATCGCATACGTACGTAACTTCACGTTAAAGTAAGTTGAAAAAATGCTACCAAATTTTTGATATTTGCTTGGACAAAATTTGATTGAGTATCCAGTGCCTTTAAATTTAATTTTCTAATATGGTTTCATTGTTTTCAGATAATAAGTCTTATGCATATACTAACGAAATCGTTTATTTTGTATTGTATCTTAGATTGTGACTTAGGTGAGTGCAATTGTATCAAAAAATGGAACTGGGACAAGCCACCAAACTTGAATTTTCAGGCGATTCTTTTTTTCCTGATTACTTAAACACACTTATAAAAGAAACATATGTGGCCCTAATTGCACCAAGTTACGTAGTTCACTACAAAAAAAAATCAATAACATCCTATAATTTAACACCTCGATTCTCAACGTGGACACGTAAAATTTGCCGCGGGGATATTCACCCATGAATTGCATGACACCCATTTAGGCATTATAAAAACTAAGAACAACGCTCGTAGTAGAATGTGGTGGCCGGGCATCGACGGAGATATCGAGCGGTGGATCGGGTCTTGCGCCACATGCGTGAGCGTGCGCGCTGCACCGCCGCGCGACCCGCCTGCGCCGTGGCCCGCGTCCAGCGCGCCCTGGCATATGACGTAACGAATTGGTGTGTCTTCTTTTTAAACTATTTTGTAACAGGAATTTACATTATTTATCTTGTAGATACACACACACACACACACACTTACCTCTTTAAAGAGCTGAAATGACACATGTAGGTTAACTGTTATAGCAACTTGCTAAAAAGAGTTATTTAGGTACTTACCTACTTAGGTATTCTAAATTCACACTCTAAGAAACTATCTATTTAGGGAGTCGAGCTAAGACGCCTTGGAGTATGCTTGACAGTATTATTTTTGTATAGGAGGTCACATCCTGTAACTCTACATAGGGATTTGACAAAAACTCGATTAATCGATTTGTTCAAAAATACCGATCAAAACAATCTAAGTTTCTATAAAAATTAATTGAAAATTTTAAATATGTAATCGAATTTTAACAAATTTAAATTTTTCCTAGTCAATATTGTCGCTATTTCTGCTGAAATAAATCGATTTATTGAATACAATTAAACAAAAAGATCTGTTATAATTAAATAATTATCGCTGAAAAATGTAGATTATATTTATCGAAAATAAAGTTAAAATCAATTACACGCATTTTTTTTAAATAAGTCTATGACAAAAAGTATCTAAAAGTAAACGCCAAAAAAGCAAGTCTTAGTACCTAATTAGGTGAAAATAATACATATCCATAGCACAGATGTTACACACACACACTTACAAATGTTATTGCTTTTACATTTTAACCCCCTTTTGAAAACCCTGTGTACACGTCCTTTAATTCTTGTATGGTTTTTGATAAGCAGAAGTCGTTGAGCTAGGCATCATTAGATGTTTGGTTTAAAGTTATTAAAAATAACAAAAATGAATGGAAAGACTTACAAGATTTAGCAAAGTACTTACTTACCTACTTAATAATTAGCAAACATTATTTGTTAATATTACACTGAAGTAAACAAATTACGCAACGAATTACACGTACAGTCGATAAAATAATTTAATTAGCTCTTATTTCAACCATTACCTAACCCAGCTCTGAGCTAGACTAGCTGTTTTTCACATCAAGCTATAATTTTCCAGTATAAGTTGATCTCGCATTGTATAGGATTTCTGTGCAAAGAGAAGTCAGCTTATACTGGAAATGTGTAGCCGTGTGTATCGATATTGTTAACAGAGATTTCAATTAAAATATAAAAGTTTAAATATACCACGTGTCCAGAGGGCCATCCATGTCCATCTCTGTCAAAGAATTATCATTGCCATACGAGGTGGCAAAGCTGTCAGCCTAGGGCACATTTCCTCAAGGCCTCGATTCGGAGGAATTTTATGAGGCCCTATGTGTTATTTTTTGGAAGGAAACGATTTAATTTAATAACTCTCTTACTTCAACCCTTTTTGGTGTCCAATCGCAGGGCACGGGTCTTCTATCATCTTACGAAGTGGTGAGTATAGGTACTCTAGCAAGTCGGGTGTCAGATACCCTCGTATAATTTGTTTTAGACATGCCGGTTACCTCACGATATTTTCTTTTACCGATACTTAACAGCGGCGATGAAACAATTCACACAAAGATGAAACCATATGTAGGGTTGCCACCTTGTTTTAAAGGTGAAATAGTATTTTTATCAAAACATTACAGAAAATATAGTACCTACTATTAAGCAATTGAGCTGTCGTGATTACGAATGATTTTCGGTGGGTAGGTGGCAGTGGAATGAGGCTCCATATGGTTAGAAACCAAAAAAGCAAAAAAAAAACAAAAAAAATTGGTTGAGTACAACTTACACTTTTACTTTTAGTAATTATTTATTTCCATTTGTATTTTTTACCTATTAATATTAGCTTTAGGTGGCAACTTTAACCCTATGTGTGTCAAATTTTATCTAGATCCGTTTATCTTAAATCGCTGAATAAATATAACAAAAATCAAAATTCAAACTTTCACAAGTCTTCAAAGGTTCCATTGGGACGTATGTACTATGACTAAATTACCTATTTAAAAAGCATTTCATGCTAGAACTAGCCAGAGACTAACATAAAAGAGTTTATTGTCTGCCTGTGAATAACTGGTGTGTAGTAAAAGTCAAGTGAATGGTAACTTATTACGATTATGTGTTAGCAAGAAACAAAGTGCTTATTGCAATACGTTCTGAGGCTCTACTCTGCTGTTCGACACATTTAATTTTAAGCCATCATCGTCGTCATTATCGGCTAATTGCACTCCACTGCTGGACATAGACCACTCTCAAAAACCGCTATCTTACCTTGTCTTCGGCTTTTCGCATCCAACTGCTGCTATTTATTTAGATGGGGGCGTACTACACTATAACGTTTGTTAGGCTGTGGCCACAGTAGGCAAACTGTTAGCGACTGACTGAGTGAGCCGCATATTTGTGGCGAAGTGAAATTCAAGTCAGCTGCAAACTTAGATCAGATTAAAAATGACAATAACAAACAAACGCCGCCGACTAGATCCTTTCTTGCCTTTCTTGCTGTAGGCGCACGTAACGCTAAGGCGGGCGGACGTGGCGACACGCTGTCGGATGCGGTGTTCCACAGGGGTCGGTTCTAGGACCACTCCTGTGGAACATAGGCTGCGACTGGGTTCTTCGTGGCACGCTGCCGCCCCGGTGTTCCCTGACGTGTTATGCAGATGACACGTTAGTGACCACCAGGGGGGCAGACCTCGCAGAAGTGGTGAGGAGGGCCTCGGTATGTGCGACCCTCGTCGTCGAGCGAATAGAGGCGCTCGGGCTGAGGGTCGCACTGCATAAGACCGAGGCCATGGTGTTCCATGGGCCGCGGTTCAGGGTACCGGTAGGTGCG
The DNA here is from genome assembly GCA_936450015.1 of Meganola albula. Lineage (NCBI taxonomy): Eukaryota > Metazoa > Arthropoda > Insecta > Lepidoptera > Nolidae > Meganola > Meganola albula. The sequence goes on along the minus strand of OW388156.1, from coordinate 4,367,981 downwards.
GCGGTACGAGTAGCGGGAGTACGGGTTGAGCTAAAGCCCCATATGAAGTACTTGGGGCTTCTGCTCAACCCCCGCTGGAAATTCGGCGAGCACTTCCGCCGATTAGAACCGAAATTGATTAGGACGGCAGACGCGCTGGGTCGGCTTATGCCGAACATCGGCGGGCCCAGCGCGCCCTGCCGTCGGTTGTATGCGGGGGTGGTGCGCAGCATGGCGCTGTACGGGGCACCGGTCTGGGCGGATGCCCTCGACGTGAGGGCCAAGGTCTCACTGCGAAAGCCGCAGCGGGCCGTAGCGTTGAGGGCAATACGGGGATACCGGACTGTGTCCCGGACAGCGGCCTGTATGATTGCTGGCACCCCCCCGTGGGAGTTGGAGGCGGAAGTGCTTGCGGAAAGGTACCGCCGCAGTGTTAGGGAGCCGGAAGCCGGGAGGCAGATGCCTATGGTGGGGCGACAGTGGGAAGCGCGCGCGGCGCGGAACGACCTGCTGGTTAGATGGGCCGGCGATCTAGAACGGGTGACGGGCTCCGGTACGCTCTTGCGGACCGTGGAAGCATTCCGCCCCGTTCTGGATCGCTGGGCGGACCGGCGACATGGGTCGGTGACTTATCGTCTGTCGCTGGTGCTGACCGGGCATGGTTGCTTCGGTAAGTACCTGTGGCGGATCGGTAGGGAGCCGACTCCTGTCTGCCATGAGTGCGGCGCTTCGGAGGACACGTCCTGGCATACCCTCGAGGTATGCCCCGCCTGGTCCTCTGAGCGACGCACTCTAGTGTCCGTAGTAGGGCCGGACCTCTTCCTCACGAGCATCGTACATAAGATGCTCGAGAGTGAGGGGTCCTGGGAGGCGGTGGCCTCTTTCTGCGACTCAGTTATGTCACAGAAGGAGGCGGCGGAGCGGGCGAGGGAGGACGATGTCCTCTCCGCCCCGTGCCGCAGGAGACGGAGAGGCAGGAGGCAGCGGGCCCTCGCCCGCTGATCCACCCCACCTCGATGTGACCAGCGGGGAGTTGAATTGAGGAATTCGCTCTCTGCATTGCACCGGTCCGCCGTCGAAGAGTCCCAGAAACTCTCCTGGGACGTAACAACACGTAGGAGCCTGCTTCGGTGGGCTCCCACTGGCGGGTTCGCGGTTGTGTCTTTATGGATCCCGTGTTCCCGCCGAGCGTGGATGCTGGAGTCGGTGGAGTTTAGTGGGTAGGGCCCTGCGCAGGTCGCCTTCGGCCTGCGCTTAAGGGGTGGCTGCGGCCTTAAACTAGTCCTACATAACCCCGCCTCGTCCTCTGAAATAAGGCGGGGTATGCGTCATGCATTCTCCATCGTAAAAAAAAAAAAAAGGCGCACGTAACGCTGCAAACTGCGTAGAGTGAGAAACTAGAAAACTGGAGACTCCATTTCAAATATATGGAAGGCGTACTAAACCGATACGACACTGACTCAGTCGGCCGATAACAGTTTGCCTACTGGGGACAAAGCCTTAAAGAGGAACCGTGCATTTTACACTAATATTCAAGCATACTTAAGCATGGTGGTAAGCGGTCACTGATAGGTATGCCTAACTGATAGCCTATGGACGCTTACAACAGTATATAGATCGACCTATGGACTGTCTTACACCCAGCAAAAGGTATAACACTGCGTGTGCTTTGGAAGGTACTGCATAATCCCCATATAAGAAAAGTAGTTTAAGCATAGTAAATCAGTTATCTGGTTTCCATGACACAAGCTCTGCTTACTCCGGGATTAGATGACCATGTGCAAACTGTCCCAAAATATTATTATTATAAAATTATTATGGATTGCATTCGGGATTTCCATAAGCAAAGAAAATCGTTGTAACACCCTAATAAAACATTTTAGAACAAATAAATAAAAAACTTACTTAAATTTAAAAAAAAATCCCAGAAATCTATAGATAATAATAATAATATAGTGGGACATTAACACACACGGCCATCTGATTCCAAACTAAGCAGAGCTTGTACTATGGAAACCAAATAACTGCTGATATACTAGTTACATAAACTACTTTTCTATTGTAAATACATACTTATGTATTAGATAATTACACCCAGACTCAAGACAAACAGACGTGTTCATCACGCAAATGTCTGACTTGTGTGAGAGTCGAACCCACGACCTGCGGCGTGAAAAGCAAGTATCATAATATAACTAAATTCGCTTAAAAATATACATAATTAACTACCTCACCATTTAAAACCAAATTAATGTGATTGTGTTGTCCTCCAACTCTTAGTTGGCCAGGATGTGTTTTGCTTACCTACGTGTTTCTCCACTTCATACCAGGTCTTCTTATCCTATATTCTGGGTCCTGTAGATATCTCATACATTCCTCAGATCATCCTTCCCTCCGATACAATACTGAAGCAATCTTTCAATTTTAGTTTTGCCTTTTTCCTATGATGGTACGCAGAGACTATCTTTATGGTGTCAGTTAATTGACCTGTCAAACTTTGCACCTTGTTATTAAAAAGTAAACATAATACAAGAAAAAAAAATTGAGCGATTTTTTTGTAGGTATTATTAATTCTTCAGCGTACAGTCCTAACCTAACGTATACAGCATCTATGAATCAGACAAATACCTACTACAGCAACCTTACTTTGTAAGAAAGATTGCTAATGCCTATACCTAGTTATTGTTTTAATACTTGGCACCGACATCGAATGATATACCTATAACACTTATTAAACCATTTCTGAATAATTAAATCAAAATACGTATTACTTTAAGCTAAGTAAATTAATTTTTTACTTTTTTTAGTTTCCTTTTTGAAGTCGGTTTTATTTTTAAATTTATTTATTTATTTTATGATCATACATCTGTCATACATGTACTGTGAATGTGGGTGTATACGAAAACTCGTAAGCATTGTGAAATCGTAGCCGGAGTAGAGCCCCAAGAAGGCTGTACTAAAACTGCTTGTCTATAAAACATGTCAAGTGTCATACTTGCACGCAGTGCCATGATAATACATTTTAATGCTCACCAGGTGTTAGTTTATAATATGAACTTAAAAAACAGTCTTTACGTGGCAGTTGCAACACATCTATACTAGTAGTCCCTAGACCTAGTGACATAACGAAGAGTTAACGAAGACCGATAATAGTAAAATGTATAAATTTGACATACCTAATAATTGACTCATAAACCTACTCTTCAACCTTTTTAGTGTCCCACTGCTGAACACAAGTCTCCTCTCAACTATCTTACGAGTTGAGAGTTCATGCCTTAATCCACAAACACTGGCTGAGAGCGGGTTGGTGGATGTCACATGTCCTCGAATGAATAGTTCTTAGACATGCCGGGTTCATTACGATGTTTCCTTCATCGATATTGAGTTGCGGCTATGAAACAATTCACACAAAGATGTGCGAGCACTACCGGGGGTCGAACCCGCGATTTTATATGTTAAAGGCGAGGTTGATACTGATACACGCTCTGCTATTGACATTACGCGATTTCGTCGGTGTACTACTACTAACTACTTAATATTTCTACTTTTAGTGAAACCAGTCCATCAAATCCAAGAAGTACCGTTTGACAGTCCTAAACGTAATACATTTAGAATTTTATTTTTTGTATGAAAATTGTTTATGCTAAAATAAAAATAGCTTCATAATTCAAATATTTTACAGGAAAGCTAATAAAAATAGTGTGAATTATGCCTCTATGAAGCTAATATAATAGAAAACAGTGAAACGTCAAAAGGTACTTGTTAGATTTGTTCAATTGTAGTGGTCCCTGCACAGTGACTTAACGAAGACCGGTAACGGCCACCGGCCCGTCGAATTGACTCATACACCTACTTTTCAACCCTTTTAGTGTTGCACTGCTGAACACGGGCCTCTCTCAACTATCTTACGAGTTCAGAGAGTTTTGGCCATAAACCACACACGGTTTGGTGGCAAGTTGGTGGATGTCACATGTCCTCGAATGAATAGTTCTTAGACATTCCGGTTTCTTAACGATGTCTCCTTTACCGATATTGAGCAGCAGCGATGAAAATATTCACACAAAAATGTGCGGGCAAAACCGGGGATCGAACTTGCGATTTTATATGTTGAAGGCGTGGTCGATACTGACACACGCTTTCTACTCCTAACTACTACTAACTACTTAATATTCTAGTAATTCTAGTTAGACGTTTTTATGATAGTATGGCTTTAATTATGTCGACGAACCACAGTCTCCTAAGACACAGGTATATATGCAAGAATGAGGATGGTGAACCCTACCCAGAATTAAACTAGAAGCAGGTACGGAGAATGGAGAAATATGTAGTAAAGTGTCAGGATGGTCTTGTATATTAACTTACCCACTTATTTATGCCAACTCAGTGAGTAACTGCTAAGCCTTACCTACCTAATATCTTATCATTTAAACAGTAACGCCCAGAGTACCCTACCTACCCAATATTAAACTATTATGGGTTCCTAGAGGATTCAGTAAGTAAAACTATGATAAAAGGTGGATTAGCGGCGCACACGACCGCTCTACTTGCGTCTCGTAATTTGATCTACTGATTCGCCAGCGGACGTCTAACTCGCACGGGGTCCAGCGATATATTAATTTAAATGGTAACAGTTTATACAGACAAAGAACAATATACATAATCATAAAACTATACATTAAAACATAATGTGCCTGTTAATTGTATACATATCAGTGCGGAGTCCTTGATATAAAATTGTAAATTTCTAATATGTGTACTGTTAGCACATCATAATGAAATAAATAAATAAAACATTCATTCAGGCGAACAGCTCTGCGATGTCACCTGTCATGCTTGACAGATGACGTTGATCCGGTCCAAACTCACTATGACCGACAACATGGCCACCCTACGTACGCCTTCGTCCTCGAAGGTGTTATCGTCCGCTGGGGAAGCTGAGAACAATTTAGCCAACATTAGTACTTATCTAGGAATATGTTACTGCCTGATCAGTTGTGCATTCATTTATTCGTGATGCATCTGATCACCTAACATAGTATGTATAGCTTGAACTAGCTGATGTTCATACAGGATCAGGCTAGTCGTGTATCGGTATTCCTACTACAACAGTGTTCACCATGGATATCTGTTGCTTCTTAGATCGAAAACCCTAATAGATAAAGACTATTGAACCGTAGCATTACATCACACTTCTATAAATACTGAACCGTTACTATAAACTTATTTTTCTGCTCATTTCAACCAATATAATTGACAACATTTTTACCACAAATTTGAATAGCTCAATCACCCATTAAAAGTAGATAGAAGAAGAAGGTAGAAGCTAATAATCGTTTCATCAAATTATAGTGTAAATTTTAGTAAAAGTACTTATTGAAATGGATAATATTAACCATACCACTGAATCTACTCTCCGTCACTCATGATGCTTAAAATACCTATACATCATTAATCGTTCGGCGGCCATCATAAATTATTAGGCCTGCTTATTGCTCACCAATAAACGAACATAATGTTATCCATATTTCACAAAAATAATATTATGAAAAAGCAAAAGTTTTACATAACCTCTTTAGATTCATGCATATCGCTTTATGCCATACGAATCCACTGCACACGGTTGCCTTATCACGTGGGCGGGAGTGCCAGCGGGTCATGCCGTCACGCTCCGTCGTAGGTATCTGGGGCAGATTGTAAACTGCAAAACTTAACCACGTCCTCAGAGCACGCGTTACTTAGTTCCTAACCAGTGTGTGGGCGTGGGTCTTTTATCCCACTTCTGATGCAAGAAGGAGGATGGTGAACCCTACCCAGAATTAAACTAGAAGCAGGTACGGAGAATGGAGAAATATGTAGTAAAGTGTCAGGATGGTCTTGTTTATTAACTTACCCACTTATTTATGCCAACTCAGTGAGTAACTGCTAAGCCTTACCTACCTAATATCTTAACATTTAAACCTACCCAATATTAAACTATTATGGGTTCCTAAGGGATTCAGTAAGTAAAACTATGATAAAAGGTGGATTAGCCGCGCACACGACCGCTCTACTTGCGTCTCGTAATTTGATCTACTGATTCGCCAACGGACGTCTAACTCGCACGGGGTCCAGCGATATATTAATTTAAATGGTAACAGTTAATACAGACAAAGAACAATATACATAATCATAAAATACATTAAAACATACATTCAGTCGAACAGCTCTGCGATGTCACCTGTCATGCACAGATGACGTTGATCCGGTCCAAACTCACTATGACCGACAACATATACACCTAGTTTGGGAGTCTGAGTATCTAAATCTCGTGCCCTAGTCATAAGCCTTGCTTTTACTCAATTTTTGGTGGAAATAAAGAAATTTATTATTATCTATTGTTCTTGTTCTTATTCTTTTAATTATGGCCTCTGCAGAAATTATTCCGCAATTTTGCCAGTGTCAAGTTTAAATAAGTTAATTTTTTTTTTACTACTTAAGTAAAAAAAAAACATTATTTATTATTATTAATATTCTACTTTTATTGAAACCTACCAAAGAGGTAGGTTTCAATTTGAAAGCAAATTGACGTTGGCAGAATCACTGTCAAAGTCGTTGGACGCCAAAGACATTTTAAAAAGTGAAGTGAAGTGGTTGTATGTCAGTTCATTACCGTAAAGATTTATAAATCATTGGAGTTTGCGTCTAAAACAAATGATTGAAGACTATAAATTTGATCTTGAACTGAGTAAGGTATACCTACTATGCTTTTCGAAAAACGACGTACTCGCAGCTAACTTCAAACCAAAAACCAAGTAAAAGTAGCGTCAGCACAAAATAACTAACTACAGATTACAATATTATTTTTTAAATGTGTGGAAAAGCGACTTTTATCGAAAAGTATGTATGTATCTTCTTAAGTAAAATTATGCGCTAGTATTGCACAAATACACATACACACAGTCAAGTACACAGTTTAATAAGTTAAACGCAGGTTTTTTTTTTATCAAAACAATAAAATATGTTAGTACCTAAATATTCGACTCCAATTATAACCCAACCTTACTCGATAGAAAATAATATAATAACTACTTTTATGTTCGCATTTTTATAATTACCTATTAAATTTTTATGCCTACCGTATTAAAAAATGTGAGGTTTTTGATCATTTCGGTCCCAGATGGGGATTTCCCGTCCAATTCTTATTTTGAAACGCATAATGCTTTGGAACAACAACACAACATATAATCTGTTGTTTTAATATATTCTCTGGCCGGTTTCAATGGTAAAGTGTATGAAAGATAGTATATTTATTAAGAGCGAATGAACTTGCCTTCAACAATATGTTCTAGACGCAAACTTCAGTCATGTAGGTATAGGCCGACCGTTTAACTCGCGTATCGCCATCTGAGGTACAAAGTCATAAAACATTAATTAAATCTCCTAAAGAACTATTTAACCACAGATAAAAGTAATGTAAGACTATTCGTTATTAATATCCAAATCGCTTGAATCATCATCACTGTCTGAGCAGCTTGAGGAGTCAGAATCTTGGCGATAGGCGATACGCGAGTTAAATGGTCGGCCTTTATAGAACATCATGGTAATTCTATTATTTTTTAACCCATTATTTTTTCGAGCTTCAATAATATTGTTTAGGGGCGTTACTTCCCGAAAATCCAGCATGCGAATTTTACCAGCTTTAGCAAAACGTTAAACCACTGTTGGTTACTCATCTCGACCAAATGCCATTCTCAAAATGACTGCACTTGTCCCATATTCGTCTTCATTAAAATTGAGGACTAAGGTGCTCAAAAAAATTGTAATAAGAGGAGGTACCCTAAATAATTAATACTAATAATTATAATAAAATGGCAATTATAAAAGTTATTTATAAATATGAAAATAATTGCTCTGTGAATTCGATGTAAATTAAATAGTTTGAATAAATATTACGAATTTTATAATTTTAATGTTGCTAAAATTTTGCGCTCAGATGTATCTTGCCAAACGAGTTATAGAATAAATTTAATTCTCAAAACGACTGGACACCGTGAAAAAGATAATGATGTAATAAATAATATTTATTACATATTTACACTTACGCACATCATTATTATAATATTACGATTACCTTATTATTAACAATGAGCCAATAAATTAATAATACTTAACTTTTTGTAAAGTTTTATAATAAACTCTTCGACTTTGAATATGTTTTACAAATATAAAAAATAATAGCTGTTCGAGCTCTCGCTTCAACTTGGAAACGGGTCGACCGATTTAAATAATTATTTTTGTCTGCATAACCCTGTATTCACTACAGAGGTAGTTTAACAAACATGTAAGTGGTATGAAGTCAAATAGTGTCATTTATCTATTAGTTTAGTGTAAATCCACGTTTGTGAATTTGTATTAAACGTACACTCACGGACGAAGGTGACTCAGCCCCCAATTGTATAATAATAATATTCTGGACATTAACACATACGGTTATCTGGTCCCGAACTAAGTAGATCTTATGTTAAGGAAACCAGATAACTGGTATATACTATACATAAACTACTTTTCTTTTGTAAACATATACTTATAATAGATATTTACACCTAGACTAACATGCATGTATGCGATGCCATAATCTGCGTGACTCTAAAACCAGGTGAACTTGGGTCTAAGGTCACTTAAAAATTTTTTTCATGTTAGTTGCCTCCTAAAATATGATTAGTTGTTTTTCCTACATACCTCTAGATAAATATAAAATACGCAGTAAGAAAATGTCTATTTCTAGGTTGACTTTACCTCGCCTTGGTCTAGTAGATAGGTTATATTTTTCGGCCTTATAGCACCTTGGGTATTTACTTACTTTTGTTTATTAAGCCAATGTATTTGCCTTGACTGGTCTACGTGTAGGGAATCCCCTGATACAATGTCATGGTATTTTTCTAGGAATTTATGTAGCTATGTATACTTTAAACTCTTTAGAATGATATTATGTAATAAAAATCATCAGTGTCGCACGGTTTTGTGCGTTGGAGATGGGAGAGTGGAGGTGGATTGCGAGGGGCGCATTGCGGCGCTTCGGCTCTGCGACGATGATGGTGTGAACTGACCCTATTTATATTTATTTAATTATTATTGTAACAAATTTCCCTCCGTGCCTCGGAGAGCACTTTAAGCCCTCGGTCCCAGTTGCCAATTAATACATCTATGACAATCGTTACATGTAGTCAGAAGCCTGATATAATCTGACACCTGGTGTAACCATCTCGGCTACTGATTCCCTACGGGTTTCGAAGCCTGATGGCAATCACTCGTATAATTCTGGTAGCTAGCCGCATTAGGTTAGACTGGGAGCAGACCCCAGTAGAAATGGGAAAAAGGCAAGGGAATTGATGAAGATTGTAACAAATTTGATCCCACAGTCGAACTGGTACAGATTTGTTGGACTTATAGGTACCTAACTAATAAGAATAGGTATCATGTATCTTTTGAACGATAAATAAATAAATAAGTGTCCTTAAATTATGTAAACTAAAGTCGCTTACCGTCTCTGTTTGAATACCCGTTAAATCCTTCTAAACTAAGTAACCGATTTAGATGCAGTTTTCATCATCAGTTAAATAGTTTTTCGAAGGAGGTAAAATTGATCGAGTGGATATATATTTTAGGGTTATCTACTGAATGAATTTATACATTAAAATAAATCTACTATATTTTTGGACGTCAAATACCTCAGTCCACCCGTGAACATGAAATCTGAAAAGACTTTGAAACCGCGATAAAATCTGTTAAAAGTAATTTTATTCAATTTGTGATATTCGCGTAAATCTAAGACAATACTAGAATGAATTTAATTAAATTCTGTGTTGATGCAATTCACAGTAAATTTTATTTGTTTTAAACTTTCTAAAGAAGCAAACCTTTGTCCCACTGCTGGGCAATGGTCTTCTCTCAACCATCTGAGAGTTAGAGAGAAATAATAAATTGAGAACTTAACAATTTTCACCACTGAAGACTCAATGACTCAACGGGAACACTACATACCTTAACACTGGCGAAGTCGGGATAGGTTGATATCGAGAACCTATAAATTTTACGGTGGTTAAATTGCATACCTATGACGTCATAATTGTGTATCACGATTCACAATAAGCGTTTCGTGTTTATCTTTTAGTTTCGGGGTCAGACCTCATCCACTACGTTGTCAAGGCGAGCCATTAGTGTTATCAAAGTACTTTGTAATTGTGCTTACGAATGCTAACTAGTGAACAGTACATTAATAATAATATACAAACTTGAGAGGTGTCAAGGGACACCCGGATGGAACGAAGTTCCTTTCGATTAATTAGTGAAGGATTTGATTTTTTTTAAGTTATAATAATTATTTTTTTTTTATTATTAACAAATATAATGTAATACAAACTTAACAGACAGACAGACAGACAGAGAAACATGCGCACGCTGCACAGCTTACAATAGCTTACTATAGCAAAAAGTGTCGTGACAACTTTTCGTAAGGATTTTTTCCGTCTAGCCCCCTTTCACAACGCGCGATAAGGAACTTCGTTCCAATAATATAATATTAATATAGTGGAACACACGGCCATCTGATCCCAAACTAAGCAGAGCTGTACTATGGAAACCAGATAACTGGTAATATACTACTTAGAATACTTTTCTTTTGTAAATACATACTTAAGTAGATAATTACAGCCAGACTGAAGATAAACAGACGTGTTCATCACACAATTGTCTGACTTGGGTGGGAATCGAACCCACGACTTGCGGCGTGAAGAGCACGTATCTTACCGACCACGCCACTGGCCCGTCATTATAATAATTCAACTAAAATATTTTTTTAATCGGAAATTCGGCTCACTTCAACCCTTTTTTAGTGTTCCTTTGCCGGGCACGAGTCTTCTCTCAACTATCTTACGAGTTTAACGTATTTAGGCATTAATCCACACACGCTAGCCAAGTGCTGGTTGGTGGATTCGAGGATATGTGATCTTCCAATGATTAATTCTTAGCCAAGCCGGTTTCCTCACGATGTTTTCCTTCGCCTATATTGGGCAGCGGCTATGAAACAATTCACACAAAGATGTGTAGGCACGACTAGGGCTCGAATCCGATACCGTTGCGCTACCGCTGGTCTAGTAGGCTGCCACAAAACCACAATTGATCTGATATTAAGCAATGATGCCACCTAAGATTTGGTTATAGGAGAGAGAGAGAGCGAGAGATAATGAATGAGACTCACAGTTAATTCCGTTTAAAATGAATTGTTACGAAATATTAGTGATATCGTTATCGATATCGTTTAAAAAGATTTTAATCTAAAATATTGGTAACTCAGGCGCGAGGTAACATATCCCTTCCCTGGATTCGCCCCGCACTAAGTTCTAGTGACGTTATATTAGGGTCAGATGTTCATATTTCTACTATTGAATATATTTCTTACGTCTTATTATAACACCCTAGTTATTGCTGGCTATTAGACTAATAACTGTAGCGATCCTATATTCGCAATTATTATTACTGAGGATGGACTGAGCTAATTTTATTCGCTTTCTCATTCCGAAATGCAAAACATATCGTAACGCCGTCTCTTTCACTCGCGTGACCTTGACGGCGAGTCAGTACAAAGACAGCGCCCACTACTACACTGGCATCATAGTAAAAATATACCAAATCTCATCCTAATAAAAACTAATATCTAATAACAGTAATAACCTAATACGAATTGATCTGGTTTGTATTATGATACGTATTCCTAATAGTTTGAGACCCGAGAAAGGACATAGGATAGTTTTTATCCGACTGCACAAAAAGAAGGTAATGTTTTGGCGCGATAACCGACATACACGCGGGCGAAGCCGCTGTCGGAAAGCTAGTATGAATATATTCCTTACATCTCAACTCTAAATTCGACAGTCTTAATTCTTTAAAAGCGCATTCTCTACCACGATTCACGGCGACTTTGGCTTTTTAATAGCCTTGCAAAGATTATACAAATCTGATTAAGAGTACCTAATTTGTAGCAACATCCTCAGGTACTAACACTACTGAATTAGATTAATATTAACAGGAAGATCACTTGCTTATCATAAGATCAATGTCAGAACGAAGTAGCCTTTACGTTATAGAGGAAATATGACGATAAAATTATAAAACAACCTTGGTAGAGTGTAGAAACGTGATAATATAGAACGTATGTACTTACTAAAGCAGGTTGAAATCAATTTTTGCACATCCAATTTTGTAGGGATAATAAAAATCTTGTGACATCCACCAACCTGCAATTGATCAGCATGTGTGGATTAAGGCCTAAACTCTTTCAACTCATAGTATAGTTGAGAGAAGACACGTGCTCATCAGTGGGACACTAAGAAGGTTTCAAGTGAAATTTGTGAATAAAAATCTTAAATCTTACGAATCCGCACTTGGGCAGTGTCTGTGGAGGCTAAGACTATCAATTCGTAAGATAGTTGAGAGAAGACTCTTAGGAACTGCAGTGGGACACTAATAATAGGGTAAATTGATATTGATTGATAATATAAATCTTTAAAATTTGCAGACTATTAAGTTATATTAACTAAAAAAATATATGTTAAGCCAGGACAAAGATAGGAGAAGGAGGTGTGATCCCCACCGTTTTTAACCCAATTAGTCGGAAGGGACTTTAATGGTTTACCGGACTTTTTCGGTGAGCCGTCCGAGGACGGTCGGAACGATGATCCCACCCAGGACAATCTTTGTGTGATGGAGCGTGATTGTTTGTTCTGTATCTGGGTGTAATCTATACTTATTATTATAAAGCTGAAGCGTTTTGTCTGTTTGTTTGTTTGAACTTAATCTCAGAAACTACTGGTCCGATTTGAAAAATTCTTCCTCTGTTAGATAGCCCATTTGTTGAAGAAGGCTATAGGCTACTTTTTATCCCACTGCTGGGCATGATATGTAGTTCACACGGGCATAGCCGTGGAGGAAAGCTAGTTTAACTATAAAAGTATTATTTACAAAAAATAACTATTTATGTAGTATATTTATCAAATTATGCTAGTAAGTTATGATTATGGAATCATAACACAAGCAAATATAATTTGTTATAGATAGACCGTTTAACTCGCGTATCGCCTATCGCTAGAATTCTGACTCCTCAAGCTTCACAGACAGTGATGATGATTCAAGCGATATGGATATTAGTGACGAATAGTCTTACATTACTTTTATCTGTGGTTAAATAGTTCTTTAAGAGGTTTAATTAATGTTTTATGACTTTGTACCTCAGGTGGCGATACGCGAGTTAAACGGTCGGCCTATAATGTTGGACTAGATGGCTCTGTGTGTACTTTATTCTAAAATTACTATAAAAAAAATTAACACGCAACAAACAACCTAAATTACCATAATCTAGAACAACAATTAAAGTTATTATTACATTAAATGACTTCCATATCTGCAATTACGATGGGAAGCCCGACGGGGAATCCATCATCATATCGTCCAGGAATACACCCAGAGTGTACCTAAATATCTTTCGGCCCTGTTTCTGAATGTGAGTAAAGATCGCCAGTCGTCAGCCTGTCGACCTCTATAAGGTCCGCAACGCGTCACCAAGTTTTCCATCTTAGTAAAATTGAAAAAAAAGTTTTTTTTGTGAGGGTAGTTGAAGTGAAAACAACAAAAATTTGGTCTACATTTTATTTAAACAAAAAAAAATAGTTTTATTACATTTTATAGTCAAATACTAAAGTAAATGTTTTAATTAAGTGGCATTGCACTCACTTCACAATAATTTTTCTATCCCACATCTCACTTTAACCGGTACACTAAATATTTTTGTAATCACACCACACCCATCATGGACCTGTATGCAAAGCTCTCTGCGCAAATGGAGGAGGTGTCTTCGTCCATACACTCTCGGATGACTCAGCATGAAGAAGACTTGAAGGCTGCAGCTGGTGCGGAGATGCCTCACAAATCCATCACAAGTCTTTCGCGTGAGTTTGGTGATTTTAAAAATTTTGTGTGCAAAACTCTTAAAGCACTAAATGCTCAAATTGAATGTCTTGTGCTGGGATTGGATCGTCACGAGATGGCCTCTCGAAGAAAGGTGCTGCTTTTGCACGGAGTTTCTGAGAATGACGATCCAATTTCTACAGTTACCAAGTCCTTTAGTGGCAAAATGGAAACATCTGTAACTGCTCAAGATATCGCTGTTTGCCACCGCTTGGGATCCAACAAGAACAAGCCTCGGCCTCTCCTAATTCGTTTCCAAAAGTATAGCTTGCGGAGTGAGGTCTGGAATGCTAAGACCAACTTGAAGGGGTCTGGGCTAACACTAACAGAGTTCTTGACTAAGCCCAGGCATAAAGTGTTTATGGAAGCACGTCGACACTTTGGAGTAAAGCAGGCCTGGACCTCGGATGGCAAAATCTTCATCCTACTGCCAGACAAGACAAGGTGCAAAATAGAGACTGCTGCTGAGCTTCGGGACCTGGTACTGAGATTTCCGGCTGCTCAACCCGCGACGGAAGAATCTGCACAGGGACAAGCTGGAAAGCCTGTTGCGTCACAGCCCGCGGGCAAGGCAACTTCCAGTATGAGATCCCGCAGGCCAGTTAAGTAGGGTTTCTCCACATAATATTAAATCTTTATCTGGTCCTGGTTCTCTGTGTTGCTGCTATTTTTGTTATCTTGCCTGCCTTTGTTAGGTAGTTTAAGTTTTCTTATTTTGTTTATATAATATTTATTGTGAGGTATATTTACATTAATGGATTGTCAGTGTACGCACTGACAGACATGACAAACATAACAGTGACAATATGTTGTCCTCTTAAAGTCACGCATAGGTTTGGACCATACAGCCTTTTCATTAAACAAAAATCAGGGAAGTGTCAATCTGACGATGACACTTGACGTCAAAGCTATCTTTAGTTTTTTTTTTTTTGTTAACCACTTTTAGCTTTTGGCACAGTTGTATTACTCCGGTTATGATGTTGTATGTAAGTTTTGTGCGATGTAGTAATTGTAATTGTTTATTTTTATTTTGTTTTTGTTATTTCTTTTTTTATTATTATTGTATTCATTATTATATTATTATCATTTTATTATGTCTGCCGATCACAGTGATCACGATGATTTTCTGTCATGCTCTTCTTCCAGTGTATCTGACCACAATTATGCCAGTGCGTTCAGCGATGAGGAATCACTTCAGCTGCGAGACTTACTCTATTCACACCTTTCTTTTTCCACCTCTAAATGCTTTAACGCAG
Organism: Meganola albula; assembly: GCA_936450015.1. NCBI lineage: Eukaryota > Metazoa > Arthropoda > Insecta > Lepidoptera > Nolidae > Meganola > Meganola albula. Next base: position 4,352,748 of record OW388156.1, on the reverse strand, counting down.
TGCACATAAATGCTCAAAGTGTTCATGCTCACTACCCTGACCTTCTGTCATCTTTTGACTCTGATCTTATCCATGCCATTTTAGTCTCTGAAACGTTTCTGAAACCATCTCTTCCTTCGAAGCAATATGCTATACCTGGCTATAAGCTACTCCGAAATGATAGAACTGGTAGGGGTTACGGTGGTGTCGCCATATATCTTCGTGCAGATCTGAAGCATAAGGTAATTGACCGGTCACCAAGTGATTACTCACACTCTGCAGAACACTTGTTTATTGAAGTCATCATAAATCACTCCAAAATACTTCTGGGTGTCTACTATAGTCCATCGTGTCAAATTGACTATTTTTCTTCTTTAGAAACCACCCTCGAAAATCTTATGCCTCAATTTGATCACGTAATAATCCTTGGTGATTTCAATACCTGCTTGCTAAAAGATAATGCACGGAGTCGCAGACTCCAATCTCTCACTTCTTCTGTCAATATGCACATTCTTCCGTTAAATGCTACTCACTGTGCCCCTCACTGCTCCCCTTCTCTTCTAGACCTCATAATTGTATCAGATATTGCAAAAGTATTCACGCATGGTCAGCTGCCCGCTTCCTTCTCATATCATGATCTAATCTACCTGTCCTATAAAATACATTGCCCTCGGCGAAAATCTCAATTTCTGTTTTTACGTAGTTTCAAGAACATTATTCTAGCACGTTTGAAGGCTGATGCATGTAGTATTGACTGGTCTCCTGTTTACAACTGTGACGACATAGATTCAAAGGTTGCACATTTTAATCAAGCTATTTTAGATTTGTATAATAACCATGCTCCCGTTAAAAAAGTAAAAGTCAAATATGCACCTGCACCATGGCTGTCTAATGACATTAAGCAAATCATGGCTAAGCGGGACAAAGCCAAGAGAAGATACAGAAAAGATATGTCTGAAGTGAACTGGGACCAATATAAGAAGCTTCGAAATCGCTGCAGTCGTATGTGTAGAGATGCCAAAAGACGCCACATTCATAATTCTATCAGTAACTTATCCACATCGCAAGTATGGCAATTCCTAAAATCTCTTGGTGTCGGTAAGGGCTGCAATGACAATACTAGTTCTGTATCGGATGTTGATGCCCTTAACGCCCACTTTTCTAAACCTCCAGTCGTACTGGATATTCAAACTAAATCGTCAACTCTTAATTATCTTTCAAACCTTCAAATGCCAGACTGTATTTCGTTCACATTTTCAGCGGTTACGGAGCGAGATGTTATAAAATCAGTTCGATCCATATCCACAAAAGCGGTAGGGAATGATGGCCTCCAGCTCCAAATGATTTCTCTCATCTTGGAAGAACTTGCTCCCATTATCGCTCATCTTATTAACTTCTCTTTGGAGTCAAGTTCTTTCCCTTCAGCATGGAAGAGAGCTCTGGTCTTACCGCTCCCTAAAACCTCTAATCCTTCTTCCTTATCCCAATATCGTCCTATATCCATTCTTCCTATACTATCCAAAGTTCTCGAGAGTATTGTCCATAGACAACTCTCGTGTTTTCTTAATTACCAAAGCCTACTAAGTCCCTTTCAATCTGGTTTCCGCCCTGGTCATAGTACTGTCACTGCTCTTGTAAAAATAACAGATGATATTCGACTGGCCATGGAGCGCAAATTACTTACAGTACTGATTCTGTTGGACTTTAGTAGTGCCTTTAATTCAGTTGATTTTGACATTCTTCTTGGTATTCTGTCCTCTCTCAATATCTCGTCTTCAGTAATCGCATGGTTTACCTCTTATCTTCGGGGGCGGTCGCAGGCAGTTCGCTACGAAGAGACTTTCTCAGAGTGGTGTGATCTGTCTGCGGGTGTGCCTCAGGGTGGCGTGCTCTCTCCTCTTCTCTTTTCAGTTTTCATCAACTCAATTACTAAAATTGTTTCTTCTAACTTCCATCTCTATGCTGATGACGTGCAGCTATATCGACATTTCAAGGCCGAAGATATAGGACTGGCCATTGATGCCATCAATAATGATCTTGGAAACATTAGTGAATGGGCTAGATCTTTTGGTCTCGTTATTAACCCTGCTAAGTCACAAGCCCTCATTATTGGTGGTAGGTATATGCTCAGTCAAATACCCAACAATTGTCCTCCTCCGGTTATCTACGACGATGTCCCTGTAGCTTATTCTGATCATGCCAAAAATCTTGGTATATTGTTTGATTGTAATTTATCATGGAGCAATCACGTTGCAGAGGTAAGCAGGAGGGTGTTCTGCTCGTTTCAGTCTCTCAAACGTCTCCAAAAATTCTTACCCTTTCGCACTAAGATTTATCTTGCACAATCACTATTACTTCCCATTATTGACTATGCTGATGTTTGTTTCCTTGATGCCTGTGAACAACTTCTTGACAAGCTCGAACGCCTGCAAAACCTTTGTATACGTTTCATTTTCGGTCTTCGGAAATATGACCATGTCTCTGACTTTCGTAAGCAACTAAAATGGTTACCAGTTCGGCGGCGTCGAGATTGTCATATTCTCTCTCTTCTTTATTCCACTCTTCATAGCCTTACTGCTCCTATCTATCTTCGTGAGCGCTTTGAGTATTTAGCTCCCCCGGGCAAAACTTGTCGTTCATTAACTTCTCTTCTTCTTCAAATGCCCACTCACACTTCTAGCCGTTACGATGGCTCCTTCACTGTGCGTGCGGTGCGGTTGTGGAATTCTCTCCCACATTCCTTACGGTCGAGCTCTTCGCTCGACTTGTTTAAAGTAATATATATATATATATATATATATATATATTTGCATCCCGGTATACATGTTGCGTCATATATGGCGATTTTTACCGATGATGCTGCGTCCGACTGACTTGTTGCGTCTTATATACGGACGCAAGATTGACCATCCCTCAAATTCAGCCAGAAGTCATGTAAAGGTTAGTACAATGGCTGGGTGAAATATTGGCATGGACGTTATTTTGTCACCGGAGTGCTTTTCGCCGTATTCTTTAGTTCCGCTGCTTGGCGCGCGAATTTTTGAGGTCGCGCCTGTGCGCCGTATATTTTTGGCGTATATTCAATATTTTTTTTACGTATAACACGCCGATAATGTGGTTTCTGTATATAATAAAAGTTTTTATCAATTCTAATGTGTGATTTAATTGCGTCACACAAAACTACATCTTCCCGAGGAGACGTGCGGGTGACAGAAGTGAGGGGGGCGGAGACTAATCTATTGTGCACTCGTTCCAAGTTTCAAACATCGCACGCGCTAAACGTAAGAAGCGAATACGCATACACGACATTTATTGGCAATTCATTACCTACACTTTTTTGCATTTTTTAAGTAACTGATAATATAATAAGAACTTTTCAGTGAAGCGAATTGCAATTTCAGTCACAAGTAATCTGAATACATATCTTAGTAATTATTATTAATTATATTACTTAACTTCTAATATTAATGCAAAAGTTTGTATGGATATGTTGGATGTTTGGAGATGTGTGGATGTTTGTTACTCTTTCACGTAAAAACTACTGGCCGGATGAAATTTGGAATAGAGATAGATTAAAAATTGAAATAGCAAATTATTATATATAGGCTACATTTTATCTTAATACAAACAAGTATAAAAATGGGTGTTTAACCTGAAAAAATCTACAACATAATATAATATTGAAATAAAACTACTTTTTAACGGATTTTATCGCGGTTTATTTTAGATCTCGACGTTTGATGTGTGATATTCGCGTAAATCTAAGACAATACTATAATATACTACGCTATTTTTTTGTTCTTTTGCTTTACAAATCTTTAAATAATAAATCCCTATTTTTCTTGATCAGAAAGGACATTTTGCTTGTTACAGTAAAAATTTAATCAATCTGGCCAATTGTTTTTATAATTTTTTTGATTATTTTATACACTCATATTTGAGCTAAGCTCGCCTATGTATGTGTGACATGTGTTGTTTCCTATATGTAAGTGTTTTGATAGTGTATAAAAACATAATTCAAGGTACAAGTACGTGTTTTCCTGGATCGGTTCATGCACAAAGTATTTTTTAGAATTGGTACCAGCAAGCCCCGCATTAAAATATCACTTGCCTAATTTTACTTGCTCAATTTAAAGTCATAACAATAGTAACCTAAGAATTCATTATACCCCTATTAAACAAGTACCTTGTAATTGCACGTGTCCGTTAGGAGCTGAAATAGGGCCAATAAGTATCAAATTGGAGCCCCCATATTATGACCGAAATTTACGAGATTTTTTTATATTTACCCAAAATTTGATTTTCAATTTAAAAATAAAAAAAATATCTACACATAGAATGGGTACCAATTAAATTGTGCCAATTAAATGGTAAATAATTAATTTGTAACTGGCACTTAAAAAAAGTTATGATCATAAAAAAGCACTTTAAAAAATTAACCCGACTTTAAATATGCCAAAGTTAAAAAAAAGAGTTAAATAATAATAATTTATACAGTTAATAAATCCAGTTCTAAATATGATTATGATATGTCCACCTAAAAAGAATCATACACCAAATGGTGTTTTGAGGTCGGTGTCAGCCCTTGACCAAATAGATTTTCATTCATGGATATTATGTGATGGTCTTTTTTAAAACTTACGTCAACCTCAATTTTCATAATCTTATAAATAAAATTCTTGTGTCACATTGTTACATAACTCCGCCGAAATGGCTTGACCAATTCTAATGAAATTTTGTAGGTTGGTAAGTAATATGTTTTAATTCAGAGCGGGAAATAAACTATTCGGTGTATAAACCTTTTTAGGAGGACATACAATTGTTTAGAATTGGATTTATTAACTGTACAAGTTATTATTTCACCGTTTTCGTATATGACTACCTCGTGGTGTTCCTAAGAGGTCTTGGACTGCTCCTCTATCAAAATCTATTGCCATTGTGTCCACACTGATAACTCTAGGAGTGTGGTTGGTGTTATCAGCTCTCTCGCCTATTTGTGCCATTATATCCCTCGCCTGTGAGTACGGCGTCTGGTGTTGAGTGCCTTCGAGAAGTATTGATGTTTTGTTATTTACACTTACCAGGCGATAGTCTATGTTCTCCAATTTAAGTACGGGCATAGCCATTCGATGTTTTCTCTTGATAGTTGGCTTTGTAGTACTACCATTCAGGAGAAAGGCGAGGCCGGGTGTTACTACTACTCTATTTGCTGGTTTGGAATTAGAAAAGCTGATGCCAAACCTTTCCTTAGGTTGTTCATGAAGAGAGGATGGGCCTCAGCCTTATACCCGGTACTCCTTTTTCGGAAATATTCAGCAGATATTGGATATTCCCAGTGCTAGTTTGTATAGCAGGGTTGTAGCTGTTTTGTGTTTCTACGACTAGTAGCTTACTGTTCCGCTTTATAGCCGCTTTAAATTCTCTTTCGACGAATTTTAATTTAATTTAGGAATCCTGGCCGTATATTGTTTACGGCCATTATTTCTTGCATTCGGGATCGGGTTATATTAGTGTTGACTAGATATTCTAGGTCCTGCCATGCTGCCCCATATCTCTTGCAATCAAATCGGTTTCTTCCTTTTCCGGATCGCATTCACACGCCGGGCTATTCTTGGAAGCGGTACAAGTATTCGGCTATTACTCCGTATCCCGTCTGTATTTGCACTTGTGTTGGGGTCCATTTGGTCGTACGGGTGAAACTGTACGCTTTGGGGATGGATGGTAGAAATTCCCTTGTGACTATCCCTGTGCTGGAGGTAGTGTATCGGTCCTGCCATTTTTGGATAGACTCCACTTTTTGAAGGCCATTGCGTGTGGGTGGTCAACACTTGGGTTTTATAGTAGTTTTAATGATGACCATGAGTCGCTCAAGATGCTAATAGAACGTACTCCACTGGTTTTGATAATTTGTGTTGCCCTAAACTGCTCATAGAGTTCTGATTGGAAAACTGTGCATGCTAGATGTAGGGAAAATGTAGCTTTATACCTCTCCTGTCCCTCTTCCCACCATATGAGGGCGGCACCGACTTTATCCTCGATTTTGTTTCCGTTAGTGATGTGTGGGCTCCTAAGTATTTTTCTACAAAGCCTGGGTTGAGATCTTCAAGATGTATATAGTCCGTTTCTACGAGTTTCTTCTGGATGTGGTTTGCTTTTTGGTTTCTCTTTACTTTCCAACAGGCTTGTGGCAGGTTGTCAGATGTTATCCCTCTATTTGTAAGATTCATATGACATGCCTCCTGGATCCGAAGATCTAAAGGAAGTTGTCCAGAAAAAGTGAGAGCTGATGTCAGTGAGATTTTTCTGTATGATCTACAAACTTTTTGTGCGAACTATGTTATAATGAATGATTTGAGTGAGTTAATTTTTTAAATATGTAGTTTTAGGTATCTAAATGAAGTGAAGTTGAACGTTGTAATTTTACTATATATTTTTTTCTCAAGTAAGTGACATTATGTTTTTATTGAGAATAAAGTTTCTTTGAACCTAAACCTAACCTCGCTGAATAGCGTTAAGGTAGTTTTTGACAGTTCCCAGTTGCGTAGCCTTGTAACATACCTTTGCGGCATACATCAGTATGGGTTCGATGACTGCTACGTAAACTGTGCGAGTGATCTCGGAGTTGAGGCCATGCACGCTAGTTTCTTGTAGATGTCCGTTGCTATTTTACTCGTCTTTACTATGTGGGGTGAGCTTGTGGTCCATTATGAGGCCTAGCAGTTTTATCTCCTTTACTAGTTCTAGCCTTGCTCTGGCCATTTGTATGGATGAGGTGGTGAACTTCAGCTTTCTCGTCAACAGCATCACTTTGGTCTTGTGTAATGCGAAGTTGAGTTTGTTTTCTATTCCCTATCTTATAGCAGTGTTGAGTGCCGAGATGACCTTTTCTGCAAGGCTTATTCCTGCTGCATACGAAATCACTAAAATTACGTCGTTTGGCCCTCTATGGAGATTTGCACACAACCTTTGTTAGCCCCTTCTCGTACTTCTTTCTGGCGTAATAGACTTCATTGCAAGAAATTTAGTAGAGAGTAGAAATTGCAATAAATGTAGGTATGATCATGGAAAATAATACCATGATATAAAACCTCCATTGACAGTTTTCTAACAAATACCTAGAATACAAAAATTAATCCATTCCATTCTGTTGTCAATAGTAAAACTCATTCTTGACAACCTGTCATCATTATGGTTAACCTAAAAATCATTATTCGAAACATATGTCATTGTCATTCGTCGCAACATCAATGGTGGTAATAATGACGTTACGAAAAACGACTAATTGAGAATAAAACATGTACAGGCTTGATTGGGAGCATAATATATCACCTCTAATTTTACAACATGAACCCAATTTAAAATCATAGTATAGAGAAAAAGCGAGAAAATATTTGATGTTCTTTTTCGAAGAAATCAAGCTGTTGTTGCAAATGATATTTTTGGTGAAAATTTTTTGGAGAACGATGAAAATCACAACTGACGAACGTACGCGTGCTTCTTCCGCATGCGTCGACTAACGGTTGAGGGGCTCCTCGACGATGTGCTTGGATGTGTTTATGTCTTCGTCGTTTCTGTCGTTCAGAAATATTTTGTCTAAGAAATCTTTTTAAACTAACACTGTTGCGAGGAATGACTATTTCTTAGTGACAAAATTTTGATTGATTATTATCTCATAAATATTTTGATGTTAATCAGTTCCTTGTTATTAAACAATGTGAAATTGATTAATAAGCGATAAATTGTTAGTCTAGTATATATTACATTCAAAATTAAATATTTTGTAAAGACATGTTGCGTCGTAACTACCGAAGTTGGAATGTGAGGAAAATGACGTTTGGAGATGTTTTTGAAACCAAAACCTAATAAATAAACTAAAAATAACCTGTTTTTAATTGGCAACTTATAAAATAACACGAAATACAATGTAAATAGAAATCATAATAAATTGAAATAAAATAATACTAATCATAATAAATTTAATGATGTAAAATAGCCAACCAAAGCGCCGGAAGTGTTTTTTAGCCCGTTCCCAAAAAACACCCAGGTATGTATGTATGTATCGATATAACACAAGGTCAGAAGGAAGCAACAAACTTAACAGTTTATAGCGTGCATACAAAAATAATATACGGTACCGATATAATCTCAAATATAGTAAGAAGTTGTTTAATTAGTAGAATGCATGGAATAAATATAGTACAATATATGGTATCAATATATCCATTCATATAGATGGATGTAGGAAAAACGATTAAATGCATGGAATAAATATAGTACAATATACGGTATCAATATATCCATAGATTTAGATGGATGTAGGAAAAACGATTAAATGCATGGAATAAATACAAAAATATACAATGTGTCACATGTTTTCCATCGAGAACGGACGCAAAAAACCAGCGAGAATAATTTCAAATTGAATATCTACATTTCGTATCTAATAAAAATTTCTCGCCGACAATGGAATTCACATGACAAAAATGTAGCTATATTCACACGAATAACAATTAAAAAGTCATTGGAAATGGTAGACGCCGTAGGATTCGACTTTAAAAAGACGCAACAAGTCTAAGGCGATTTAAATATATATATATATATATATATATATATATATATATATATATATTTAAATCGCCTTAGACTTGTTGCGTCTTTTCAAAGTCGAATCCTACGGCGTCTACCATTTCCAATGACTTTTTAATTGTTATTCGTGTGAATATAGCTACATTTTTGTCATGTGAATTCCATTGTCGGCGAGAAATTTTGATTAGATACGAAATGTAGATATTCAATTTGAAATTATTCTCGCTGGTTTTTTGCGTCCGTTCTCGATGGAAAACATGTGACACATTGTATATTTTTGTATTTATTCCATGCATTTAATCGTTTTTCCTACATCCATCTAAATCTATGGATATATTGATACCGTATATTGTACTATATTTATTCCATGCATTTAATCGTTTTTCCTACATCCATCTATATGAATGGATATATTGATACCATATATTGTACTATATTTATTCCATGCATTCTACTAATTAAACAACTTCTTACTATATTTGAGATTATATCGGTACCGTATATTATTTTTGTATGCACGCTATAAACTGTTAAGTTTGTTGCTTCCTTCTGACCTTGTGTTATATCGATACATACATACATACCTGGGTGTTTTTTGGGAACGGGCTAAAAAACACTTCCGGCGCTTTGGTTGGCTATTTTACATCATTAAATTTATTATGATTTCTATTTACATTGTATTTCGTGTTATTTTATAAGTTGCCAATTAAAAACAGGTTATTTTTAGTTTATTTATTAGGTTTTGGTTTCAAAAACATCTCCAAACGTCATTTTCCTCACATTCCAACTTCGGTAGTTACGACGCAACATGTCTTTACAAAATATTTAATTTTGAATGTAATATATACTAGACTAACAATTTATCGCTTATTAATCAATTTCACATTGTTTAACAACAAGGAACTGATTAACATCAAAATATTTATGAGATAATAATCAATCAAAATTTTGTCACTAAGAAATAGTCATTCCTCGCAACAGTGTTAGTTTAAAAAGATTTCTTAGACAAAATATTTCTGAACGACAGAAACGACGAAGACATAAACACATCCAAGCACATCGTCGAGGAGCCCCTCAACCGTTAGTCGACGCATGCGGAAGAAGCACGCGTACGTTCGTCAGTTGTGATTTTCATCGTTCTCCAAAAATTTTTCACCAAAAATATCATTTGCAACAACAGCTTGATTTCTTCGAAAAAGAACATTAAATATTTTCTCGCTTTTTCTGTATACTATGATTTTAAATTGGGTTCATGTTGTAAAATTAGAGGTAATATATTATGCTCCCAATCAAGCCTGTACATGTTTTATTCTCAATTAGTCGTTTTTCGTAACGTCATTATTACCACCATTGATGTTGCGACGAATGACAATGACATATGTTTCGAATAATGATTTTTAGGTTAACCATAATGATGACAGGTTGTCAAGAATGAGTTTTACTATTGACAACAGAATGGAATGGATTAATTTTTGTATTCTAGGTATTTGTTAGAAAACTGTCAATGGAGGTTTTATATCATGGTATTATTTTCCATGATCATACCTACATTTATTGCAATTTCTACTCTCTACTAAATTTCTTGCAATGAAGTCTATTACGCCAGAAAGAAGTACGAGAAGGGGCTAACAAAGGTTGTGTGCAAATCTCCATAGAGGGCCAAACGACGTAATTTTAGTGATTTCGTATGCAGCAGGAATAAGCCTTGCAGAAAAGGTCATCTCGGCACTCAACACTGCTATAAGATAGGGAATAGAAAACAAACTCAACTTCGCATTACACAAGACCAAAGTGATGCTGTTGACGAGAAAGCTGAAGTTCACCACCTCATCCATACAAATGGCCAGAGCAAGGCTAGAACTAGTAAAGGAGATAAAACTGCTAGGCGTCATAATGGACCACAAGCTCACCCCACATAGTAAAGACGAGTAAAATAGCAACGGACATCTACAAGAAACTAGCGTGCATGGCCTCAACTCCGAGATCACTCGCACAATTTACGTAGCAGTCATCGAACCCATACTGATGTATGCCGCAAAGGTATGTTACAAGGCTACGCAACTGGGAACTGTCAAAAACTACCTTAACGCTATTCAGCGAGGTTAGGTTTAGGTTCAAAGAAACTTTATTCTCAATAAAAACATAATGTCACTTACTTGAGAAAAAAATATATAGTAAAATTACAACGTTCAACTTCACTTCATTTAGATACCTAAAACTACATATTTAAAAAATTAACTCACTCAAATCATTCATTATAACATAGTTCGCACAAAAAGTTTGTAGATCATACAGAAAAATCTCACTGACATCAGCTCTCACTTTTTCTGGACAACTTCCTTTAGATCTTCGGATCCAGGAGGCATGTCATATGAATCTTACAAATAGAGGGATAACATCTGACAACCTGCCACAAGCCTGTTGGAAAGTAAAGAGAAACCAAAAAGCAAACCACATCCAGAAGAAACTCGTAGAAACGGACTATATACTTCTTGAAGATCTCAACCCAGGCTTTGTAGAAAAATACTTAGGAGCCCACACATCACTAACGGAAACAAAATCGAGGATAAAGTCGGTGCCGCCCTCATATGGTGGGAAGAGGGACAGGAGAGGTATAAAGCTACATTTTCCCTACATCTAGCATGCACAGTTTTCCAATCAGAACTCTATGAGCAGTTTAGGGCAACACAAATTATCAAAACCAGTGGAGTACGTTCTATTAGCATCTTGAGCGACTCAAGGTCATCATTAAAACTACTATAAAACCCAAGTGTTGACCACCCACACGCAATGGCCTTCAAAAAGTGGAGTCTATCCAAAAATGGCAGGACCGATACACTACCTCCAGCACAGGGATAGTCACAAGGGAATTTCTACCATCCATCCCCAAAGCGTACAGTTTCACCCGTACGACCAAATGGACCCCAACACAAGTGCAAATACAGACGGGATACGGAGTAATAGCCGAATACTTGTACCGCTTCCAAGAATAGCCCGGCGTGTGAATGCGATCCGGAAAAGGAAGAAACCGATTTGATTGCAAGAGATATGGGGCAGCATGGCAGGACCTAGAATATCTAGTCAACACTAATATAACCCGATCCCGAATGCAAGAAATAATGGCCGTAAACAATATACGGCCAGGATTCCTAAATTAAATTAAAATTCGTCGAAAGAGAATTTAAAGCGGCTATAAAGCGGAACAGTAAGCTACTAGTCGTAGAAACACAAAACAGCTACAACCCTGCTATACAAACTAGCACTGGGAATATCCAATATCTGCTGAATATTTCCGAAAAAGGAGTACCGGGTATAAGGCTGAGGCCCATCCTCTCTTCATGAACAACCTAAGGAAAGGTTTGGCATCAGCTTTTCTAATTCCAAACCAGCAAATAGAGTAGTAGTAACACCCGGCCTCGCCTTTCTCCTGAATGGTAGTACTACAAAGCCAACTATCAAGAGAAAACATCGAATGGCTATGCCCGTACTTAAATTGGAGAACATAGACTATCGCCTGGTAAGTGTAAATAACAAAACATCAATACTTCTCGAAGGCACTCAACACCAGACGCCGTACTCACAGGCGAGGGATATAATGGCACAAATAGGCGAGAGAGCTGATAACACCAACCACACTCCTAGAGTTATCAGTGTGGACACAATGGCAATAGATTTTGATAGAGGAGCAGTCCAAGACCTCTTAGGAACACCACGAGGTAGTCATATACGAAAACGGTGAAATAATAACTTGTACAGTTAATAAATCCAATTCTAAACAATTGTATGTCCTCCTAAAAAGGTTTATACACCGAATAGTTTATTTCCCGCTCTGAATTAAAACATATTACTTACCAACCTACAAAATTTCATTAGAATTGGTCAAGCCATTTCGGCGGAGTTATGTAACAATGTGACACAAGAATTTTATTTATAAGATTATGAAAATTGAGGTTGACGTAAGTTTTAAAAAAGACCATCACATAATATCCATGAATGAAAATCTATTTGGTCAAGGGCTGACACCGACCTCAAAACACCATTTGGTGTATGATTCTTTTTAGGTGGACATATCATAATCATATTTAGAACTGGATTTATTAACTGTATAAATTATTATTATTTAACTCTTTTTTTTAACTTTGGCATATTTAAAGTCGGGTTAATTTTTTAAAGTGCTTTTTTATGATCATAACTTTTTTTAAGTGCCAGTTACAATTTAATTATTTACCACTTAATTGACACAATTTAATTGGTACCCATTCTATGTGTAGATATTTTTTTTATTTTTAAATTGAAAATCAAATTTTGGGTAAATATAAAAAAATCTCGTAAATTTCGGTCATAATATGGGGGCTCCAATTTGATACTTATTGGCCCTATTTCAGCTCCTAACGGACACGTGCAATTACAAGGTACTTGTTTAATAGGGGTATAATGAATTCTTAGGTTACTATTGTTATGACTTAAAATTGAGCAAGTAAAATTAGGCAAGTGATATTTTAATGCGGGGCTTGCTGGTACCAATTCTAAAAAATACTTTGTGCATGAACCGATCCAGGAAAACACGTACTTGTACCTTGAATTATGTTTTTATACACTATCAAAACACTTACATATAGGAAACAACACATGTCACACATACATAGGCGAGCTTAGCTCAAATATGAATGTATAAAATAATCAAAAAAATAATAAAAACAATTGGCCAGATTGATTAAATTTTTACTGTAACAAGCAAAATGTCCTTTCTGATCAAGAAAAATAGGGATTTATTATTTAAAGATTTGTAAAGCAAAAGAACAAAAAAATAGCGTAGTATATTATAGTATTGTCTTAGATTTACGCGAATATCACACATCAAACGTCGAGATCTAAAATAAACCGCGATAAAATCCGTTAAAAAGTAGTTTTATTTCAATATTATATTATGTTGTAGATTTTTTCAGGTTAAACACCCATTTTTATACTTGTTTGTATTAAGATAAAATGTAGCCTATATATAATAATTTGCTATTTCAATTTTTAATCTATCTCTATTCCAAATTTCATCCGGCCAGTAGTTTTTACGTGAAAGAGTAACAAACATCCACACATCTCCAAACATCCAACATATCCATACAAACTTTTGCATTAATATTAGAAGTAAAGTAATATAATTAATAATAATTACTAAGATATGTATTCAGATTATTTGTGACTGAAATTGCAATTCGCTTCACTGAAAAGTTCTTATTATATTATCAGTTACTTAAAAAATGCAAAAAAGTGTAGGTAATGAATTGCCAATAAATGTCGTGTATGCGTATTCGCTTCTTACGTTTAGCGCGTGCGATGTTTGAAACTTGGAACGAGTGCACAATAGATTAGTCTCCGCCCCCCTCACTTCTGTCACCCGCACGTCTCCTCGGGAAGATGTAGTTTTGTGTGACGCAATTAAATCACACATTAGAATTGATAAAAACTTTTATTATATACAGAAACCACATTATCGGCGTGTTATACGTAAAAAAAATATTGAATATACGCCAAAAATATACGGCGCACAGGCGCGACCTCAAAAATTCGCGCGCCAAGCAGCGGAACTAAAGAATACGGCGAAAAGCACTCCGGTGACAAAATAACGTCCATGCCAATATTTCACCCAGCCATTGTACTAACCTTTACATGACTTCTGGCTGAATTTGAGGGATGGTCAATCTTGCGTCCGTATATAAGACGCAACAAGTCAGTCGGACGCAGCATCATCGGTAAAAATCGCCATATATGACGCAACATGTATACCGGGATGCAAATATATATATATATATATATATATTTCTTTTTTTATATAGTATATATATTAGACATTTTATTCACGTTCGTATGTAAGTAATATTAGTATGTAGGTGTATGTATGTATTTAAAATATTTGTTGTGCACTTCTACCCATTCCACAATGTTTCCTTACCTAGGGTTTGCTGGTAGAAAATTCACATTTGAATTAAGCTCGCCTGTGTACATGTGCTATTTCCTATTTATAAATTGTTTTATGTAAGTGTTTTGTGTACAATAAAGAATAAGAATAAGAATAAAAAAAAAATTAGTACCTACGCTTATAACTGTTTTTTTTTTGTAATTTTGGTGTATAAATATTCACAAAAGTCGATACAGAATACCTAGATAATTTACATTTACTTTACTTTAACTACTATTTACTATTACTTTTTACTATAAAAGCAATTAGTTTAAACCAAGCCATATTACCAGATAAATAATCCGGCAACCTTAGATATCCACTGAGAGCTCATATTCGTACAATATGTGGTATAGGGAACGGTAAGAACAGAGGGGAGAGCCTAACAAAGGAACGAAGCACCCACACTCACATACGAACAACATACGCACACAGGTGTACGTACTACGTACGTGTACATATGTCTGTCTCCACACACATACGTAGAGCGGCGACGGTAACACGATAAAGAGAGTAAATAATGAGTAGTCATTGAGTTCGTAATAACATTTGTGGAAAGACACACAGTGAGCACATTTTTTCTTTAGGAAATAAATGAAAGCAGACGTAAATATAACATAGTATCACGACTGTATCCCTCGTAGGGGTAAGCAGAGGTGAATATAACCCACTATTCGCTTGCTATATTTAGGTCTCATACATATTAATAAGCGAGCCTCTCTAAATAAATGTGTATTTATATTTAACTAGTTTTCAGCCGGTTACCGTCGGTTATCGCGCTAGACCATTAATCCCTTTTTTCGCAGTCGGATAAAACTATCCTTTCCCGGGTCTCAACTATCTCTATACAAAATTAGTTCAGTAGTGTAGGAGTGTAAGCAACATTTTGAAATCGGCAAGCCTCCATAGGTATATCCATAAATTAATAGGTGTTTCTTAAAAAATACGACAGCTCTTAGACCATACTTAAAAGAAGAAATAAAATTTACATTTCGAATTCTATTCATCGCATTGAATTATCAAATATGTCATTGTGTCAAAATAAAGAGTAATTTAAATCAAAAGCACGAAAGAGTATTGATATCAACTTCGAAGAAAATCGGACTCAGAATAATTTCTCAGGCTTCGTCCGCATAGTATTAGGTTAAAAATAAAAATAAATGGAAAAATAAAAAAGACATGTTTCATTATTTGTTTAACTTTATTTGTACCGAATTTTAAGTGAATCAGACCACAGACTAAACACTTCTGGAATTTTAATTTTTCCAAGAAAACTCATTTGACACCCCCTCTGGGGGTAATTTTGGAAAAATTAAAAAACACGCGTTTCATGATTTTTTTTAAGGTTTATGTCTGCTGAATTTGGAATAAATCGGACTTGAGACTAAATAGATACAGAGAAACTTTAATTTTTACAATAAAACTCATTTTCCACGCCCATTTTAACTAACATAAACCATTTTCATACAAAAAATAAAATTCTAAATGTACTACGTTTAGAACTGTCAAACGGTACTTCTTAGATTTGATGGACTGTAGGTATTTGCTCTCGCTTACCACAAGGCAAGTTAGACAGAGGCAATGGGTAGGTTAATTTATAATGAATGAATACAATCTGTGGTTGGCGTCAACTTCTCAATGATTCGTGTTACGTATGTTTTGTTAAAAGACATGACATCATACAAAGGAAAATAGACTAACTAAAGTAATGACCGTTCGTCATTGCCCAAGACTTGGTAGGTAGGTACAGTACAATAATTGGAAATTCAACGCCTACGCACGGCAGGAAAAGAAAGACGTTTTCATGTAGAAACTTTTTGACTATAAAATAAATGTACTTACTCAATTTATAGACAGTCTTTCAGATATTTATTACTTACAGTACGTAATACTGTTATTACGTACTGTAAGTAATAAATATCTAATATACCTGTAATAATATACCTGTGTAATTATCTACTATTTTTACTGTGACAACAAGTTTTTGTGGTAAAAGGCTAACGCATTTTAAAGCATTTTACAGCAAAGTATATTTTGTCTCTGTTTATTAATAGTATTCACGCTCGGTAAGAAGATATTTTTTGGCAATTTTATATCGACTCGATCTCCGTCCCTAGAAAATATCTCGGTGTAATGCGAGTCGGAGCCGCACTTATGCGGTTCCGTAGAGGCATTTTTACGTTTTATAACATGGTCGACTATTACTCGTTAACCTCTGAAGCCAGCTTAGACGTGATAGTTTTCCTTATAAATTTATCATTATCACAAACAGCAGTTTGGATGGGGAGGAGGGACACTGGACTCCGACTAAAATTGCAGCTTTATAGCTTAACATTTCATAGGTGAAACCTTAAATCGAAGAGCGATCTTAACTTACCTCTTACAGGAGTAACAGTGACGGCGATGGTTATGATGGGTTAAATCCCATTAAAAAACATTCCCCTACTATTTTTTAATAAGCTATCTACCTATATGCCACATGAAGAGAGTGAGAAAAAGAGAATATCTTCGTTTTACCAAAAAAAAATCAAAATTAACAAAATTTTATAAATCTGTCAGTGCTGCTGATATGTACTACCATGGACAATTACAGCTCTGTTATACAATGGGCCTCTAAGCCAACACAGAAACAGATGGGCTGACGCAGACGTGACGTGGCGAAACTATAAGAGTAGTTTACTACGGAACCCTAAAAATGATTTTAGTTTGACTTAGAATCTTAACTTATTTATAAATTAAAAATAGGGTTTATTTGATTAAGTTAAACAGCTTAAGCAACAGTACTATTTTATTAGTTAGTTAAATACTTTGCGTGGACAAAAGTTTTAAAACCTTTCAGTACCCCGCTTAATGACGTCATAGAGTCCACGAAATGTTAAGGTGTCCAAGGTGTTAAGTGAATTAAGGATTTTAGCGTTACCTACGTAAATTAAATATATAATTAATTAAAACATAAATGCTTTAACAATAGAAACATTAATTTGCCTCGTATTGTTTCGTTCGTCGTTTTATCTAAAATCTTGTACGTTTAAGTCAGTGAACTCATTAACTGCTAAACGATTGATTAAATTTCCTTTGTAACAATGTTCACTCACAGCTAAATCTAATGATATTAACCTAATGATTTAATGAAACGTGTTTTTTTGTAGAAAAAATGGTTTCAATCTAATCCTCACACATGGTCTCCGTTGATGCAAAGAATTTGATTTTGACAAACGTTAGTATTTTTCATATTTTTGTAGGTGCTCTGACTCGGCAAAAAAGCGTAGGTAGGTAAGTGTTAACACTGCAGTCGAATAGGTTTGTGCTCTTAATAGTACATGTACTAATAGGACTGAATGAGTATGAACCATTCAGTTCGTCGTTCAAATCGGTCTTTGAGAACATTTTAGTACTCTATTCCTTAGTGATATTCGCGCTCTTTGAGCTGCCATAGAGAAATACGAACGAATATCTGAACTAGTTGCAAGATCCGATGTTCGATTAGTGACATGACATGACGAACCAGCAAGTCAGTGAATTCATCAGACTCATGACAATTACACGAATCACCTTGTTTCATTTAATAAACAGTAAAAAAAGTAATAAGTTTTAAATACATTTTACATTTTAAATTATTAATTTATTAAATGATCACCCTAAGACTGTAAAATATGTATATAATTACATTACGTCCAACTGATAAAGTTGCGACCGCAGGGACCATTTATGCTACCTAAGGTCGGTGTACTAAATGTAGTACTAATAGTACTAAAAGAAAAAAAGACTAACGGTCTAATTCATAAAAATCTTACAACTCTTTAGTTAAAATGGACTTTGTCTCTTTCTTACTAGTAGAAATGTCAAGATGACAGACAAAGACAAAAGATTTATAAATCTATTTTAGCTATAATGTGGTTATAAGACGTTTATGAATACGGGGAAACTACGTATAAGAACTAGTACGTTTGAACGATTGTACTAGTCGGAGCGTTCTATTTGCCGTCCGAGTAAGAACAAGCCTACAGCCGCTTGAATCCGGGTCCTTGATGACTCGAGGCGAACATGCTATCCCTACTCCAGGAGACGGCAGACCACAGCTCGCCATCCCCATGTTTATCTTGACTTTAATTGTCATACTAATAAAGTTCATGTTGCGCTCTCTGAAGGCATGGGAAAATCCATGAACCTTGATATATTATTATGGGTTCATCTTATTGTCTTTTAACCTCTACTCTACCCTAACGAGAGAGTAGCATTGTAGTAGGTTATGTAAATTCTGTAGTTTGGCTATGAAACGATGTCGAATTAACTGTAGCAGCTTATCAATATTCATAGCTGCGGTATCATTTACTGGATCAATGCAATGCAGTTCTTTACTGCAGGCAACAAGCTGTCATAAGGTTATCAGGAGATATATGTATATACTTCGTTGCATTTATGTGAGTGACTGAAATTATCTTGTAATTAATTATGAGCTAAGTAAAAACCATTTACCTACTATGCGTTTCAAATAAGAATAGGATTGGAAATCCGCCATCTTGGACTGGAATGCGCAAAAACTTCACATTTTTTAGTGCAGTGAGCAAAATGTTTGTTCGATAAAATAATCACTTCTAGAAACGAAAAAAAAATGCGTAGGTATATATTATTGCCGTTAGAGTAAGATTGGACATTTGGAGTCTAATATTTAGGTACGAACATATTAATTTCCGACGACAAAAAACGGTGTTATAAGTTAAAACGAGTGTTTTTATCCGTGTATATGAATTTGTGTACAAGAATCCTAGTGCGTAAATTTACGTAGGTAGTTGCATTGGAACTAAATACTTAAGTTAAGTTTTTACAGAAATCACTTTTCCATACATTTTAAAATAATATTGATGTCTGTGGTTTGATATTTTGTGCTGACGCTACTTTTGGTATGAAGTTAGCCGCGAGTCCAGTCCTATTCTTATTGGAAACGCATAGTAGTACAGAAATTCCCAAAGTGGATTCCGCGGAATCTGGCGGCTCCGTAGAATAATCATTAGGGTTCCGCCAATTAAATTTGTTAGTACGACGCGACGATCCGGTAGCGTGGGCGGTAATATACTTGCTTTTACGCCGCAGTTTGTGTGATGACCACGTCTGATTCTCTCGAGTCGACGCAGTGGATTCTTGGAGACGGTCGTCGCCTCAGAAGAAGTCCACGGAAACGATGGCACGATGATCTAAATCATTTGTCGCTACTTGGATGGAAGAAGCGAGCGATAAGGAGAGTTTGAAGACTATGGGGCAGATTTTTGCCCAGCTGTGAAATATTACAAGCTTTTAATAAAAGTGTGAAATTTTTAAATAGTAGGACAAAATTTAATGTAGAAAAATGTACATACAAATGGAAAACCGAAGAGCCAACTGAAAGTGAGTTTAAGCTTATCAGAGACAAGTTTGTTGGAATGCGCTTATCTCATAAACTTTGAGCCTGATTTAAAGAATTCTTCTTTTGAAGTTAGATATTAGGTATTAGTTACTACCTAGTCTGAGGAAGGAAACTTTCTATTTGGTCGCAAGAAAGTGATCATAAAAGGCGGAATTTTTTTCTTGGATACCCATTATATTGTAGGTTGTATTTAAGTGATAAAGAACTACACGCTTCAATATTGATCCCTAACTCCGTAAGAAAATTAGCGTTAGAGGATTAAAATTCACAGATCTTGAGTTTTCATAATAGTGCTGGAAAATTCAATCTTTAAATTTTGAAAGTAGGTTTTTGGGGCTAACGTACTATGCGCGCTGTCTGGTTCATACAAAATACTATATACTAATAGCATATTTCTCAATTTACGCTGAATGCAAATTATTGCCAATCTTTATAACGATTGTTCTTGAAATATTATACTTAGCATCCCCTTTAATATAGAACCAACCTTCTACTAGAATATAGAGCAAATTTCTTACATTCCCCCAAGGCCTCGATTCGGAGGAATTCTATGACGCCCTATCTAGTTCTTAAGTTAGAATTAAATTTTATCTAAGTTGTATTTAAATTGAAGTAAAACAAAACATATCCTTTCCGTTAAAAATACGAAAAATCGAGACCAATAATTAATTAAGCAAGGGGTTTCTTTACAAAGCTTCACGAAGTTAATAATTTACTCAATATTCAATCAAACACTTGTTGTATTCTAATTACGCATAACGTTACTCTCTCAATTGTAAAAGTCCTTACCTAACACTGAAATCTAGTTACTTTGCTTTAGTTATTTCGTTTTGTAGTTATCTGTGCTATTTTTAGTGCAAACTCGTTATTTATTTGTGTAATTTGGAGAATATTATTCAATATCGAACGATTTTGACATGTAGGAAACGAGGCCTTATCACGTCATTCCGTGCGGAGGCCGCGCCGCCACCGCGCGCGCCGCTCTCTCTGCCCTCCAACTACGTAAGCAGTACATACACAAGTTATATAGCTGTTTTGCTTAAAAGTATAGTATTACGCCGTGATGTTACTGAGTAAAATGTTCATACTTCGGTTAGATAAATCATCACCAGCAGCTTAGTGCGGGGCTCTAGATAAAGTGCTATAGCGAAGAGTTAATG
This sequence comes from Meganola albula, assembly GCA_936450015.1. Classification (NCBI taxonomy): domain Eukaryota; kingdom Metazoa; phylum Arthropoda; class Insecta; order Lepidoptera; family Nolidae; genus Meganola; species Meganola albula. The sequence continues at coordinate 4,331,669 of OW388156.1, read as the reverse complement.
AAAGATTAAGGCCCATACAATTGTCAACTATAGAATTATCTGTGATTTCCTATAAACTTTTCTCGTTAAATATTAAACCAAAAAATCTGAAAAAATACCTACCAAATAAAAGTTTGATGCTTAAACTACAGGATTGTATTTTAACAAAATGTATGGGATTGACATAAGATGATCGTGATATTTCGAAATTTAATTCTTTTCGATCTTTCGTTATCGCTTTGTTATGTCACTTTGTTACAGGTGCAGTTTTATGAGAATTTAAAGCAATTTTAATTTAGTTGAAAGAAAGGGATGTTAATATACGAATTGTATAACCGCATCCCTCACTTTCAACGGAATAATAATCGCTTTAAACACTTTTAATACGTCAGTAGGTTCTGTATTATGAGTGTATGGCGATTACATTCCGTTGAAAGAAAGAGATGCATATATACACATTGTATAACTGCACCCCTTTCTTTCAACGGAATCACAATCACTTTGAACACTCATAATACATCACCAGTATAGTTCTAGTAGAGTTGAGGCGTATTCATCGTCACTGTTAAATATAACTGTTGTTTAAAAGTCACAGTCATTCACGGTGACAGTAAACTATAAAAAACAGTTATACAAAATGTGTCCTTATTCCAAATTAAGAACCTCCTGTTCCTGACAGGGGTTCTATCCCCCGACTACACAGTTTTTTTACCTGACCTTTTAAAAGGTCAATACAGTATCTACCTACTTATTTACTTTCCATAGCCACCTTATACATACTGTTTATTATTAAATAAAATACTGCGCAGATACGGAGCCCTACTATTTTACTATTTTATTCGTCAAAGGAATGTATGAATATTTTAGAGAGTGTATTTAACATGTAAAATAGGAGATAAATATTTGTTACCAATTAACTGAAAGGTAGTTTGAAAATGCCTATTTTTGTGATAATGAAGGTAGGGAGTCAACCCTAACGCGATAATTAATTAAGCTTTGAAAAAAGCACTTTATGCATTTGATGACGTAGTTGTTAAAGAAGGTTATTCGCATTACGCTATGGACTTATATGACACTCAAAGCAACTTACATCATCGCCTATCTATGGTATAATACACCGCCGAAGCATGCAAAAGAAAACCCAGTTCTCAATTCACGTTTTGTTGTGACGTGCAAACGCAGTTTTTTTTTATTCTTGAATAGGCTGGCGCTTGACTACAACTTACCTGATGTTAAACAATGATGTAGTCTACGATGGGATGCGCCATCCCAATGTTCTGATTCACTCGTGATTACGAATGACTGTCATTGAGAAGGTGGCAGTGAAATGAAGCTTCTTAAGGTTGAAACCATAAAGGAGCAACAATTTCGACCCAACCTCTTAAATGGTGTCACCAGACATCGCACCGGAACACGTCAAGGCCGCTTGGCGGTGCAGCTTTGTCTGTTGGGTGGTCACTAACCACGGCCGAATCCTACCACCAGTTAATTACCACCAGTTGATTGTCACCTGATTTGCAACACCCGGGGACCACATCCGGGGATTCAGATAAAAGGTGCACTCCCACGGACAAACGTTGACTCAGTCTGAACAAATTGGGTCTATTTTTTATCATCATCATTTGTTTCTAATTTGATTAATTAGAATTATTAGCCTTTGCCCCTTAGAAGCAAAACGCCCAAAGTGATCTTATCTTATTTAACCCGAACGAAAGTAAAACGATGTAGAGTAGGGCCTCTGACGCAGAGCGAATGACTTGCGTTTTACCAGTAGCGCAGTAGCCCCCAAAGGTTAACGAGGATTTCGACAAGACTCGAAGGTTACACGCCGACCTCTGTAATATCCTTGGCTATTAAAAGTGCAATGATCTAATACATAAAAGGTCTTACATATTCCAAACCCAGGTTTAAGTGTCCTGTGTATCCTTAGAGTAAGGCTCTAAATAAGGGTTTTAAGTGTTGACCGGCGGACGACGAAGAGTCAAAAAATACGTGGCAAATATTTGACCGAGTTAAGAAGGAGTCCTTCGTCCTATCTGTCTTTTATGTCTACGGTCTCTCTATCGTTCGGAGATAAATAGAAAGAGACTTACATACTTGCAACATAGTTTGTCATGCCGTGCAAACATTGTCAGAAAACATTATATCCTATCCTATTGTCTGGTTGACTTAGGAGATAGCGTTTGCTTGTAGCCTCTGAGGCCGCGCGGGTTCAAATTCCAAACAGACCAAAATGAGTGTGTGGTTCGTGGTGTGGTACCCCATGCTTTGGAGAGCACTTTTGTTTGCGCATACACTAATGCACTATAATATCTTCTGCGTACCGGTCTACCGATCTAGCCAGCTTAGAGTGACCTTCACCCGCAGCCGGAATACAGCTAGGTGTGGTATTATTAGTTTACAAGTGTTATTGTAAAACATTATTATTAATGTCCCATGAAAACGATGTTGAAAAGTTGTAATATTTCTTAACATAAAAGCAAAATAAATTAACGCGGCCGTCAGTGTTGAGGGAATGTACCTAACTAGTTGATATTTAAATTAAGATAAGGTTCTAAAGGACAAGGACTTGTTAACCAAGGTTCAAAATTCGTTAAACATTTCACTTGAGATAACAAGTAAACGTGAATTTTCTTGTAGGTATTCTAAAGTTCAACCATGTTAAAATCGAACTGTTGTCTTTTAGATATAGACTTTCCAAAACAGGCTTGCTCTTGACCACAATTTGCCTGATGTTACCTTTTTTATTTGAAAGCCCGTCATAAAAAAGGCAGAAAAATAATTCTTAAGTGGTTTGGTCATGTGTAGAGGATAGATTGTAGGGAATTGACCAGGAGAGTAGAAATACTGGGAGAAGACGCCTAGAAGGACATTCTCTAATCTCATCAGTGATGTTTTTTAACAGGGACAGGTGCGCACTCACAATCTCCGCATGTAAATAGATGAAGCCAAGGAAGTGTATTTTGCTGTGCCCTTAAATATAACAAATAATGTTAAATAGGACGAAGGCTTATAAAGTAGACTGACTCTCGCTCCGGATCGTTTCTGATTCAAAGGCTGGCCTTCGCAATCCTGCACGGAAATGTACCGAGTGTGATGGGCACTTTTAGGCCGGGAACGATTAGGGGCGGGTTTTAATATTTTATTCCGAACGAAGTATTAAGTGAACGATGTAATGTTAAAACTAAATATTTACATATGTCACTTTCGCTGTTTATTAGGAATAAACTGAATAACTACTGAACGAATTTTCATGCGGTTTTTACCAATAGACAGAGTGATCCACGAGGAAGGTTTAGGTGTATATTTTATATCCGCGCAAAGCCGGGACAGATCACTAGTTTAAATAATGTCGTAAAGTGATATGTAATTACAAAACGCGTGCATTGTGTGAGACAGTACATTCCGTATTGTTGTCGAACGTGGCCTTGCCTGCGTTTATCAGTAAAGTCAATTACAGAATGCAACTGTTATTGCTCTACATAAATAGAACTATATGTATTATACACAAATTGTGAAATAAGGGTGTAAATAAATAACTTTTCATAACGTAAACTGAATTTTGTTAGGTATTATTATTATAATGAAATGAAATGAAATGAAAATATGCTTTATTTTTTTTGAGACGCGTGTCTTCATACAAATAGTACAATTTCTTTTGCTGCCGTGCAGTGAATGACTGGCAACTACTGAGAAACACTGCTAAAAACTCAGTAGGTTTTTTCTTTTTTAAATGAAATACTTATATCTACTACATTTTGTTTGTTTAGTGTATTGAATTAGAGCGACTTAATTCCAAGCATATTTATCCGTTAGATTTTTTCTGAAATTTAATACGCTTTCTTACGTAACATAGATTTTATAATAATTTTAATTTGTTAATGGTCATTTCGCTAATATTATTTAGAAGTTTATTGTAGAAATGTTTACACTGCCCCTTAAAAGAGTATAAGTAAAAGAATAATGACAACTCTGTCTTATCACTCTGTTATTTTTTTTTACGAAGGCCAGTTATAGCATATTATATAATCTCTATATAAAACTGAATTGACGGATGTTTGTATTAATAAAACTAGAGAATGGCTGATTTTGGTCTTGAAGAACTCATATAAAGTCCAAGGAAGATTTGGAATGTGAGTAATACCACAGATAATATAATACTATATTAGTATGAATATCGCCGAGACAGCTAGTTAACAATATTTTGGAATGTCTCAAGCAAACATAATATTCTGTAACTTATTTTATAATTATAAGAAATTTCTCAAAAAGGTCGGCAGATTATCAGTGGGTACACTACAAAAGCACAGCACAAAAGAATCAAAATTTACATTGTGGCGAGACCATCAGCGTGAACTTGGTCTTCATACGGCAATAGTCAACAATATCTTCGACCTTGGTTGAGTGATGTAAGCGGGACACTTACAACAGTGTACCGGGATGGCCGGCTGCAGCAGGTGATTCGGTCCGGTCGGTGCGGTACCGCACTATTTATGACTAGGACCCAGTGGCGAAGAGCCCGTATAACACGATTCTAACCGGCTTCCCTTTGGGAATTAGCTAATATAACGTAATTCAATAAAAGTTAAATTAGCATTATAAAATGCAGTACAGTACTTTTTCAAATTTCTACCCATCGCCACCGCTAGGAGCCTATCTTTTCTTCATCTCCTACATTAAGACGAAACCCTTCTCATCGCACAGCGGCCAGGGTTTCTGTGTCACTTTCTCTTACTACGGTAACTGTTGCAATTACAGCGATCCCACTTTATAAAACAAACTCTTCTTTTAAAACAAGGTTTGAAAATAGTTCTTCTGGTACTAGTACTGGGATTTTGCCTAATACCTATACCTACTAGTCAAAGTCTAGTGGATCCGAATAATTCTGTAAGAGATCTATGGGAATTTATACATTACACACAAACTGTCGCCATCCGTGCATGATGTTTATCACGTATGCACGTGTTTGGTCCACAGCAGCACAAATAATAACAATGTATTCGTCTCTAAGTATCGTTTACATTACATATCACGTTTACCGAGACAAGAATGTACATAGTGAAGTAGGTTCTAAAACGGTTTATAGTAGTATTTGTGTTACTTTTACACCATTTCTAAAATTCGGATCAGTTTTACGACCGACTTAAAAAAGAAAGAGGTTCTCAATTTGACTATATTCTTTTTCTAAGTATTTTTTTATACTTAACCCACCACCGCAATCCCGCCGTAAGCCAGGATCGCCAGCGGCGCCGTGAAGTCCCGGGACACATAAACTGTCTTGGATCCCGCACGAATTTAATCAGGAAGATATTAGGACGAGTTTTAAAGTTAAATTGTCCACTTCCCTCCTCGCAACACGGGAGACAGCATAGAGAAAAAAGAGAGATTTAAATAGAGATTTTTGAGGCAATCCTCATAAAAATGGACTAAGCACCACGGGTAATGTAATCTAAGGGGACCTATCAGAGCTGATTCCAGTAACAATTATGGCAAAATGTGATGTGATGATTTTTTTTTTGTATTTATATTACGCGATAAGACAGTTTTCTTAAAGTCCGTTTATCATCAGGAAGTTTAGTTAAGTTTAGTTTAGTTTGTGCCATGTTAAGTCAGCTTGTGTCTCCGGACTGTAAGGTTACAGGGAATAGAGAGTAGACACTTGTGTTTATGTAGCTAAACATTAAAATTTGTACAGAATATTACCTATGAGTAAGTGGAAATGCTAGATGAGGGTGCCTTTGAGGACATCCGCTGATCTCATCGGTGATGTCCTTCAAAAGGGACAGGCGCGTAGCACTCACAACCGCCGTACATGTATGATTAGATTTATGAACATTATTGAGGCTAAGGAAGTATGTGTAGATTGTAGCAGGTGGCGCTCTATAGTATTTTATTTTGCCTACGACCTAACCCAATTAGCCGGAAGGGCCTAATGGTTCACCGGATTTTTTCGGTGAGCCGTCCGAGGACGGTCGAATCGATCAAGTACTGTGGCAACTGCCATGAGGGCTCCCCATGTGGGGACGAACCTCGGATCGGGGGCTCTATAGTCTATGCCTTCCCCATGAGAAAAAGGAGTGATTGTATGTATGTATGTCGTATGTCAAATTACATATCTCCTGCGCAGACGGAGAGTTAACTTAAATGACACTCCGTTGGCAAAATACCTACGGCTTGGAAGGGATTAATGTTAGCTTTTTTAATTTACCATGTGTACTTATTTCTAATTTAATTTTTGTTTCAGGTAAAAGTCAGTCAAATTAAAATCTAGTTCAATCAGAGGCGATTTCTTTGCCAAACTACTTAGTTCCCTTTAAAGGTATTGTCCTCAAGACGTGTATTCAAAGTAAGTGATAGATTATGTACAATTTTGCGCAAACCGTGACGTCACACGGCCTTGTAGTTAGACGCCTTATATAAAACGTGACATGTTTGACGACTGATAGGTATTGCAGAGTTGTGTCGTTAACATTTAAAACTTGTTTAGTCTAGTGTATTTTTTTAAATTGCTGTAGTCTTACTGAAGTTTTAGATACTTTATGATTTTAATTTTTTTGGTTTATGTGGATGACTATATCTTCCAACCGCTTAAATGTACCAGTTAAGTTGACCGCTTGGGTGTTCTGGGTTTTTACTGGGTTTCAAAAACCTGAGACTTCATGCGTACCGTTGTCAATGATGGCTAAAAGTAGACGGTAAGGACTCTTTAAACGACATCATTTGACAAGCTAGACAAAGTGACATAGCGAAGCGATAGCGAAATATCTAAAAGAACAAAATGTATGACATTGTCATAACATTATCACGTGACTTTTCGAAGGTGAATATTAACTCCATACATTTGGTTCTTTTCGATCTTTCTTTATCACTTTTCGCAGGGGCTCTGATACTAAACGCTCGAGTGTATACATCAACGGTTTATGTGTATCCACTGCCGCGACACTTAGTCGCAAATGTAGTGCCGGTCTCGCTTAATGTCCTTGTGGACAAACAGAAAAGATTGCTTACCGTTTGGACGCAATTGAAGCTAGTGTCGACATTTGTGTCGAGTGTCAGTGTCTCCGTATATGGCGGGAGTGTCGTGACAGGTTTAGAGACATTAAAAGAGGCTGCAAAATGTTTCGGTAATCCAAATTGTAAGTAGCGTAGGACGGCTTCAGACTAGATTGAGTGATGATATCTGCAAGGTAGATTCGCTGGTAAGATCTGGGTGAGAGTAGCCGTTTTGGGAGCTGAGTCACTTTAGTCCATGGGAGTGCACCTTTTATCTGAATCCCCACACGTAGTCTCCGGGTGGTGCAAATCAGGTGGCAATCAATCAACTGGTAATTATGTTTAACTGGTGGTAGGCTTCGGCCGCGGTTAGTGACCACCCACCAGACAAAGCCGCACCGTCAAACGGCCTTGCCGTGTTCCGGTACGATGTCTGGTAACACCATTTAAGAGTTGGAATTTTTGCCCCTTTATGGTTTCTAACCATATGGAGCCTCATTCCACACTGTAATCACGAGTGAATCAGTATATTGAGCAGGCGCGTCCCATTGTAGACTACATCATTGTTTAACATCAGGCAAGTTAAAAAAATAATAAAATAGCAGAATAAAAAAAAATTGAATTATGCTCAGCGGCGTGCACTGAAGACAGGTCTACGTCCAGCTGTAGACTAAAATAGGCTGATGATGATAAGTTCATAATGTAGCCTATATTTTTACAAAACATTAAAAAAAAACTTGATGTCATTTTCACCTCCTGTTGAAATAAGAGTTCGCTGGTTCTAGTCCAGTCAGTAGTTTGTAAGGATTAGGATTTTTTAGGGAAAAAGTGTTTTTTAGAAGTAAAATATTTGATTAGATGTTGTAAATTACGTTTTAGTTGCAGATATCTTTTACAGATATTCTACTGTAACCTTGTAAAACACGTGTATTTTGTCACATGCGACACGTGACTACTTCGAGTCAATATTTTGACCGAGACACTTGTAACCTGTAATAAACATGTACTTATTTGATATTATGTACGTAAAACGTACTTAAATTACAAATTAATTATAAGATGTCCTGCGAATTATGATTAAAGAAGATTTGTAGAAGTTGGTTCTGAGAGTAGATGAGTCAAAGGATAGTACAATTTTATACAATGTTTGGACAAAGTGGCGTCTAGTAGATAACTAGTCGGTGAGCTAAACCTGATGATGATCACCAAATGTGATGACCACCAAACCGCACTTGGCTAGCGTGTGTGAATTAAAACAGAATTTTTTTCATCTCTTAAAAATACTGCATACTGTCACTAGACATCGCACCGGAAAACGGCAAGGTCGCTTGGTGTAGCAGCTTTGTCTGGTGGGTGGTCACTAATCACAGCCACAGCCTACCACTGGTTAATTGTCACCTGATTTGCACCACACGGGGACCACGTGTGAGGATTCAGATAAAAGGTGCACTACCACGGTTGATAGTAACTTGGTCCCCAAAACCCTTACTAACTTCTTTATAAACTACAGCGACCCACCCCGGTTTCGCACAATTATACACCTAAACCTTCCTCATAGATCACTCTGTCTGTTGGTGAAAATCGCATGAAAATTTGTTACTTTTCTGATTAATATAATTCGTTCGCTATACGTAGAGATTACTGTTTACTTCAGCGTGGTGCGTACCACATTTGGACGGCGGTTATGTCTGTTTCAGACTTGTATATACTCGTAAGATTGTCGAGAGAAGACATGTGCTCAGTAGTGGGACACTAAAAAAAGGGTTAAAATACCCGCTGCAAATTATTTTATTAATATAAATATATATTAATAAAATAATACAACGCCGTAGTTAAGCACTGCGTCACAGTCCTCAAAGACATTTTCGCGGTTCGACATCGGAAGCGATATCATTTTATAGGTACTATGTAAAGATGATAACTTGCTATACCAAACTTGCTATACCATGACTGTTGGGGTTTAATATGGTTGTAGGTACCTGTAGTTGATAGTACAATAACATCAGTGCGGAACATTATTTGCTGTTATAGGTACCGTATTGGTAGAGGAAACAGAGGACGGGTTTTGAATAACTTTTAGAGCGTAGCGTGGTGTTATGAATATTGCGATGTGCGTATGACACTTAGTACCCACCTTTTTCAACCTTATGAGCACAATTTACACGAGGACACTTTAAAAGAAGCTGAAAGCAGGTAGTAGGTATATAGACTAGTGTTGCCATCTCGAAACTTTGAAATCCAATATTCGAAGGTAGACATACTAGGACATTTTCGTTTAAAACCCAGACTGTAATAAGAGCAGTTTAAACCTAATTGTTATATGCTCTGAAAACAAGATCAATAAAACTAGAGCCCAGTGAAATGATTGGAGATCGTTTTCAGTAGTGGAACGCCAATTTTAAATCATAAGTCCTTATTAGAAATCTTTAAAAACTCAAGACTATGCTTAGAAACTATCTAGGCCATCTCAGGACAACTTAAAAAGCAGAATATGTCCTGGGAAAACAGGACAGTTGGCAACCCTAATATAGACAAATTATGGAACAAGATTTTTTTGACAAAAACAAATATTCAAAATTTAGAAATAAATAAAATCAAACAGATAAATTACTTTGAAAATGCGTTTATGAATGCTATAGTAAAAATAACTCTGTGATATAAATCCGAATCATTACCTCGAAATTTTTGAAGTTGTATAATAATGGGAATGTTTAGTAACTTCCGTTGCAAGAAATCAACAAGGAAACTGATGTAGGAAGGAAAACCAGTGGGATTCTCAATTTTCCTCGTATCATTAGCATTCATTCTGTCACCTCACGTATCACTTACCTCACAATTACCACAAATATTGATCATAATTATGAATTGCTGTAACGTCACAACGTGCAATTGAACCATGCTTAGTTATTGACTGCCTTTAAAATACCTTATTGGAGAGGGATGGTGTGTTCGCAGTTCGCCTGTTGTAGCACAGAGCAGTCAACCACCCGTATAGGGTGAAGGATTTTGATTATCTGTGGTCTGTAGATATCAAGATTTATTTTTATTCTGAAATAGGGTGTTAAGCAATGATGTATCTAGTCTACGATGGGACGCGCCTTCCCAAGATACCGATTTAATCGTGATTACGAGTGATTTTCGGTGAGATGGTGGTAGTGGTATGAGGCTCCATATTATTAGAAACTATAAAGGAGTTACAATTCAGACCCACCCTTTTAAATGATGTGTCTTGACTCTGACATCGTACCGATACGCTTCATGTGTATCTCCTGCGGGGTCTAGTCAGCTGACTCGTCGCCGCTTTAGCCAAAATATGGTCTTCTAATATCATTAATGTCATTCTACAAAGTTATATAATACGTCTAAGATCCCTACCGCAGCTAATAAAAGAGCTGATGACTTTGAAACCGAACTGGTTTGAATATAACTTGTCTAAGAACCACTGCAATGCTAGAAAACCTGCTTCGAATACCTAAAAATTCACATCGAAATCTCTGACCTGTTTTAAAGCTACGGTTCGGTGCCACAAACGCACACATCATCATCATAATCGGCCTATTGTAGTCCAGTGCTGATCATAGGCCTCTCCAAATAAGCGCCATTTCACCCTGTCTTCGGCTTGTCGCATCCAGCTACTGCCAGCTATCTTTCGCAGATCGTCACTCCACCTAGTTGGAGGGCGTCCTACACGTTTGTCAAGACGTGGTCTCCAGTCAAGTACTCGCTTTCCCCAGCGGCTATCAGTTCTTCGATATATAGTAGGTATATTATGGCCAGCCTACTGCCACTTCACCTAGCTAAACCTTTGGGCTATTTCGATAACTTTAGTTGGAAAATCTCATTGCATACGCACACAGCACTTATTAAACCCCTCTTTTAGAGCTAAGGGTTAATAAATAGGCATGAAATAACGAAACAGTATAGTTATTAAGGCATAAACCTGTATTTGTGTTAACAAGCCTATCTGTCGCCAGGGACCGCAAGAAACGACCTACAAAATGCTTGCTTCAAAAGTAGGTCAACTTCCAGCGTTAATGGAGTTTTTATCATTAAATAAATATATATTCGAGTTATTTAAATCCTTGATTGGTATACATAAAAAGTTTGATACAAAACAGTCAATGGTGAGAAAAAATATAGGTAACTTTTACATATGTACCAGGTACCATTTTATTGGTAAGTACCATTAGTTGAAACACTTAATATTTTCTCATTATTTTCATCATTGGAATTTTAATCAATATTTATTTTAGAACAGCCGTTGCTGTTATTTGCTTGACATATTACCTAAATGTTAATTTTTGTATGGATTATGACAATATTTAATTTTAATTGGTTTTAAAGTCTCAAGTGCGGTTGTAACACGAAAATAGATTTTCTTAGTTGGTACAATAAGTAGGTACCTACTACTTTAAATGTTATTGAATTTTTCAACCTTTGACGAAAAAAGCAGGTGTTATAAGCTTGACGTGTGTGTTACCGTGTGTCTCTGTAAGAGTTTGTTTAAAGAGAAATTGAGATTTTTCATCTTTCTTAAAAGATTCTTAAAAGAGGCATCGGGATGTAATTAACTTACTTATTTTATGTAGAGGTATAGAACATTTGCCTCTAAAATTAATTTATTTTTACTTCTCCTACCCTTTTCTCTTAGAATGTCATTAAATATCAGGTAAAATGGACGTTAGGATAGCTTTCTCTTTCTGTTTAGTGTTTTTTTGTTTTTTTTTTCTGTTTGATAATAGATATTGAAGTAATTAAATACTTTTTATCATCTATATTTACTACTTCGTTGCATTAGAATTAAGAAAATTTTATTTAATATATTGCGCCTTCATACATAAGTTTGTATTCAAAAACGTCTTATAAGCTTATTATAGCTAAAATAGGTTTCTATTTTGCCTTTGTCTGTCATCTTACCGTTTATACTAGTAAGAAAGAGATAAAGTCCATTTTAACTCTGTCTCTATCACATATACATGAATAGTCTTTACGGTTGATAGTCTTTACCCCTAGTTTCCACTAGCAAAGTATTCACAAGATAACATGTTGCAAGCACTATCTATCTCTATCGTTTAGAGATGAGTAGAAAGAGATAAGAGTATGCTTGTATCATGTTTTGTTGTGCAGTGCAAACGCCCAGTGATTAATAAATACATTGTTTGTCCTTCCAGCCTGAATTACAGGTTCACCTAGTTATTTATTTCACTATTTTAGTCTACGTATTTTGTTAAATTGTAACTATTTATTATCTGAACAAACATTAATTACTTAGAATCCACAAAATTACAAAATCCACTTAGAATTCAAGACACTGTGAGCTCAGATTGCTTAAATCGGAACGCAACATAAATAATATTGTAAGTCAGTAATAATTGTGATTAATAAGTTTGGACGTCAAATACAGTCCAGCCGTGACCATGAAGTCTGATAAGACTTTGAAACGGCGTGATTTCAAATTTAAAATATACCGCGATAAAATCTGTTGTAAAATAGTTTTCATTTCAATGTGTGATATTCGCGCATAATTATTTATGAAAAATACAATTAATTTCATAATTACATAATAGTTGAATATTGTCCTCCGCACTCTTTCGTCGTTTGTATATTCCAGATCTATGAATGTTACCTACTTAAAAGGCGTATTTCATATTTTTGCTTAGATCTAAGTGTATACAAAACTTGTAACATACTTTGTTTCCTTTATGCGCTGTACCTAACAAAGAGGTTATGACGAAAACGCCCAACGTCACGGTGACGTCACGCGGTGGTGTAACGAACTGTTAGCCGACCTTGTGGTCTTTATCTATACTTTCGGTTCACCCTACAACTTTGATATTATGTTCATACTCAAACTGTGTACTCCAAATTCGGCCTTATTACTAGGAAATAAGGTGGAATAAGGTATTCAATATTTTAAAACTGATTAGTTCTATATTACATAAAAAATCGTACTTTTCAACAGGTAACCGTATTCGTCTATGGTCTATCTATGCAGTCACTTTTATTTACAAATCGATTAGCCACAAAACAAAACAAAATATTATATCACTTTCGTTGTAGCGGTAGTTTAAGTCCCGGCCGCTCTTACTGCGGTAATCAGAACAGAATTTTCGTGACGGGCTAGTGATCATCGGTTCGACCGTCCTCGGACGGCTCACCGAAAAAGTCCGGTGAACCAATAGAGGCCCTTCCGGCCGATTGGGTTAGGTCATCAGCAAAAAAAGGGCTAATGACCTTCGCTAAGCTTCGGAAACAGTATCTGGGCATTACGTCGTATCAAAAAGTTTAATAATATCTTTTAATAATAGGATATATTAGCACAATTCGACCGTCATATGTAAAAAAGGACGCATCTGATATTAAATTAAAAAAAAAAAAACAAAATATGCCAGATGCGTACTTTATACTTCTGACTGCAGAATTATAAAAATCGCGAAGTATGTGACATGACCTCGAGAATACCTACTTCGTTTATGCTCCTACTTCTAAAGAAGCGGTCTCACTAAATTCATAGTCGTAAGTGAGAGAGAGCAGTGCATTATTGACATTTGTCTAGGTGACTACAGTAATTTTTAATGCCCCATAAAAAGGGAAAAGGGGTAATCTAAGTTTGACAGTTGTGTTACTTTGTATCTGTGTTGCTGCCTCGCGCGTAAACAATTAATGGACCGTGTGATAAGGTTTTCTTATTTTCAAAACTGTAGCGATCAAGAGGCTTCTCAGCTAGTTAACTCATTAAATTTTAATTTTAATTTATCTGCAGAATTAAATCAGCTGTAATAGTTTTGCGATATTTAGATACTGATGGACGAAGATTGACTAGTTATACCAACATAGGTATGAATACCTAGTTCGGATCGTCAGCGGTACGCCGCGCCCCGCGTCACTCCGTTCAACGCACTGCAGGGTACCTTGCGGTGACCAATGTACCGGTTGAGTGAGGACAGGCTCTTTATTTAATTAGTTAATTTTAGTTTCAGTTATGTAATACTACATAGTATCCCTACCTATGTATTAGAAGGTGTATTTCGAAAAACATGAAATGTATCTATTCTTTTTACGGTGACCTAGCTGAAAGGGCCTGGATTTGTTGACCGGATATTTTCGGTGAGCCGTCCAAAGACGGTCAAACCGATCAAGTACTATGACAACTGCCTTGAGGGCTACCCTCAAGCCAGTTGTCATAAGCATAAGTCCTAAAGGATTTTTTATAGGTTTTTGACTGAGAGACAAAAAATTAAATTTTATTATAATAAACGAGTTTCATAGTATCCTTTCGTAGTTCATAGGAATTATTAAAACTAAATTTAGTACTTATTTAAACACACAGTTATTATTTCTATGGTAAACATATGATGCATAAAGAAAAAAGTTTTCCTTAAAAGTATAAGTATTTCAAGGTGTAACATTATTTCTGAAACAACACTAAGTGTAATACGAAATTTCTTACGAAACGTTGGTAATCCTACTCAAAGGGAGGAGGGCTTTCACCCTCCCACCTCTCTGGCCCACGAAATGAATAACAAAATCAAAAGCAAATAGGTGTTCTACTCACTTATCTAAGGTATCGTTTTTGTAGCTTTGCCCGTTCTCTCTTAATTTGTTTCGTATTCATTATCTACATAAGTATGCGTTTAATTATGAAGATATAATTAAACGAGTTTGCGCAAGGTCACTTTGTTCATTTAAATGGAACATGATCTTTAGAAAACGTTAGCAGTATTATCTATTATTTATTTTAGGGCTAACATTATGATATACCAATATGAAGATTGCATGTGATAATGTACCAGAGAGGAAGAATATTTGGCCATTTGAAACTAATGTACTATTAGTACCTTCAATTTAGACTACACGTGGTCTCCGGGTGGTGCCATCAGGTTACATTAAACTTGTGGTAGACGTCAGCTGTGTTTAGTGGCCACCTTCCAGACAAAGCCGCACTGCCAAGCGGCCTTGATATGATCCAGTACGATGTCTGGTCATTTGAAAGGGTGGGTCTGAATTGTTGCTCATGTATTGTTTCCAACTATATGGCGCCTCTTTCCACTGCCACCTTCTCACTAAAACCCTTCGAAAAGTCACATGACAATCATAAGATAATTCCATTCATATTGTACTTTTCAGTCTTTCGGTATCACTTTCCTATGTGACATGTGTCACTGGCTCTAGCACCGCAAAAATTGCGCTAAATACAGAAAAATAGAAAAAATCCCACAAACGACAATTTATGATATTTAACAGTCACCTAGGGAGCTACCCGACTAAAGTATACCTCATATGCCTAAGACCTTTAACTACGATCCTTGGGCTTGACCCTGTAAACAAAGTTAGCTCTACATAACATATGAAAGTCTTCCACATTCCAGTAAC
Source organism: Meganola albula (assembly GCA_936450015.1). Taxonomy (NCBI): domain Eukaryota; kingdom Metazoa; phylum Arthropoda; class Insecta; order Lepidoptera; family Nolidae; genus Meganola; species Meganola albula. The sequence continues at coordinate 4,316,324 of OW388156.1, read as the reverse complement.
GAATTTAAAACCCCTCAACGTCCCAGAACTGAGCGTAAGTCAATTTCTTATTTTTGAGAGTTTCGTTCTTGTCAGTGGTTTTCCCAAGTGTCTCTACTTTCTCCTTTATTTAATTGAAATAACTTCTATTCATTCTCTTCCTTCTTCTTCTTTTTCTTCGATCCTTCTTTCTATGATGGCCTTCATTTTGTGTGTCGTGTAAATCCTTCTCAACGTATAGAAACAAAATGATTAGTAAATAAAAGGTATACCGTATTTTAATTTATCAACATCAATATACGTGCCTTCGTTATTGGAAAAGTGCTCAGAACTTGTTTAGGCCTGTTCGATACGTTTGATTCTCTAGAGCCGTCTCATGTTCCTTTGTAAATAAAGTTAGATTAGATATTACTAACAAATAAAGCTTCAATTTACATTTTAATGAGTTGCCCTGAGTTTCTCTTATGCGTGTAGGTTATTGAAATTGGTTGGATATAATATTTTTATGATTATGATCTATTTTAGGCTATCGATCTCTAAAGATCTAAATACTACTAATTTTACTAATGCAAAAGTAACTCTGTCTATTATCTTTTCATGCTTAAACCGCTGAAACAATGATGAAGATGTTTTTAGAAGGTTCCGCAAAAGGAGAGTGGATTACATTAAAAGGTTTATTTAGTCGCATTAGTGTATATTTGTATTACAATTGGCTTAAATTTGTTTATGTAACCCTCGAGCAATCTGTATCATCTCGATCATATAGTTTTTAAACAAAAAACTGCATCAATATTAGTCCATTCTTTGAAATGATACGATGCCACACACTTGTTCACTAATACATGAACATACAGATAAAACACTTTACTAACAACAACTTTATAACCCTCTTTATTGTCCAGAGTTACAAAAATAGTCTCTTCACCACAAAATCAATAACATCATATAATTAGAACTTTATGTTATCCAACTTGAATTGAATTATAATCACTTTCCCAAACCAGATTCTATTGTGAATCTCAATTTAAACAAAATGATTTTGTTAAACGCCCCTATTTTAGTTCTCGCATTTGATCAACAGGGGAAAGATGTAATTAATCGTGCAACTTCTGTCACTAGATGGCGCTCACCCCTTAAAGCTCAAATAAACCAACCACTAAAAGAAAGGTTAGCTACTAAACCTTCAATTTAGCTTACAAAATTCCACGTTTAAGTCACAAATTTTAAAGATGGACGTCGGTGGAGTTCGGCTTGAAACGAACTTCTAAACTACGCAGGCAGGGGCCAATAAAATGTGCCCCTAATTTCGACGAGAAAATTACTTTCCCGAACCGCAATAAACATCTTTATTTAAAGGGCATTACGTTTCATAATACAGTGTAGCGTTGGTAGATAGGAATAATGCAAAGGGTACATTTTTCAAATAAATAATTGTTAGGGATTGTGGCTGTTAACCTTCTGCAATCGAATTATGTGTATTGTATTGATTTTATGGTGTTGAGTTCTCTAAATACGGAAATGGATTACATCGCTCCACGCTCCACCCGTTTTTGCATATCGATCAACTTTTATAATATAAAATAGGTTCGCACTTGACCATTACTTGTTTGATGTAATATTTTTTTGCGTATGATCTAACTGAATTAGCCGGCCTCAAGGGCCTTTATTGGTTCACCGGACACTTTGGTTCACCTACGGCCAGGACAGCATCGTGTAACATTGCAATGTAGTGTACTACACTGCATTGGAATGTCCTCAAGACAGTTGTATCCATTTACACGATGCTTTTTAGTGGCTTGCTGTCCTGGCCAGTAACGACAGTCTATAGAACTCTTCGTATACCTACACTGGGGTTTTACTATTGGTGGCTATTGTCCTCGTGTAAATAGCCTATAAAACTATGATGTGGTTTACCCAACGCCCTTTTGACAGGCCGGTGGATGTGATACTTGCTTTTCACGCCGCAGCTCGTGGGTTTGATTCCCACCCAAGTCAGGTATTTGTGTGATGAACACGTCTGTTTGTCTTGAGTCTGGGTGTAAGTATTACGTATTTTGTAAATATTCACTAAATAAAAGTATCTAAATAAAGGATTTTACCAGTTATGTGGTTTTCATAGTACAAGCTCTGCTTACTTTGGGACCAGATGATCTTATGTGTTAATGTCCCACTATATTATTATTATTAACTAGTAAATAACGATCCACTTGTAAATACGCTTAATTTTGATAAAAATGACAAGTGTAGTTCCGTATGGTTGATCATGATGAAATCATAAACTATTTTTACAAACTACTTAATTGATGTTACCGCACCGGAACAAGGCCGCTTAGCAACCTAACCACGATCCATACTATCGCCTGTTTATTGACACACGGGGCTAGACAAAGTAACATAGGGAACAGATAACGAAAGAACGAAAAGAAAAAATGTAGGGGATTGACACAAGATTGTCATGTGACTTTTTGAAGATTAGGTCAGTTAGTTAGTTTTTTGTTCTTTTCGATATTTTGTTATCGCTTCGCTGTGTGTGGAGATTAAGATTGGAGAGTGAGAGGAATGCCCATGGATAGAGGTGATTCAGCAGTCAGTGCCATAGATTTAATATTATACTCGATCAAATCGCTTAGGTTGATCCTCTGTTACGTCAAAAGTACTGCAGCTAAGTTGAAATAAATATAAGATAGTATTGAAGTTCAATACTAAGTACGAGTATGATGTTTTTCAAAAATACGATTCCATCAAAATATCTGTATAGAAAAAAAACACAAAATTTACCTTTAATTTGTACATTAAAACGTATCTTCATCTTTTATCAAGTAGTATTCAAAAACTACTTGGTAAAAGATGATATCACTTTTCATAACTGTATGTTTTATGTAACTATGTACGAGAGCCCTGATACCCATGCCACAAGTTAAATCTTAGTTTGGGTATCAGTGATCAACCGAACTAGGTACTTGTTAATATAAGACTGCTTTTAAAAAATTGTCATCCACTGTCTGTATATTTCTGAGACAATAAATTATTATTATTATTATTATTAAAAATTTTCAATATTACCGTTATTTTATATGTAATAAGTGAATACATAAAAATACACCATCTGCAAATAGGTACGCACTTTGGCTCGCCCGCGGCACTATGTGTGAGAGAGATAGGGATTTGAGATAGTAGCACCCTTAGACCGAATTCACCAAAGCAAAGCAAACCAAAGAAAAGACCGAAACGGTGACAATTAATTTGAATCAATAGAAGTTAATTTTTAACACATATTTTCTCTGGTCACCAGTGGATACGAATGAGCTGATTTGTGTCATATTTGTATGGTCCGATCGAAGTGGAGATCTGAACTGGTGCCGTATTATGAGTGTTTAAAATGATTGCAATTCCGTTGAGAGAAAGGGATGCGCATATACACATAGTTTATCCGTATCCCTTTCTTTCAACGGAATCACAATCGTTTCAAACACTCATAATACGGCAGCTGCGCTTCTCCTCGTATCGTCCTAGCTTAGGGAGTCGGTTATCAGAAGTTTTTAAAATACATTTAGGTGTAATAACGTAAAAGCATTATTAAATTTTCAGACCGAATAATAAACTCAATACAAAGTGTTAATTACAAATGTACACATAAATTATGTGCGGCAACAACCTACTCTTTATAAATTCGTGTAACATTTTATGAATATTTAACGAACGGGCTCTTGTTGTGATAACAAAAGTTAGTATGTTCCTTACTGCGGGGATAACTGTTTCAGGAGTTATCTTTGTTTCGTATAATAATAACTCAATGTTAGTAAGTAGTAGGTTGTAGTAGTAGTAGTAGTAGGTAGGTAAATAGTAACATTAAAGTCTGCTCTGACAGTTTCTTTATTATATATATAATTTATTTTTTTTATGCTAAATTAGTCCTTAGGTCCGTTTCTAGTAATATCTTCTAAATCTTTTTGTTGTAATACACCCCAAATTAATACATAATATATTTAGTTAAAATTATAAATTTTCTTGTTTTAACAAAATTGATAATTTAACCTAATAATAATACGTAATAATTTGGGGTGTATTACAACAAAAAGATTTAAAAGATATTACCAGAAACAGGCCTAAGGACTAATTTAGCATAAAAAAAGTAAATTATATAAAAAAAGTAGAACTTATAAAACATATCTAAAGTTTGGCGTCAATAAACTCCTCCGCATCGATGTCGGTTGGTAGCGTACCAAGAAGGCTGGCATTGCCACATTAAAGTCTGCTATTAAATACAGTCAGCTACAAAAGTTGATTAACAGAACATGTGCTGTTTCCTATTTCTGTATTGTTTATGTAAGTGTTTTGTGTACAATAAAAAATAAGAATAAATATTACAAAAACATTTAATACAAAAAGTTTCCTTGAATAAGTGTTGTGTAACTAGTGATACAAATACTTACTCGATATTTTTCTTTCGTTACTGGGTACTCTTGATATCGATACTTTACAACTAGTATTATAGTACCTACCGTGTATATCGGTCCGAAATATTCGTTTCGTATCGTTTACTCAATTGTACCCGATGAACGGCAATAGGCCTATGGGACCTAAACATAGCCGGCGAAACGTGGCTGGTATACACCTGTGCCTACCTCTTAATACAAATGTAATGCTGTTTTTAATATATTAAAGTTTTAAATGGACAAAAGTGTTCTTCATTTGCAAAATGTTCCACTCAAAAACTCAGGAACATTTAAAACTAAGAAAATGTACTTAAAATAAAATTATACCGGTATAAAAAAGGTTTTATGAAGTATTAATTAGTGCTATTTAGCCAATTAACTGTAGGCTACCATTATTTTATGACTAATTAATTTATAGTTTACTGCACAATAAAGTGTAAAGTATATTACACGTATTATATATTATTTAATTATTACGAGTACAGGTAAGTTTTTATTTTAAGTACTTAAGCACCGAATAAATAATAGTACTTAAAGTAACGAACCGGCAGGGTTATTGGAGCGTATCTCATTTCCGTGCCCTAGGGTACTTTTTCACAATCCTTTTAATTTTATTGTCACAAGAGACGCCAAAAATAGCTTAAATTTGCATCAGTTTGACAGTTTTAACCTAAATTTTATATGTTTTGTTTGATAGGTCAGCTAGCTACTCAGTAGAGGAGTTGGCAAAATTTGATCAGATGTGGCCACTTCAGCTTGCTAATCCTTTGCGCTATGTCGATATCTTTAGTTCTTTGTCGGATAACCTCATGCACGTCACTAATTAAAAATAATGTTTATCACATGTGTATTACAATTTATAACAAAGTATCAAAAAATATAAGAGAGTTTCCATTGCATAGGTTCAAAACAGAGTTGAAGAAATGGCTGATACACAGCTGTTTTTATAATTTATAGAATATCTAAAGTAAAATGTTTGTTTTATATTTTCATGCCTATGAATGGCGGAATATGGCTGTACTATATACATTTGTCACCTTTATTTGACCTGTATTCCATGCGAATAAATTATTTTGATTTAGATTTTTAAGGCTACTAAGCATGTCACTATTATTGCTTAACATCAGACCAGGTGTAGTCAGCTCAAGCCTATTTGAGCTAAGGTATCGCATTTGGTTCATAAAGTATTTTTTTGTCCAGCGTATTTGTGGTCCAGCAGTAAGCGTGTTTCCTTAAACGCGAGGTCCCAGGTTCTATTGTCAGTTCTAGCCAAAATAGATGTTTCTCATAGAAAATCGTAGTAAGTTTGGAAATGCGCCCGTTGAACTGCTATAGGCTCGCCCCCTATTACGTATGGAATCTAAACATAATGAACGTTAATTAAAAAGGGGAAGATATTAATTCGCCTACACCTCCGGGGCCGCTATAGTGTTATCATTTTTCTGGTATGTAAGTAAATTCTTGGCATTCTTGACAAAAAAAGTCAACGATCTAAGTTTAGTCACCCAGATTTTAGAATATATCCCCGCAATACCTTTCGCACGAGTGACGAGTACATCAGCTGTGCTAGCGGTACAAGGCCGTTTGTCTGTACCTATTCGATCCGGTCTAGACGTAATCCATACTAATGTTATAATGCGAATGTAGCTCTATTTGTTAACTTTTCACTACTAAATCGCTGAATTGATTCGATTTTTCTTTTATGCATTTTGAATTCTAGAATGGGTAAGGTAAGCCTACAAGTAAAAAGTGTGATTTGTTATCAAATATATATCTTAACTAGCGACCCCCCCAGCTTCGCACGGGTGCAATGTATTATACTTTAAACCTTCCTCTGGAATCACTCTATCTATTAAAAAAAACCGCATAAAAATCCGTTGCATAGTTTTAAAGATCTAAGCATACATAGGGACATAGGGACAGTAAAAGCGACTTTGTTTTATAATATTAGTAACAGGACTACTAATGTAGTACTACTTAAATTATTAATAGGTAGCTTAGTGGGTGTTTTCACTGCACAACAAAACATGATACAAGCATAGTCTTATCTCTTTCTACTCATCTCTAAACGATAGAGATAGATAGTGCTTGCAACATGTTTTGTTATGCAATGGAAACTAGGGGTTACAATATCAAGTAGTAACATTTAAAATGAATAACTGTGTGAGATTAAAACAATTTAGCAAACATAGGCTATCTCCCGTATAAATAAACGTATTTTAAGCTAAATACAGCTAAAATAGGTTTATAATTCGTTTGTCTTTGTCTGTCATTTTAGCATTTATACTAGTAAGAAAGAGACAAAGTCCATTTTAACTAAGAGTCTTATGATTTTTATGAATAAAACCGTATGTTTATACGCACCGAGTACTCGGCCGAGAGCCACTGTCTTGCATCACGATATAACACGGTGATCAAGGTATAAATGAGCAAAACTCCCAGCTTTCAGATATTATACCTAATTTAGATAAAAACTTAAAATAAAATAATCTTACATAACCGTGTCCTAACGTCATATCCAGTTTCTGTATCGTATGATTTTAATATTTAGCATATTAATGTACCTAAAACTTGATATACTTATAACTTGTTACTCGGATTACTATGTAACGTAATGGTATTATTAAAATTACTTTGCATTGATTTTGTTAACTTTTCACCTTTGGAGACAGAAATGTCAGTCAAAAGTAATTATAATAATAATAATAATATACATTAACACACACAGTCATCTGATCCCAAACTAAGCAGAGATTGTAGTATGGAAACCAGATAACTGGTTTTATACTTCATAGTTATATTATTATCATTTTTCTTTTGTGAATTTTCTTCGCCACTGATACCTTACTAGGTATGAAGGATGAAAATCTGAAAGAAAAAATCTTTATTTCGGATTTTTTTTTACATCCATATTTGTTAGTGTGTAGGTTAAGTAACAAGTTTTAGTATTTGTTAATGTTGGAAGAACGTAAACAACACCTGCGTCATTAAAAAAGTGTAGTAGTTTCTTTATCGCCCGCTCGTGGCGCCACTCTCTATACGCGGTATGGCTTTTGTTAATACATAGTAGCTTGCACTTTTTCAATACATTGTTTAATCATTATCTCTGTAAATCGTATTATTTCTATAGTTAAAATTAAAATTAATTTTAATTATATCAAGAACTATTTTTTGAGGCCTAATGCCTCTGTATGGGACAGTCCGGTCTAGCAGCGATTATTTTCAGGATGCCATTGGCACTATTCCGAAGGCGTTGCAGCAAGGAGGACACTTTTTTGCGTATGATCGTATGATGATAAAAGCCATCCGTGTGTGACTCTGCAAACATTAAGGATGCGCTGCAAAAAGGGAGGCTGGAGGAAAAAAGTTCTTACATAAGAACATATTATATTTTCAATAATGTCACCGATGTTTCACCACCTTCGTACATAATTTTAATGAAGTAAACGATATTAATCAATTCCTAAAGGGAAGCCGATTGGAATCGGCTTGACATTGACGCCACTGCTAGGTATATTTCGCGACGCGCGAGTTAAACGGTCTACCTATAGCATCTGCTACCTGTCTAATTAGTTAAAACTTCTTTGTAAAATACAACACTGGACGGAAAGAGACTAGACCCTACGTTAAAGGGTATCCTAGTGTTGGGTCTAGGGATGCTGTGAACATACTACATTTATATTTATGTTAAATAAAGATTATTGACATGTTTTTTTCATTTTCATTTGATATTTTTAATATATTATCAGCAGGTGGAAGAATTTTAACAAATGCTTGTACCTATTTGCGTTTGTGGTAAAAAAAGAAACTTAAGAAAAAGCTACCAATTTTAGAACTCTACTTCTTGAAAAAGAGAATTGTAAAACTAATAGAATCATCATCGTTTCCCTTGCCTTTTTCCCATTTCTATTGGGTTCAGCTCCCAGTCTAACCTGATGCGGCTAGCTACCAGAATTATCAGACCTCGAAACTCGTAGGGAACTAGTAGCAAAGATGGTTAGACCAGGTGTCAGATTATATTGGCTTCTAACTACATGTAACGATTGTCAGAGATGTGTTAAATGATAACCGAGACCGACGGCTTAACGTGCTCTCCGAGGCACGGAGGATAGTCTCTCAACCAACCAGATACCAAAACAAATTTTTGTTGTTACACAAATATTGTCCAAGGCCCGGGCACAGTATAACCTAATCGGCTTACACCGCTCGACTACCAAGGTCGTCAGGCATACTAATAGAATGATGCATAAAAAAATATAAACATCCAAATAGATAACCTCCTGTTTTGAACTCGGTTCATTAATCGAGAAAACATGAACATCGCACGATCATTATTTGATAGGTACATATAAGAATTTTATCTAAAACTAACGATAAGATAAAGATTATCCGTTTGCGCCACTTTTCGTCTTTACTGTTGATAATTATTGTTAGTTTGCGTAAATTAAAACAATAACATTATTTTTATATCCATCTCTGTCATTTCTATACAAAAATGTAGTGTTAGAAAAAGACAGGCAGTTAGGTTATCGATGAAATCACTGTCCAGAGTGCACAATAAGTATATTCTTGTCATTGGCCTTGTGTAGTTTATTGCCCTGTAGATTGATAAATAAATTACTTAAAAAAGAGGTTTCCTCTTTAACCGACTTAAAACAGGAGGAAGTTCTCAATTTACATGGTTATATAATTTTTTACTTGTTTGAGTAACTCCGTCACATTTAAAACAAAAATTGTTTGTACATTTCACTGTAACCCTTTTTAGTGCCCCACTCCTGGGCACGGGTCTTCTCTCAACTATCTTACGAGTTGAGAGAGTTTAGGCCATAATCCACACGCTGGCCAAGTGCGGATTGGTGGATGTCACAAGTCCTGGAATGATTAGTTCTTAGATATGCTGGTTTACTCACGATGTTTTCCTTCTCAGAATTTTATAAAAAATTGTTCTATAAGGAGAAAATTTCTTTAGGAAAGTTTCTTTTATAAACACTATGATAAATTATTTCACACCAATTACCAGTCACCCTATATCAACAAATTTCATTTTAAACTTCGTAAAATTAAAACACTAAATCAATCACCATTTTCATACTATGGAAATTGCGATAAATCTCGTCTTTTTAGTTTGTGTACGAACGAAACTATTCCAATTTCTACGTTTCTACGAACATGTTTGTTAGACGTTGATAAGTTAGTTTATGGTACGGATCGGGGAGATTCGTGTTTTCCTGTAAACCTGTGTATTAAGATACTTGATAGAACTATAAAGATATAGTATTGTTAACCTCCGACGAAAGAGGAAGGTGCAATAGCTTATGAATTTGAGTATCTGTGTAAATGTTTGTAACTCCGTAGCACCTAAACCAGATCGACCAAATGGACCGAATTTTCTTATTTTAACTTTCCTTTACATCACAGTAAACAAACATGATATGGATAAAAAGTTAAAAGCCTTTAAACGGAATGTGGTGGCGTTGTCGGTAAGATACAGTGCTTTTCACGCCGCAGGTCGTGTGTTCGATTCCCACTCAAGTCAGACATTCGTGTGGTGAACATGTCTGTTTGTCTTGAGTCTTGGTGTAATTATCTATATTTACCTAAGTCTTTATTTACAAAAGAAAAGTATTTTATGTAGGTAGTATATTACCAGTTATCTGGTTTCCATAGTACAAGCTCTGCTTAGTTTGGGATCAGATGACCGTGTGTGTTAATGTCCCAGAATATTATTATTATTATGTCCGCTTTGTAGCTGCCAACCCTGTTACTTAAACTTAGCAAGTTGCTATACCTATGCACAACATAACGGTCCTGGCATGCAGCGCAGATTCTCGCATTGCACTGCCTTTCTGATGTACAATTAAGGTCAATATATTACTTTACTTACACCATCAAAAACACAAAAGGATGCTTGCTTTTAATCGACGGGCCGGTGGCGTGGTCGGTAAGATACTTGCTTTTCACGCCGTAGGTCGTGGGTTCGATTCCAACCCGAGACAACACCTTGTGTCTGGGTGTAATTATCTATATTTAAGTATATATTTACAAAAAAAATATTATACCAGCTATCGTGTTTCCATAGTACAAGCTCTGCTTAGTTTGGGATCAGATGACCGTATGTGTTAATGTCCCACTATATTGTATTATTATTATCTATGATAATCGTAACATGTAGTCATGTACAACTCACGACATCACGACTCCACTCAAGCCGGCCAATGAAGGCAAGCAAGAGGTTGGAGATCTGACCCCCTTAAGGGTTCATTCCAGCCGACCAGTAAAGGCAAGCCGGAGGTGAGGGACAGGACCTTCTCCCTGGAGCACTCGGGTTCGTATAGTCGCTACGCCAGAACTGCTCGCCACAAGCTGCTCTACGGGCTTATTATTATTATAAACTTATAGCACCCCATTTTTGGTAGGAAATGAAATATTATGTCACTATATAATAAGGGTTACTATAATAATAATAATAATAATAATCATTTATTCATAACCCAACACAGAAATTGACAGCAAGATGGAAAATACAGAGATTATGGGTCAGACTAGTAACTTTACACAAAGAAAATGGACCCCTGTCTCCAAAACTATCTTAACTGTACTATTAGAGTCAGTGATTCCTCATATAGGAGCGTCAGTGACAATAGAAATTTACACAATAAAAATCTATTATATAAAATTTCCATGTCACAATGTTTGTTACCATACTCCTCCAAAACGGCTTAACCGATTCTTATGAAATTTTTTTTGCATATTCAGTAGGTCTGAGAATCGGCTACTATCTATTTTTCATACCCCTAAGTGATAAGGGTTGTTCTCCCTTAATTTTTTTTTGATTAATAAATACGCGGTACGAAGTTCGTTGGAGCAGCTAGTATATGTATAAAAAAAACAAAAATACAATTTAGAAATATGGTAAGTACATGAAGAAAAAGAAAAAGCTGTTCATGTTCAAACATCATTTCACATTACCCAGCTGTCGAGGAGAGATGCGTGAAAACATTTTAGTCATCTTAAATTAAATGGCTTCAATGTGGGAGACGGGACGTGGTGCCTCACCTAAATCGTATGTGTCAACCTCGTGAACCTAAAAAGCATATTAACTACCTTTGTAGACAAAATACTGAATGAAATATCAACCTTTTGAACTCTAATGCTTACTACTTAAAACTCGTGAAATTGGAAAATGTATTTAGGACCTTCTATGACAATTTTATCAAAAGAGCACCACGTGACGTGACGTATGTACGAGTAGATAGGTTAATTGTAAAGCTACTCTCACTTCAACCCTTTTTAGTGTACCATTGCTGGGCACGGGCCTTCTCTCAACTGTATTACAAGATAAGACACTTTTGAGTGAGTTGAGAAAGTTTTGAGAGATTTGAGAGAGTTTTGAGAGAGTTGAGAGAATTTTGAGAAAGTTGAGAGAGTTTTGGTAAGGTTGTATAACCCTACCAAAAATTATGAGTTATTGAATGGCTCTGGTGTTAATTCAATAGAGCTAGTGTTCATTCGTAGAAAAAGAAACAGGTTCTTATAGGGTGATTGGTAATTAGTATAAAATACTTTACCACGTGGTAGCGAGCACTACCTTAGATACTGCAACCTTCCCAGCGAAAGCTTTTTGGAGAATTTTTTTTTAATGAATCTTATATGAAATATTCAGTCACTTGGTAAATATATTATACACTAATTCAGTCACCCTGTATGTATACCTTGTTTTTCCTTAGGATGCATATTATAACAACAAATATGGCCGCCTCGTAACCAGAGACTATATTCTTAGGGTAGGGCCACCATGATTGAATACATTGAATGATTTGTTAAAAGAGTGACTGAATAGATTTCTAATCATTCATTATTCGGAACCAAGAAGCTTTAAATTTAATAAAACACTGGAATACAATAATACAGTCGTATCTCAAATAAATTGTTGAAAACAGGAAATATTATAAATGTTTAAAAAATATGAAAATATTAAAAAAAAACGTTTCAACGACTTCTTTGATATTTTTCTCTTTTTCTGGCCAGTTACCAAAATTAAGATGAGGGGTCAAACAAGCTATTATGTTAATTTTTTATTAATCAATAATCTGATAGTGAATCTGAGTAGGTTAATGCGGATGCGGGATGAACTCTGTGTTAGTTAGGGAGGGAGGAGTCATGCGGTTATAAAAAATGAAAACGCATGCGCATCGAAGTTATTTGTTGCCGCAGAAGTATCGTCTGCGGGCCGCACTTTGACGACCGCTGCTCTAGATGAATACCGATAAATTGACTACAACCTTACCATGTATTAAACTGTTAAGGACAAAATCTTTTAAAATAGGCAGAGCTGTTTTTTTTTAAACTTCTGAGTAACTTTTAAATCTAGGCACATAGATACATAAATTATCCATTTTGGTGTAAACGTTCTCAAGTAATGACGTGACCAAGGGAAGCACAGATTGATTTTATTTAAATGATCGTTTAGAACATTTGAATGATTGACGATACGATACAACTAATTATATTTATTATGCACTCAATTTCACACAGCATCAGTTACATGGTTAAAAAACAAAATTTTCATATTTAAAGAAAACAGTAATAAAATAATTTAGGACAATACTTTACATTAAAGTACGATCTAAACATCACATTTTCATTTGACTGGATATCATTCACTCAGTTCTTCCTAAATCTATGGTTATCGAATCCATAAAAATCTATGTCCACACTCTAATTTAAAAAGTATAAAAATGTCAAACAGCCCGTGTCCTTGCATAACCTGTGGTCATGAATTTTGGAATGTGTTCAGAATTTTATCAATAATTCGTATTTAACTGGTTGTTTTAAAACATTTTTCACTTAATTTCATAGTTAAAGTGTTTACTCAATGGATTAAGACATTTATAAGTCGATACATAGTGTGGTTCATTGATAAAATCGTGATATTCTAAAGTGACACGAAAACTGAAGCTTTGTTTACCTTTTTGGCACGGTAAGGAAAAACAAAGAATATACATGTTGGAGCTCAATTTTCAGTGTCCATTAGTAATAGTTTTAAGAAAATTGTAGACATTTTTTTCTAATAATCAAAAGATTTTAAAGCTAAGTAAAAAGTATGACATGAAAAATAAACCATTCGACTTATTTCGGTACATCAATCAGCAAGTTGATTGCAAGTGCTCACGCGAGATCAATCGAGAATCGAATAGGGTCACCCCCCAGTTACAGTTACAGAAAATATCGAACAACGTAAAACAATGGTAGGTATGCATGACTCAGGTGGAATGCGTTTATCAAGTTGATTGACCATACTGTCAATGACATTAGTGCTTATGTTAGCGGTTAGTACTCAATATTAAACAGTACAGCTGCTATATTACGAGTCTTTAAAGCAATTGTGATTCCGTTGGAAGAAAAGGTGGCGGTTATACAATCCGTATATGCATCCCTTTCTTTCAACGGAATCAATATCACTTTAAACACTCATAATACAGCATGGCCTCTAGACATCTTACATAGCGAAGCGGTAACGATAGATCGAAAAGACCAAAATGACATTAGATTGTCACGTGACATTTCGAAGGTCAAATGAAATGTCAACTTCATACATTTTGTTCTTTTCGTTGATTCTCTATCGCTTTTCTATGTAATTAGTCTGGAAGTCCAGACAGTAAAATTTGAATGATACATTCGAATAATCATTCGGATAAACTCACTATTCGAATTCGAATACTTTGGCCAGAGGCTAGAGGCAAACATGCTATCCCTCCAAGATTATTTAAAAATTACTGTGGAATTCAAACACTAGTAAATTTTGCATGTTCTACAGCAGAATGTACTTGGATGCACTAATCATGTGAACATCCTTTGTAATATTCACCTGCATTCAAATAAAGGTTATGATTATGATTAAGCTACAGAGGCAGTCAAAAATATACTAAGACTTTTGAAATTTCTCAGCATTAGTCTAAAGAATGTGCTGAATGACCTGACTGATTCCTCACAGTGACTTAAACATAGCCGGCGGTAAGTGGGTGATATTAAGTATTATATTATTTTCGCAGGAAATCGATCTTATTATTTACCAGACTGTTACTAGGGTCAAGTAATTTTTACGGTACGTCAAATTCACACTCAGCGCATTAATCATGGGAGTAGTTATTAACTATGTTGCTTTGTCACGCAACTTGTAGGGTACCTACTCATTTACAGGAAATGGCAAAGCTTGATAAAGCAGAATACTAACGCTGAACTTTGAATAAGTAGTTATTAAGTATCACGAAGTCGACGAGAATACGACTGTTAAATGTTCTCTACATATAAAATAATACAAAAATACCTTAATGACCTGAAAGGTTTTTTTTCGTTTATTGACTACCTAATTTAAATAATCTAGTTTCGCCTGACAATAAGTACCTTGGTCGCCTAGATAAATCTGTGGGTATCGACCTGATACAACATAGCTGGGTCCCCGATATAGCAGCGGAAATGAAACAATTCACACATAGATGTGTGGGTACGACCGGGGATCGAATCGCGAACTTATATTTTGAAGCCGAGGCCGATACAGCTGTGCCACCGCTGTTCCCTAGCCAATACACTAAAAAATGTTTATTAAATTTATTAAATAAAAAAATAAGGTTTAGTTTATTAATACAAAACTTAAAAATATATTTTTGCAAGATTTACAACCAAAATATTAAATTAAATTATTTGTTTGTTCCTTTCGCGATTGAGACAATAGGCTATTGGAGTTTGGAAGCGAAACGCTTTATTGAGGACGTGACTCCATGTGACTCCTGCGCCCCATCGTACCCTGTGCAAAGACTGGCCATCGCCATTTAAAGAGGGAATGCAGTCAGTGTGATGGGCACTTTTGAACCGGGTAGTTCAGGGTGGGCTTTATTGACGAGCATTTTATGTGTATATTTTAAGATGTACATATTTGAAATTATAATTAAAACTACAATCACATCTTACTATTATATAATATTATAAAATTCAATATGTTTTATCAGAATAATGCATTGACAATTTGTAATAAGCAACACGGGAAGCTCAAGACCGCCCCCATACAAGTATCTTGTATTACTTACTGGGGTTGTCTTAATTTTGTGCATTATGTATTACTTGCATGAGGCACTATAAAATACTTAAAAAACACTTATCCAATGCAAAACATAATTGTAAGTCCACCTAAAAAGGTTCATATACCAAACAGTTTTTTTAAAGGCGGCGTAGCCTTTGACTAAATAGATTTTCATTCTTGGATATTAATTTATAGTCATTTTAAACTTAAATCAATCTTATTTTTCATAATCTAATTCATAAAATTCTTGCTAATTAATAAAAAAGAATATAGATTTTATTTCGAACACAAGGATTCATTTTAGTAACAATATGCTTAGGACTATGTTAGTGAATAAATTGATGAAGATTTAAACAATATTATATTGAAACCAATTGTGCGGCAGACATGCATCTACGTACACAAAGGTTCAATATAGGCGAGTCATGGCCATCATTTGCAATATACAGTTGGGGCTGGCCTGAACTCTGCTGAGCAAGGAGGCTGTTCTTTTGCGCAAAATCGCAAAAAAGTCAACCTTGGCAAATAAAAAAAAATCAAATGAATAAATTTAATTAATAAATTCATTTAGATAGAACAAAATATGCACTATTATGACTTCCTATATTTTCTTATTTATAATACATTTCTATAGTATAACCAACGGTACTATGCTAGCAAATAGCTATAGATGTTTCATATAAAAATACCATGCAATGAAACAATGGAGTAGTGTGTAGGCAGCAAAGATATTACCCACGCTTGAGCACGTCGGTGAAAGCGAAATACTTTAACAGGTACCATCTACCTTAAAGGGTCCCTTAATCGGTTCAAATAATTTACATTCAAACGTTTAAATACCGTTATTAAATCATACAACTTATTTATGCAGCAATTTATAATAATAACTGGCTAAAATTTTTGATGACCTCTGAAATCGAGCGGTATGAGCCGTCCGATTGGGCTATACTGCGCCCGGAAGGTCGCGGGTTCGATTCCCGCCCCGGACAATCTTTGTGCAACAACGGAGCAGTGGTGGCGCAGCGGTACGGGCTTCGCCTTAGAAATATAAGGTCGCAGGTTCGATTTCCGGTCGTGCCCACACATCTTTGTGTGAATTGTTTCATCGCCGCTGCTCAATATCGATGAAGGAAAACATCGTGAAGAAACCAGCATGCCTAAGAACTAATCATTCAAGTAGATGTGACATCCATCAAACCCGCACTTAACAAGCGTGTGTGGATTACAGCTTAAACTCTTTCAACTCGTAAGATAGTTGAGAGAAGACCCGTGTCCAGCAGTGGGACATTAAAAAGGGTAGAAGTGAAGTGATAATGTTTTTTTTATCAGTGACCAGTTTAGAGCCTCCGTTTTTAACATTATTCCCGATTCTAGGATTTCTAGGTCAAACATTGTTTATGATAAATAATTAATGAGTCGTCTATATTTAACTAATTAGAACCGATTTACATTGTTATCATGGATTATACCAATTACGAACCTCAGAACGAAAAGTGGTTCATCACAAATCCGTTTGGCACACGGCCATCAGTTTCAAATAACGTAGCTAGCATTGATACAGGGTGTAACAACTAATATGCCTTTTAAATATTGCTGTGACTGCCTCTGTAGTGTAAATGATATTGCGGGTTCTAATCCTGCGTTGTACAAGAACACTGTTGAGACGTTCTAGATTCTCAGCTGTGTGATATCCTTGTGCCTCGAAAACTAAGTATACCGTCGGTCCTGCACTCGACCTTTCACCGGTTTTGCATTTGTGCATACACAAGAGCATTGTTATTACCTGCGTTCTCAGCTAGTCAGCTTAAACTAGCCGCCGTAGCCGTGAAGCCAGCTATAAGGGGTTAACAGCTATTGGTAGAGGTTCAATATGTTCTAATAGCCTATTAAAAGATATTGTTGAGTAGATCATATTAGCACAAATAAAGAGACAAGTAGACGCCTGCAGATCAGTTGAAATGTTGATAGGTGCTAAGTTTTAGGATGTTAAGAGCTGGATGGGTAACCACGGTAAAGATGTTTACACAGGCTCATAACGAGGAAATAAAAAAAAAAACACGAATATTTTCACGTTCATATTTTTTTTTTACAAAAAAAATCTTTTACAGTTTTAAAATCAGCACTATATTACCAAATAAATAAGTTTTACAAAAGTAAATAAAAAAAATACCTTGAAGATAGAATAAATTCCTTGTCAGAGACAAATAAAAAACACTGAGTAATAATTTTAAATATATAACAAATTGAAACGTCTAATACCTCAGGCCCCCCTGTTCTCGTAACCACAGAGGCTGTAAAGCATTTGAAAAATAAACCAGAATAAAATCTATTATCTTAAAGTAGGCTTGGTTTTCAAATGTGTTTTCAAATTTCTTTTTTTGATTTTTACTTTTTTTTTATTTTAAGTTATTCTTCATAAGATATTCACAATAATGTCTAACTTAGGTACTGTACTCTTTGTCGTGTCAGATTTCTGTTACACCCTATATGAAGTGATTATGGCATATACTATTTAAATTAAACATCATGGTTGGAATTTTCAAACTGCCCATTATGAACTCATTAACTAAATTAGGCAGTTTGTTATTGACGTTACCCTTGTCTGTCGAAGGTATTTGCAATCTTATTGATATTTTAAAACTTATGTAAAATTTTAAGTCTTGTGCAGATCCACGGAATACAAAATTCAATGGAAATGTCAAGTGGTTATGTAGGGGTAAAATTGTCTCTCGACTCACACAATTATACCATTAATCATTCAGGTCACAAACAAAAAATTGTTTAATTGGTGATCGCATTCAAGCCAAAATCACAACCTACTATATTCTTAAATGTACCTTGAGACGCGCGAATAGAATTGATTTTGGTATAAACAATATCTGACAGTAACTTGGCCATTGGGCCCCAGCGATAGTGCAACGCTCCCAATTCTTTAAGTTTCAGTTTATGGATGGAACACAGATAAAAATGTATGAAGCTACATTACCGTAATGTTCTAACTGTTCCTTAAATGAAAAAGCTATACAAATGTCCCACTTCAGTCACCGCATCAATTTAAAAATAGAAGCTTGGTGCGTTTTCGATATACGCTCGTACCTTGATAGCTCACCAACCGCACTCTTGTCACAACAGCATAAAGTACATTATAGTTTGAATTTCACTACTTATGTTATTACATTATTTCGTCAGCGTCGGGCTGAATGGAATTCGTACGATATGCTCTCCTACGTTGAAACTCAAATTCAAACAAATAGAATGCTCCATTTAGTCGATGTATGAATCGACTAGGAATTCGATGTTTTGAATCGATTTTAGTGTCTCGTTCAAAATCGTATTGTAATTAATTACAGATTTTTATTCTTTATAGGATTCATGAATAATGTAACGCGACCTTTGTAAGGAATGTTTTGATTTATTAATAGCGATGTCCTGAGACTCTTTTTGGAATCAACTGTAGACGTGCCTAGATTTGCAAAGAAGCTAAGATTTACCGAAGTTATTAAGTTTATGTTTAATTTTGTTTGACATTTTATTACAGACTGAGACAACCATTCACGGCAGTAAAAATAGTACTTACCGACAGAGTATAATAATAATTACTTTGAAAAATAATAACACGTTTCTACTCGTTAGGTCATTTCAGAGATTTTTGAAAATAATAAAAACTCGTTTAAAGTTAAGAACTACTACCTACTCCTTTACATATTTGCTGCAAGCATTCACATTTATGACGCGGAATATTTAATTGAAACGGTCACTTGAGATATAAAAAAAGACAGGTTCTAAAATGCTTCCTTGCTGAAGCCCAACAAACATAATACTTTTCTATAGTCTCTGTCAAGTTTAGTGACAGTTTTAGCATTTTAAGTTCCCACTAGAGGCTCTGTGATGAACTTCGTACAGAAAATAAGTTTAACATCGTTCTATGGTACTCGTAAAAAGGCCCTGCTCGGTCCATTTATTGATTACTAAGCTTTCGCCTATTTATCAAACTTACGTGTATCTTTGTTTAATGAATATCAATCTGTTTGCGTCATTATTAATGTTTGTGTAGCGTTACACGAAGGTGGAAAAATGTATGTACCTAATATAATATCACCTACCTCATTTATTCTTTAATGATTGTAATTATAAAGTTTGTTATTTTTAAAGTACTTAAGTACATTAATTATTGTAGGTAGGTACATTGAATTTATATTAATTCAGGATTTTTGTTACTATGTTTTGATAGTTATCAAATTTTTGATATTTGAACGTTACTTTTTTCTAAAAGTTTTCTCTAAATTTTCAACAACCATTTATCGAAAAGATAAAAGGATGTTGAAAAATTAGAACAATTTTTAACCGAACTAATCTTAACAAAACGGTAAGTCCTATAGACTGAACTGTAATGTAAACTAATGACAAAGTTCCTACGCCACTACTCACGAAATCCGTTACTTCAAAGAGCATTTAAAAACTAAATAAGTTTATAACTCTATAGATTAGCGTCCTTTTTCATAATTCTTCTAACAACCCTAAAATTTATAAGGCTCACTGAAGTACGATTTTACAAAGAGAAGCGAACCGTTACATGTATACATGTTTTTTGAATAAGGGAATAATAATAGTTATAATATTAAATTCAAATTCAAATTCCGCAACTCGTAGTCTCGTAAGTGCACTTTGCGTGATAGGATTGGCGCCGCTATTGCCAGCCCAGCTCCAGGAGCAATCCGAGCGGTCCCTTTTTCCGAAGGCTTCTTGAAGTGACCTCAATGATTCGAGGTGTTCCGTTCTGTGTCTCCCCACCCTTAGACAGCAGATGAACACGTGGTTGTTTCTTCATCCTCTACAATATAATGCCCTGCGTAGACAGCACTCTATTAATTTATTACCAAACCTAATTGTGTTTGCAAGTTTTACGGCTAAAAGCCGAAGTGTTACACCTAGTTCAGTCAGCTAAAGCTAGAAGCAGCCATTTACTAGTAAAACTTAGGTAATTTTTATTAGTCGCTCGTTCGGCTACAACTATTTTCACTTTCACTTCCACCCTTTTTAGTGTCCCACTGCTGGGGACGGGTCTTCACTCAACTATTTTACGTGTTGAGAGAGTTTAGGCCTTAATCCACATACGCTGGCCAAATGCGGGGTGGCAGATGTCACATGTCTTCCAATGATTAAACATGCCGATTTCCTTACGATGTTTTCCTTTACAGGTAGGTATTAAGTGGCGGATTTGAAACAATTCACACAAAGGTGTGTGGGCATAACTGGAAATCGAACTCTCGACCTTATAGTTCTAAAGCAAGGCTCGTACCGCTGAGCCACCGCTGCTCCTTAGAACTATTTAAGAATAATTAACATTTCTATACTTTGGTAAACAAATGCAAGTGACTTATAAGATTACGCCAAAAACTGCTTCAAATTAACTGTCCACACACAATAATATTTATAAAATCAGAATATTATCAGAATTTGGTTACCAGTACACCATAATTTGTTTATGATTAAACAAGTAAAGAAAATTAGAGTTATAGGTATAATACATTAGTCGTAATAAAAGTTCCCAAGCTCCAAACAAAAGATAAGCAGAAAAAGATACAAATATAGAATTTGGTAAGTGAAATTATCTTTACCTCTTACTGACTGGTTTTATGTGAAGCTTGCCCAGAAACTAGCCTCTCACTAAATTGTAGATACAGAAACTGTTGTACAGGCCGACCGTTTAATTTGCGTATCGCCATCTGAGGTACAAAGTCATAAAACATTAATTAAATATCTTAAAGAACTATTTAACCACAGATAAAAGTAATTAAAGACTATTCGTCACTAACTCCCATATCACTTGAATCATCATCACTGTCTGTGCAGCTTTAGGAGTCAGAATCTTGGCGATAGGCGATACGCGAGTTAAACGGTCGGCCTATAAACGAAGATTCTATGGCAACTGTTGTAAGGAAAGCGGTTCCACAGAGTCTACGTATCGCAGGCGTGTCTTTTGTAATCCATCATCTGTGACGTTAACTACAACTCACCATGTAACGCTACTGCTTTCTTTTCTTCCTTTACTTGGATTTTCTCAACTAAATAATATTATGATGCAACAAATAAAATAGGTGATAGTGAAGCTACCTGTGAATCTTACAAGCAATCTGCAAAGATTGACTGAACCTGAGTATACCTAATCATAACTAACTTATAATGAAGATACATAAATTTACAGCAAAAGATTAAACAATTGACAGGAATATTGGCCTAACTAAATAACAATCTCAACATTGAACTTAAAAAAGAGCTACTAACCTCAACCTTTTTTCTAATTAAATTAAGATTACAATTGAGTTTTTAAATATATTTTTTTGAAGAGAATTCTAGACCAAATAAACTAAAATCTAACTTAAAAATATAAAGTACTAGCGGTCCCCGCAGACGTCGTCCTGCCCGGTAAAGCAGTGCCAGCTACCGGGCCTAGAAATAGATTACGACTGATTGTCAGACCTATCGAATATTCGTATTCGTATCGTTTCCGAGGAGATTGTTTTTTCTCTACGTAAGAACCATCCTCGTACTTCAAGAAATATGTTAAAAAAGAATTAGCGAAGTCGTTCATGCATGATGGCGTGACCAAGGGAAAAAAGGATTTATTTTTATGTACAGATATTTAACTGTGTCTTAATTAACATAAAAGTATCTATATATTTACAACTATATCTAAAAGCTGAGCGTCGAGTAACTCCGCATAGCTGTCTTCTGGGAACGTTCCCAGAAGGCTAGCAGTAATGCCGCGCTTAATGGCAATACTAATTCTTTGGCTAAAATGAACGAAAGCCAGCCTTCTGGTGGTGTCAAAGAGGCGCTTAGATTACACTTAATTAGAAAACAACATTGAGCTCTCTCTATTTCCCATAACAAGAACTTAGTTATGTAGGACACACATACGAATATACAGAGACTTAGAACTATGAAAATAAAATTATCACTCGCTTGCTCTAGAAGTACATAATGTGAATAATTCAGTTATCGCATGACTAAAAGATATAAAACAACTTACATAATAAATTACTTAGTTAAATACTAAAGAGTTATGTGTTAAAAACTAGTAGTTATTCTGCCTAAAGTAGATACTAAACGCAGACCAAAATAGCACCAGCATTTGAATAATTAACCAAACAATAACAATTCAACGTTGGCTCGACGTTGTTTGCAATAATCAATTTTATTGAGGTTTAGTTGCTGATATGGCCAATACACATTCACCATCTTCATTTTGTGTAAAGCAGTTAATACACATTCGCCCAAGGTTAGCATGTTTTTGGCCAAAATATCGGATCTTTTGCAGTGTTAACACTGACTCAATTCAGTTCGCGACCACACCAATGTGTATAGTCTGCTAGGGAATTGATACTAAGAATTCAAAGAGTGGATTCTGGCGTGTCACACAATAAACGCACCTATTACAACTGTAGATGGTCGTAAATCTTAATTGTAATGTCAGCCTCGATAAATAAACAATAAGCCGAAGCAATAATCGTTTATAGTAATATATTATAGCAAAAGGCACATTTACCTTGCTAAAAGTTAAGTTCCTACAAAGTATTTTATTTATTAAAAAAATTATAATATATTTCCTGAATCAAATTGCTGAGATCGAGAGCTGGACACTTGCTTCTTACTTCTTCTACACGGCGCAATGGAATTTTATACGGTTTTTAGAAAATAAAAAGAGCTATAAGCCTAATTCGCACTAGCAAGTCCATAGAGATGTTAAAATTACACAAGTCACAAAGAAATCAAAATATCTCAAAAAGATCTTTCAACCAAAAAGGTTTCTGTTAAAGGCCTATTACCGTACGATGGTAAATCAATGCGTTTAGATTCACAGGTGCAGTATTTACGCGGAACGATTCGCATGCTATATTGATGTAATCGTAATGTTGTTACGTTCGAAAAAACTCGCCGGAGCGGGGAAAGTGACGCCTCAAGATCGTGAAAGGTACTTACTCGATCACCAATCAACGAAGACCTGTGACTCCCCTCTCTGAATAAACAAAGTGGGTACAGGAGACGACGTTCACTCATTTGAGGAGGGTCAAATTAAATTGGACACGTAAACTTACAACACCGAGCGTTCGGAATTCGAACTGCTTTCGCGTAATCTGCCTGAATAGAATATGGCGCCCTAGTTAATGCGCATCGGTTTTTGGTAATTTTGTGTACCTTTTTACTTATATTTGTAGGTGTTACGTGTATAAAAGACATTATTAAATGTAGAATTATATCTAATTAAATATACATATTTACATAGATGTAGCCTCAAAAACTAATTAGTGACTAATCGACTCATGTCGATAATAGATCGTTTGTTAATCATGTAATTATTGTCATTTCAAATAGTTTTACAAGGACTTTTTAACTCGGCTCTTAATAGAATGCATGTTTATAAATTACGATGATGGAGATGATGTCATGAAATAAGTATATAATCCAGATACAACTGAATTTTAGATTCAAATCTCGTTCTTATTTAGGTTTAATTTTAAGGTAGGTGTTTACCTATTAGGTATTCAATTAATTATGCCGTAAGTAAACATCTGCGGCTCGTTAATGAATTATCTTTTAATACTGACATATCTACTGAAAATTCAAACATAATTCAGACCTTACTACCTGCATTATTTACCTAACGATTAACAACTTCTACCTGTCTAATATATTTATGTCAAAAACCATGTGAAAACTCTATTTTACGCCTGTGTTACTGCGAAGTTACGAACGGAATTACGGATTTGTCAGTAAATCGATCTGTATGCTCGACACCGGACAAAGAAAACAAATTGAAATCGACAAACGAGTTGCCCTACAACTCGCCCGACCGATTGCGAGTTACGCACCCCGCGTCAACAATCTTACAATCTGTCCGACAATACCTGCGAATTAAATTTACGGCATTTTCAAGTCAAGATGGGTGTTATTAAACGTCAACGACAATTTACAATGTTGTTTTATTATAATATTAATATTTATGAATCAATAAAATAAATAAATTACTCATTTATTTTTTATTGTGATGTGATAATAGAAAATGCAGATATGCAGGAATTATAGAAGAAGTTATTTTAATAATCACAAATCTGCACTGATTAACATAAGCTAACAATTTTTAGCATAATAAGCAATTAATTTTGCCGAGACAGGTGAATGCGTCAGTATTGTTATTAGTCGTAAACGCCACGAGAAATTTTCTCTACCAAATTGTAATATCAAGATGATTGATGACATTGATATGAAAAAATCTAACTGGAAATACATAGATGGATATTGAATAACTATTTAATTTCCTTAAAACCTATCACGGCTCCTTAACTATCGTAGCAATAGTAAATAAGTGGTAATATATGTTATTCTGTCAGTTCATTAGCAGAAGCACGAGTTAAACGGCATCTAATTACGGTGGTATCTAAATACCGTGGCATAAAAACGGGAGATGGAAAGCGCACATCAAGACCGACAGGGCATTGCTTAGTGCACTGAACCCATGCCAACTGTCTGGCCGTCTAGATCACAGACAACCAGACTCCCAAGTTAAGACATTTTACACAAATTCGTTTGTACATTATTATGTTACTAAATTTTTCTTAATTTAGTAAAACATGAGTATTTCCTGCGTTAAGTATATCTTTTAACGTTGGTTTTTATTTACATATTATATTGATAAATAATATATTAATAGAAGATTAACAACAGTCATAGTGACTATGGATTAATAAATTATAATAATTCATTAATAATATAATATATTATACACTAATCTCACGATTGATTTATTCATTTATACAATTTTAATCTTATTGTTAGATATCTTTCGAATACAAACTAAAGATAAACTTTAGTACCTAAATCTTTAATTTGTATTCTAGAGATTTATTATATTTTATATTAAATAGGAACATTTATATTAATAAAATTTATTATTGACGATCAGTTAATTTACTAATTTAATTTACTTTTTAATAGATAGTCTCAAATGGATTTTTTCAGGGATGACTACGAAATATTCTTTTTATAAATAGATACGAAAAATTTCGTCGCCCACACGGGATGGATCCTTAGATTCCTTTAGTCAAGTCCCTTATAAGGTTTTATTAAATATCAATATTTTCATGCAACATTCGTGATGTATTTACACATTTTTGAGATATTTTATGTGTAATTTCAAATATCCTTAAATCGTTAAAACTTGACTAATAGCCGTTTCCGTGTTAAGCGCGTCCCCAGGGACTAAAGTAATATCCAGAATGAACATGTACGAGTATGTTCCTTTATAAACCAGCTTCTCGCCCCATATTATAGTCCTTCTAATGCAGGAGCACCCTTGTATGAGTCCTTTGTTTTGGATGCTGTTGTGAATATATCCATGAAGATTAAAACCAAGGTAAGTAAGCAAAGTGGTCAGTCCGCTAAGCGTCATTTAGGTTGTCAAGTTAGGTTGACATTTTAGCTAAAATTATCACTTTTTTTTTATAATGTTTTTAATACGTCTGAAATGTTTTTTATTGATGTACAAGACAGACTAAAAATAAAATTTAGTTATGTTTGGCTGAATTTTTCTGGTCTCTATTATGTGATATGATTTGCCGTAATATTTCAATCTTAAGCCGCCATGAATAAAAATTGTTACACTTTTACCTTTGATGTGTTTTTTTTTTATTTTTCATACAATTCCTCAATTCAATGTTTTTAATTAACTTCAAAAAGAAAAAGGTTGTGTTATTACGGATGACTTTATTTTTTTTAAATGGGACGCATTTCCATTTTTTTTTGCTTAATGTGGTTTATTCCGAAATGCTTTCATTTAAATTCGAAATCGTTTATTTATTGTTATAAAAATTCATCTTAATATAAACATAATGTAAAACGCTAATAATATACTTAAACATCTCGACGAGCTCGATCTCGTATTACAAGCCACCAGACTTGGCTTACATAATAATAAACTAGATTAGCTCACTCAGACAGACTGTCGAGACTTCATTTTACAATTTTCATCCAACAAAGTACTCAATACTTCTTACAGTCTGCAAACATTCTTGGGTACGATAATTAAAGTAATACATATTTAGTCTGTCAAATTCTAATGTCAAATTATAACCAAGATTAAATAGAAATTTTGTGATTTTTTAAATTAACACAACACATAGCGTTACGCCTCTATTGACGAAAGGCGTATGCAGAAGTAAATGAAAAAAATAAAAAAATAATTTAAAAGTAAATAAAAGTAAGTAAATAAATTAAAAATAAAATTTGTGGGCTCGTCACTCCATTACAAAATAAATACGGTCATAAACAATAAATATGTAAGCGTGACGTCAATTGACATTTTGGCGCAATACATCTCTATTATTTTTTATTAAGTACCAAAAGAAAAAAATACGCACGTGTTCAATATTTTTTAACTCACATTAAAATGTCATGAGTAATTTAAAATTATCACGAATAAAATAAAAATAATCACAAATAAAAATAATCACGAATTAAACCCGTCATAAAATAGTTTTATTTCAATGTGTGATATTCGCGTGATTAAGAAAACAATATTTAAAAACATTGTTCAAATACTTCACTCATTTTAGCATTTTCGTCAATTACTTAAAGGTCATTCATTTTTACTTCTTAAGGTCATGGGGCACCTGTGTTACATCGACCGATTTTTATTAGATTTTATTACGAATAATACGCAACCAAGTCAGTGACACTTGGCAATATTATCCAAAGTGACATTGGCATCTAAATATAATCTGTAATAACGTTTTCACGGCTGAGACGTACCATTTCAAAGGTCACTCCGTCACACACCAAATTATTTTTACGTCGGAACAAAATCTTGGGTTTTGCCTGTTGGAGTTCAATGACTTTGGAAATTGGATTAGCTTCGAACGTGTGATTCATCGATCTTCCTTGGACTATATGAAAGATCCCGCTTTGAAATAAATACAAAAAAAGGTATTACACTTATCTATGTTTAGATTAAATAGTAAAATATTTTGATTCGTAACTAGTGTTTCCATTGATTTTTTATATTCATTGAAAAATAAGTAAATTACTGGTTTAGTTCAAACAAAATATTTTTTTAAGTATAACGTTGTTTTTGAAGGTAGATCTTTATAATAATTGAAAATTCTGAAATGAAACAAGAAGATTTAGCTGGAGCACCAACAAAACACTTTTACTTGTAGACTTTACCCAAAAAAGCGTTCAGGCGATAGGTTAAAACGTTTGGCTATAAAAAAATCATGAAGCAATTAAATCCATTATGATTTCAATCAACAAATATGTAGTTCGGAGCGCAGTTTAATATTATTTTTACATTTATCTTAGAAAAAAATAAGTAGTAAATGACTATACCTACTTACAACGTTCTTGCTACTTAATTATGATTTAATTAGTAATATGTGAGTGCTACTAAGATACGAAACTTTGAACAATGCTTGCATCAGATCATTAAACTAATAGTTTTTAACAATTAAATTATTAAGGTACCTTGGTTCACAATATAATGGTACATATTTATTTATAAAAATGCGTGTTACGCTTTTATTAGCATCGCCTGTTTATCGTATGTAACGGAATCTTTAAATGTAATTTTTATCCACTTCAAGATCTCATACAAAAAGAATTGTGTAATAGTTAAAACGATTTGCACATTACTAACTGTTGGCATCTAAATGGAACATAATAGCAATTAAATGGGTCCTAAACGAAAAACGTGTAACTGCAATATTTTTTTTTAACTGAACGTATTTATATCAACGTTATCTGAGAATCTTCTGAAAAAGAAATTAAATACAACTTATAATAGGGATGATCACAACTTTTTGTCCGTCAGATAGATAAATTAAAGATATTGGACACGTATTTTTCTTTTATTTTGTATGACGTCCACACCTAGTTAAGTTTTATACAGAGTTATGACGTAGCGCACTCCCATTTCATAACTTTAATGCGTTATTTCTTAATAATATTAAGATATAACGCAGTGGTAATTGTT
The DNA here is from genome assembly GCA_936450015.1 of Meganola albula. NCBI lineage: Eukaryota > Metazoa > Arthropoda > Insecta > Lepidoptera > Nolidae > Meganola > Meganola albula. Next base: position 4,287,805 of record OW388156.1, on the reverse strand, counting down.
TCATTTCAATGATAAAGCAAAAAATGCGTGTCTAACATTATTTATAATATTACTGACTCATCCCTAATGAATTCAATAGTTATTTTGTACAGTAACCGACCATATTATGTAGATGTCGATACTATTTCAGTCAAATATCCGTCAACATGTAAATAAAGATAATTAACTGTTTATTCTTATAATTTTTTTTTACCCTACTATAGGCTGGCGCTTTACTACAACTTGCAATGATGTAGTCAGATACCAATTCACTCGTAATTACGAATGATTATCGGTGAGAAGATGGTAGCGGAATAGCCTCCATATGGTTAGAAATCTTAAAGAAGCAACAAATTGTTCCAGTTGGATGTTCCACACACCCACACACAGATTCTATTTCCTTTAGTCAGATAAATACCTAATTCTCCTTAGCTAGTCCTCTTTTGATAGACTTTATTTGCACCCTTTTACATAATGGAGTGAACGGCCGCGTTACGTACCTACATGTAAAATCGATAATTTACAGATTACCTTTTAAGTAGTAATTTATAAGTGGACTATAAAAAATGAGGCATTGTTTGTGATGCCTGCTTAGAATAAATAATACTTATTAAAAGAGTTGTAAGGCAAGAACGGTTTATTGCACTTTTTTGCTTATAAAAACGCACCGAGAACTGGTAGGTTCTTAGTGTGCATTGTACTCAAATTACAGAAAATATATTTTTTGTGTAAGTTGTAGAAAGCCTTGTTTCTTTGGTTAACATGATCAAAAACCAAAAAGCATCTATTCCGACCCGCCCTCTCATTATGGTGTCACTAGAAATCCCACCGAAACTCCGATAAAACTGTTTAAAATTATAATTTTAGGAATAGCACGGTGATGGGTGCAGATTTTGATAATCTCTAGTTTTCACAGGTGAAACATACAGTAAACATAATGCAGGCACTGCTTATCTCTAATAGTTCCCCATAGAATACATTACCCGTGGAGCTTAGTTCAGTTTGATAAAGCAATTTAAACCTCTCTTTTTTCTCTATGCTGTTTGTCTCGGGTGGGAATCGAACCCACGACCTGCGGCATGAAAAGCAAGTATCTTGCCGACCACGCTACCAACCCGTCGAATACATTAACCGTGGTGCTTAGTTCAGTTTGATAAAGCAATTTAAACCTCTCTATTTTCTCAATGCTTTCTCCCTTTGTGCCTGGAGGAGAGTGGACAATCTTAATTTTAGACTCCTATTATCTTTGTGATTAAATTCGTACGGGATCTAAGAGAGTTAAGGTGTCCCAGGACTTCAAATCCTGAGTATCCTTACGGCGCGGCTGTTGATCCTGGTTTACAGGAGCAACAGTGGCAGCATTGCGGTCCCATTATAAAAAAAATAAGTAAAAAATCACTCCATCTCTATCACTCAAAGGTGAGCAGAAAGAGATAAGACTATGCTTGTATCATGTTTTGTTGTGAAGTGCAAACGCAAAGTAATAGAGGTCAATATTAATAAAAGCTGATAAGATAGACATACACGTACATAACATCACGCTTGTCACCCGAAGGTGTAGGCAGAGGTGAATACCACCTACTTTTCGCCCGTTATGTTTAGTTCCCATATGTAATAGGGGGTGAGATTATTGCCGTTCTTTGGGCACAATTCCAAACTTCTTCAACACTGCTTCATTCTTTTAGTAGGTACATATATTAAAAAATACTTCTTGCTCGCTGGTATTTGGCTAGCGTATGTGGATGAAGGCCTAATTTCTCTCAACTCACAAGATGGCTGAGAGAATACGTGCCCATGATATGAAAAGGGTTGAACTGAGTACCTTATATTTAAAGGCCAAAGAAAATACTGCTATGTCACAGCTACTCTTTGCTGAATTAAAATTCGTGATTATTTAGAACTAGCTGATTGACGTACTGTTTTCATTGCAACTCTGTTTGATACCAACTCTAATTGAAAATGTTTTAATTAGAAACTTGATATTTGGGTTAATTCTTAGATATACAAGCATTTATTGGAACTTAGTTATCCTAAAAGCTAGACGAAAAAATCGTAACCGCAACGGATTTTTTTTTAATTTTAATTGTTTTTCATACTTTTAGTTACACTAACAGCGGTGGCGCTGCGGTACGGGTCTCGCCTTAGAAATATAAGCTAGCGGGTTCGATTGCCAAGTCGTGCCCATCTTTGTGTAAATTGCTTCATTTCCGTTGCTCAACATCGGTGAAGGAAAATATCGTAAGGGAACCGACATGTCTAAAAACTAATCATTCGAGGACATGTGACATCCACCAACCCGCACTTGGCCAGCGTGTGTGTATTAAGGCCTAAACTCTCTCAATTCGTAAGATAGTTGAGAGAAGACCCGTGCCCAGCAGTTACTCTTTTACGCAAAAACTACTGGACGGAATAAGATGAAATTTAGCACAGAGATAGATTATGGTCTGGATTAAGATATAGGCTACTTTTTATTCCAATAAGTTCCACGCGGGCGAAGCCGTGGGAGGAAACTAGTGATAGTATATCCCAGTTATGTGGTGTCCATAGCGTAAGATCTGCTAAGCTTGGGACCAGGCCTTGCTTCTACTTATTGTGCGAACTACAAAGTTGTAGAATTCGCTGCCGGCATCTCTGTTTTCGATAGCTAAAATCTGCCTGTCTTCAAGTCACCACTAAATCTGTATTTACTGGGTAAGCGCATTACATCATAGACTACATTGTTTAACAAGAAGTAAGTTGTGGTCAAGCGCAAGAGCACCTAAATATTAAAGAAAGAAACTGACTGACATAGGTACCTATCAATGCACGGGCCAAACCTCTGAGTCGAGAGACTACAATTTTCGCACATAAGTAAGTTCCGTGTAAGTCCTAGGGGTGCAAGAAGAAAGAAGAAGAGGAATTAGCGCACAAAGCGCTTTGCTTTCACTTTTATTGTGCGAACTGCCAAGTTGTGGAATTCGTTGCCGGCATCTGTTTCCCGATAGCTATAATCTACCTGTCTTCAAATCACGAGTGAATCGGTATTTATTAGGTAAGCGAGTTCCATCGTAGACTGCAATATTGCTTCCCATCCGGCATGTAGTGGTCAAGCGCAAACCTTAATAGGATAAAAAAAAATTAAAACACCCCCTAATTTAACGGGGACCACGCAGGTAAAGCCGCGAGCAGAAGCTAGTTATAAGATAAAAATAATATTTAAACAAGCTGTGCAGTATAGAAGGCAGTCGCTATATCTATAAAAATACTAGCGACCCGCCCCAGCTTCGCACGGGTGCAATGTGTTATACTTATTAACCTTCTGGAATCACTTTATCTATTAAAAAAACCGTATCAAAATTCTTTGCTTGGTTTTAAAGATCTAAGCATACATAAGGACATAGGGACAGAAAAAGCGACTTTGTTGTATACTATGTAATGATTAAAAAAATAATTATCCATTGAGAACAAATTATATTACAGAGAGAACAGTATGAACAAAGAAGTTAATGACCCACTAACGTAGATTGCTGTATAACCAGTGTCACTTGTTTCTTTAAGTACTTACCTACTAAATACTTTGGTGAACGCGCCTCTACTGATATTTCCTTGGCTTCACATCGATACACTCTTCATTCTAATGGTCCCAACATTTGATCAAAATGCAAACTGGACAGTGATCTTGAGTAGTACCAACCTACGCAATGCCCTTGGACAAATTACTTGACCAATTTAAAGTACCTATATAATTGTCCACAAAACTATTGTTACAGATACCTACTAATCAACCGCAATATAGGTCTAATGCAGTAATTAATTTAAGTCGGTACATAACATTGAACTAAATTCGTACATATATACAACAGCATAAAATGACCTGTCCGTGTATAATTAGCCAAACAATTAAACAATACTTACAAAGTTTAGTATGTAAAAGATAGTCACAGATGTTATTTGTTTATTCTGCGCTCTACCGCTCTCTATTTGGCTTATCTACATGTTGGACAGTGTTTGATCCAATATTGGCTACGTACGACATAAAGCGCGGGCTCACTCGTGCACTCCGACTCGTCTGTTTTCGTGACACTTCGGCTCCACTCGGCCTTGTGACGACGCAACGCGGACGTGCTCTTTTCGTTCAACATCGCACAATCGCCGATTGGTCTAACTCGCTAACTGCATTGGAATTTCTTTAGTTAACAGTGTTACTGATATAAAACAATGCGTTCTTGCATTCACTTGGTAAACTGAATAATTAGTAAAGTTCTCTAGAGAGGCATCACTTTGAATATCGAATGCTGAATAACAAAAGAAAACAAAAGTAACCTAGCAAAGATTTGATGACTCGAGACATACCCGCTGGCCCATTTTAGGCCATCAGCGTAGGTGGATAAAGTTGATTGTGTCCAGTAAACGGCAATGAGTTTGTTCCCAATTACATAGGACATAAAACATATTTGGTAAAAGAAAACTGCTTAAACGTAGCGTGGGCATGGTATTAGTAGAAATATCGAACAATTAGTCTATATGTGAATAATTTAAATAAAATTACTTATGAATTATGATTTTATTGGAAATAGGGCGTTGAAATACATGTAGTATTTTAATTTTCCTTCTAATTTGTTAATTATCAATATTTGTGCTCTAATTATTCAAGTCAATTATGAAGTATCTAAGCGATGGTTAGAATATCCAAATTTGGGCATACAAATTCCCCGATATGCCAAATATGGAAGTAAAGGAAATTTATTGAAATATAAAAATAATACGAATAATAATACCACAATTGAAACGATTTCAAACCGAACTCTGAGGTAGATAATTTTGTCATCATTAACAAGGTTAAAACGGAGAAACTATTAGACGGTGATAACGATACAAATACAATAAATGCTTTTTAGATCAATTAAAAAAAATATTAGGTCGTATGGGTCACTGTGTGATTGACTGACATTGAAACGGAATGAAAGGAATATTTCGATGATGGTTTTTGTATACCGTACCTACACAATACTTAAACATATTTGAATTGAAAAATTTGACCACACTTTCTAATACAAACTTTTTTAATGTTTTAGAAACATTTAACATTCTTGGTTGTTAAAAGCAATTAATTCAATTGAATGAGGAAAGGATACAAAAATATGGTGTAAGGAATAACAAAAATGATGATTATAAAATACAGCTGTGGAATTTAAATCTCACATGACCAATTATCAAAAAGAAATTATATTTCCGCTAAGCGTAGAGTTTCAATAATTCCATTCAAACATTCCGAACAGATATAAAGCGGTATCCCCCACGGTGATTTGCCGCAGTTATTAATTAACCAGTCCGACCGAGGACCGACTATAGCAACTATATCAGGATCAACGCTATTTCGAGCGATGAACAACTCCTATTTGCTTTAAAAATGTGTCAACTGAAAGATCATTAATTAATCTTTTTTTTTTTTTTACTTAGCCGATATTTTTGTAGTTATTAAACGCAAATGTTTGCCTATATTTAAAACTTCGGAGAAAGTTTAATATGATTGATCCGGCAATTCTTAATGAGGCTCTACGAAAAGAGTTTGGACTACAATATAAAAACTTTACCTAACGTCAAACTTTTTGAACCAAGGCCATTACAAAATATTGTTTTCTTACCGTAGATAATGTATATAATTTCCTACTGACATTCTATTAGGTTAGGAGTAAAGTTAGTAAATAATTATCATTTGTGTCATTTCCCAAATTTCATTAACGGATACATTGCTCTCATTGGAGAATGATTTCATTCTCATGGTATTCTCATGCTACGCTGCGCTGCCTACTTTAACATAATTTCTACTAATACGAGAACAGTATTGTAAGTATAAAAATTCTTACTCCCGTATTCATTAACGTCTCATAAGCTCAGTTTAGCTAAAATAGGTTTATAATTCGTTTGTCTTTGTCTGTCATCTTCACATTTCTATTAGTAAGAAAGAGACAAAGTCCATTTTAACTAAAGGGTTTCATAAGATTTTTAAGAAAAAGGCCATTACTGTTGGTTTTTATATTTTCGTTACATGAGAATTAGCAAATTATAAATCAGTCAGTTTCAATTTTAATATATTGGCTATACGTCACAGATAAAGTTAGAAGTTACATAAGCTGAATATAAACTACTCGACGTTTGATAAAGTGTTATGCATTGAATTACATGTTCAGCGTTGATAACATACGGTAGTTGTTGGTTATGTTTCCGTATTGTGGCCTAAATAATTTTAATTCTAACAAAAAATATACAAAAGAAAGTAAACGAATAATAGTTTTTAGTATTAGATGACCCGGTAGACTTTGCACTACTACTGTTACGTTTTTGTTCTCTAAATAAATAGCCAAGGATAAAATTACCCATAAACAAAATTTAAAAAATTAATTTAAAAATTAAATTTCAATAAAATTAAATTAAAAAAAAAAAAAATTAAACATTTTGGGGTTATAGCGAGGCTAACGGCCTAATTTATAAAAACAAATTCTATTGTAATAGAATTTGTTTTTATAAATCCTTAAGCTATCAGTTATAATTTGAGAAATTTTGAGAATTCTAACTACATTTTCTTTAAGTGTTAAATAATTTATCAAAATCAACTTATCACTTGACTTACTGGTTTATGATAACAGCTTTCCTATGTTATTAATGTTATTTTAATTGGCATGTCTGATGTTAAACATTGTAGGTTAGGTGTTGCCAACGTGGATTGTGTATACTAGCAAAATAATCCAGTATAGTACGAAATATGTGATTTACAATGCTATTTATTTGAAGACTGCTTCAGAATTAATTGGCGGATTTAAATAAAGATATTGCAGAACTTTCGAATACTAATTTGAAAACAAAATCCAACATTGCACGGAATCGTGAATAATTTAGATCATGTAATCTATAACGTTCATATAAAACCGAATTCGACGAGCTTGTTTTGATCATAGACGTGTTCTTTATTTCATCATCAATCGCTTTCATGAGTAAAATCTATAATTTTTTGCCGGATAATCATCTTCGTTTCTAATATTCACCATTTTAAATAGTGCCATTTTTATAAAGAACGTATTTAACCCATTCTTTATTATTATTTTATGTCCTGAAGCGGCATCTCGATCGCAACGGCCAATGTTGAAAAACATAGAAGATCATTCGTATTGTTTGTCTTGTGGAAATTTCCAAACAACGCCTTCGCACACAACTTATTTTAACGATTAAACTGGAGTTACGACTATTAGTATTTTGTTGATTCAGTCTGAGCAAACGTGCCAGCTGACTTACTAGATCCTTGCGTCGGCTAACCGATATTATGTTAAGTTTGTAGTACGCCGGAAACGGTAGAATATTATGGACCCTAGATTTTATAACACCCTGTAAACTACAATATTCTGACAAATAAACAATTATTTCATTTTTCAAGTTGAGTACTTCCCAATTTCTGCGTTTATGTGGTTTTCTCCTTCAATTATGACTACTTTACCTATCAGTTACAACATTCAATGTCTATAATGATGTGGGGTATTTCCTCTCTACGGAATTTTCTATGCAAACATTTTTCAAGCATGCTATATATTTGTTATTTTATCAGTGTTTTTACATTATGTGTTTACCCGAACTAAAAAATAAATATCATCATCATCATAGAGCAGGTGTATTTACTGACATTCTGGATTATTTGTATAAAATACATACATAAAAAGATTTGTATTATCTATGCGGTCCAATAGCCACGCGTCATTTTATCAATATTGTTAACGATATTAGTTTGTTTTATCTTAAACGTCACTGCAACACACGTTTTGATAGCGAAAATTTAAGGGTACCATGTCCAACCGCCCCGTGACCTCGAATATTTATCGGTCGTTGTCTTATTGTTTGTGGAGGTTTTTCACGACGCCAGTTCATCGCGAGTTTACACTCGGATGATGTCATTTGATGTGCAAAAATTGTATACTAAACGAATTCCATAAGTAGCAGAAACTATAAACTGACGTGGCGTTCACGTGATGCCAATGTGAAGGGCATCCGACAGTGTGACCCATAGCAAACGTTCTTTTCTCCGTGTAAAAATATCTATATTGTATGATATTGGCGTTTGAGATGTTTGAAATGTCAGGTTAACATTTCGCACGTGCCTGCGCTCCCGTTTATTTAAATATAATGGAGTCTTGAGCCATCAGCTCTATTAAAAGCATCGATTTAACGAGCGGAATGAAATGGTACACTCAGCTTACCTACACAGTAAATATGGGTCGGGTGCGTCGCGCGGCGAGTTGCTTGCATGTAAACTCGCTCCGAGTAGCCCCGCGCGCTCTTCCCTCACGGCTTCTAATGAAATAACAAAGGTAAAACACCACGCTTCGATTGTCTGTTTTAGTACTTTGTAAAACTTATTGTTTTCGCTAACGATATCATGGAGCTCGTTTAAATTAATTAATACCTACTTGTTTTGTAAATGATTGATGATAAATGATTTAGGTAGTATCTGTCACAAATTCATAAGAGTAGTATACATATAATTGTGTCTCAATCCAGAAAAAACCTAAACAGAAAGTAAATCATCAGAGTTTTTAGCGGTTTTAATTAGTATCTCCCTACTTGGATGATGTCCATCCATACAAAAAGGATTATTTTTATCAAAATTAACTATTGTTTACTTCTACATAAATATTTACTTAATCATTTTACTTGAATAAGCAAGAATAAGAACTTTAACGGTCGATGATGCCCTAACCTAAATAGCGTTATCTCTTGAATCATTTATCAATCGTTCGTTCCACTTTACAAGAAGTGCCAATTACCATTTCCTTGAGAAGGTTACGTAAAACCGAGCGACTTTAGTCTGACCGTTATTCTTTCTGGTCGCCGGGGAGGCCGTTGCACCGGTACCGCTTTCCGAAATTTTGATTGCAAAAGTGTGAGGCGTCGCGCGAGCGCTCGGTGTCGCAGCGTCTCGGCCCGTGCCTGGCTGCGGGCGGAAGTTACGGTGAACGGTGCCTCGGTGGCCTTGGCGGCGCCGCGGCCGCGCGCCGAAGGTGAAAGTCTTGACGGTCCGCAATTATTGAACCTCGACCTGCCATCCTCCAATATTCGGGTTACACCAACAAGTCAGACTATCATTGCTAATGCTCCACACTACTTCCGCATACTGGTTAAACACATCAGAAGCAAATTAAACAACCAAAATTATATAAAACACCCAATGATAGCAATAAATCAGTGGTCAGACAATTATGTTTGTACGAGTAGAAACGTTGGGCAGCACCTTCACGGTTGATTGAATATGACAGTTTGAGGGTCGATCCGACATCTGCTAGTATCATTACTTGGCGTGCATTCAAATTTAAATGTATTCTCTTATTCGGTTGAGACGTTCTTTTTCGCTGGAAATAGCTATGACACCGTTTATTGACTACAAAAATACCGTAACAAAGTTAGATAATAAACTTATCACCTACCCGTCAGAACTGAGATTAGGTACCTATCTACGGCAAGAAAAACGATTTGTCGAGAAGTACAGGTAGATAGTGATAAACCACTACAGACAGGAATGGAAAGAGCAGATGCTATTGTTAATAGAATTCACTTTACAGCACAAAATGCGTACGCTACCTGATAGCTGATGCTAGTTACCTGTCACAATTATGAAGTGTACGTATGTACCAACTGCATACAATATATCTATCATTATAATACAACTACCTATCCATCAAGTGTATATAGAGTTAAAATAAAAATAACAAGATAAATGACCAGAAACGACAAAATTGTTGATCACTGTACAGAGTAGACGTTTTACGGCGGAACTTGACCCTATTAAGTTCTTACCTGAGTAGTTACTTATAAAAGAATTTTGTTTACGGTTCCTACAAATATTTTAGTAAGACAATCCTTTGAACAATGCAGATTTATAAATTCCGAGAAAGTTATATGTATTATTGCAAGTTGTTTGAGGAATTGTAGAAAATTGGGTTTGTGGAGACAACAATACTTGTCCATAATAATCTTTAACGAATTCCTGAGAAACAAAATGTCCAACAAAACTTACGGTCTAATTCATAAAAATCTTAAAAGCCTCTATAGTTAAAATGGATGTTTTCTCTTTCTTATTAGTAAATACCAAGATGACAGACAAAGACAAACGAATTATAAACCTATTTTAGCTATCATAAGCTGGTAAGGCGTTTATGAATAAGAGGATTAGTTGCTAAATCTTCATGTTATCATTGGATTTGTAAAAGCAAGCAATTAAAATACTAAACATGATTCCTGAGGTCAAATGTTAAAAAATGTTTAATTTTTTAGGTATATTACATATAAAAATGTTGGGCAGGCAAATTAAAAACATGCAATTTAACAAATGAGGGTATTTAAGTTTTAAGTAAGATCTAAAAGACTAAAATTTAAAATTTAGTAACTTTGCCTATCAATGGATTTGAGACGTTTTAGTTCTGCCGTTTTTTATGTTAAGATCCTCAGAAGTTTAATATGTTATGGTTTTTTATTCACATGGGCTTGCACTTGATCACAACTTGCCTGTTGTGAAGCAATGATGTCGCATAGGCAGTAAATACCGATTTCTAGTGACTTGAAGACAGGCAGATTATTGCAGATTAGGATTCCATAAGAAGTTTGTAGAATTGCGTAGGTAGAATTTCCACCAAATATCGGTGGCGTATAGCCGTTCCTCTACTTATCCGATAGAGGAACGGGGATGAGGGAATAAGACTATGTAATTCCAACCAACACTCTCCGAAGTGTATTCGATAAAATACCGAAAGACTAGCAACTCAACGGTGGTGCTCAAGGCTTTGCAATCAAGCCTTGACGAGGGGCTCGTTGCCAATAGGCCTATTGGCTCGCCTTTCAATAGACTCAGAGACTCCAACGCCTTGAGTTGATATTTAGCTGACCCATTCCAAAGATGCGACCAGTGCTTGATCAAACTTGATATAGCTCGAGCATCTGTTATGGCTTCAAGTATACCTAGCTTTTGGCTGATAGATGAGCGTTGGACCGAAATTGAGGGTCAAAGTTATATTGACGTCAAGAAGCTCAATAAAAAAAAATGAAATTGCTGTAATCTCCATCAAACAAAGAGGCAGTAAAAATTATTTGAAATGTCAAATTTATCAATACTCAATAAACATAGCCTGACGGTCTGATTTCTATTTCCTTTCACTTTCGTAAAGAGTAACATGGTTGGAGGCAAAAAAAGTTTCCTGTATTTACAAGAAAATTCTTGAAGAAAAAAATATCGTGTGATTTTCCTCTCACAGTAAAGTCGCTGAGCGAAGTAATTAAAAATCTGTTCAAGATTTGAATTGCCTTCATGTTTAAGACAAAGGTGTTCACAGTTTGTTGGGATTCTACAACTTTTAATGTACGACACAAATTACAAATTGTACTCATTGGATAAGTCAGAAAAAGAAATTTTAGGCCATCTACAATAATTTACATAATAACAACTTCTGATTTGGTTTACTAGTGTCATTACACTGTAAAATATTATGTCGAGTATTGTATTTATAATCAATCTATTCCTTATTACATTTAAAGAGGTTTTAAGCTTTATCATGGTATACCACATACCACTGATCATCAAAATCCTGCAAGGGCGATTGGCCCCTCTGTGTACAGACGATTAAAACTTAGTAGATCAATTGTACAACAATTACTATCGTTGCTGTTTGTAGCCTTGAATATCAATTGGGAAATATTTTTAGTGATCGTGTTTAATTCCAATTTAGTTTGTTCATATACAATATTCATATTAGTATTAAGATTACCAAGAGGATTTTTACCAAAGCCTATGCAAATATATTTAAAGGGAATCAAACAAGTGTAGAAAACCCGCAAGTGTAACTAGATATTCAAAAAAGGGTCACCATCAGTGGCACCCTATAAATAAAAATTATCAAAAGGCACACGGATTACAGTGAAGATAATGAGGTATCCTTTGCTAGGGTAGCAGGCATCCATGGGCCCGCTTGCCCGCCTGCGCGCCCTCTGTAAATCACCACAACTTATGTAGGCACAGAGAACAGACGCAGTTTGGCGTGCGGAGCCGCCTCTAGCAGTCGTACGTGACTTATTTTCGACTTAGTTATGTAGTAGCGCAGCTCGCTCGCCTGTTTGGACAAGTGCTAAGTTGATCGTTTTATGTGATACACCTCGTTGGCATTATGTTTAATTTAACCGTTCGATTTTTGAACAGTTTTGTGTCGTATCGTTGCAATTAATTTATTTCTAATTAAACTGGAACTATTGCACTCTTTTTGGACTGTTGATTTTGGATTAAATTACAGGTAATTAAACTTATTATTTTAACTTAGTTTATTGTTATTTAAAAAAAATTGATCAGCTAAAACTTTTTGTGATCTGAACAATGCAGTTAGTGATTTTATTGGTAATATCTTATGTAATAAGTATAATATTTGCATCTGTGTAAGCACTTATTAAATATATCTGACTGCGCGTAATATTTAATTGCATACTTATTGCTTCAGTTGTACATATTATTATAACATTATCTAAAGTGTGTTGCTCAAACATAACGCCAGTTTAAAAATTTAATTGACTATCGTGGAAATAATTTTATAAGCAATAATAAAATTGGATACAAATTAAGTGTAATATTTATTTCTTAGTAAATCTAAATAAGAAAGGAATAGAGTATTTATGGAAATTAATTTTGTGGCATACCATGACAGAGATAGCAGGACAAAGAAAGAGGATAAAAATAATAACGTACAAATAAAACTGTAGAAGATGTACAGTTCTGGACTATGCATTTCCTTCCATGTAAGCAAATAATAAAACACATTATCTGTTTAATAAGGTCATATCGTCGTGCTAAAGTGGAAATGGCGTAACTACATTAACTCGACTAATTAAGCATAACTACCTTATTGAGCAGACAGACTTAACTTCACTAGTGAGGTGATTGTTATTATTGTGGAATTTTTAATCTTTATCTGTGCCAGTTCTTTTGTTCGGATTAGCTATCGCTGTCTCCCTTGCTCTCGAAGAGCGTGACAATCGTCATTCGAATTCGACTACCTACCAAGATTTTCGGAATTGGGGTTCGTGACTCAATAGTGTTAACCATTTGAGTTTCATTTTGATTTGAAATTAGAATTACATTGGTTATGATGACATTTTTTACTTAGACATTTCTTTTTTAACTAATAAAATATCAGATGTTGTGGAAAGTTACCTTTTTGAATCTATCTAAATTTTAATTGGATCAAAATGGTCATAATGTTCCCCTCTACCGCTAAGTACACACTACCGTTACAAGTTGTTGCCAACACACACTCGTAAACACAGCTCGGTACATAAAACTTATCATTTGTGTTTAAATATGGTGCTGTTGGTGAAATAGGTAACTTTATCAGTATTAACGCTAACGTTTCTTTGATCATTGTTCGACCCCGCCCAAAATCAACAAAAGGTGAAACAAAAACTAATTTGTTTAAGTCTGTGCCTTTATGTATTATATAGTTTTATATTGTTGTCTTCATTATCTTTATTATTTTTTATGTTATTATGTTTTATATCAGAAGTCAAGTGACTTTGTTATAATATAAAATTATCAGTTAGGTAAATGAAAGTTATGCAAAGCAGCATAATTGCTTATTAAGTATGATTATTCAAGGACGAGGAAATTCGAATCCTTCGAATTTTCTCTTAACGCCAACAAGAGGGAGATCTCTATCGGTTGCAGGTGTTGCGTTAGAAAGAGACGGCACTGTTTGTGTCTTTGCTGCACATATTATAAACTTTACTGTCGGAAACGTGCCAAGAGCTCTAGTTGTTGGTAAAGTGGAAGAATAGAGCTTAATAATGTTTCGAAATTGGTCATTTGTGTTTTACTGACTTGGTAAAAATTTCTTTTATGTTTAAAAATTTAATGCCTAAGAGATATTGGTTATGTTTTTGGTTCTTTAATATCGTCTTTATTCTTTTGTGTATTTAACAATTACGTTGTGGTTTTTTTTATAAAATTACAATTACATTAGCACTTTTACATAATATTGATCAGGCTTCTTCCTGTCCAATTTAAACAAAGTCAATGAGTTAAAAATCGCGTCAACTACGTGCACATTATTCGAGATTTATACGCTGTGAACTGCGTCCATTGTCTGCTGTGGGCTATCAACGTTATATACCGCTCAATAAAAATACGCAACGTATATAAAATGTTAATTTCTAAAATGTATACTAAAGGACGTGTTGATTTCCTTGATGACTGAAGTTTAGTTTCAAATTATGGAGGAACTACTATAGGGGTATTGTTTAAACAAAATATTTATTCAAACGATGGTAATGTGGAAGGTTAGGTAGATACCTATTGTATAGATGAACATGGTAAAGTAAAATATTCAATGAGTAAGTACTCTACTGAATATGACACACCCTAAAGTGATGTGACACATAATGTGGTCACTTACAATCGACCATATTGTAATGTTGAAGTTTTGATCACAAATTGACAATATACACATATATACGATATACATTTATTCGACGTAACAAAAGCTTTTAAAACACTAGAAATTGTGCCATGATAATTATGTTTTTTGTTGTAGAACAAAATTAATATTCGTAACTTCTGACCTAGAAAGATAGGTACCTACTGCTTCAAGCGGAGGTCATTACATAAGTGACGTATTCTTTACGCGCTTAATTATTACTTAAGCCACTATTGTAAATAAGTGTATTAAATTACACTTTCAAAAATTAAAAAATATTTGTTATACCTAATTCTTGTAAAATTAAATCCTCACTAATAGTATAAATGCAAAAGCAACTCTCTATAACCCTGGAAAGGACATAGGATAGTTTTTTCCGACTGCGCAAGAAAAGGTTAGTAGTTTAGCGCGATAACCAACATACGCGCGATCGGAGCCGCGGTCTCAAAGCTAGTTATTCGATAAATCTATCAAACGAATCAGAAATAGCCCTAAAATATGGTTTACATGGTAGTCATTGCATTCTAAACAGGGGTATTTACGTAACGCCCTATCAGTTGATGACGTAACACGGAGATTCTGCGCTATTTGGGCTGTGGTAACCAAAACAATACCTAAAAGTGTTTCGTATTTTGAGCATTAATTAAAAATGTAAGCGGTAATTAAATACTACTAAGTAAATAAAAAAATATTTAAGCCAGAGGATGGCAATGCAAGGGATGAACCGAATTTGGGGATATCTTTACCCAGTCATGAAATATATACTGTGGACAAGGAAAAAATAAGTGCAAAAGTTATCGTCAAAGATTTTGTACGACAACCCAACGTTATTTTAACGATATGCTGATAAACCATTGTTAACATATTGAATAACCGATAAATGTATTAAGTGTTAGATAAAACGTGTGCGCATAGCCAAGTTTTTTTATCAACGTTATAACGATAAAAAACTAGATTTGTAAACATTAATTTAACTTTACCGAAGTAGATTCTAAGTCACTTTTTTTAACCCTTTTTTATTCCATATTAATAAAAAAAATATGATATTTAACCTATCTACAAATGTAAAATAAAAATATTCTTAAAATATAATCTTTCAAGAACAAAATTCATACTACAAAAGAGAACAAATAAATATATACTGACGAAACAAAAATCAATTGAGTTCGATAACAATCTGTAAGTAAATCTTGTTTTTCTCATAAATAATTTAAACACCTCAAACATTATTGCGTGTTTTAAATAAGTATTTAAAAAATATCGTTTCTATTATAACACCATATAATTCAACAAGGATCACGATGATGTCAAGCTGTAGAAAAAGTCCCCTATATGATGGCATTTCATATTAGTGGATACTTGCCCCATGTGAGACAGAGAAAAGAAAGTGCAGGTAGGCAGCATCGGTCGGAGATTTATTAGATCGTAACTGGTGGGGTCGGCCCGGTCGGCACACCCGGTGCACTGTCGTCGCATTCGCTACATGAAATAATAAAAGCACCAACACCAGCATCTACCCATCTTGTCCACGTAAAACATGCGTAAATCACGCGTCAAAGAAATTACATTCTATTTTGCTTGTGGTATGTAGTTCTGCAAGTTAATTCTAGTTAGTTTGTTCTGTTGTTTAGAAAATAAGTAAAGAGAATCTGCAAATGCTATTTACCATCATCTGTAAAAATAAGGTCACAAATATTACCAACATGTAGTAGAGGAAATAGAAAATTTATGAATGATGAACTTATCGATAATTGTGCTGTCAAAGCGTTAAGTGCATTTTAAATTACATCATAATAAATAATTATGTTGGCAATGTTTGTAATAAATAGGTAATAACAGTTAGCAACATTAATGTTGGCAGTTCCGACCAAATGTTACGTCACATTTTGATGCTGTAATTATTATTCTGTTCATTACGTAGCCTACTTGTTCAGTTACGAGATTTTATGATGAATTACTTGTATTTATGACATTAAATTATGAATAACTTGCATACAACTGCGACTGTAGGTAAATATTAATGTCTTTTGTCAAAAAGCCATGGAAATACTTTTTTTTTCTTTAAAAAGTACATTCTTTCTATTTTATTAATTAGTTGTTGCATTATGTATATATTGTAAGGAACATATCAGCTTTGGTTTCAAAAAGGTTGATGCAATAAGGATCTATAGACTTAAATCTGGTTAGTAGTAATTTTAGAGCGAACATGTAGTGTGCAATGTCTTTTCGATAATGAGAATGTGAACAAACTTGTTCTACCCGTAAAGAAGTCCCGTTTTTGTAAATACAGAGCTATATGGTATTGTTTCTGATTTTCCTTTTGTACGAGATATTTCAGTAAGTTTCTAAACATTATCTTGAGTTATGTTTCATTTTGCGTCTAGGTTGATCTAGTCATTTTCTTTTTCCATTGTTACTAGGTTACGTTAGACGTTACATAAGGATAATTTTCTAGACATTTCTTTGTGATTTTCGAGAGGCATTATTTTTGTGTCAATAAACAACAATAATATAACCAATCGCAAAGGTTGAAATCCGGCATTGTTACTTGAAGGGCACTCTTGCAAGTCTTGTTATACTTTGGGACGGACAGATTCGTTCTATTATTTTCCTCATCATTTAAGGTCACAAGACCAAGAAATCCTATGTTTTGATGTAAGTAGGTTTTGTGATGTATTTTGGTTCATACTGTTTTTTCTTTAAAAAGCACATACTTTCTATTTTATTATTTAGTATATTTGAAGAATCATATTTTAGTTAAATTACATAGAAACATGCTTTGGTTTCAAAAAGTTAGTTAGGTTTTGAGTTAATATGTTAATGTTTTTGTTAACTATTTTAGAAATAAGGTTAGTGTAAATGTCCTTTATTCATGGAATGTTTAAGATCATGGCCGCGATATTGAGATGAACATTGTCATCTATTATCTCTTAGTCAAATTAATACTTATATTCTTAATTAATACTAGTCGAGTCATGACTAGTCAAGAAAAATATACCATCCAAAGTGACGGTTCGCTATACGTCATTCGTTTCCTCTCCATACGTACGTAGCAGTACATGACGCAATTGGCTTTTTCAATGTCTTATCTACAATGAGGCATGTTGTCATTCGCTGAGTGGTCGCTGAGCTGCGCGCACGCCGCTCACCGTGCGGTTTATTTTTGTTTCATTTGTGTCTTTTTCTTTTTTGTAGTCGAGGACATAGTGACGAATTGCGCGCTTGTTTTGTGCCAGTGTTTTGAACTTTTCTATATCAAAGGAAGCAGTTTTATGTTTTTTTCTTTGTGCTGGTGAAACGCTGATCATGTTTATGTCAAGCTTTTTCATCATTACTCCCGACTTGTCTTTTAGGTACGTGTTAATAAAACTAAATTTCAAGGTGCTTTTGCCTATTACCTGTTTGCTAACGTCTGTGGTGAGTTTCATTTCGTAGAGATTGCAAATGGAGATCGGATTATAATATAACAAGTTATGAACCTGATTGGTTCGCTCGGACGCGTGCATTGTTCTCCGCTGACCTAGTACCTACTATTGTTGTTAAGAAATAATTAGGGCCTTTACCTGACACATTCACATTCCGTATCGGTATATTTTTTTTAAAACAATATATTATTTTCGTTAACCTATTTATTTATTAAGAATTTTCTTTACTTTCAAAACATAACTATTTTTCTTTCGTTGGATACAATTTTATTTCCATTATGTACCAGATTTGCCAGGTGCTAATTTGGTCTAATTTGTTGCAGAATGACGCCACAAGAGGAGCGCGAGAGCTCACGCGGTGGCGCGGAGATTGCTGACGCGTTCGAGGACGACATGTTCGGGCCTCCGCGCACCGAGCCCGCCGCCAGACCCAAGCTCTCCATGATCTCCGCCCGCCTCCGCGCTAATGAGGAGCGTAAGAGGGTCATTGAAATCTGCTCCCAAAAACTGGAAAATATCGAAGATCCCGCCCGAGATCTCAGACGATCCGTATGCATTAATAATACATATTGTAGACTGAGTGAAGAAGCGCGACGCGAAAAGGAAGCCAGAAGGCGCCGTGCGAGGGAGGAATGCGACGATTCGTGGGTCGGCAAGAAGGCCAGGCGCGCCGTAGAGGACGAATGCTTAGCACTATTAGATGCCATTCCTGAGCTGGGTGATGCCAATCTGGGCTGCGCACAGCTGGCGCGTCAAATGCCGCGACAGGACGTGCCACTGCTGCCGCCCGGACTCCTCACCGTGCTGGACTCATGACCGCGCCGGCCCGCGCACCTCACCTCCTCACTGTGAAGCGGACGCGACGTGCGTTCGCGTACTCCTGATGCGAGTCGCTGACCGCGGGCTGCGATGACAGCAATTGCGAGTCGGCTCTGGGCCGACCCGGAGCGCGCCGGTTCCGGAATCGCCACACAGGACTACTAAACGTGTTTACAATTTTTGTTACCCCAAACGGACAGATGACATTTAGCCAATTCTTTGTTGTTTAAGAGAAGTACTTACTTTGTTAGCATGTTTTTATTATTTAGTGAAAGTTGCTCAGTCGCTGCCGACGGGCGCGGTCCAATTAGTGTTCAACGATTAATTTTTATCGAACAGAAGACTTTTGTGTGTGGATCAGTTACATGAACTGAGGTTCACAAAGGTAGAGACCAATGTAATGGTTGATAACGGAGGCATAGTTTTAAGCGATAATTATGTTTTATTATTATTGAACTGTAAAATAAATAGTGATTAAGAGATAGTGCAAAACGACTGGGAACGGTTGCGTGCGTAGATGAACGGTGACAAAAAGCAGCTAACTTATTTATTTTATTTAATAATAATTGCACTGTTAGCAATATTCTACTTTTTATACAATCATAATAGCTTACACGGTTTTAAGTAAAAACTCATAATGCATTTAATATTAGTTTAATTTTGTTGTATAACCAGATTGGTGAACATCATGTAATCGAATATTTTAGTCTGATATTAATATTGGCCAAATTAGCAGCCAGTGAAGCGATAATTAATAATTTGTGATGTAAATGTGTCATCGACGAAATGCGCTGCGCGATGGGGTTTTAATTCTTTATCAATTCACTCGCACGCGCCATCTTCAGAGGAATGAATCAACGCCCAACATTGGCGGCCAGTATCAAATGTTTGGCCAAGTTCGAATGTTTTACTTTGAGTTTCGTTTTCTTTTTTGCTTCTAAGTTAAATTCGTTTTTTTTTGTACTGTTACCCTGAGTTACCCTGTTGCCTATATCACCGTTTAAGCTTTTGTTACTATTATTGTAATATTTAATTGGGTTACTTTTGTTCTATACTGACCTTTCTTATTGTGTTATTGTTTTCATAATGCTTTGTAAAAAACAACATTTTTCCCATTTTATTTGAATTTATAAAGTAATTGATTTTATCAAAAATCATCGTTATTGACGTGAAGTTCATTGCTTAATATTGAACAACGTCTACAAGTTGGGAATTGTGTGTAATAAAAAGCGTTACTTATCAAACGGTTGTGCAATAAGTTTGAAAGCAATCAATTGTTTGATTGCGCAAATAATTCGCGGACCAAGTGAGTTCCAGCGAGTTCTTATTCTTTTGAAATCTTAATAGTCGCAAAATATATCGCTAGTAGCCCGTTTCGCCCCTCTGAATAGTAAATAGGTACGGAGCCTCCCCCAGGGTGTACGCGAGGAAATTGAGGGAGGTGGGCGCGTGGGTTGAGTCTGCACCGTTCCCAGCACACTCCTGTGATATTAGCCTAGCCTGTGTGTCGTATTTGTGCTAGTTTCCTCAACCGACTTGTTTGGATTATGTGCTTGTAAAAAGCTTAAAAATGTATTATAATAGTTCTTTTTCTATATCGGCCATTTTATACGGAATAACCGGATTTTAAAGTCGTCCACGCGACGGCGGTAGAAACGCATTTAGAGTTTTAGATCACCATTTGTGACAAGTAGGCGAAATAATTTCGATCATTCGGTATCGGTACCACGTTGTATGTAATGTTGAATAAATATTGTATCATAAAATTTATATAGTTAAGCGCTTGTACACAAAGCTGTTGCCCTTATTAGGGAATTATAATAAAGTCATAGAATTTAAATTAAATGTCACATAAATGATTAGTGTTTGCGACAAATGTCTTGTTCACTGATTGTTGAAATTGGATCTGCAGAAATGTAGATATTTTATTAATTGAGTATAAAACGCACATGTTGAAAATAAGTAGAATTTCTATTGAATTGTACACCAGCCACGTTTGAATACCTAAAATTAAGATTAAAGAGTTAGTCATGTTCAAAAGAATGATATGTTAATGAAGCTAGAATCAATGACCTCAGTTGTCCTACATTTGGTACTTAATTATCAGACATTACTGCCTGTTGGTTCTCGTTTTACACTTGCAAACATTTCTAACTCTTTGTCATACCAGCAAGATACGCAGACCAAATAAAATACTCTATTT
This sequence comes from Meganola albula, assembly GCA_936450015.1. Classification (NCBI taxonomy): domain Eukaryota; kingdom Metazoa; phylum Arthropoda; class Insecta; order Lepidoptera; family Nolidae; genus Meganola; species Meganola albula. Next base: position 4,266,914 of record OW388156.1, on the reverse strand, counting down.
CGAACGTGGCTATACCACTGACAATGTGAGATTTTAGCAATTAAAAGTATAATACCGAGCCTCTAGCTTTAGTGATACAATCGTTCTGATTGAAAAAGAAAAAGAAAAGGATGTTGCAGACTAACATCATCAAATAAAACCAGAGACTGTCTCGCTCGATCTCGATATGCGTGAAAGGGACAATGATGTAACGCGAGACGCTCGCAATGTGTTGAAGGAATTTGTAATTGATGATAATACTCCAAGACAATTTAATAGTCATATTGGTATCGAATGAGCTTGATATCTAAATAAAACAAAAAGTTATATTTATTTGGAATTTTATTTACTTATTGGTCCTCCCGTAATACAAAAATAGAATACCCGAGCTGTTTTTCAATATAAAGCTATTGATGAGTCAGAATCAGTTAAAATATTGAGTCACAGGCATCCGAGTTTTAAGAAATACACAATACATTTTAAACAAAGAATTTTTGTCGAATCTAATGAAATAGAAGTTTAAGAAAGGGTAGTTAGAACTCGTTTATCTTCATTAAGTAAGGTAATTAGTGGCAAAATACTGATTCCTGTACTGGCCACCATGAATATTAATTATCCGTATTATAAATGAGGTCCTTAAATCTTTTTATTAGGAAAAAATTACAAACAAGCTCAAACGATGTCAATATTAGCTAATTTATAGGCTTCCAATAACTTTACTGCTGTAGTCGTCACATAATTGAAATTTATCTTCCTTATCTTTTTTGTAATTCGCAGCGAATCTTATTAAATTTTGTTCATAGTCTATTTTATTTCGTACGATCAGATTCGTTTCTTGTTGAGCTACACTGCGGCTTATAAAATTTAGTAGAGTTGTATACGAATGAACATAAGCCATTATTAATTTAACCGCAAACCCTCACAATAACGCTACCAAAATTTACTGACTATCTAGTGACCCAACAATAGCAAAGATGACTTCATTTGAATTTTTAATCCATCTTGTAAATAAACGAAAACTACCAGAAGTATTAGATGTTTTAATTTTGTGATAAAAAAAATTCTCAACACGTCACAGCTTTAGAATCCCACTCCTAAACTTAAAAATGATTTGTTTGATAATTAATTTGGAAAAATATAATCTAACTGATGATTTTTACCTAGAAATCGTGCTTATTAACAAAAATGATAGGAAGACTGCAGAGTGTGCAGCATTTAAAGTAAAAATAAAACTATGAGGTGAGGTATTGTGAAAAGTAGGTTAAGATAAAGTTTTGTAAATGTTATCATAATTTTATTATTGTGATTAGCTACTATTTTATAAATGTTTCCTGTCTTAAGCTAAGAGATGGTCAATAAATGAATATAATAATATTGTAATTTTATTTCATCTAAATATATAAAAGACGAAACTGACTGACTGACATATCAACGCAGAGCCCAAACCGCTGGGTCTGGAGACTCCAAATTTAGCACATAGGTTCCATATGGGGTCTAGGGGTGCACTAAGAAAGGATTTTTGAAAACTCACCCTTTAAGGGGGTGAAACGGGGCTCCAAAGTTTGTATGGAGAAACAAGATTAGTGAAATCAATTTCGCGGGCGAAGCCGCGGGCGGACGCTAGTTTAACATATAGGCAGTACTAAGTAGAAAAAATAAATTGGATGTTTTCATGTCCTAAAAAATATTGAGTTTAAGTTGACTTTTAGATGGCTGGCTAACGGTATCGGGCTGATTTGTATCTCGGGCAATGGATCAGTATTGCAATCCAATAGGCAATACTGATAGCCTTCTAGGTACGTTTTTTTCAATAGGCTGGCGCTTGACTACAACTTGCGTGATGTTAGACAATGACGTAGTCTACGATGGAACGCCCCAGCCCAGTATACCGATTCACTCGTGATTACGAATGATTATCAGTGAGAAGGTGGCAGTGGAATGAGCCTCCATATGGTTAGAAACCTTAAAGGAGCAACAATAAAATCTATATTAGATAATCAAGCCTACATATAATCGACCAATTTATTTTCTCGTTGTGCAGTGAACGACGTGACAACTAATGAGAAACACTGCAAAATCCACAGTATCTAGACTTTTTTTATAAGTAAATAAATAAATAAATAATAAATAAATATACTGGGACATTAACACACACGGTCATCTGGTCCCAAGCTAAGCAGAGCTTGTGTTATGGAAACCCGATAACTGGTATATACTATACGTATAATACTTTTCTTTTGTAAATATATACTTATAATAGATATTTACACCCAGACTCGACACAAACACAAATGTTCATCACTAATGTTTGTCTCGGGTGGGAATCGAACCAAGTGAAAAGCAAGTATCTTATCGACCACGCCACCGGCCCGTCAAATACTGTTATTTTGACGAGAAATGAGTGAATTAACTGCTTGTCAATTTCTATGAAACAATGCTACCTACTTACTTATTGAATCACAGTTTTGTGAACTATCATGTTGACATAACTCATCCAGTTAAACAATGGAAGTTAAATAATGATTTACTTTTAAAATCTTATTAATATTATTTTCTTACCTACCTACTTCATACTAATATTGTGATAGAGTTTCCGCCAACGGCTTCACCCGCGTGGTATTTATTGAGATAAAAAATACCTACCATCTGTGATGAAGTGATAATTCAAACCATAATCCATGTCTGTGTCAAACTTTATCCAATTCCAGAGTAACAAACGTGCTACTAATATTAAAAACGCGAAAGTATGTAAGAGTGTTTGGATGTTTGTTACTCTTTCACGCAAAAACTACTGGACGGAATTGGATGAAATTTATTAGAGAGATAAATTATGGTCTGGATTAACACATAGGCTACTCTTTATCCCAACAAGTACCTCGCGGGCGAAGCCGTGGGTGGAAACTACTACATCCACACATCCAGACATTCTTACAAAGTTCCGCGTTTATGATATTAAGCGAATGCGAAAGTTGGTGTGGATGTTTGTTACTATTTCACGCAAAAACTGCTGAACTGATTCAGATGAAATTTAGCACATAGATAGATAACAGTTTGGAATAGCACATAGGCTACTTTTTATCCTAATAATACGCGAACAAAGCCACAGGCGAAAGCTAGTAGGTGCATGTTTTGGCAAAGAGCCAAAGTCTGTGGCTTTAGTACAAGTCTGGGGTTTAGACATCGAGAGACTTAGAAATGGAGTGTTAATGGGTAAAAATAAAGATACATATTACCATTTAGTGCCCCACTGGTGGACACGGGTATCTTAAGAGCTAAGGGGGTAGACTCCCTTAATAAATAATAATAATAATATAGTGGGACATTAACACACACGCTACATATAATACTTTTCTTTTGTATATACATACATGTCATACATAAATATACTTAGATAATTACACCCAGACTCAAGACAAACAGACGTGTTCAACACACAAAAATAAATAACTACTTTACCGAAAAGTCGAAGTATTCGAGACATAAATAATTTCGGGGTATGAAAATCACAATTGTTTATAATCCGTCTTGAAGATAAAAAAAATATATTAAACACCTATTTTTTTCTTCACGAATTAATATATAAATACAATCATTACAATTATTACCTTACCTACAGTCCACCAAATCTAAGAAGTACCGTTTGACGTTTTACTGATTTCTATTAAATTAGCTTTATAGTGGCGTAATTCACACTATTTTTATTAGCTTTCCTGTAAAATAATTGAATTATGAAGCTATTTTTATTTTAACATAACATAAACAATTTTCATACAAAAAATAAAATTCTAAATGTATCTACTACGTTTAGAACTGTCAAACGGTACTTCATAATATTAATTATTATTATTACTTTTACGTATTATTTAAATTGAGTTTAGATTTAAACAAGCAGCAGTATTGGGAGTGTTTAAAGCAATTATGATTCGGTTGAAAGAAAGGGATGCAGTTATACAATGCGTATCTTCGTATCCCCTTAACTAAATCATATTCGTAAATCATAATAATTCAAGGAAAGATCTAAATATTTGTTTGAAAACTGGAGTGGGTTAGAGACGTGCAAGAGAGAAATACCCGTAGAAGAGAAGCAAATAAAATGGTAACACCGGCCCATACAAGGGGGGTTTCAAGTATTCTGCTATTAATAACTTGTGGTAAATAATTTTGTGTCAGATTATACCTATAGTGTGTAACAAAAAAAAATAGTTATTATGTTGGTAGGTACTTTGTTACTTTTTCGATCACCTACAAACATATTTTTACTCATAAACTATGAACTGGTGTCTTTTGTACGCCTACTTCGCCGTGGCCCCGGGACACTGCGTCGGGCGGTGCGACTGGCGATTTTGTAGTTCATTGCCCAGTCGCGTTCAATTGTCTTTAGGCACTTCTAAAACAAATACGCAATTTCTTTTTTAATTCATTTAATTATTTTGTGAATAATAGTTACAATGTTATGTTAACAATCTAATAATCAAGTTCTGCTATATTCTGCCAATGTTATAGCAATACAAAATACTGTCATATTAAATAAAGAATTCATAACGATTAACAATTTTAAGTCCCTAAATAAATTATAATGTATGTCATATGTATTAAAATAGTTTCAAGTCAGCATAAAATTATCATATAATGTCAACAAAAAAAAATAAAAATGATAGAATAGGTACTATCTGCAAAGTCCAAACCTACCCACTTTTGAGACAAAATCCTATGCACAACGCGATCACAGCCGTTAACGCCCATGTGGTGGATGACCAATAGTAAAAGGGCAGTTTATTAAAAAAAACAACATTTCTGTAAATGTCCCTTTTTTCTTTTTTCTATAACATCACAGCTGTTGGTAAGAGCAAAAAACAATTGGAGCCAATTTTCGGGTTACCTAACGGTAATTAGCACATTGAAATAAAACACAGCTGTCTTTTTAATTCTTTTAGTGTTATTATTATAGTATACCTACTAACAATTGCTTAAAAAGGGCTCCATAAAAGTTTCGGCGTTAACACTTTGCTTTAACATGGTAATGGAGTTCAGTTGCAGTTTGCGAGTCTAAATCCTACCACCTGTTTTTGAATTGCACCACCTGGGGATCACGTGGTTTGATACAAGATAAAGTATGCGTTCTTATATTCAAAATAGTTTTGGGTTATTAAAACATTTTCACACAACAATTTTATGTGTCACTATTAAACTGTGCTCTCTAATTATTCTTAAAAACACACTTAACGTAAAAACATATCTTATCTAAACGGCACAAAACCCTATTGTCAATGTGATGAATAAATATTTATAATCGCTTCAAACAAATCAATATAAGCCGACATTAATAATACTTTCGTGATAGTTTTAAATATTTAAATCAATAAACCTTTTCTCTTAACAACTGTAAAATTAAAAAAATTTAAATAAAATAAAAAATTAAAAAAATATAAATAATAAAATAAATAAATAATAATAAAATTAAAATTAAAATTAAATTGCAGATTTCTTCAATTGTTATGCTTTAGACATTAAAGGTATTGTCATTTGTAAAATTAAGGTTAACTTTAAACAGTTTGAGTACTTTTTTATCAATTGATAAAACAGTACTTACACCGTAAAATAAAATAAATGTTTGAGAATACTAAAACATTTAAAGCTGCGGAGTATGTGGTAGTTTATTAATGAATTATGAGACAGATTTTTTGTATCCTTTTTTGTTTCATAACAAAAACAAAGGGCTTCTTATAACCAGATGCGACTCTATTGATTAGGGGCGTTGGTAAGCAGTTAGCAAAGCTACAGATCGCTGCAAGCGAAAATAGCCCTTAGGGTGGGCAGGTTTGGACTTTGCTGATAGTACATGAATTACATGGTCTTGTGCATAATGGTCATCTACATATTTTTTTTTTTTTTTTTTTTTTTTTTTATTATTATTATCATTTGGAGGAGAAAAGTCCTTTTCATTAATAAAATCTAACACTATACTGTGAATGAACGATAAAATCGCAAAACGCGCCGCCCGAATCCAAGTCCCGTGGCCATAGCGTTACAAATCTGGAGCGGAACCAGTTTTGATGGTAACTAAATATCAATATTAACTTTTGTTCAATCTTTGTAGATTGTCGGTAACTAATCTCTCTTTTTCCTCGTTTTTGGACATTTACTTGACTTAAATAGTTCAAGATATCAATGATATCTCCACAAAAACGAGTGAAAGAGTAAATATTTGACTTAATTAAACATTTATGAACGCTACAAAGAGCATTCACATCAAAAGCAGTTTCTGGACTTATGTTAGTAACATTTAAAAACAAAAAAAAGTGCACATAGCTAAAATATAGGCTAAATAAACGAAAATATAATGAAGAATTATATTTGAACTTAATCACGGTTTCATATAAGTTTCGTACTATCTACTAACGCCATCTCTTAGTGTGTATAGTAAACTGCGGCCATCTTGTATTTTAGTATGTAAACTAGGTATTACATCTACATTACAGTTTTAAAGAGTTGAGCAGTTCTGAGACATGTCTACGAGGACGGCGAGTCGATTCGTTAACTGGGTGATCCTTTCACCACGATTCAGTTGTTACAAAAGTTGCTTTAAATAACTCTCTAAAACAAAATATTTCTGTAATAAAGTTACGTCGGAGTATGGCAAAAAAAATATCTTATGCCTTTCTGTGAATTGTTTCATCCCCGCTGATCTATATCAGGGAAGGAGACATCGTGAGGAAACCGGCATATCTAAGAACTAATCATTCGAGGACATATGACTTCCATCAACCCGCACTCGGCCAGCCTGTGTGGATTACGGTCTAAATTCTCTCAACTCGTAAGATAGTTGAGAGAAGACCCGTGAAAGCAGAGGGACACTATAGGCCGACCGTTTAACTCGCGTATCGCCATCTCAGTCATAAAACATTAATTAAATCTCTTACAGAACTATTTAACCACGGATATAAGTAATGTAAGACTATTCGTCACTAATATCCATATCGCTTGAATCGTCATCACTGTCTGTACAGCTTGAGGAGACAGAATCTTGGCGATAGGCGATACGCGAGTTAAACGGTCGGCCTATAAGAAGGGTTGAAGTGAATGACTATAACATTTATATTTATTTACAACTTAAAGATACAATTGGACAAGAAAAGGACCTAAATGAATAACAATCTCAACACTAACCTAAATTAAGAACTAAACTAAATATAGGCCGACCGTTTAACTCGCGTATCGCCTATCGCCAAGATTCTGACTCCTCAAGCTGCACAGACAGTGATGATGATTCAAGCTATATGGATGTTAGTCACGAATAGTCTTACATTACTTTTATCTGTGGTTATATAGTTCTTTAGGAGATTAAATTAATGTTTTATGACTTTATACCTCAGATGGCGATACGCGAGTTAAACGGTCGGCCTATAATGTCTAACCTAAAATAATGCGTCAAAAATTTCTGCCGCATCAATATCTTCCGGGAACGTACGAGGCTAGCAACATTACCGTGTTATAGCAACACTGAGTTTGCCCGAGACACAAACCAGCCTTCTGGACACGTGTGTTGTCAACTAAACGTTTTGACAATAGCATTGACCTGTATTTAAATAACTACGTGAAAACGTAGATTTAAATGGATTAGTCAACTTATAAAAAAATATAAATTAAAACCGAATATAGGTACGCACAATCATGTTTGTGAAGAAAAAGAAAAAAACAATGGTATCACAGATGGACCGTTTCGGAATAAATTTATTTCAAAGATATCAACCGAATTTAGCAAATTCGTTTTATATAGGACGAAGTAATATCAGGAAAAATATTAAAAAAAACGGAATTAATTAACTTAACTTATTTATTGTCCCACTGCTGGGCACGGGTCTTTACGCGACTATCTTCCGAGTTGAGTGTTAAGGCTTTAATCCGCACACTGGCCAAATGCGGTTTGGTAAATATCACATGTCGTCCATTGATTATTTCTTAGACATGCCGGTTTCTTCACGATGTTTTCCTTAACTGATATTGAGCAGCGGCGAGCGGAGATTGAACCGGTGACCTTATATTTCAAAGGCGAGGCTGATATTGCTGCGCCACCGATGCTCTTCACAAATGCAAATACCTACTAAATAAAATAGGTACCTACCTAAAGTCGAGTCAAAATATCGTACTTATTGGACCCGTGCCCGAAACGTCATGGGACACGCCCTTCATCACGCGGGAACTAATATGCGCTGCGCTGAAATACTCGACAAGTAAATATCCACATTTAAGACAGTCTATTAACTTTATGGCTTCTTAACCAACTATAAAATAATAGAGTTCATATTATACACCTAAAATATTAAAGACGACCAATGATTGCAAGCGAGAAGAACTTTATAAGGTAATAGTTTTTTATCCATTACTACAAGGTTAGGTTAAAAAAAGGTAATGTTAAGTTATTTCCTAACATTAATTCAATGTTTATCTTATACAGTGTTAACTTATAGTTTAGAGGAGTATAAACTTACGGCCTTATTCATAAAAATCTTATAAGACTTTAGTTAAAATGGACTTTGTCTCTTTCTTACTAGTGTAAATGTCGAGATGACAGATAAAGACAAACGAATTATAAACCTATTTTAGCTACACCACTGAGCACGATTCGCGGCTTTTCTCATCCAGTTCTTGCCGGCCGCCGCCGCCGCCCTGCAAAGATCATCACTCCACGTACATAGTCTGAGGGCGTCCTACGCTGCGTTTGCCAATTCGTGGCCTCCACTCAAGGACTCCTTTACCCCAGAGGTTGTCAGTTCTGCGGCAGATATTCAAATTCAAATTATTTATTTTCAACCAGTATTGGTCATAACAATAATTTATATTCAATATTATAAACTGAACATAAAACATTAAAAACGATAACTTAATAATTAATAAAATACATAATAAACTAAAATGACACAAACAAGCAACACGTTTAATTTTTGAAGTTATTTATTTAATTTAATAAAATATATAATAAGGCGATACTTAATAAATATATTTAACCGACCGACTGCCACTTCAGCTTACTGAGCCGGTGGGCTATGTCGATTAATATAGTTCTTTAGTAGTTAATAGTGGTAGGCCACACTAATGTGGCCTGGATTTGGGCATAATATTGAAAACGGAGGCTCTACAGGTAGGAATCATAAAGGTCCCAACTTATTCAAAACAAAACTTTACTTTTTATATTTTTCTAACATTCAATGGAATCCTACTAATATTATGAATGCGAAAGTAAGTGTGTGTGTGTGTGTGAAGGTTTGTTACCACGTATCTCCACAACCGCTCAACCAATGTTAATAAAGTTAGGTAGGTAGAATACCCTAGAATAGGACATAGGGTAATAATATTTTCAAAAATCATCCCTTAAGAGGGTTAAATAGAGGGGTGAAGTTTGTATGCAACTTTTTATTCCTTGGTCCTATTCATTTAAAATTCGGTACACATAAACCTTAAGAGAAATAATGAGATACGGGTTTTTCATTTTTTCATAATTACCTGCATGGGGTGTGAAAAATGAGTTTTATTGGTAAAAATTAAAGTTTCTCTGGATCTGTATAGTCTCAAGTCCGATTCACTCCAAATTTGGCACACATATACCTTAAAAGAAATCATAAAACTGTTTGTGTTTTTTATTTTTCCAAAACTACTCCCAGGGGGAGCGTGAAAAGAGCATTTTTGGAAAAATTTAATATAGCAGAACTGTTTAGTCCTTGGTCCGATTCACTTCATATACGGTATAAATCTAGCTAAGAACAAATAACAAAACACGTGTCTTTTATTTTTCCAAATTTTTTTATCTTTATCCTAATACTACGCGAGCGAAGCCTGAGAAATTATTCTGAGGGCGATTTTCTTTGAAGTTGATATCAATACTCCTTCGTGCTTTTTAGCTAAATTACTTTTTATTTTGACACAACGACATGTTTGATAACTAAAAGGTCTTTGTGAAAATATTATTTACCTACATACGAAAACTGCTATTTCAATGACAAGAGTGTATTTGTATCGTAATTATTTGCAATACTTTTCGTTGCTGTGAGTTTGATACATTAAATTTATTTCGGACCGGTTAATTTGTTTCACGGCCCTCTCAATATTCGCTTGCGACTCACCAGTGGGTCGCGACCCATACTTTGGGAACTCTTGCTCTAGAGAGTCCCTGTTACAATAATATTATCTCCAGTATATGCCACACACTGTGTAAATATCTACAGTAATATGTAGTTAAGTGTTAAGTTTTTTGCGAAACACCATAAAAACCGAGTGATATAATTAACAAGCACACTTTCTCTGTTGGAAATTATAACCGTGATTTATACCCGTATGTAAATGCGTGTGTAATATAAGTTTATGTATTTTATATTGCAACTATTCCTGCTTATAAGTAGATAATACTATATAGGTATTGTAGTTTTCTTCTTTATACATCTTTGCATAAAACCAGGACCCCGATTCGTACGTTTTTTTTTTTAAACGCGCACACCACTGACCTTTCGTCCGTGATGTTTTTAAACTTTTATCTCCTATTGACCTATTTTAATAATTACTAAGCTAGAGGGCTCCCTGATGTTATCGAGAGCCTATACGTAATCTAGTTATTTGACCACCTGATGTTGATGGGAGCCTATAGTCTATAAATTTGTGTTGTTTTTCATTTTACTGTAAATTCTGGGGTTGCATTCGCACTTTTTAGACATTTATCTCGAATTCGACATATTATTATGTCCAAAATATCGATTGTAAATTAATGAAATCGACATAATTTGATATCGATTACTAGACTTCTCGTTGCATGTCGAGCGATGAGTGGTAGACTTATCTACTCTAAACGTGACATTCTGATGATACGAAAATTAGTTTTGACTTTGACATTCGCCATTTTTTCACATAAGTCGCTTTCAAGATAATATTTTTTTTTATTCTCCAGTTAACATTATCCTTATAATTTTCTGGAGACGTAAACGAACTGACTGTTGAAGCACCATGGCCAATTGACTTGGCGGACTTCGAATACCAGAAATAGGCAAGCCTGTGCTACTGGCAAAGTCGACATGGCGTCTTAATAAGGCAGAGCTTAAGGGTTGCTACTTGCCGTAGTCGTGTAAAAAGCAACAAATACATACATACATACTTACAAGGTTTCGCATTGTACTTCGCGTGTATTAGTTGGTTGAATAAACTTTGTACGGAATGAACGGTTCAATAGATTAACTGGGTACATATGAATCCATAACAAATGTTTGCTTTACGGGGAAGTTTTTGAACAGTTTGTTTTCATTTTGTATTGATTTTGTGTTTAAAAACAATAATTATTATTTTAAACGAAAAGAACGATTAATTTAAGCGGACCATAATGTTATAAGTTCAACGTGTCTGTCTGTGGCATTGTAGCTCCCGAACGGATGAACCGATTTTGATTTTGATTTTTTAAGGTGTCTAGTCGGGAGTGTAATAAGTAACCTCCGAATTCAATATTTTTAGCCTAGCTAAAAAAAATAAAGCTCAGGGGTTATTACATTTTTATTGGGAATTCAATACTTTTAAAGAAATAAAGATTTTTGAAAATCACTTGTATTGAGGAACTTCAGATAGAAAAAAAAATTATATAAACTGATATGTAGTTCAAATTCGCACATTTAGGGTATTTGTACTGAATGTAGAATAAAAAGAATATTCATTCGTAAAATATTTTTAATAATAATCAATTTAATGGGAAGTTTAAACATGTTCTTGAACAAAATTTTGTCTTTAGTTGCATACCTATGTTTTCCAATATTTGTTAACTATAATTATTTAGCTTCTCAGCGAGTTCCAAATAGCAATATCCTACTCAACGGTGTAGGCAATCCTTCTGTTTCACGCCTTTAACTGTATCGGAGGCACCCATAAAATACTTTTTAGTCAGTTTGTGTGGCTTTGGGTCAACAAGATACAGTATATACTGTGAAAATTTTTAGACTTTAACACCAACACTTCAGCAGTAAAACTGTGCTCCATAAAGAAACACCTGTGTGACAAACATTTGTACATTTGGGAACTTTTATTGCAAGAATGCTCTTTTTCAATATTTTTATCAACTCTAAAAGGGCTTTTTGTTTAGTCAAAATCATTGTTAAACCTTGTAAGATCACTCCGTTATCTGTTTATCCGTCTGTCACAGCCGATTGTACTCTCCATGTCAATTGGTAACCTCAAGAGGGTACAGTCACGGGAGACTCTTCTACTAGTTACATAAAACTCGCGCGTGCTGTTAAACGGAACTATTTCCTTGCGAGTTTTACTTCCTCTTGACCGACTTTTTACACAATCTTATTCCCCTATCCCCGATCTTTGATCGGACAAGCATAGTTATATGGGGACGCAGGGTACGCAGAAAACGCTACGCTTCCACTTTTAAACTGCCAAGTTGTGGAATACGCTGCCGGCATCTACGTTTCCCGATAGCTATAATCCGCCTGTCTTTAAGTCACGAGTGAATCGGTATTTACTGGGTAAGTAGGTACGTTCCATCGTACACTACACCATTGCTTCACATCAGGCAAGTTGTGGTCAAGCGCAAGCCTAATAAAGGACAAAAAAACATAATCACCGATTACTCAAAGAAAATTGAAATATTATATTTTGTTTCAAATTGTTCCTTAATATTGTCAGAGGAAGTAAATTGAAGTTGGTATCTACCTACTTCAATAAAACCGTTAGTTATTGAAATAATGCATCATTATTTCTAAATTTCTTAGGTATGTATCTAGGGCACAGATGCAAGCACTTACGTATGATTATTGCTTAATTAAATGTAACTTCCACTTTCACAACCTTTGACTTATTTTTATTCGGCAGCACCAGCACATTTGTCTTCTATTTAACCTGGTGATTTTTTATGGGACAACCCTTAACCGTAATCCGGTCACTGCTATTCCTGTAACAGTATCAACAGCGGCACCGTGAAGAGACTCGGGATTTAAACCTGGCCAAGTCCCGGAACACCTAAACTGTGTTGGATCCCGCACGAATCAGAAAGATAATAGAAGTTGCAGAGTTAGACTACCCACTTCCCTCCAAGCAAAGCAATATATCAGTATAATAGTATCAGTGTATTTAAGTAATATATCAGTTCGTAGTCTGCGTGAAGTTAGTAATATTATTGATTAATTTGGGACTAGATGATGCTATGTCATCACCATCATCATCATCATCATCAGCCTATAGCAGTCTACTGCTAAACATTGGCCTCTCCCAATAAGCGCAATTTCACCCTGTATTCGGCTTGTTGCATCCAGCTACTGCCGGCTATCTTTCGCAGATCGTCACTCCACCTAGCTGGAGGGCGGCCCACATTACGCTTGCCAAGATGTGGTCTCCACTCAAGAACTCGCCCACTGCCACTTCAGCTTGCTAATCCTTTGCGCTATGTCGATAACTTTCGTCAATGACGCTGTGTATTATGAAAATATTATTATTAAAACGAGAGACAGCATAGAGAAAAAAGATAGTTCTTAAATGCCTATTCAAAAATTAAATGGAACAAAGCACCACAGGTAATAAAATCTGAATACTTACGACTTAATAGATAAATGGCAACGCAAGTAGTCTTATGTTACAAAAATCCTTTCGTAACAGATGTTTACGTTACGAAATGGATCTACTCACCTAATTTCATGTTTGCGACCCATGTGGTTATGGCCCTCTGTTGATTTGTCAGTTTGGCCTGGAACTTACCCCACTACCGCCATCCCGCCACTGCTACTCCTGTAAGCTAGGATCGACAGCGGCGGCCGCGCCGTCAAGAGACTCAAGATTTTAACCCGGCCAAGTCCCGGGACACCTAAACTATCTTGGATAAAGATAATAGGAGGAGTCGGTAAGTTAGATTTTCCACTTTGTCATTTAGGCCTATTTATTATGTTCATTTGCCTATGTCTCGTACTCATTTATAAGTAGTACCATTTGAGCTACTATGAGATATTTATGGACACTTCCAGTTTCTGGCAGAGACTAAGAAACATTAAATAATGTAGAAGTAGGTACCACAGATACGGACAAGCTAAATCGTCTCGCTGCGATACAAATATGCAAACATAGACTGCTTAGAATCGAGACGTCGCCGCGTCGTCGACGAAATTCAATTTTTGCTAATGGAAAATAATAAGAAAATATAGTTATGTTTAATATCTAGGTATGTTTTCTTTATTCATCTAACTTTCAGCCGGTTAAACTAAATTAAAAATAATTGTTCCATCGCAAACCCTCTCAACAATTAAGATGGTTGAGAGAGCTTAGATCTTAAAGCATGTTTACGAAATTGCAATTGGGTTAGTTGTATTATATTATCGTTATTTGATATGATTTTATATATTAAAATACCGTCTAACTAAGCAATTATCTAAGTACTCGAGTTAATATATATTTTTATGTAGATACTAACTAGTATCTACTTATAAATATACCAATCAAATTAGAATTATCAAGCAAAGTAATTACTAGATAATAATAATAAGAATAATAGTATAGTGGGACATTAACACATTCGGCCACCTGATCCCAAACTAAGCAGAGCTTGTTCTATGGCAACCAGATAACGGGTAATATACTACATATAATGCTTTTCTTTTTTAAATACATACTTAAATATAGATAATTACACCCAGATACAAGACAAACAGACGTGTTTACCAAACAAATATCTAACTTGGGTGGGAATCGAACCCACGACCTGCGGCGTGAAAAGCAAGCATCTTACCGACCACGCCACCGGCCCATCAAGATTTATACTAGGTACTAAATAAATAAACACTACTGTAAGGGCTCTGGTCTAGCTAGTGGGTTTTACAAAGACAACTATTTTACTAGATTTTTTAGAAAATAAGTTCTACCTCTACATATCTAACGTAAAAGAAAACGTAGAAATATTCTAAGCATTTTGTCTTAAAAAGAATTTTGATTCGTAAATCCTATAACTTGTTACTGAAGATTTTTTTTTGTTACTTATCCGATAATTCTGCCTCGTCGTTACGATATCTGTGGCAACAGTCATTACCGCTATCCTCGAAAAGGTTCAAAAATTCTGTTACCTTTTGCTTCTTTTCGTTGGCTTCCTTGGTCGCGACAGGTTGTTAAAAACTAGGTACCTACCTAGAGGTTTTCGTAGTTTTTACGGTTCAATGCTAACCTCCCCAAGTTTCCAGGAAAAAGAAACCTATTAAGGTTATTTGGAAATTTTCCATGAGTAAATTGGGACTTCGATTTGTAATAATATTTAGTGACCCGACTACGTTTCGCACGGGTGCAATAAGAGCAGAGTTTATAGGTACCATTGAAACCAGATAACCAACAAAACATGGAAAAGTGTTACGTAAGTGTTAGTAATTAACTAGAGAACGGCTGAACCGATTTCTCTAATTCTATTTTTAGAATGTTCCTTAAAGCAGCAGTGGGGCAGTGAAGGTTAGATAAAAAAGGTAATCTGGAACATAGTTAATTGAGTAATTCTGAGGGAAGATAATCACCTCTAACTACATCTTTGGATAATACAGGAGTGAGTGCTAAATAAGGCAGCGGTGACGCAGTGGTACGGGTCTCGCCTCATGGCCTTAGAAATATAAGGTCGCGGTTTCGATTCCCAGTCGTGCCCACACATCTTTGTGTGAATTGTTTCATCGTCGCTGCTCAATATCGGTGAAAGAAAACATTGTGAGGAAATGCATGCCTTAGAACTAATCATTCGAGGACATGTGACATCCACCAATCCGCACTTAACAGCGTGTGTGGATTAGGGCCGAAACTCTCTCAACTCTTGAGATAGCTGAGAGAAGACCCGTGCCCAGCCATGGGACACTAAAAAGGGGTTGAAGTGAGTGCTAAATGTATATACATCTCTAAAATTGAATGACCGCTAATCCAACCTAACCTTAGTAATAGAAGACATTTTTCATATTACGAGGTTCCAAAGTAGGTACCTACTTTGGAACATAATCGGTTGAGTAATTCTGAAGGGACGAAGTTATTCTGTACAGTTTCCGCTTTAGAAACGACTGGAAAGGGAATAAAAGGAAATTACTAGAACATTATAAAAGATTGTACAGTTTAGGAGGTTGGTATTATGTACTGATTTGTTTTGTTGTTTAGTTGTAGATTCAGGAGAGGCAATAGTTTAATAAGTTGTGAGTCTTGTGACATTGTAACAACCTCTTAGCTTCCTACAGCTAGGTACATAATCAGTACATCATCAGGTACCTACTTAGTATAAAACAAAGTCGCTTTCCTGTCCATTATATCCCTATGTATGCTTAAATCTTTAAAACTGCGCATCCGATTTTCATGCGGTTTTTTTTATCATATAGATTGATTCAAGAGGAAGGTTTATGTATATAATACATGCAGAATATAGAAGAAAAACACTGATAGATGTTTCTGATGCGATGTCGTAAATTAACGCTTTTTTGTGGTTACATTGGAAACGCTGGCTAAACCCAACGAGATATATCAAAATAATGTACTACAGTATTGCACGCCAGACCGCGCGCGGCGCGTGCTGTTTGTATTGTCTAATGGCAAAAAAAGCTGTTAACGTTGTAAAAAGAACATTTTGTAAATATACCTTAATATATTTAGTATCAGCATTGCACCCGTGCGAAGCCGCTAGCGGGTCGCTAGTTAGCATATAAAGGGGGTCGGGGTTGTGTCACTTGCGGTACCCGTGACCCTCTGGCCAAGATGCGTGATGCGTGCGTGAACACCCGGAGGGTTTTAGTTCGGGTAACCATTCGGATTCCTACATACCCCCCGCTCTGCACCCATACAGGGCAGGGGAATCCATAAAGGATTTCCCCCTGTAAAAAAAGGTATCTAATTAGCATGGGACCAGACGAACAGCCATCAAAGATCACTTAATATAATATAGGCGACTGGCCTGGTGGCGTAATGGTTAGTGACCCGGATTGTTAAGCCGAAGTCGTGGGTTCGATTCCCGCGAGTTGAGATAGTTTTGACCTTAATCCTCCCACGGTGTCCAAGTATGGTTGGTGGATATTTTATACTAATAACCAGTCACCCTATATACCTACCTACTCCTCATTTAATTCTTGACCACACAAGGCACAAATAATGACATGTATAATAAAATAATCTCACTATACTTAATAAATTTATTTATTTATTTCCAACTTATATCTACCATAAATAAAAAAACCACATCAATACCGATCCATCCGATTAGTTATGTCAACAAACTTTTACATAAATACACAGACATAGTACATAACGTCAATTTAATGAAACCCCTATTTTACGGTGCTGAGAAATATATCAACGCCAAGACACAGTTTTATGTAATCTTTCACTTCGAATGATCGATATTAAATAGATTTAAGTTTAGGTAGCACCTACGTTGACAAAATACTTTACTATGAGTAGTTTCTACAGTAAACAGGGTTAACTTAAAGGTTAGCAGCTACTGGTGGACAGTTACTTAATAACTCCGCAAAATGTGCTCTGTAATTAGAGTAAATTTGTACCATAAATTGTAACTCAGTTATGTAAGTATGGTAAACGGTCATCGTTGTGTATGGAAGTTAGCATAGTACTTGCTAACGCCACACTAAGCGGAAAATCGGGAATTCGGGGGCTGAGTCACCTTCGTCCTTTAATTGAATCCCCACACGTGGTCCATGGGTGGTGCAAATCAGGTGACAATCTACTGGTGGTAGGCTTCGGCCGTGGTTAGTGACCACCCACCAGACAAAGCCGCACCGCCAAGCGGTCTTGCCGTGTTCCGGTACGAAGTCTGGTGACACCATGCAGAGAGGGTGGGTCGTAATTGTTGCTTCTGTAAGGTTTCTAACCTTAAGGAGGCTCATTCCACTGCCACCTTCTCACCGATAATTATTCGTAATCACGAGTGGATCGGTAACACTGGGCTAGCGCGTTCCATCGTAGACTACATCACTGCTTAACATCAGGCAAGTTGTAGTCAAGCGCCCGCCTATCGAAGAATAAAAAAAAACCGCCGAATAACTTTTATGTATATTTCACCCCCTTAGAGGTTAAATTTTGAAAAATCCTTCCAAGTGGATGGCTACGTCATTTACCGTCAGATATGTACCGACCTGTGTATATTTTTAATTTGTTTTTACATGGCAAAGAACCAAATCAAAACTTAACTATACCGCCTAATTGAGCCCAAATACCAAAGCTACGTCGTTTCTTAACGTGTATAAGCTTTACAGGTCAACGGCATAAGCTTCTAAGTAATTCAGTCGTAAAACATCTACTTTCGTGGCCCTTTATTGGCCTCAATATTTTACTAATTAGCAATTAATAAACGTTCGGTCTTAGTCATTCGGGTCTGTCTTATAGCCAATCTGAGGCTAATTCACGTAATTTCTTGACGCGCCGATCAAGTTACGATGCAGTTTCAATTACGTTCACGGCTTAGTGTAAAATGGTATTCTTGTAATTGTCATATTTATATTATGAACGTCAAAGGGCTTGCGTGACGCGAGCGTATCTGACAGCGGTTGTCAAAATTACGAAAATACGAAAAGGCCTGTTTTGATCGAAACTTAACTGCAACTGCACTGCAACTGAACTTATTTAATTACGTGAATTGGCCTACTGAGTAGTTCCAATAGACTTAAACGTAACGTGACGCCTGTATTACCCGAAGATGTAGACAGAGGTAATTATACCCGACTTTTCGCTGGCTAGTTTTAATATTAAGACAATATAACAGCTTTTAACTGCTTAGTGGTATATTGGTAAGCGTATTCGTCTAATAACCGTCAGGTCCCGGGTTTCATTCCCAGGTCGAACTTAAAGACTTCCATTATACTTACTCATAATCTTAGGTGCAGGTCGACCTTAAAGACATATTATATTAAAAGAATCTTAATTGCAGTTCGAACTTAAAGACTTCTATAACACTTAAAGAATGTAGAAATGAAAGAAGCTCAAAGATTGTAATTGTGCCCTATGAACTGCAAAGTCTCGACCCTATTACGTGTGGGACCTTTTTGTTGGTTCACCGGGGGGAAAATCCTTTATGGATCCCCCGCCCTGCGCCCATACAGTGTATGTGGGACTGCATACTGGTTACCCGAACTAAACCCCCCGGGTGTTCTTTTTTTTTATATTCTAAAATAGGCTTGCGCTTGACCACAACTTGCCTGATGTGAAGCAATGATGCAGTCTACGATGGAACGCGCTTACCCAGTATATACCGATTCACTCTTGACTTGAAGACCACTAGATTATAGCTGTCGAGAAACACAGATGCCGGCAGCGAATTCCACAATTTGGCAGTTCGCACAATAAAAGTCGAAACAAAGCGCTTTAATTGTGCGTACCCGTGGAATTTCCACCATATAACGGTGTCGCATAGCCGTACCTCTACTTGTCCGATGGAAGAACGGGGATGGGGGAATAAGATTGTGTAATTCCAACGCACACTCTCCGAAGTGTATCCGGTAAAAGACCGAAAGACTAGCAACTATGCGGCGATGCTCGAGGCTTTGCAACTTAGCCTTGACGAGGGATTCATTGCTAATAAGCCTCTTGGCTCGCCTTTCAATAGACTCCAACGCCTCGAGTTGGTATTTAGCCGACCCATCCCAAAGATGCGAGCAGTACTCCATGCATGAGCGAACTTGAGCTTGGTATAGCTGAAGCATCTGTTTTGGCGTGAAGTTCCTTCTCGCATCCTAGCCAGGTTGTCACGGGAACCACAGGTGACACAACCGTGAATACGTATGGGAACTAAAGATAATCGGCGATAAGTAGGTGATATTCACCTCGACCTACCCTTTCGGGTACTGTAGGCGTGACGCTAACACCATTTTAAACGATTTCAAAATAGAGGATATAATTTTTTTACAATTCTTTAATGTCTCAATACAATGCTCATTGGAAATTCCAAATTTAGAAGAATATTGAAATAAAACTACTTTACGGATTTCACGCGGTTTTTATTTTAGATCCCGACGTTTCAAAGTCTTTTCAGACTTCATGTTCACGGGTGGACTGAGGTATTTGACGTCCAAAAATATTAATCACAATTATTACTGACTACCTCCAAACATTAATATTTAAGTGAGCTCACAGTGTCTTGAATTCTGAGTTGATTTTGCTTGGGTTTTGGTACAAGTAAATTAAGCACTGGGTCCCTAGCTGGTAGTATATTCCAACCATTTTCTCTGTTAAAACTAGTATGTTTTTTAATTTCAATAGATTCCCCGATCATTCTTGGTATATTATTGAAAAACACTTAATAAATAGTAGAGGAATTGTTCTAATCAAACAACCGCACTAGATACTATAGGTAGTAGGTAAAAAAATAAACAAAACCATCTTTTACCAATCTATTCTCTATACAAAACATTTACAGCAATTCTTTTGTTGGTACATTTCGCAAAAACTGTTCTACAACATTCTAGACTCAAACGAAACGAGATCTCCACTTATTAGGTTGCGTCTACGCTTACAACCTGAGCACAAGGGAAGTCGCTTTGATTGTCATCATTCGGCGTCAATTTTGGACGATCATAGTTCTCGATTGTAGGTTTCTTCAGTGTGAAGCTTTTTTTCATCCTGAAATAGGCCTGCGCTTGACTAAAATTTGCCTGATATTAAGCAATGATGTAGTCTACGATAGGACACGCCTACCCACTATACCGATTCGTAGTTACGAATGAGAAGGTAGCAGTTGAATGATGCTTCTTATGGTTAGAAAACATAAAGTAGCAAAAATTTCGACCCGCCCTCTCTGCATGGTGTCACCGGAACAAGGAAAGGCCGCTTGGCGGTGCGGTTGTATCTAGTGGGTGGTCACTAACCACTGCCGAATCCTACCACCAGTTAATAACAAGTAAACTTAAGTACGATTAGTTTGTAGCAAAAAGCTCACAATAAAACACTGGAGATTGCGGCTAGACCAAATTATTGGACATAATAGATAGGACCCTGAATTACGCTGGGAATAGAACCCGCGACCTGCCGGGCACAGTGTAACCTTATCGGACAGGGGACATACAAGTGAACCCATTGAAGGCCATACCAAATTGTCCTCAATAGACAATAATAATAACAATAATAAAATTAAGTGTTGATCACACAAATGCTTGTCTAGGGTGGGAATCGAACTCACGACCTGCGGCGTGAAAAGCAAGTATCTTACCGACGACGCCACCGGCCCGTCCTAGGCTCCACACTACAGTAATTCGTGGTTGAGTCATGCTTGATTCGTTAGTATAGACGCACCTTTATTTTTACTAATAATAACCTCGAGTCCAGCTATTTTTATTTGGCATTACGCTTACCAATTGACTACTGTCGGTTTTCGAAATAAAGCTGCCTAAGTTTACCGCCTTCAAAATTGTCAATTATTATTCTGGTATCTACCGAAGCATTGATAACCACACAGCTGAAAAATATAACAAAACTAAAAAAATCAAAAGTAAACGAAAATAATGATCAGACTGCCGGCCTACATCTCGGTCAAAGAATTCATTGCATAGGCAGACAGAGGTTTGGACCATACAGCCTTGCAATACGCAATTGCATGAAATGCAGCCAGCCTTCTAGACACGCACCCCCAATATGACCTCCTTTTAGGGGAATTCTATGACTGCATATTTATTTTTTAAATTAGAATTTAAGTATATTTTAAGTTTTCTGGATATTGTAGTAAGATGGTTAATGGTAATACTGGAAACATTGGATTAAATGGGAATCGTTGTTCTTTAAAATAAATAATGTGTTAATTAAGTTGCCTAATTTCTACCTCCACCGCTTCAAGAATCATCTAATATCTTACTATTTTGGTGTAAACACTAAACAAAACTACTTACGCAAACAAAAAGAAAATAATAATAATAATAATTGTTAAAAATTATATGCAACAAGCTCTCGGAAAAATTTGTTCAATTTATTGCTGGCGGCATTTCCAGTATTTTGTGATTCTAAATATAATTAATTAATACGAGTAGTACCTACGTAGTGAGATTTTATACCGACAGTTTTGAAAAGGTATATTAGTTATGTAAGGTAAAATAGCGCTTATGATAAACAAGTACTTAAGGAAAAATGCTCCTGAAGATAGCAAGAAATTTGTTAAAAAGCAAAAAAAATATCATTTGGCTTCAGCTAGATATTTCTAGTGCAACACCCAAGCATTTTATCATTTTCCGGAAAATATACTCTATGCTATAAATGAAAAGGTTTAAATTTGTAAAACTAGTTCTTTCTATTATGTGGAGGCACGATACTGTTCGTTAAATAATGTACACTACAGTTAGTTATAACAAATCACACTTACGTATTACGATAGTTAAATTTTATTAAAGCCATATTTATAAATAGGGTAAGGGTATTAGAATACTACAACATGCGTGTCTTAAATATTTACATTAATTTGTTTTATTAGATACCTACGCTATTTAAAGGTATAATACTTTTACAATCCGGTGTTAATATTTATGGATTTATTTAATTATAAATAGAATACGTAAATTCTATTGAAATTTATGGTAAACTTATACAATAGATTAAAGAAGGACCTTTATCAATCACTGCCAACCAAAAAGTTTGAAAATACCTGCAAAATAAGCCATAAATACATAAGTTTACAAATTTTATTTTTTGTAACATACAAAAAATGTAGCATAAACCTACTTCGATAGCTTCAGTTTTTAAATAAAGAAAACTGTATCAAAACAGGCCCATCCTTTTTAGCGCTACGTTGAAACAATTTGTCTTAATTTACGGGGAATATAAACAGCATTCTACTTAATTTTGTTTTGAACTCCAGGAAGAATAAACAAAACGGTTGAGTTGAACTAAATTATACCACGGCGCATCGCCTGATTTGAATTTTGATTTTGGAAACTACAGTATTCCAATTTTAAAATGTTCAAATTATAAAAACAGAAACAAACGTCAAAGAATTAGAGCTGCTCAGAATCAGCTCAGAATGTTACCTGGGCCGGTACACGGCTTTAAAAAGTATGACACACGCAAATATGCGGGCAATGCCACGGCCAGTCGTCGTTACGGACTCGAAAAGTAAAAGTGTGTTGGAATATTCAAGCATTACGTCTACTTGCGAGCGTCTACACTCTCATGTCAACTGTACGAATGTGGATCAAAAATGATCATAACTTTTTATTGTGTTTTTACGTAATGAGCGGTCGAACATGAAATATACTACTTGCTTGATATTAGAAAACAAGTATGCCATCGTTTACTATTAAAGTAACATACGAACTTCAACTTTACTCCTTCAAGAAATATAAGAGAAGTTTTTGAAGGCGTAGACAAAGGTGTCTCTTTAGTGTTCGATTTATCATATCGACCAATCTGATGAATAATGAAGATCGATTCAAAAATACTTCTAGATCGAATGTTTTGTATTTGTTAATAGATTGTTTTGTTTACCTAAAAACTATCTCGCATAATGTGAAGACGTACTTATAATATCATGATTTATTAACAGGAAATCGAATAGAAAATAGATCAATAGTAAACTTTGATGGGCCGGTAGCGTGGTCGGTAAGATACAAACTTGCTTTTCACGCCGCAGCGCAGGTCGTTGGTTCTATTCCCACCCGAGACAAACATTTGTTTAAATATGTCTGTTTATCTTGTGTCTGGATGTAATTATCTATATTTTTAAATATATATTTACAAAAGAAAAGTATTATAATATGTAGTATACCGGTTATCTGGTTTCCATAGTACTAGCTCTGCTTAGTTTGGGATGAGATGACCGTGTGTGTTAATGTCCCACTATATTATTATTATATTATTACATCACAAATACCTACTTATTCTCGAAACGTTAACTGAGTTAGTGACACTTGTATTTTAAATCACAATTTGTTAGTGTTACTTAGTGTAATTATGTTATCTGTGCAAAGCTATTTTTTTTTCTATCATTTTTAGTAGTTAGTTACACATGCGACTTAAATCTTTTGTGCTACAATTAACGATACGACTGCGATTTTTTTACTTTATCTACTTGACCTTAAAGCATATAACTGTAGTTATTTCCAACTCCCGTATCCCCGTGTTAGGTATCTTTTTGCTCGACCCCGGAACACATTTACCACTGGACCACCGACCTTTAAGTGGTAAACCATGTAAAAAGTATTATATCGTATTCAGGGAGCTGTGAAATAAAAGGTAGGTAAACAAACCATTGTAATGATACTAAATTATAGACCACAGACAGTGCGTACATTTTTTATTAAAATGTGACGTTTTGTCATCGGTCGGGTTATATCCGCCATCTTTAATATCAATCAACTTGTATGAGAAACATAATTTTCTTTGTTTACACTTCGTCTCAAGCCCTAATAAATAAAGTACAAAATTAAATATCAATTTATGTAACCAAAATGCCGTGTTGGACTCTCATTTATAATGAAATTATACGCTTAATTGCACGTTCCGGACATAGAACCGCGAATGATTGTGTAATACACCCATACCCATGGCGGAAAGAAATATCACTATTAGTTCTACGTATGTATTATTTAGGTAACAACTATTAATAGTAATAGACACGATAACAAAATTTAATTCATCTTGTAGATTGTTTGATAATAAAAATATAATATTTAATTATATTTTCAAAATTATTTGAGACACATATTTTATCTTTTTTAAGTAAGTAGGTGCCTACCTAGTCAAAAAATCAGCCTGGGTGGGGATGTCCACGGCTGGGCATAGGCCTCCCCTTTAAAACGCCACAGCGATCGATTGCCGGCCATTAACATCCATCGGCTTCCCACAATTTTAATAATGTCACCAGTCCAGCCAGGTCGCCGCAGCGTCGGCAGCCCGCCACAAGGGCGGGCTGCCGACGCTGCGGCGACCATTGCGTGGTCTCCATTTGAGAACCTTTATACCCCAGCGGTTATCTGTTCTACGAGCGATGTGGCCTGCCTATTGCCACTTCAACTAGCCCATTCTTATGGCTATGTCGGTGACTTTAGTTCTTCTGCGGATTTCCTCATTGCGGATCTTATCACGCAAAGAAACTCCAAGCATAGCGCTCTCCATGGCCCGTTTAGCGACCTTGAGCGAAAAATAATGGCAAGAAACAATTTTCGAAAACCGAATTCAATCAAGAAAAAGAAATTAGTTTTTTATTACCTCTCGTGTGATTAGTAAACCTACCTATTTATTAATTTTACATGATTTATTTCATACAAACATTCATACTAATATTAGTTTTTTCACCTTAATAACCGTACCTACTATTAATTTAGTTCGACCTTTCTCATAAACTTAATTAAAAACTCGAAAACGTTTAAATAAAATCATTCACAGAACCAGTTGCTTTTAAGTTACAAATCTATACCTACTAATATTCTAAAACTGAAGCGTTTGTTTGGTTGAACACGTTAAACTACGGGACTACTGGTCCGATTTGAAAAACTCTAGCACTGTTACTACTAACACTGTTGATAGCCTATTTTGACTAGATTTATTCCACTCCTGGGCATGATATAAAATGTAAGCCATGCGGGCGAATCCGCGCCGACATAGCGCGGCGGAATTCTACTTTAACTAAGAATTATAAAAAATATTTACCTACTATGCATATTTTTTTATTTAAGAACCACCGCTGTCACTTTAACTTTCGAATAAAAAAAAAATATCAAAATCGGTCCATCCCTTTGGGCGCTGCACACGGCTACATAACAAGATATACGTTACCAGTATAAGCTGACCTATCGTTGTACGGAAATTCTATACAATGCGAGATCAGCTTATAGTAGAATTGTAGATCTTGATTTGTAGCCGTGTGTACGTAGTAACAACTTGTACACAGATACACAAGTACTTAAATGCGTCAAACTTAGAACACACATTTCTTTTTTATCGGGTTTTAAAGAATAGTGCTTGTGAGTCTTCCATACGAGTACATGGGTATTACAGTGTCCTAGTTTACCACGGAACCCTACTTTCTCGCACGCATCGAGCAACCGGACGGGTCAACATTTACTACTGTCAACGAATAATATTCCTAGCTTCCGACCGCGGATTCGCCAGCGTGGTATAAAGATGAAATGACCAAATATTGGTGTTAACTCGACCTCGCTATTTAAAAATTGAAAATTCGGGCATTGTGAGTAGGTATAGTTTGTAGGGTTCCTAACAATAGTTAAATAAATATAGAATTAAATGTAAACACTTAATTTGTTTAATTATTGCATCCACAATGTGTTGTATACACTGCTACAGATCAAGCTATACTATTCCAGTATAAGCTGGCCTCTTGTTTTACAGAAATTCTATAATGGCTTCAGCTTATAGATACTGGAAATGTTTACTTAGATGTGTAGCCGTAAGTATGGTGGTAAAAAAATAATAATAAAAAAGAAACCGATACTTAGCAACAATAAAATAAAATAAATTGCCCGCTCCAAACCAATAACAATGTTGTTGGGAATTGCATACAAGTTAATATATTTTTTAACTTTGTCAAAAAATAGAAGATCGAGAAAAAAATTTCGGCCACCGTCATCAATGAAACTACGTTACTTGTTTCCACAAACGGTGGTACCCGTTACAACCAATCGTCAAACCAAAAGGTAAACCCGTTAATTGATAAATTTTAATAATACAACATGTAATTTTAAAAATTTAATTTTTTATATTGTTGTATTTTTACATAAAGAAAAATATAATGTAAATTGTGAATATGCAATTCTATCGTGCAATTCTATCGT
Organism: Meganola albula; assembly: GCA_936450015.1. Lineage (NCBI taxonomy): Eukaryota > Metazoa > Arthropoda > Insecta > Lepidoptera > Nolidae > Meganola > Meganola albula. Next base: position 4,240,200 of record OW388156.1, on the reverse strand, counting down.
ACTTCTAAATTTTAAAATTATTTATTTTAATTTTGTGTATGACCAGCTGCTGCGTAATATAACGAACTAAAATAAATTTAAAACAAAAATGTTATAGATGTACTTCTAAGTTGATTGTCCACATTCTTTCCTAATCTCTTTGTTAATTACCCTATCCGTTGAATATGATTATAAAGGTCATATCGCACTAAAGGTTCGTTTCCGTGAAATGCGACCGATCGTAGTCGCGCGCGTTTGATAATATTCGGCAATAATCAGAGAATAAATAAAGGGAAAAATAATGTAACGGTCTAGCCTAGAAACTAGCGTGATCACTTCAGCTATTAAATAAAGAAAACCACTAAAACTTGTACACAGATATAGAGACATACACATGTCAAACTTGTAACACTCCTCTATTTTGTGGGGGTAAAATGTATACGTTTCTAATGCGTTTCTAAGGCCTGCGACTCATATCGCATCACTTCGGAAGCGGTACCATTGCATACATTTTTAATCCCTGGTGAACAAGAGGGTTGTTTTAAGTAACGTGTGTATCTGTATGTGTATGTATCTGTGTACATGTTTGTGGCATCGTAACGTTTAAACGAACCCATTTTGATGTTTTGTTTGTATTTTAATGGTGAAGTGATAGAGATGGTTCTAAGTTAGGATTCAATTTATAGTTACAGCTTAGTTTATCACTGTTGTGGCTCCAGCGCGACACTCTCCAAACAGTTCGACCGTCTTTGGGCGGTGCTCACCTACAAAGTCAGGTGAACCAATAAACTCCCTTCCCGCTAATTGGGTTAAATCATTTGTATAAAAAACTAAAGCCACATTTCAGTCGCACACGATCAGTTACACCCGTTGCAATCGGTCGCAGCGCACGGAAATTAACCTTTAGGTAGGTGAACTAAATACTTTTGTTTCAATGAATGTATGGGAAACAAATCTATAGCCATGACCCCGTGTACCAAAGCAACAATCAGCTAAACCTTGGACTGAATTATTTAATTTATGAACTTACTGAAAACATTTTGTTTTGGAGACCTAAAATCTTTTTTTACTTGGCTTTGTAACTGCGAACAGTTCGAATCCAGGCCGCGCCCTTATCTTTGTGTTTAATATCGCTGCTCAATATTGGTGAAGGAATAATATTTTGAGTGAACGGTATAGGTACCTAGTTAAGTACTTACGTATTATGAAGATATTATTATGATGAAGTCAACCTATGAATTTAGGGATACAATTTCAGTATTTAAGATAGATTGCAAGTATCTAGACTCAGGAATATTACAACTTATTTGGCCTATATTAAAATGCTTAGAAAATCTAGATAGCGTTAAAATTAAATAAGTACTTCGATTTTAATGGTCGCTGCGGAGTATGACTATGACATATAAATAGAAAAAAATCTAGGTTTAGTCCCCTTGGAACATTTATAAAATTTTATCTCATTTACGATGTCGGTCCGTCTGAGTGCATCACCTAATAGTTATTACGAAGTAAGAATACATCACCTCCTACTCCTACAAGATTAGTATGTCTCACTCTGGTGGACTCTGAAGTCGCCAGGACGCCATCTAGTAGCAACTAACATCAACCTTGGTGCTCTGCTCTACAGAATACCTACTCTGTAAAGTAAGAAAATGAATCAAGTTCCGTAAACTTAACTCTTTCAATATTTTTAATTATTAACCAATTTATTTCTAAGTCTGTTGGGACTTCTAATTTCTCAATTAACTAAAAATGTCTGAAAACTCGCATAGCCTTAAAAATATACGGTCGCGGGTTTGATTCCAGGTCGTGCCCACACCATACACATCTTTGTATGAAGCGTTACATCGCCGCTGCTCAATATCGATCGAGGAAAACATCGTGAGGAAACCGGCATGTCTAAGAATTAATCATTCGAGGACATATGACGTCCACCAAGCTCCACTTGGCCAGCGTGTTGTGAAATAAGGCTTAAACTCTGGGACACTAAAAAGGGTTCAAGTGACCAATATATTGGTTTTATTGATTTATTTGTCGTGTCTGCCTGCAATTTATTATGATACTCTCTATTCGTATTTCGTCATATTACCTCTTAGGATACTTATTAAATAAAACTAAGGTACATGCTGTATTATCTTAAATTTATGCGAATATCACACATAGAAATACAACTTACGTTATAACGGATTTTAGGGCAGTGAATTTTAGATTAGGGATCCCGGCAGAGTTTCAGTCTTTTCAGACTTCATGGTCACGTGGGGAATGAGGTACCTATTTGACGTTCTAACTTATTAATTACAATTATAATAACCTACAAACATTATTATTTAAGTTTCTGTCCGATTTAAGCAAACTGTGCTCACAGTGTGTCTTCAGTTATAAGTGGTTTCGCTTGGGTTTTAGCACAAGTATATAAAGTATTGGATCCTAAGCAGGTGGTAGATAAATTCCAATAATTTCTTCTGTTGAAATTAGGATGTTTATGTTAATGACATTCATGTTTATAGAAACATGTTGCAAATACTATCTATCTTTATCGCTCAGTGATTAATAGAAAGAGACAGTGCTAGCAACATGTTTGTGTGAGTGCAAAAGCACAATATCTTTCGTTTGCTCCGTCAACATTCTATCAATGGTAGCTACTTCATATCGGCGATGACATCATTGTTCTTTAGGTTTGACGCTAACCAATGATTACGGATAAATATTGTATAAACTTTTAATTTTACTACAATTAGATATAAGTAGGTAACGATGCGGAAGAATTTTTTGACTTTTTACTTTTGTTTAGTTCTTTATTTAGATTTGTGTTAAGTTTTTATTCAGTCAGGTCATTTTTTATGCTAATATGAAAATTATACTAGGAATAACACAACCATTACACGGCATTACTTGCTTAAAAGGAGGCTTCAATCACTAGCCGTTATAAAACTATTAATTGGTGATTCAATAAGGAATTTCTTATTATTATATTAGAAAATATAAGGTACAAATGTTTATTCAAGTCCTCGTGCAATAGTGATACACTCCTTTAGCACATTCAGGTAAGATTATTCCATGTTGTCACACCAAATTTCATCTAAATCAGTTCAGTGGTTTAAGTGTAAAACCCCAAAATAAGCACAGTTACTATATCAAGTTTATAATTTTAAGTAGAAGTATAGATTTCTGAAACACCATAATCAAGATATACAACGCACAAGTGATTTCAAACACTATTTCCTCCCTTGACAGTCCCCATAATCCTATAGGGTAGCAGCCCCTTACACTGCATTGTGACACTTAACATGGGGTAACTTTTATTAGCTACCAGTATATATAGACCTACCTAGTACCATTGAAAGTCTCTGGAATTTTCCAAATATAATGAAAGTAAAGAGGCAGGGTAGGCCAATTTAAAATGGTTAGCATAAGTATTGAAGTTATACGTGATTTAATGGATTGCAAAATAAATTGATTTTGCAAATGTGCTGCTTTTGATATGGTTAATTAAAGGATAAATATAGATACCTATGTTTATTCATGTACAGTTAAATGCGTTTGTTAATGGTTGGTAATCTCCTAGAATTTTCTAGATTAGAAAGAAGTTAACTATAAATTAGATACCGACGTACTGTACGTCACACAATTTTTATCAAACACTCCCTCTTTTTGGTTGAAACTATTCTTACAAATAGACTTTCCCCCTTCTTATAGTAATGTTACAGACTTCGTTTGTTCATTATTATCCTTTTGTACAAACATTTATTTACAACATAAAGATACAATTAGACAAAAAAGGACCTAACTGAATAACAATCTCAAAGTTAACCTAACCATAGAACTAAATTAACTTATGCCTAATCAAAACTAATGCATCAAAAATTCTTCCGCATCCATATCTTTTTTATCGTTTTTTTTTATTCTGAAATAGGCTTGCGCTTGACTACAACTTAAGCAATGAACTCTACGATGGGACGCGCCTGCCCAATATACCGATTCACTCGTGATTACAAATAATATTTGGTGAAGGTGGCAGTGGATGGGGCTCCGTGTGGTTTGAAACCATAAAGGAGCAACAATTCTGACCCACCCTCTCAAATAGTGATTATTATTATTATTATTTGATTATGTGTGTAAACGTTTTTAACAAAATACCCCAAAACATAAGGGAGTTACCCACCAATTTATTCAGAGCCAGGTTAAAAAAATGGCTCTTAGACAAATGTTTTTACAATATTAAGGATTTCTTAAGTCACAGATAATTTTAAACCTTCAACAAATGCTAAATATTGTATGCCCCAAACGGGCTGATTGATGTTACTTTATTTAATGTACTTTACCATCTTTATGTACTCAATCAAAAGCAATAAAGAATTACTTACTTACTTACTTACTTACTTACTTACATTTGAGAGGGCGGGTCGGAATATTTTGCTCCTTTGCTATGTCTGGTAACAACCAGACATCGCACCGGGATATGGCAAGGCTGCTTTGCAGTGCAGTTTCGTCTGGTGGGTGGTCACAGTCATGGCTGAAGGCTACAAGTTTATTGTAACCTGATTTGCTAATACTTTTAGTAAGTGTAACTACAGTTTAATATAGGTGTTCAAATTACATTATTAAATTTTATCCTTCGTACATAAACTAGTTCAGACGGATCCTATTAAACATAACTGAAAACCCGCTGAATTCGATAAAATTTAAATGGACCAACTGGACAGACGATTTGAAACATTAAAAGAGTCACTAAAATCAAGCTATAATTGACGGTGTTATCGCGTAACATACATACAAAAAAAAACCGGTCAAGTGCGAGTCGGACTCGCGCACCGAGGGTTCCGTACAAACCTGCAAGGTTTACAAAGTTCGTTCATTACGACAATCGAGTCATAACGATGGTATTTTTATTATATTTTGTATATTATATTATAAATATATATTTTGTAATGTAACTAAAAATTTAAGGTTTTCGGAATTTTTCCTTTATGTGTGCTATAAAACGTTGCTTCATGCCAAATTTCAAGATTCTAGGTCGACTGGAAGTACCCTTTAGGTTTTGATTCCCTTGCGAGTACTTGCGAATTTCAAAATATGCAGCTTAAATTGCTGTTTCTTTTGATTGCGTTGACATAGAAGTTTGATTTTGTTACAGCTTAAAGGTATTATAGACCTGAGTATTTGGTATGAATTTCAATTTAATACCTCTACGCGTTTATGAGGAAATGGGTAGTAAGTTTAAAATTATTAAAAATAAATATATTATGTGATGTAACTAAAAATTTATGGTTTTCGTAATTTTTCCTTTATCTATGCTATAAGACGTTGCTTCGTACCAAATTTCAAGATTCTGAGTTCACGGGAAGCACCCTGTAGGTTTTGATTCCCTTGCAAGTGTCGAAAATTTGCGGCATAAACGGCTGTATCTTTTGATTGCGTTGGCTTAGAAGTTTGATTTTTTCACAGCTTCAAGGGACAGTAGACCTGAGTAATTGATATAAATTTCAGCTTCATACCTCCACGCGTTCCTGAGAAAAAGGGTCTTGACAGACGGACGGACAGACGGACAACAAAGTGATCCTATAAGGGTTCCGTTTTTTCCTTTTGAGGTACGGAACCCTAAAAAGTGAAAAAAAAACATTCAGTCAAATTGAGAAAATCTTTCTTTTTAAAGTCGGTTGAAAAAGGATAGTTTTTGCTCAGTAGTTATTATAGAAATCTTGTAATCAGATCACATCACACGTGTAAGATATGATAAACAAAGATAAGAAGTCATACATACGTAATGTACCCACATAAATAATGATGATTTAAAATAAATGTACTTAGAACTTAGTAATAAACTAACAGCAGATATCGTGTTACTGTTTTATGAAACGTTGTAGAAATGTTAGTTGAGTAACTGCGGTAGAATACAGGGTGACTTTGGCTTGTGACGCAGTTAAACATTTGTGCCTACAAGCAGAATACCAAAAAGCTATACTGCCGTCATAAGGAAGAAGGGGACATGTGACATTATTTTTCGTAACTAATTTATTAAAATCATCGGAATCAGTATCTTTTACTGATTCCGACTATGTTAATTACTTCGTAACGAAAAAAATGTCAGATGTGCCCGTTATCCTTAACACGGCAGTATAAGAGTTTTAGGTCTTAACAGTCTTGCGCTTATCGTTTCGCCCGCTTGATATAAAAACAAGAAGTAGCTATTGTCTTCTTTCAGACTATACATTCGTACGGGATCCAAGACAGCTTAGGTGATCCGTGATTTGCCTAGATTCAAATCCCAAGTGTCTTCACGGCGCCGGTGTTGATTTTGGCTTACAGGAGTAGCAGCGGGTTAAGTCAAAAAAAGACTATAATCTATCTCTAAGTAAGGTCCGGTAAGTATTGCGTGACAGAGTAACAAACATCCACACATTCATGTAAACTTTCCCATTTATAATAAAATTAAAATTGGAAATTAAAGTAACGATTATTTTGATGCCCCACTAGTGAGTAAGGTTTGTGTTTAATCTATTATAAAGTAAAAGAGAGATACGACCTTAATCCACACGTGTTAGCCAAGTGCGGGTTGGTGGATGTCAGTGATATCCACCAACCTGCAACCCGCGGTCAAATGAATTTTATTTGCGATATTTTCAACGCCTATATCAGTCTAGTAACGATACAACTTAGCCTGACAGAGTATAAATTAGGATCAAAATTTGACACATCTTAAACTCTGAACTCACTTTATACTAAAAAACATAATAAAAAAATGTGGGTGACGTTCACCGTTTCGTGCCTTCGGAAATATAGTTTATTTTGCCTAAAATCATTTTGGCAAAGTAGCTATAGTTAGCAGTAACCAGATTGTGTAGTAGATGTGGTGGTAGAAATGTAAAATCACAATCATTTACTCCGTCACGAAATGTTGTCTGAGTAGGTACTTGGTCACACAAACACCCTGTATAAGAAGTAATTACATAAGAATTTGTGTTGCAAATTATAAATGTAGGTACAACAATGATCATTCTCTGATGATTACTTTAAGAACTATGGAACTAGCCGTCGTCGTCATCATCACCCCATTTTAGTCCACAGTTAGAATTAGCTGGAATTAATTACTAATCCGGAACTATCCCTAAGCAAGCCTTATTCTAACTATGGCGGCCAATCATTAACTCACTAACCACAGATGCAGGAGATATTATGGTGCACAAGTATAATATGTGCACAAACTTTGAATAATAATTTATTAATCACATCTAGATCTAATTGTCTTAACGGGCTTCTAAGTATTGGCTTCGGCCCCACTCACGCCTTCCAAAGGTCCGGAGCTCCATAGCTCAAAGAAATTTAAAAGACATACATACAAATAATGATAATACTTCCACACCTTAGAGTATACATCAGCTTGCTCTCTTACTCATTAGTATACTCTTAGTTTCACACATACACAGTCCTAAATTAAACAATAATAGGTATTTGCTTGTGTTGTGGGTACTGATAACTACTTTTAAATACATTTTACTTTGTAAATACATACTGTCATGTTAAAGATAAGTTACAGCCAGACAGAACTAACAAACATGCTCATCACACAAAGGGTTGTCCTGGGTGGGAATCGAATCTACGACCTGCGGCTCAGTAGTCAGGGTCGCTAACAACTTCACCAACAGGCTATGGGATGAGCTCATTGACACGACCGGTGACCGGTATGGGGGGGTGACGACAGGTTACCATGCCGTTCGAGATACAGATGTCACACCACTCAATTCTTGAATACGAAGTAATGCTAAGAAAAATCCAATTTTTTTAGTCCCATGATATGGGATTTAATCCCGTACCATCGGTCTCAAAAGTGTGTGGAACCCGACTGCTAATGGCAAAAACGCTTATTCTTTACGCCAACAATGCAATGAATGCTAATACAGTGTGGCCTGTAATCGTGGATAATATTAAAAACGGAGGTTCTACAGGTCACTGATAGTTGAATCACTATGGTCCCATCTATTTAAAATAAAAATTTTACTTTCTATATTTTTTCTTTACAAACTTAATCGTAAATTATATTCGCAAACAATGAAATAGTTCCGCTCAGCTTAATTGATCAAGTTCGTTAGTTTATTAACCCCCGTACCACGACTTTTAACACGTGATATCGTTTTGCGATAACACACTGATTAAGAATCGTAACTTAAAATTCTTGTTGAAAAAGATTCTGGTTTACCAAAACCCATGCACATGCATGGGTTTTGGTAAACCAGAATCTTTTGAAGGAAAAATCTTGATACTCTAGAGTATCAATATCTGTAAAACTCCAGTGTGACACTAAAGCCAAAGTAACTCTCAACATCCACACGAATATGTAATTATTAGGGAGAAAATCTCAAACATGATAATTAAGTGGCTTGGGAATAAAAGGGGCGGGTTGGCACAAATTCGTTGGATCAAAAGCTTTAACGTTTTTAAAATTAAAACAAATAATGTTTTTATGATATAACTAACCAAGCGCTCACACCTACTTCAAGGTGTAGGTTAAATATCACCCATATTTAGCCGGCTAAGTTTCGATCCCCTAGTAATAGCGAATTAAGCCTGTTACTAAGCTATTACTTCGAGCAGCTGCTAAGATTCTTCCTCCTCCTCGCATCGTTTCCTCATTGCTCAGGGTCGTGATCGTCTGAGCATGGACTTATTTTAGTCCTTATAATTTTGAGTCATCTATTTTGATCTTTATCATCATGGAGCGCATCGTGTAGTTTGGTGTTCAGCGTAGAGCAGATTTGCAAAGATTGGACTACGGCCTCTCGGCCGTTTGCAAGAATCTTTATTTACTTAATTTTGATATTTACACCTGACCACCTCAGTAGCACATGCGTAAGCGCATAGTAGGCACATAACGTACGGCACAGCAATAAACAACTATTACGTATTAGTATCGGCTACTGGGCCAAACCTGGAGCGTGTTGATTACATAGCCCAGACGGGGCACAGATTTGAAATGTTACATACATTTTGTGTAAAGCAATTTATATTACACAGTGTATGATAACAGCGTGTCCTGTCTGAGTCCGCCTATCAATCGGATATCGGATGGCCTAGGCCCTATGGACACGTCCCGGTCCGGTCAAATATAAATCATCTTTAAGCTTCATCCTTAATTTACAAATCAAAGGAGAATGAGCAAAAATGTATGAACCATAGTCTAACCTACTAAATACTTTAACCAACGAAGGTGAAGCAAGAAAAGCGGAGTGGGGACAGCCACCGGGTAATAGGCCGCGCTTGCGTTGGATATCCCTCCCTTCTCCGTTACAAGTCCCTGTCGAACTATAGTAGTACAGTAGATGTAAAATCTAAGTAAAATGTCTGAGAAGAAGCTATTGTTTTTGTCTTTTACATAGAAAACCCCATAAGTTACACATTTATAGTTATACTAAGTAATGATGTAGGTATAAGAAATTATCCTTTCATTTAAATATGACTTGCTGGTATTGAGTAGGTAGACCAACTTGCCCATTCACCTTTAACAAATAAAAACAAAAAAAACATCTTGGGGGGACTGAGTCACCTTCGTTCGTGGGAGTGCACCTTTTATCTGACGAGTGGGGACTCGTGGTCCTCGGGTGGTGCAAATCAGGTGACAATCAACTGCTGATTAAGTTTGCTTCTAATTAACTGTTGGTAGGTTTCGGCCGTGGTTAGTGACCACCCACCAGACAAAGCCGCACCGCCATGCGGCCTTTCCTTATTCCGGTGCGATGTCTGATGACACCATTTAAGAGAGTGGGTCAAAGTTGTTGCTCCTTTATGGTTTCTAACCATAAAGAGCATCAATCCACTGCCACCTTCTCACCGAAATTCATTTGTAACCATGAGTGAATCGGAATACTGGGCTGGCGCGTTCTATCATAGACTACATCGTTGTTTAGTGTCATGTAAGTTGTAGTCAAGCGCAGGCCTATTTCAGGATTTAAAAAAAAATCTCCTTTTCTACGTCAGTTATAAACAAAATTGTTTAATCTACATTAGAACCGATAGTTCAATCAAACAAACATAACAAACATCAATGTAGATAATCCCTGTGGGGTAACTCATAAATGGATTGTGATACACGAACCATTCAAGTTGAGACGACGCGCGACGCTATGACGCGGTGCGGTGCGGCGGCGGCAAGTAACGCCATCTAGCGAACGCGATGTGAACTAAATATAAAATCTTAGGCTAGTCACAGAAAAACAGCAATTATGACTGTTATTTTACTGTCCTTTTACGGGATCAAGTATTCTTATGATGGTGTAAAGCATGGATTTAGGTGTAAATACGTTTTATTGTAAAGACAATTGTAGTAATTTTGAGATCAAGAAAGTAGGAGAGCTGTACGTTATAGGGATGACGATAAGGTATGAAATATCGTATTTTAATTAGTTCGTCAGTAAGATTATAAAAAAATGTTAGACGCGTATTTTTGCTTCATGTTTAAAATGAAACAGTATTAAGATAAAACGTATTATTTTTTAAGATTAATTATCTTTTTTTTAAATAAAGAGAGCAGCGGTGACGCAGCGGTCTCAGCCTCTCCTTTGAAATATAAGGTCGCGGGTTCGATTCTCAGTCGTGTCCACATTTTTGTGTGAATAGTTTCATCACCGCTGCTCAATATCTGTGAAGGAAAACATCGTGAGGAAACCGGCATGTCTAAGAACTAATCATTCGAGGACATGTGACATACACCAAGCCGCACTTGGCCAGCGTGTATGTATGGATTTAGGCCTAAACTCTCTCAACTCGTAAGATAGTTGAGAAAAGACTCGTGCCCAGCTGTGGGACACTAAACAAGTGTTGAAGTGAAAGATAGCTTATACAACATTTACAAATATATACATTTGTGAATATGCACATAATTACATAGTTAGCGCGAAAAACATACCCTTCTTTGGCATTTGGGTAAAAAGGGCACCTACTGATATGGCAGTGTTCCTCAGTAGTAAAAGAAACTGTAGTTGTGATTTCGCCACCCGATCCTAAAACTAGTGTCCGGCAACGTCCTGAGCCGAGGTTCGTTCTCACATGGGGAGCCCTCACGGCAGTTACAGTACTTAATCGGTTCGACCGTCCTCGGACGGCTCACCGAAAAAGTCCGGTGGTCCCTTCCGGCTGATTGCAGTAGGTAAAAAATAGTTACGATTTCGTGTTAAAGTCTCTATGAAATAAAAATCACCTATTCTTTTTAGTGTATAATTTATTATTTATGCGGCAAATTCACTAATAATTTAATTTAATTTTTTTTATTAGTTAGGTATTTTTTTATTTTTGAATTATTGCATTGTAATCGGTCCTTGATATGTGTGCAAAGTTTCAAATTAATCAAACTTCTGGAAATTGGTGAAAATTATGCTCAAAGATTCCATTACATACCATACGCGTGGTAAAAAGAAGGTATCAATTTAAACACAACTATCTTTATTCTTTATTGTTCTTTGTCTAAATATAGTATAAAATGAAGTAGCCTCCACTTCGCGATAAACTCAAAAACGACTTAACGGATTTTTATAAGGTTTACACCAATAAACAGAGGAATCCATGCGGAAGGTTAAGGTGTATAATTTGTACCCATGCGAATCCGGGGTGGGTCGCAATGTTCTAATAGGTACCATACGAAGCTCACCCATGTTAATAACGGAATCAGCGTGCACACAAGTAAACACCGTCCATACGTCTCTAAAAATAGTTCAATTATAAATTCACTCACGTGGTAAGAGTGTTGAGGTAATTAACCTCAAATCAGCTGACACTACGTGCTTGTTGTGTATTTATTTTTATATAAAATCTTTTGTTATAAACAACTTGTAAGAACCTACTTAAATAACCGAATATTGTTTCAACCGACTTCGAAAAATCAAAATGGAGGTTTTATGTTAGCTGCATGTATTTTAACCTTAAGAAAAACATGGAACTTATAATGCGCGCTTTCCTCTCTGCGGAGGTACATGAACAGTTTGTATGCGTAAATTGTTCATGTGCAAGGAAGGTTTAAAAGTTGAGACAAATTATTAGGTGATACAAAGTTCGCCAAATAATAGAACCTCTTTCAAACAAAAAAATAATCATATGGGTAAATTAAAAAAAATATTGTATGTTTTTCAAACAAACATACAAACTAGCCTTTAGATTTCTTTTAAAAATCGGTTTAAAAATGAAACCGAAAATAAAGTCCTTATAATCCTTGTTAATGTTATAAATGCGGCAGTAACTCTTGTCTGTCGCGCTTTCACGCCAAAACTACTGAACTGATTTGGATGAAATTTGGCATGGAGATATTTTGAGATCCAAGTTTTTATCCGACTGCCCAAAAAGAGGTCAATGGTATAGCGCGATAACCCCGTCGCCGAAACCTAGTTTTTTATATCAGGTTAAAACAGAAAATTAGTTTAGATATAATTGTTTGTATCAACCTCAATATTATTAAGTAAATACCTTCGTTTTTAAGTCATTTCAAAACGGATCTAAAAATCATAAGTATCGGAGTAGGGAATCAGATATCCGTGTTTTGTCTCGTTCTTTGTTCACGGTGTAACGCCCTACTCGCCACCCTCGGTCCCAGGAGCCCTATGGCGTGGGGACCCGCATTAGTTACAAATGATCCAACAATCTTTGCACTATGGAGGTCGAGTTATAATATTGATGAAAGAATAACCGCAACTGTGACTATTTAACGAAGTAAGTTTATTGAACAGTATTTTCTTAGATTTACGAGAATATCACACATTGAAATAAAACTACTTTATAACGGATTTTACTGCAGTATATTCTAGATTTTAGATCCCGACGTTTCAGTCTTTTCAGACTTCATCCACCCGTGACGATGAAGTCTGAAGAGATTCAATTTATTTTAGACTAGTTCTCTGCCCGCGGCTCCACGGCTATGCGCGTATGTCGGATAACGCGCTAAACAATTAACCTTATCTCCATACAAAATTAGTTCAGTAGTGTAGATGTTTAAGGAACATTTTGAAATCGTCAAGCCCCCTTAGGCATGTCCAATATGTCCATAAATCTTAAGGGGTTTCATAAAAAAATATGTCGAACTTGGTTTTCACACCTGTGAAGTCGGTTTTCTTCGGCTCTTACTAATAAAATGTAAATTTCAAAAGATATCAAACATGTCATTGTGTCAAAATAAAAAGTAATTTAGATAAAAAGCACGATGGAGTATTGATATCAACTTCGAAGAAATTCACCCTCAGAATAATTTTTCAGGATTCGCCCGCGTAGTAGTTATGATAAAAATAATTAAAATTAGAAAAATAAAAGGTAGATGTGTGCCGAACTGGAGTGAATCGGACTTGAGACTAAACAGATCCAGAGAAACTTTAATTTTTACCAATAAAACTTCACATACATTTTAAACTTTACATTTTCCACATCCATTGGGGGTAATTTTAGAAAAATAAAAACACATCTCATTCACCGACACCGACATTGACACCGACACCGACACCGACACCGACACCGACACCGACACCGACACCGACAATAATAAGAATAATTTCGTAATATTCCTAAGATTAAGATTATTAATATTCCTATTATTCTTATCGTAAGATTCTTGCGAATATTGGAATTATCAACAGACCTTGCGACTTGAGTTAAGACGCGGGTAAAGTGGCGGGCAGAAGCTAGTACGGTCTAGGTACTAGACGGTTGATGTTACACTAAGAAGTGTCTAATTTGTTTTAAAAACCGGTTTCATTCGTCTGCTGCGTAGGAGTTGAACGGAGCCCTACTTTTGTAGTGCACAACATTTCGCGGAACTACTTAATACAAGTGTAAATAAGCTATTAGATATAAAAATATATTTTTCCTGCATATTTTTATTCGATTTGCAATGGAAATGTGCTGTTTACAGATTTTGTTCTGTAAACAACAAGCTCACTTTACCGACCTACTTTTATTGCTATCTGCTCCAGCGCACTTCGTACCGCATATTTCTCGACTTCAAAACCTTCCTTAAAATTGTTAAATTACTACTATTGCTATTAAAAATAGGGGTTAAGAAATGAATATTTAAGGATGTATGTATTCATAAAAATCCGAAAAAAATATTGTGTCGGGCCACCCTTATCACTAGGCGTATAAAAAATTGATTACGACCGATTGTCAGACTTGCCGAATAGTAAATAAAAAAAAACAAAAAAGCTTTTATTTGACCACGCTACAGTTTTTTTTTTATGTAACCTTCTAATATTATTATAATGCAAATTAGTTGCTATGTTATAATATGTTGCTAAGAAAAAACCAAACATGTCAGAACTTACCGAATATAGATACAAAATTTAATAAAAATCGGTAAAGCCAGTGTGCGAAGGAGTTTGCTTACAAACACCGCGGCTCGAGAATTCTATACAACATATTATAGTAAACGAAGGTTACCATAACGGAGCGCGCTATGCTTGGCTTTTCTTTAAAGGATAAAATCCGCAATGAGGTTATCCGACAAAGAACTAAAGTTATCGACTGCGCAAAGGATTAGCAAGCTGAAGTGGCAGTGAGCTGGCCACATCTGTCGAAGAACTGATAATCACTGGGGAAAGCGAGTTCTCAAGTGGAGACCACGTCTTGGCAAGCGTAGTGTAGGACGCCCTCCAGCTAGGTGGATAGACGATCTGTGAAAGATAGCTAGCCGTAGCTGGATGCGACAAGCCGAGGACATGGTGCAATGGTGTTTATTGGGAGAGGCCTATGTCCAGCAGTGGACTGCTATAGGCTGATGATGATGAACCGTAGGTTATAGTGTATTTTATTATTTCCATACATAATATAAGTACCTACTCCTACTGTAATATTATTTATCTGCGTATTATATCCGTAGCGTCACGCTTTTTACCCGAAGTTGTAGGTAGGTGCATGTCACGCACTTTTCGCCATCTAAATCAGGTGACAATTGTGTCACATCTTTGTGTGAATTGCTTCATCCCCGCTCATTAATATCGGTAAAGAAAAAATTGGTTGCCTGTAAATTCGGTATACGGGCGAAAGTTTTACGTGACAACGACTTTGAGTGGTAAAATAATTTTAATGTGAATATTCATTCGTATAGTAGGAAGAAGGATGAAACATAGTTGAGTGGGAGAGAGACGCAAGGCATTCGGCGGGCCTCTCTCTCGTTCGGTGACTCATCGTAACGTTACCGAGCGTTACACTTTTTCATAAGTGCCTCCCAGCCGCAACCTAATTTAAGACGTTGTCACGTCAAAAACATTGTAAGGAAACCGGCATGTCCAAGAACTAATCATTCAAGGAATGTGACATCCACCAACCCACACTTGGCGGGCGTGTGTGGATTAAGACCTACTCGTAAAATATTTGAGAGAAGATAAAAAAAAGGTTGAAGTGAAATAAATTCTGAATTTAAATACAAAAGAATCATAATCATAAATTGTCTATTGGTATTAATGTAATAGGTAGATACCTATTACATATACACCTACTGTTCTGGACTGTACTTGTGGACTGTATTAAAACGAACTTTTCACTTTACTATTTCTTCTTTATTTACCGTAGGAGAGCTGCTTACACACTGACTCAACATTTTTGAATGTTCCTATATTTATACTTATTTAAACACGAGCTCCCATTCGTCGGCCAATCGGAGCGCTTACATTTCCTCCAATAACAGTGAACAGCGCTCGAGTTTACAAATAACGCCGCTGGGAGCCGCCATGCAAAAATGAACCTTATTTGTACAAAATATTACAATTTTTATGCCTAATCTAAAAACAAATACTATTTTAATCCTAATCCTATTTAAAATATGTACATAATAATTACTTAATTCTTAATCTATTTAGATAGGCTCGGCGTCCTCAATATTCTCCCCCCGGCGCAGCTTGCGTAGCCTCAGCCTTCTCCAATACGACGAGCTTGCTGACTGGTCGCTTGAAGACACCGGTACGGGTTCGGACGTCGGCCACTCGAACTCCACCATCTGGACCCTCGTAGATTCGTTGTACTTGTCCCATGGGCCACACATTGCGAGGTAGAGTGTGGTCCACGATGACGACGATGTCTTGTTCTCGCAGTCTTCGTTCGTCCTTCGTGGGTTCTCCGCGGGGTACCAGGGTTGGTAAATATTCCCGCACCCAGCGCTGCCAGAAATGATCAGCGAGCGCCAGGCTCGCCCTCCATGCTCGACGATCGGCGACGTCGCATGGTCCGGTGAGGGGCAGGCCGGTGGATGACCCCAACAAAAAATGGTTCGGAGTCAGGGCTTCTGGATCTTCTGGGTTCACGCTGACATGCGTCAAAGGTCTGGCGTTGATTGAAAATTCCGCCTCTGTCAGCAGCGTAATCAGGATTTCTTCTTTGGGCTCCTTCTCTTTCAGTGTTGCCATCAGGGCAACCTTAACGGATCGTACCAAGCGTTCCCACGCTCCCCCTTGGTTAGGTGCTCCAGGGGGAATGAAACGCCATTCCATTCGGTGGGTTAATCCTTCATCCCGTAGAGCGGGCGCCCATTCTGCATAAGCGGTCTTCAGCTCCTTGTCGGCTCCTCGGAAGTTCGTGGCGTTGTCCGAGTACATAACTCGTGGCCATCCTCTTCGAGCCGCCATTCTGCGCAGCGCCATGATTGCGGAACTTGTAGACAGCGATGGGACGACTTCTATATGTACAGCGCGAGTTGTGAGACACGTGTACAAGGCTCCCCATCTCTTTTCTCTGCAGCGTCCAACCTTCACGATCATCGGCCCAAAGTAATCAGTCCCGCAGTTAGAGAAGGGACGTTGAAAGGGCTCAAGGCGTGCTCGAGGTAAGTCTCCTGTCGCCGGTGTTTGCGGTCTGGATCGTCGCACTTTGCATGTTGCGCAATTCTTTTCAGTGGTCCGCACGGTCGGTCTGAGATGAATGATCCAATATCGCTGCCGCAGGTCGTTCGTCACGCGTTCTCTGTTAGCGTGTCCCGCCTTGCAGTGTTCCTTCAGTACGATCAGTCGCGTGATCTGGTGGCGACCATCCAAGATGATCGGTCGCTTCATCTCCTGGGGTGCAGTCGCTGCTCCAATACGGCCTCTCACACGGAGTATGCCTTCTTCCAACATTGGATCTAGCCGGAACAATCTGCTTCCTTTTGCAAGAGGACGAGACTTCCTTATTCGTTCTAGGTCATCCGGGAAGCTCTCTCTCTGCGATCGTCGTATCAGTGCGCGCTCTGCCTGTTCTATGTGACTATGTTCCAGGTTCGTAGCTCGGCGGCGACATATGTCTACGAAGGCCAATACGCGCGCCGCTGCTCTGACCAGTATTTCGTACTTTGAGAAGCGTACGGGATCTGGTAGCCACGCGTCATCTGTTTGTTCTTCCTCAGCAACATGCAAGATAACTTCTTCATCGTTTTCAGCATCCACTTTTTCTGCGGGCCACTGATTCTCTGGGCGTAACAGAAAGTCCGGTCCGTGGAACCAACGATCTTCTGCAGTGATCGGTGCGTTGCTGAGTCTCGTCGCGTCGTCGGCAATGTTCTCACAGGTAGGTAACCATCGCCAATCTTCTTTATGTGTGAGTTCAGATATTTCACCCAAACGATGTGCAACGAATGGGGTGTATCTTCGAGCATCGTGCCGTATCCAGTGTATCACCGTTGTGGAGTCACTCCAGTATATTGTTCTTCTGGCTTGGATACGATGTTCCTTTTTTATGGCGTCTGCTAATCTAGAACCGATGACCGCTGCTTGTAGCTCCAGACGTGGTATTGTCTGTGTCTTCTTCGGAGCCACCTTGGCTTTGGCTGCGGCAAGACTTAGGGCGACACTTCCATCAGTTCGTGTGACGCGCCAGTATGCAACTACTGCATATGCTTGTTCACTGGCATCACATAGAACGTGCAGCTCCAAGTCTCGACAATCTTCCAGCGCGTACTGTCGTGGCAGGCGAAGACTGGCTAGGTTGGAAAGATGTCCCAGCCAGTCAGCGAAGCGCTCGTTTTCTTCAGCTGGTATTGGTTCGTCCCATGACATTTTCAGACGCCATAAGTTCTGTAGTATAATTCTCGCCCGTATCGTGTAGTTGCTCAGGAGTCCGATCGGGTCGTAAATTGACATTACTGCACTCAGAGCTTCTCTCTTCGTAGGCGCGCGAGTTCGGGCGCGTACTTCGGCAGGAACTCTGTTCATGGAGGTATTGAACCCGAGTTCATCTCGTTCAGCGTTCCAGAAGAGTCCAAGTATCTTATTTTCTTGTTCTCTTTCTCCCAATTGGGTCGGCGTTGTAGCTCGCAACTCTTCGGGTATATCTCGCAGCACGCTCTTATAATTAGCGTTCCATCCACGCAGCGTGAATCCCGCAGCGGCATGCACTGTTTGTAGCTCGAGGATCGTGCGCCTGGCCTCTTGTTGGTCTTCAAAGCTCGCCACTAGATCATCCATATAGTGGTTCTTTGTGATGGCTTCGTAGGCGTAAGGGTGTGTTTCGGCGTGCCTTCGTGCGTTGTGGTCACGAACGAAATGTGCCATGAATGGAGAGCTTGCTGCTCCGAATATCATACTCGTCATCTTGTAGTGTTGCGGTGGTTTCTCTCTGTCGTCGCCTCTCCATAGGAATTGCTGTGCTGGCTGATCTTCTGAGCGTATTTTAACTTGTAGAAACATCTCTTGGACATCGGCTGTTAGTGCGACGCGTTTCTCTCGAAATCTGAATAAGATTCCCTGAAGCGACCTTAGTAGATCTGGCCCTTCTAGGAGGTGATCATTCAGGCTGACTCCGTGGCTCTTTGCTGCTGCGTCGAAGACTAACCGATACTTCCCCGGTTTGTTCGGGTTTTGCACGGCGAAATGTGGTAGGTACCAACATACAGGGCTTGCTTTCTCGGTGCCGTTGCATGGTTCGGCATATTTCTTCTGAAGCAAATTGTTTATCTGCTTTGTGTACTCCTTTGCAAAGTCGGGGTCGCCATCCATTTTCTGTTCGATTTTACAAAGACGTCGTAAGGCTGCATTATAGCTCGGTGGCAGTCTTATGTCGTCTTCCTTCCATGGCAGTCCAACTTCGTATCCTTTGCTGATTTTCTTCATAGTTTGCTCTACTATCTTGGTTGCTCGTAAGTCTTCACTACTCACACGTGGTTTGTGAGTAATTCCCAATGCTTCGATGCGAAAGTGATGCTCAACCAACTCGTGAAGGCGTAAGTTCTGTTGCTCGATCGTATCTACTCCATTTTCGTACGTGTAGACATGCAACACGCTATCTTGGTTTCTGATCATCTTGCGCGGCATCGTTCCATGTATCACCCAGCCCAACTGGGTTCTCGACGCGGCCGGTTGATTTGGTTGACCGACCCGTAGTTCTTGGGACACGATGTACTCCCAATGGTCTGCTCCCACTAAGATTCCGGGTTGTGTGGTATTATAACACACGATGTCCCGCGGTAAGTCTCGTAGGTGTTCTTGCTCTAGCAGTGTGCTCGGGATTGATTGTTGTAGCAACTTCATATTCTTGATGGTTCGTGCTTGAAGTTTGTATCGCCCGTTGTCTGCATTTTTCAGGTGCACTGTGACTAACTCACTATTGTTCTCTCGTTGCGTCATGTTGACCCCTTGCATGCGTAATGGTTGAAGAGGTCCCTTGGCACCGATGCTTTTGGCTAGCTCTTCGTCGATGAGAGATATTGTGGCTCCCTCATCTAGAAGAGCGTATGTGTTGACCTCCCCCCGTGGTCCAACGACAGTCACTGGGCACATCTTCAGTAAAACTGCCTTCTCGTTAGTGGCGGTTGTGGTTGCCACTGTTAACACAGCCTCAGTATCTGTACTCGCCGTTTGTGTCACAGATTTCACTGATTCTTTATGATCTTCATCCTTTTGATGCAGTGACGAGTGGTGGGGACGTTGACACTGATCCACGCCACACAACTTGCTTTTGCAGAAGCTTCGACGGTGTTTTTTCGTGATGCACTTAAAACACAATTTCTTTTCACGCACTAACTCCCAACGTTGTTCCGTTGAAAGCGCCTTATATTTGGGGCACTCCGGGAGCTTGTGAATCTTCTCGCAACAGGGACATTGGTCCAGTTGCTCGTCTTCTGTCACTTTATATATAGGATTGTTCCTTTTCTTATTACTTACATTTGTAACTGCAGGTCTGTACTCCCTCTTCTGGCCGGAGGTAGTTGATGGAGCGTAGCTATACTTCAGCGCTCGGTCCGCCTCTCGCATAAGGAAGCGAGATAGCACTACGATCTCTGGGTCCGCCGTTCTGTTACACCCCTAAAATGTAAGCAATAGTGCATTGTCAACTGCCTAGTCAGCAGACAGGCGTAGTAGTACTTTTATTAGACTAAACATATCCTCAGTTCGGGTCAAATCTCTCCAGCGAAAAGACGTTTACCAACCACTCGTGGTTTGGAATAAAAAACCTTTTTTAAAAAGGAATTTTCATTTCGTGGACTAACATTTGGTGGCAGCGTAAAGGGATTGTAAAATCCCCGGTTCGTTCTCCGTAAAGTTATTCCAGTGTCCGCGAGTGCCTAAGTGCCGTAAAAGTGTGTAAATTATACTCTAAGATAGAAGAATACCCAAAAATCCAGACCCGAACTCGCCAGGAGACGAGTTCCGCCGCTACAGTCATTTCCGCGGGCGGTACACAAACCGGACTCGAACCGGTTACCCCAGTTTCCACAACCGTCGAGTCGTGATCCACTGTGCAGTAAGCGGTACCAGGTTGCTACGTTAGTCGCGTGTCCCACGGGATCCTGAGTATCCAGCACCGATCAGCCTTCGTCGTCTCCACCTCCTGGCCGTCCTGAAAATACTAAAATGAAGTATCCAGTTTTCCTGTAAGTCAAATTTCCATTCTTATAAAGAAAGAACATCGAAACATTTAGTGAACTATTTCAATCTTATATTAATTACAGTGCAGTGTGTTAAAGTGAAATTATTTTATCCCGTCTCGTGTTATCGTAGAGATAAGCGTTAGTCATAACAATAACGTCTATCGCCTTAACAGTCGCCCAGACATAGCGTTCTAAGAATTTGCATGCGTTAGATTGTTATTTCAAGTATAAGCTTGCCTCCCGAGTTCGTCTAGCGATCTTTATTGTAATTTTTATTTTACTATTTAACCAATATGTCTAAGTCAGATTCCAAGAAGGATTTAAGGGAAGTAGTAGGTAATGACGAAATATCCTTGAATGTAATTCTTAAATTTATTAAACCGTATGATGGCGACCGCGATAAGTTAACAGCATTCCTTAGAAACTGCGATAGCGCCATTGACCTAGCATCAGCCCAGCAACAGGATATCGTGTTCCGGTATATTTTAAGTCAGCTACAAGGTAAGGCAGAAAATGCATGCGCTATCAAAGATTTTGACAATTGGTTTTCATTAAAGGAATTTCTTAAAACACAATTTGGGGAGCGTAAACATTACGCTCACCTTTTAACTGAGCTTCAAAACTGTAAACAAGGAGCTCAGGAGTCCGTTAGTCAGTTCTCCCTCAGGATAGAAACATGCTTGCAGAAAATTTTAACCGAGGTTATGGTCTCTAATACCAAAAAGAGCGAATTGTCAGGCAGACTTGCAGCAATGGAAGATCTAGCCCTTAACATGTTCACCTTAGGCTTACACCACGATCTTGCGACCGTTGTTAGATGCAGAGACCCTAAAAATCTCAACGAAGCAATCAATCATGCCATTTCGGAAGAAAAGATACAACAGTTCTCTTCGCGACACAATAGTTCCCCTAAATTCAGGGCTGACCTAACTAGGAAAAATTATTCTACCCATAGACCTGAACCTAGATCGTTTTCCGACAGTCAGCCGTCCACGTCTAGGAGCCCATTGTTTTGTAGATACTGCAAAAGGCTAGGCCATACTATTGAACGTTGCGTAATTCGCGAAAACAATAATAAGCGGTTTTTAAACGGACCTCGATCTTTCAACCCGGGACAACAACCCGAAATCTTTCGCCCACGAGTGACGTTCACTCAGGACGAAAATTCCGAATTGTTAGAGCAGGTAGACAACGCGGATCAGCCATCCGAAAGTTTAAACTAGTAAGTGTCCCGATAAAGTATCGCGCGGGACAAATGTACCGAACCCAAGTCGATACTAAAACTAAAATAATAGCCAATGGACAGGGTAACCAGCCCCAAACTCACGGCGTTCCTAAAATAATAGCCAATGGACAGGGTAACCAGCCCCAAACTCACGGCGTTCCTAAAATAATAGCCAATGGACAGGGTAACCAGCCCCAAACTCACGGCGTTCCTAAAATAATAGCCAATGGACAGGGTAACCAGCCCCAAACTCACGGCGTTCCTAAAATAATAGCCAATGGACAGGGTAACCAGCCCCAAACTCACGGCGTTCCTAAAATAATAGCCAATGGACAGGGTAACCAGCCCCAAACTCACGGCGTTCATAAAATAATAGCCAATGGACAGGGTAACCAGCCCCAAACTCACGGCGTTCCTAAAATAATAGCCAATGGACAGGGTAACCAGCCCCAAACTCACGGCGTTCCTAAAATAATAGCCAACGGACAGGGTAACCAGCCCCAAACTCACGGCGTTCCTAAAATAGCAGCCAATGGACAGGGTAACCAGCCCCAAACTCACGGCGTTCCTCCTGAAAAAAATAATGATCAAATATTCGAAATATTTACACAAAAACGGTACTTACCTTACGTAGTGATCCAAACGCATATTAATGAAAAACCACTTACCTTTCTCATAGACTCCGGTGCGTCGCTCTGCCTTCTGAAAAAAGAAGTTATTAAACATAATTGTAATTTGGTCGAAAATAAAGTTAAAATTAAAGGAATCGATTCGAAGGATGAATCTCTAACCAGTATTGGTTACGTAAATGTACAACTCCAACTAAATTCAGAGCTTAAGGTCTCACATAAGTTCCACGTATTCTGTAATATAAACTTACCTTATGATGGAATAATAGGTAACGATTTGTTCATGCAGCATGGTTGTCGAATAAATTATAGTTCAGCATCTTTGGAAATGAATAACCACATTATAAAACTGTCGTTTAGTGAACCATCCTATTTTATCCCAGCACGCAGCGAAACGGTTATTGAATGTTCTGTGAAGAACCCTGAAATTAAGCAAGGAGTAGTGTTAGATCAACATATTTCCGATACGTTATTCATCTCTAATTGTATTGCCTCAGTGAAAGATAACAATAGAATTAATGTTACAGTTTTAAATATCTCCGAAAAAGCAATTTCTCTCAACTCTAATTTATCTCTTAAACTTATTCCATTTAACACAGAAAATTATTTCGAATGTAACCCCACGATGACTTGTTTGGACAGAACTGATCAAGTTTTAAATTTGTTGCGCGTAAGTCACTTAAATTCTGAGGAAAAAGATGCCCTTTATGACATCTGTACTGAATATTCCGACATATTCCACTTACCTGACGACCACCTTACCAGTACTAGTGCTCTAAAACATGACATCAAAACTAATTCATCTACACCCATTAATGTTAAGTCTTATAGATTCCCGGAAATCCACAAAGATGAGGTAAGATCTCAAATACAAAAAATGTTAGATCAAAAGATTATCCGACCTTCCACTTCTCCATGGTCGTCACCCATATGGATTGTTCCAAAAAAGCTTGATGCGTCAGGAAAAAGAAAATGGCGGATCGTGATCGACTACAGAAAACTGAACGACATAACAATTGGTGAAAGTTATCCTTTACCCCAAATCAATGAAATCTTGGACCAATTGGGCCAAAGTAAATACTTTACCACATTAGACCTTGCATCGGGTTTCCACCAAATCGAAATAAACCCAGAGGACATACCAAAAACTGCCTTCAGCGTGAGAGAAGGACATTTCGAATGCCTTAGAATGCCTTTTGGGCTCAAAAATGCGCCAGCAACGTTCCAAAGGCTGATGAACACTGTTCTAGCAGGACTACAGGGCATTCACTGCTATGTGTATCTTGACGATATTGTCATCTATTCCTATGATCTGCCCTCTCACGTAGCGAAACTATCTCAAGTCTTCGAAAGACTTAGGCAATTCTCCCTAAAATTACAGCCAGATAAGTGCGAGTTTTTCCGGAAGGAAGTGACTTATCTCGGCCATAACATCAGTGAAGAAGGTATCCAGCCTAATCCAGAGAAAATAAAATCCGTAAAACTGTTTCCAGTTCCTAAATGCCAAAAAGACATAAAGTCTTTCCTGGGTTTAGTATCCTATTATCGCCGATTCATCCAAGACTTTTCTAAGATAGCCAAACCGCTCACATCATTGCTTAGAAAAGAAAATCCATTCGTCTGGACAAATCAACAACAATTAGCTTTTGAAACTTTAAAGAACGCGTTAATTACAGCACCAATTCTAATCTATCCTGACTTCACAAAACCGTTTATCCTTACCTGCGACGCGTCACTACATGCGATTTCCGCGATTTTGTCTCAGGGCGAAATAGGTAAAGATCGGCCGATAGCGTTCGCATCTCGAACCCTAAACAAGGCTGAAACAAACTACAGCGTCACGGAGAAAGAGTGCTTGGCAATAATATTTGGCACCAAAACATTCCGTCCATATTTGTATGGGCATAAATTTACCATTGTTACAGACCACAAACCACTAAAATGGCTTTTTAACTGTAAGGATCCTAGTTCTAAGTTAGTTAGATGGAGATTAAAACTCGAAGAGTATGAATACGACATAGAGTATAAAAAAGGAAAGTGTAACAGTAACGCTGACGCACTATCTAGATATCCTTTGAACCCCATCCAAGAAGGGGTTCCCAGTAACGAAATCACCGATGATCCAGTTCCTGAAAATCTCGAAAGTGAGGCGTTAGATGATCCTGACGTCATACCTACCGAAATACCTTCCACGCAGAGGTCACCGCTGTTCCCCGAAGGTCTGCAAACACCTGAAATTGACTTACCTGATGACTTCCAACTTCCTGAAAACCTGGAACTCCCAGACGATTTTGACATTCCGTCACCTCCAACACCTGAAACACAAAACAATGATAATTACTCAAAATGTCTTAAAACTATGAACAGTAAAACAATTTCAATAAACACTAAAATTCAAGAACATAGTGAAAACTTATTAAAAACAAAAATAAAAACTGTAGTCATACCTACCTCGATTGATTTAGACGAGGCAAACCAATATGTTTCCGAAGTAGTTAGCCTCATTCCAAATTCGCAAGAGGTTATCTCACGAGAAAGGTCATTACATAACTTTATTTCATTCAAAATAGATGATACTCAATATTATTTTCTCTTCTTTAAAGTGTACCACTTTGACAAAAGCAGTTATGAAGATGTGTTCAAGTGTTTACAAAGTCTTAAAAACGAATTTGTTTCCAAAAACATAAATGAATTCAGCATCACAGATTTTCGAAATCCGTTTGATTGTCATAATAACCTCAAAATACGTAGCATAATCTTGTACGTTTTTAACAATACAGATATTACTGTTCATGTCTTTAATAATACCATTATTTATCCGTCTCTCAGCGAAATAGCAAAGATCATGAAAGAGAATCATGATATTCCCATTTCTGGTCATTTAGGCTCAACCAAAATGCTAAAGCGTATACAGGAAAGATTCTATTGGCGTAATATGCGTAGCGATATAGAAAATTTTGTACGTAAATGCACGTCATGTCAAACTAACAAGGCATTAAGAAGAATAAATCGAGCGCCTATGCAAATAACGTCAACATCGACTCAACCATTTGAAAGGATAGCTTTGGATATAGTAGGACCACTTCCAGAAGCTAGCTCTAATAAATCTAAATTTATTCTTACCATACAAGACGACTTAACAAAATTTTCAACCGCCTATCCTATATCTAATGCTACGGCGGAAGAATCAAGTGAATGCCTCAGTCACTTTATAACAATATTTGGTATACCCAAAATAATTTTAACCGACCAGGGGCCAAATTTTACCGCAAACCTGTTTAAAGAAACATGCACCTTTCTAAAAATCAAACAGTTATGGTCGTCTCCTTATCACCCGCAGACGCAAGGGGCGTTGGAACGAAGTCATTCCACGCTTAAGGAATACTTAAAATCCTTTGTGAACGACAACCAAACAAATTGGCCCGGATACGTCTACACCGCTATGCTGACGTATAATACCACCGTTCATAGTACTACGAATTTTACTCCATATGAACTATTGTTTGGTCATAAGCCGTTCATACCAACATCGATTTACGATACTACAATAGAACCTACCTACAACAGTTATGTGCGCCTTCTGCAACAACGTCTTCGTTATTCTCGGGAGAAAGCGATAGAAAACATTCTTAAATCTAAAATAACATCAAAGAGCTATTATGATAGACATACACGCCCTATAAAATATAAAATGGGAGATATGGTGTATGTTAAAAATCACCTTAGATTCCGAAAGGCGTTATCACCTATATGGAAGGGTCCGTATAGAGTCGTAAAAGTTAACGGTAACAATACGTTGACTTTATTAATTAATAGACGGCACGTCAAATATCACTTTGACGAAGTCAAACTAGCTGAAGCTAATGTAGAACAAGAAGTAGGTAGTAGTGTAGAATAATATACACATTTTAGAGATTAAAGCGTAAAATACTTTTGTCTTTTAAATAAAATTCGTATATATAATGTTTCAGAGTAACGGTTACAAGTCTGTACCTGGCCGCTCCAAAAACAATAGAACCTATTAGCAAAAACTCAGGCATCTATTTCGATCCTGTGGGAGTGTTGAAAACCACTTATGACCATCTCCACGTATTAGTACCTATTGACATCAGCTACATACCGTCGCACATTGACAATATAAGAAACGTTTTAAGTACAGCAAGGTTTTTGTGTCAACAACACGATAATCATACAAAATGTCATAACTTACTGCTACCCTTATCCATTCGATTAGATGATATTATAAGAGATCATGACTCGATTTCTCACCTCATTTCAAACCGACGAAAAAGATCGTGGTTTGCTGGAATCGGGACAATTTTGAAACATGTAGTAGGTACTATGGATGAAGACGATGCAATCATGTACAATAACGCAATTCAAAAACTAGAAAATAATAACAAAGAACTTGCTAACTTACTAAAAATCAATATTTTAATGACTAATACAGCCTTTGACCATTATAATCAAACCATAAGAACTATTAGTTTGAATGAAGCACGTTTGAATGGCGCTATTGAACAACTAACCGAAGGTTTTATCAATGCATCGCTAACTATGGATAAATTAGCCACAGAAAATGTTATGCTTAAATTCCAAAATGAACTATTGAGTAGTCTATTAGAATTGTCATTTAAACTTGATGATTTAGTAAATGCAATGTTGTTTGCTAAAAGTAATTCACTTCACCCTTCTGTTTTGACACCGGCTCAGTTGTATAACGAATTGAACGATAATGCAAAAAATTTGCATTCAAATCAAAGGTTGCCCATAAATGTGAATATGAACAATATACATTCTATTCTGGATATATCAAAATTATATTGTTATTCAGCAATGAATAAAATTGTGTTCGTAATTAAGATACCGTTAGTCTTAGAACTAGAATATGATTTGTATAAGTCTATTAATGTACCAATACCTCATGACTCATATAATCCAAATTCATATGCGATGATCTCGCCAAATTGTAATTATATAACCTTAAGTAAGGATAAACTAACATACATCTGTTTGAATGATTTAGGCAATTGTTTAAAAACTATAGACCATATATTTGTTTGCGACCAAGTAGACATCCGATCTACACAGAGTGATCCTACATGTGAAACGGAATTATTATCAAAAATTGTTAGTAAACTACCGCAACAATGTAAAACGCGTCTAATCGTAGGAGAAATGAATATTTGGCAAGAGCTAAAAGGGAATAGGTGGATATTTGTATTAACAGAACCTACTCAACTCACTGTTGAATGTCAATCTCAAACCGAGAACTTTAAAATATTAGGCACAGGGTTTCTTAAATTAGATCCCTTTTGTATTGGCTATTGTAAAAATAGAAAATTCGTTGCTAGATCGGTTGTCAATATAACTGCTAAACATCCTATTATAGATTTCAATCTTATAGATGAAGATTGCTGTAATTTAGAAAAACTTAATAACATTAGACCTAAGCTAAGCCCTGTAAAGTTGTCTGAAATTAATCTCGAAAGTTTGTTGACTATTACTGATAAACAACTATTAAATAATTTAGACAAAATTATTAATGAGCCAGAGGTATTGATAGAATATAAGTCTTTTTATCCTATAATTACATATGTTATTCTGATATTGATAGTAATGTTTGTTCTTTTCAAAATTCATGTAAAATATGGTAAACGCCTTTTCAAAAGAAACCTCCAAATTTCTGAAGTAGAAAATACAGAGGAATCGGAACAACAAAATTCAATACCAATTCCTAGAATTAGAATTTCCCACTGAAACTTATTTTCTTCAATAATAAGTTTCATCTTAACGGGGGGGCTGTTACACCCCTAAAATGTAAGCAATAGTGCATTGTCAACTGCCTAGTCAGCAGACAGGCGTAGTAGTACTTTTATTAGACTAAACATATCCTCAGTTCGGGTCAAATCTCTCCAGCGAAAAGACGTTTACCAACCACTCGTGGTTTGGAATAAAAAACCTTTTTTAAAAAGGAATTTTCATTTCGTGGACTAACAGTTCCATCTTGTTCACTTGCATAATCGCACCAACGTGACTTGATGTGCGGGCTCAGTTTCTCCAACACTTCTCTTGCCAGCATAGGATTGTACAAATATTGTTGTCGGTTAATACTCTTCAACACACACACTACATTTTGCAGTTTCACAGCGAAGTTGTTCAGTTCTATCGCCGATGCACTAGGTCTAGGTAACTTCTTCAGGTCATCTAGAGCTCGATCAATAATAATTTCTGGTCTCCCGAAACACTGTTCTAGTGTTGTCATAATAATTCCTGGATCACTTGCTGTATGCAATAAGGCAGCTACTAATTCTCTGGCTTCACCTTTCAGGCAACATCTTAATCTCTGTAGGTTTTCAGCCGCTGTTAACTGGTTGATTTTCGTAGAGTCGTAATAAGCAGCTTTGAATGATAGCCACTCACTAGGTACTCCCGTAAATGCCTGCAGGTCAGGGCATCTAAATCTAGGTCTTGCCAGCCTTTCCATTGCTTCTGTTAGGGCGTCTATATTCGATCTAGACCTAACTGGCGTTGTTGACCTCTCTCTTGCTTCAAATCTAAGTTGTCGCTCTTCTTTCTTCTTAAGTGGATTCGTTCGTAGCCAATTATCCACTTTTTGATGGTGGTCCGTCATAGTTTCTTCAGGCAGACTTTCTTGATCGTCTTGAATCGCAGACAACTCAGCAGCTAACTTTTTCTTTATTAGCTCCGCTTCTATGGCCAGTTCTTTCTTGCGTAGAACAGCTAATTTCTCTTCGGCTTCCAACTCCGCCAATCGTGCTCTCGCGGCCGCGCTTGTGTTAGATCGCATCGATCTTGTTGATCGTGCCGGCGATCTTATTCTCGTAGTCTGCGGCGCCGCGGTAGAGGGACCGGCGAGGGCCGCATCGGTCACGGCTCTCTGCCTATCCTCCGGTCGCTCTTGCATGCTTGGTGAAGCGGGTGGATCTCGCGATAGTCTCCTACGGCGTTCCCTTTCAATGCTCACTGACTCTTCCCTCTCAGTGGCATCTGCTTGGCTGCGCGTTATGACCATATTAACGCTGAATAATTTTGAATTTCTTGATATAAACGTAATCTTGATGTAATCTTGATATAAACGTAATCTTGATGTAATCTTGATATAAACGTAATCTTGATATTAACTTGATGAACACACACTAATCTGGATCACTTTTCGATCCGGCACTCGATGGACCAACTGTTCTGGACTGTACTTGTGGACTGTATTAAAACGAACTTTTCACTTTACTATTTCTTCTTTATTTACCGTAGGAGAGCTGCTTACACACTGACTCAACATTTTTGAATGTTCCTATATTTATACTTATTTAAACACGAGCTCCCATTCGTCGGCCAATCGGAGCGCTTACATTTCCTCCAATAACAGTGAACAGCGCTCGAGTTTACAAATAACGCCGCTGGGAGCCGCCATGCAAAAATGAACCTTATTTGTACAAAATATTACAATTTTTATGCCTAATCTAAAAACAAATACTATTTTAATCCTAATCCTATTTAAAATATGTACATAATAATTACTTAATTCTTAATCTATTTAGATAGGCTCGGCGTCCTCAATACCTACAATAAGTTTAGGCTAGCAATATATTACTATAGGGTTCTTTACCCAAGCAGTTTTACTTAAAAAGACACTCTTACCCTTCTGTCGCCGAGCTATTTCTATGCAAATGTTCCGATCCCCTCACTCCGTCAATGCGTGATTGGTATACGAATTAGCTTTCTAATTCATATATTGTACCGAGCCTTATTAATTTATAACGACATTACTCGTACATTACCAGTGCCAAAAATGTAATTAGATTCTTTGTTATAGGTTTTATAAGTTCTAATAAATAGGTGGTACATAAAAAATACACATTTTAAGATTTTTAATTATTAAAAAAAAAAATTAATTTGCAGACCCGGCAAACATCCTACTGCCTGTGAAAAAAACATGTGTTCTTTTTTTAAATTTAATAGTTTGAAGGACGAGACGAAAATAAATCGTTTGACATTCTGCAAAAAAATTTAAAAACTTAATTTGACTTTTAGAATGATTTAAATTTAATTAATTTCTAAACGACGCAACGAACATCAAATGTTTAATAGGTTGGAATAGTTTCTAAGTTTTTTTTACTATACTCCAAGCATTTTTTTTTTCAAATTAAATACTAAAATTAGGCAATTCAGTAGTCGTTCTCGAGTTTTAGCGAGACTAACGAACAACAACAGCTGATGCATATATGCATAAGTTGTTACATGTTTATAAGATACTTTTAAGTTAAAATAATAATTATTAATGTTAAGGAAGCAGAGCAGCGGTAGATCAGCGGTACGAATCTCGCCTTTGAAAAAAAAGTCACGGGTTCGAATCCTGGTCGTGCCCACACGTCTTTGTGTGAATTGTTTTATCTCCGCTGCTCATTATGGGTGAAGGAAAACATCGCGAGGGAACCGGCATATCTAAGAACTAATTATTCAAGGACATATGATATCCACCAACCCGCACTTGGACAGCGTGTGGATTAAGGCCTAAATTATCTTAAACTCGTGAGATAGTTGAAAAGTTACCTATATGCCACAGATAATACAATACTATACGCCTATGCCCAACCAGTAAGACAAAATGCCTAAAGTGACATAAAAATAAAGTAAAATGATGTGATAAGAAAAGTGTACGTATTCCAAAATAATGGTGATGAGTGGGTGACACATTTTTTTGTACTTTACCTGCATTTCTAACTTAAGCACTAGTAGATAGGTACCTAAGTGAAAGTATAAAATAGAAACTGAATACATAATGTAGCTATAAACGCAATTTCAATTTCACTAATGTTACCAAGTAAACGTGCGGTTAAAAGCATCCTCTTTACAGTAACCAAACGTGAACTATGCTTATAAAAAGATCTTAACACACAAGCATGAAAATGAACCGACCGTAAAAGCTATAAGTAAACAATATACCTACCCAAGTTAATTACAGTGTTATAACAACATCAAGCTACAAGCAACGCCATCTAGTAGCGAATTTAGACATTAGTAGATTGCAGTTTTCAACAAAAGGCGCCTTCAGAGGGTTTAATTGACTCGAGGTGCAAGGTGCAACTTCGTTCAACGTCTGCCGTCGCGTCGATCCGTACGCCATCTAGTAGCAAAGTTTCACAATAGTATGTTACGGTTTTCAACTTAGGGCGCGTCCAAAGCATGGTTCATTAAAACATTCCTATATCGGCCAATAGAGGACGCTATAAAGTTTTAGTCATAACAATGGATCACGTTTAATTGGAGACGTACGTATTTTACTATCAATCACAACATTTTATTAATGATGCTTGGATGAGATAATGCCGAACAAATAAATAATGATCATCACACGCAGTGACTTCATAGATAGGTATCTATACGTACACAATGTTACACTCCGTAAATTTAGAAAAACTCTCAAGCAAAGTAGGTAACTGGTAAAAATATTGTAACTACAATGTGAAAAATTCATTTTTTTATCAATAGATATTAATTCAGTAAATATTGGTGTCATCAAATTAAATCAACTAATTTTTCAAAATTTATTTTTTTCAAGCGATGTTTGTTTATGTTAGGTATTTTAAGCATTTTAGTTTGTAAGTCATTCCTTGTATAGGTAGATACTAGTACTTTAAAAAAATGTAATAACTGTTGGCAATCCTAAATATATAAATAAATAAAATAAAATTAGGTAAATTTAGGTATAAGAATTTCAAAGCGGTCTTATTGCAAATTATGATTATTTTTCATAACTTGGATAGATAATTTATGTCATCGTCCTGCCCGGTAAAGCAGTGCCACGAAAATAAATTACGACCAATTCTCAGACCTACCGAGTCGGTCAAGACGTTTCTGAATAGGTTGTTTTTTTTTTCTTAATTTTTCTTTACGTAAGAACCATCCTCGTACTTCAAGGAACATTCTAAAAAAAGAGTTAGCGAAATCGGTACAGCCGTTCTCGAGTTATGCGCTTACCAGCACATTTCGCGATTCATTTATATAGTATAGATATGTTCCTGAAACATCTATCTAGTGATAGCTAACTATCCTTTAGATATCTCAAGCTACATTTTGTTTCGTTCACAGATTTTAAGGCAAAACGACAACACTATTAAACAATAGGTATTCTGGGACATACCCTGTCATCTCAGATCAAGCTAAGCAGGGCTTGTGTTATGGAAATCAGATAACTGTTATATACATAAACTAAGTAGATACTTTTCTTCTGTAAATATGTACATATGATAAACAGTTACACCTATACTTACGAGAAACAGTCATGTTCATCAGGCAAATGTCTGCTTTGGGTTGAGATTGAAACTACGAATAAGTCATGAAAAGCAGGTATCTTACATATCATGCCCTAGTCCAAAAAGAAATAAAGTAGAATTACGCCTTTGAATTTCAAGTAAGCAATAGTTTAATGTTATTTTTACATAATAGCTAAATATGTAGATATAAGTAAGTAGAAGGGGTGGTTCAGCGATACCGCTAATAATAACACCAATCTTAAATTTCTATTTATTGATTCAATTTGAACTTCGAACTCACAATAAAATGCAGCACAGTAAACACAAAAAAAATCTTCAAACCATTTATATGTAGAGTACTTAGTAAAATACGTGAAATAGAGATTGGAAAGGTACAGAAACCAGGTATTACGTACTACTAACATCGAATACAAACGACAATTCATTACAATCGATTGAAAGTAGACATTATTTAGAAAACCAGATGTTTTGAGCAAAGTTTTGTTAGAAAAATAAGTGGTCGGCTCGTTATCGTTAAAATACACAGCGGTTATTTGATGCGGGATTAAACTTACGTTATACACACAGTGAGTAAATTACGTCAAGCCACGGGCGGGCGCTCTTGTAAACCTTTTTCGATGCGAAATGTTGTATTCAAAGATTCCGGAGTCTAATAATAGATGGCTCTGTTGTTGCTAAATCAGCTCCATCTATTTAATTGATATTAAAAACCTTAGAAAACTAATTCGCAAAGAGCTTGGAGCAATAGAGCGCCTTGGCGCATCTGATATGACTTCCTTTGTAACAACACCACTACACCCGTAAACAAATAGAAATAGTGTATATAAATTAGCTTATATAACAAATAAGCTTAAATGTATATAATACTGAGGCAGAATTACATCTTAACTACGACGTAACATTAAGTGTGGTAGGTACGTGGGATTAGACACGAGCGCAAGCCCTTACTTTATACGGACGAATGCGATATATAATTATATTTGCTTTATATCTATGTATCTGACACTAAAACATCTATATAATGTTATTTTTGTACATCTACTTATATTAACCGTACATACACTTACTAAGCTTAAATGCATTCGCGTACCCAAGGTGCGTCACACAACCGTTCTAAAATTTTACCATCGTCTAATACTCCGACTCCTTGACTAGAACAAATTTTAATAATGTAACCACATTAAGATTGTTATGAATAACAATCATTAAAGATACTCCATCAAACGCAATTAAACGCACTTTGAGTACACGGCAGACTTTCAAATTGGGATCTCGAGTATTGTCCCACGGGCGAACGGAAGAAGAAACACACATAACAACTTATCAATGAAAAATGGTATGTTTTCTAATGATAATAGACCTGAAAATTCTAGTGAAAAGTCGTTCGCCCGAACCGGCTATGCCGCCATCCCATTGCTAAGTAGGTACACATTAATTATTAAAATATATTTTCGCATTTATTACATAAAATTCACGTTATGTTCTACCTACGTTAGAAAAGTAAATGAAAGCGGGCATTATGTGTAAGTAATTTAAGTTCAAATTTGTACGCGGAGCTTATATACACAGCGTACCATGGACGTTTGTTCCTCTTGCCTTAGTGGTGACATTTGACGAAACAAGAAAACTACAGGTAAACGATGGATAGACTAACTGAGATCAAGTGACACTTATAACTGCACCAAAACATCGCCAGATGTCACCACTACGGGAGCGGCATCGAAAACTTAATTTAAAAACACTACGTGACACTTATAAATACTAGGACACTAGACAATCTAAGTTCTTAGAAAATAAGAGATAATAAATAATTTGGTGCAACGTAAATAACAAACAAAATAGATATAATAGACATATCACTTAATAATCTTAACGGTATGACTGACCGCGTAACGGCAAACGTATAATCCCACTAATCACACAAGCTCTATTAATTAAATTATAAATATGAAGTATATTAACAAAATATCCCTCGTCAAGAACGCGGCCCACCGGAATTTGATAAATTCACACACATTCATTCCATAAAGAATTACACGGAGGAGAATAGATAAGGTGTAGGGTATAAAAACACCCTGTCTCTAGGGGCATCTAACACACATCACAACAATTTTGAAAACGTCCATTTCCTTTATAATAAATTACACATGAATCTACCTATGAGTATCGATTCTAATATCATTAATACCAATTAATCAATGCTCCGGTACCGAGTATCTACAGAACCGTTACAACACTAATTTACTCAAAGGAAATAGACAGTAATAGCGCAATTACATATGAGCATATGCCCGAAGTTACTATCATTGATACTGGCCTTCATCATCGCCAAGTGAGACGCCAAATTGTCAGAAGATGACCACTCCGAATTTTATGAGAAAAGCCTTCGAGTTAATGACTAGTGTAATTGCGCTTTAAGAATTAGCCGAAAAAACATTCCATTAAGATTCCTCCAGGTCTGTTTGTGCCTGGTTGGTTAACAGTCGCGTTCCTGGTGAGGTGAAATGGAATGTTGGAAGGTTTACTCTTTGACCTCGAAGTACTTGTAAGTAGGGTTCTCGTAGCCATTGATTTGCATGTTGGCTACGTGTCGCTCTTCAGGAGTGGGTGCAACGGCACCTGTCTGCTCGACCTGTAAATAATGGAAATATTAATATAACTACTGTCAATAAATTGAACGTAAGAATTTTGCATACGATACCCGAATATTTTGAGCATACTAAATACCTACAGGCAATCTATCAAAGTCGTTTCGGCAGAATCTTTACTTTTGTTAATAATACAGAAGCTGAAGAGAGAGACTACAGTAAAGAAGTACCTACAGACACAACAAAGCAAAGGTACAGCGAAAAACTAAATATGAATAAAATCATTTAATTTTAACAAGACGAACAAGACAAAAGAAACATAAAGAGTTTGGATAATTTGTTCTCAGGAACACAATATCAAATAATAATACTAACAAATATTAAAAAAAAAGCTTTTATTTATATAATCATGTAAACTCTTTAATTTGAAACCAATAATTAAGGTAAGTCACCATTTCGTACCGTCCGTTATATTGGATTTAAAATGGCGGCATTTATAAAAACTTGCATTGTCATCAGAATCAATCCATCATTTTTTTAAATGGTCATATTTCTAAAGTAGGTACTAAGGGTACCTACCTAAATAGACAGAAGTGAGAAAAATGTTCATAAACGATAAGAATATAGAAAAAGACATATGAGTTACCTGCACGAAGCCCTGCGCAGGCGGCGCGCGGTCGCGGCGGCGCGCCACAGCGAGCGCGACGCACGCCGCGGCGGCCAGCGCCGCGCCGCCCACGCACAGCGCCGGGTACAGCGCGCCCGCGCCCGCCTCGCCGCCGCCCCCGCCCACGTGCGCGCCGCGCACGGTGAAGCCCTGCGACAGACACCGACAAACTATCAGGATAGGAAGACTCCCCCGGTGATTGTAGCACGTGAAGGGGAAAGCGCTCAACCGATTGGATTCAAATATATTATAGCTGAGACCAATCAACTATTGTATTGCTGAATATCCCGCTTCCTGCGTTGGAAAGGTTAACTAGATTCATGACAATTTTGATGTCCATCGAAAAATAAAGCAATCATTTTAACGATGATTTCAATTTAAGATGTAATGTTGATATATGTTCACAGATGTACATTCATTAATGAACAATCGTTAATGTCCAATTAAGTAACTTATTTTACCAGTTCATAGAATAGAAGCAAGAAATTGCCTAGTAAAGTCATAGATCTGTACAAGATTTTTTAATACTAAATCACTGCGGTGATACATACGGGCTGTGAGTGCTGCAAGTCATGTTTCAGGGCATGAGCTGGTGGTGGCGGCGCACGTTCCTCAGCATGCTCAAGAGCCGCGCGTAACCCTTCACCCTCCGTCTAAAACAAAACAAATAAAAAACGATAACAAAAGAAAAGCCAGTTTGATTGCGACAAAATCAATTAAAAGCTGGAGGTAAGAAATAATATGGAAATAACAAAACAAAATTATAGCGCGATCTATGTTATAGCGTCATTTAGATAAAATAATAGAAAACTTCGGCTAATTTTGGACCAAATATTGGACTCAAAATTCGAGTCAGTTTCATTAGTCCGTATCACTTTGGCCACCAAACAAAATTGGCCATAAGAATCAATAACTTACCTCGCTAGTCGACCGTCGGCTAGATGTCTCGCTAATCTCGCCAGTTTCGGTCTCGCTTTCAGGTACGAATGTAACCGTGCTCGTTATTAGTTCCTAGAAAAAAATCTTTACTTAACCTTTTGATACTATGCAACAGCTATATTTACTTTATAAAGTGTAGACATCGTTTGAAGGAAGACTTGAAGAGAATTTAGCAGCGTGGTTGCATTCACGCCTACAATTGGATTCAAGAAATAAGCTATTTATGTGTCTACAAATCGTCAATATTTAGCGTTTCCCTCAAGGAGCTATTGTAGTTCCTCTCTTATTATTGGTACTTTCTAAATTATCGTTTTCATAATAACTAACACAGAATTATTATATTGTAAAAACGTAGGTTGGTCTTAACTTACAGTAGTAGTAGTTTCCTGTGAGAACGCCGAGTGAGTAGTAACATCGCGAGGTGTGGCAGAAGCTGCGGTCGGTAGAGGGGAAGCAGGCGCGGATGAAGGAGATGCTGAGGGTGGCGCTGAGGCGGAGGGGGAGGGGCTGCGGGTGCTGCTGGATAATTCTTCAACTTCACTGGGTTCACTGGCTTCGTCATCTGATTCTAAACTTTCTTTGACGCCGTTGGAAGTCTGGTTTGAAGAAGACAAATTTTATATTTAGATTTTTGGAATAAAATGCGACACAGTTGGATACGTATACCAGATACGTGCGATTCTTACATCATTAAGTTAAAGATATGGGCATCTAAAAACTGAGACTTAATAAAATCTTACAATATGTACCTTAGCCCGTTCATTCTGAATGTCCTGTCGTTGACGTGTGCGTTGGTCACGTTTGGCATTCAGTTGGTCACGAGCGGCTTGTTCACGCTGCACTTCAGTTTCA
The DNA here is from genome assembly GCA_936450015.1 of Meganola albula. Lineage (NCBI taxonomy): Eukaryota > Metazoa > Arthropoda > Insecta > Lepidoptera > Nolidae > Meganola > Meganola albula. The sequence continues at coordinate 4,202,232 of OW388156.1, read as the reverse complement.
ATGCGGTCCAGTAGCAACTCCTCGGCTTCAGGTGTCATCGACATAAGAGATACTGCCATGTCGTCCTTAGACTGCATTGACTTTAATAACGAATAAAAATATTATAAGTATTTCTAAGTTCATTTTATTAGTTCTCGTCTATGTCACTTCCAAAAGTAGTTGCCATATATTTAATACTTTATTTTATCTACTTCTACTTCTTCTAGTTAGATTTTACCTGAACGTAATCTTCAATAGCAGTTCCGATGCTTGCATAGAGGTGAGGACGACGGCGGAGAGCAGTCAGTGCACGTTGAAGAGCGCGATCAGCATCCTAAAATTAAATTAATTAAATCGAGACTGACACTCAATTTAGAGTAAAGAAGAAGAAGAGTCATTGAGTCGAGTGGCAAAATAATCATACAAATACGAGCCCATAGCGTATTTGTTTTCTCTGGTCTAACAGTTTCACTATCGGTTCCCAACTAGAGTATTGTATTTATTATCATCGTTGAATACTGTTTTAGGAAAACAAGTCCCTACCAGCTTACATCAGACACATTAAGCAAATGATATTACCTGGAGTCTATCAGCAGCACTGGCCCGCTCTGCAGCAGCGGCCTCACGTCCAGCGGCAGCGGCGCGGCGCCAAGCGGCAAGAGCTCCTCCACGTTCAGCTGCCAGTGCTCGAACCAGTCGCTGCAAGCACTTCTGTACGCGGTGTGCCTGGAATATTTATAAAAAAATCAGTAACATTCTTTTTAAAGACTTCCAATTTAAAGATCATTATATCATAAGTATTGTTTTCCGACCAAAGATACAACAACGAACATAGTTCACAACTGCAATGACGTCATAAATTTTTACTAGCTTTCTGTTACTAATAGCTTTCTCTTTATTTAGGCTTACTTAATTTAGAAAAAGGGTCAGTTTTTAACATTTGCATTAATTTATTGGAAATACATACGTTTAGTAGCAATGATAGAGATTTTTTTACTCACATTAGGTGGTGTGTCTCGGAGAGAGCGAGTGTAGCAAGACAGAGCAGTGCGGCGGCGTTGAGCGAGGTGAGCCAGTACTCTCTGCTGGTGCAAGGCTGCCAGACGACGACGTTCAGCCACACCTTCTTCCTCAAGCGACTGGTAATACAAACAAAATCATTAGAACCTAATGGATATAGATAAATTGATGAGTGGCATTCTAATCAACATCTAAAAAGGAAAATACCTTTATGACTTTAAATTTTAATTTAGTTTTTTTAGCATAGTTACCTATTGTTAGTTAAGACAGAACCCTCCAATTAGTAAAATCGATAAAATAACTAACGCCACGGAATTTCTTGAAATAAGCATTGTCAGTACCTAAAGATTTTGGAAAAACCCCATGGAGAAATATGTCAAAATGGTTAATTAGGCACCTGAATGTTAGCTTGGAACTTGGCAGTCATTCGCTGGCGGAAAGTTTGAGCCGCAGTTTGGTCAGTGCTCATCATTTGCTGGTACCGGTCCTCGAGTTCAGACCACTCCTTCATAACCTTGGTGATCTAAAAATTACAACTCTATTACTGTCAAGAGAATAAGGAAAGCAAGAGATATTTTGGAACTAGGATATAAGATGATTTTGGTGTCATTATTTGTGTCTTTATGTTCTCTTAACACCTTATTATTTGATTTACAGGGATTCGAATATTATACGCACCTTTTCACGGTGGGTTTCCTCAAGTCGTTGCTGAGCGTCTTTGTAGCTCTGATGTTCAGTGCGAGGATCAAAGTGCGAGAAGTAAGGATCTGATGTAGCCGTAGATGCCTTTTGATGAACAAAAAGTTTAATTAATACAATTTTAAAATAACCAATACCTATAGTTTCGTCCCGAATACTAAATTAAATGAATGTAAATTAAAACGCATGTCAATCATGTATAATAAAATCTGTCTTACATTAATATAGCAGAACAAGTAAGTAAGAATACTTACTGTAGTTGTGGTGGAAGTGGTAGTAGAAGTAGTAGTAGTCGAAGGAGGAGATGATGTTTCAGAACGAGGCCACGTGTTATCGTCACCGTCAGTGTAATCGTCATCTTCAGCATCGTCATCACGAGACAGATCCGCGTCCTCATCTTCATCCATATCTAAAAAAGTGATTCAATAATTATTTTAGCATGGACATTTATTAGAACCTTCTAACAGCTACAAATACGGATTCTTTTTGTCATCATAATCTGTTATTATGACTATAAGTCTATCTTAGTTTTTTTCCACATATATCATGGCTATTCTTAAGCATTTCTTACCCACTATATTGAGGAAGTCGTCAATCCTATATATGATGTACCCAGATGTCCTACCCTACTTTTTTGATACTCAAAAACTACATCTTCTACTCATAACTGTATTACCTCTGTTATAAATCAAACATGTTTAAGATTAACTGCAAAAAATTAACTTTAAATTTAATAACTTTTGCAAAGTCGTAACGTCAATTAGATATTTTAATTCATAGGTTTCTAAACACTTACCATCATCGGTATCATCGTCATCATCATCGTCGCTAAGATTAAGAGTGTCGTCATCGTCATCATCGTCCAAAGCGTCATCATCATCGTCCAGCAAATCATCATCACGCTCATCCATCGCTGCGGAGGCCGCTAACATTTCTTCACCGCCAGGGCTCACTGGAACTCCGACATCCATGGGCTTATGCATTTTCACGTTTTCTAAAAAAATATATAATAATTTTTGGTTTGGAGAAATAAATAATCTATCCCCTAACTTCGTTCCATCTTTCGTCTCCATCTTTGATAATTATAAGGAAAGAGTCTTTACGCATTTTATACTGAATATCTTTATGACGTCCATATACTATAATGTTTTAGGTGGTAAAATAATTTAAAACATAGCCACAATCATATTTTTTCTTGGATATGGCATCTATCATTATTAAAAGTATATTATGTAATTAGTTCCTATTTGTTTAAATTAAATAATTTATCAATAGCATACCCTTAAAATGTTTCGGACAGCAGACAAACTCGACGCCAGAAAACAGGCTGATTCCACAAGGTAGAAGCATAGCAAAAGTCCTGAGTTTCAATCCGCGTTGGTTGCAAGCACGGGCCGCGGTAGCGTTCCATCTGCCGAACTGCCAGCACCGGGACTGATTGTGGATGTGGTCGAAGAGACAGCTTTCGGGCACCAGTAGCGCATCCGATTGGAATGGACCTTCTGCGCAAACACTCATTGTAGTTGTATATTGTTGAGAGTTGGAAAAAATAAACAATGATAAGTATTACGAATAAAATAATAAGAAATAGAAGGAAATTAGTTTTCATATGTATACAAATACGGATGTTCGCATTGAAGTCAATAATATTTCAAATTCCAACAAACATTACGGGTTTTCAACCAGAATACCAAATTAACTATGATTGGTATTCGCAAATTTAATATCTGAGGGGCCCATAAAGTCATGTATAATTGAAAATAAAATGTATCTAATTTAATCATCATTATCTGCATCAAAACATAATACTGCTTGGTTTATTACATTCGTTTTTTTACATTAAAGGCTTTGTAATTTGGCATCAACTTGGCACGCCAAGGCTTTAGGAGAGGCTATTTTTCAGCAGTTGACTAAAATAGGCTGATGATAATAAGGGATTTGCTGTCAATAACCCTCCTGGTTCGCCATTCAGGAGACTCCAGTTTGAACTGGTCGACTGACATCCCAAAAATGCTAATATTTCATGCGTGACCGAACTTCAAGCATCTGTTTCAGCGTTTAGTACCGTCATATCTTCGCTAAGATACTCAGATTCTGTCATGAATCTTTCACTAACTAAGTAGATTAGTTCCAACTAACTTGGAGCTACGGCGTCCTACATAGCTCAACAAACTTTTTCTTATTATTTAATAGGCTGGCGCTTCACCATAATTTTATTTTCCTTAAGTAATCATGTGGTCTATGACGGAACGTGCTAACGCAGTAAATAACTAAACTAAGTAAATAGTAAATGCATACCAAGACAACGGAAAGGCTTGACCCATCTGGTGACCTTGCATTTAGCTGCGTTGCTAGTGCCGACCTTGCACCAGTTGCTGACCTTCACGTAGTGGGAGGCTTCGACGATGTTTGTGATGTCATGGCTCGGGTAGACCTGGTATCAGTCAAAACAGTGTCATCACAACAATGAACTAAAGGTGACACTATTAGGTGAAAAACATTTGCGAGAATCTTCTCTTTTTATTCAGCTTACCTGTTTTATTTTGCTAATCGAGAAATTCCCGGGTAAGTAATTTAAAAAGGTTTAGATTCGGAAGTAATATGGAACAAAACAGCTAACGGTCTAAATACTGTGATGAGCCGGTATGCCAACTTTAAAGTAAATACCAAATAAATTCTAGGTGGTTTGATAGACAAAATTATTCATATTTAAATAGTGTCTCTGCATTGCAACACCTTGGCACGTGTCGCCTTTTGTCAATGCCGCCATGTAAACAAAGATATGTCACGCGTACAGCCACAAGTGAATAATGTAATTCATAGCCTTGTAGTAAAATGTGGCACGTCCTACGTATTTTATTTATTGTCCTATTTTATCATAATAACCACAATGATTGAAGTGTGTAACAGCGCTATCAAAGCGAATCGATTCTATTACCTTCTTGCAGTAGTCAAGAATTTCCATCTTGTCCTTCAGGCAGTTGCGCGGCTTGGTGGTGAGATCGGGAGTCCATCGGCCAGCGGATGACATGTATTGGGGATAGTAGGTGCCACCAGCCTCACAGAGGACTGCTACTTGAGGCTCGGCACCGCTGCTTGCCTGTAACAACGGTAAAAATTACCCATTAAAAAATATAATTAAGAAAAGTAAAAAAGAAAAGAAATTATAAAAATTGAAATTAAAATAAATAAATTATAATTAAAAAATTTAAAAATATTTTTGTTTCACATTTGTAAACGATTGTTAATTCTGGCTTTATTTAATCTTTTTGTATTCCAAAAAAAAATCACTATTTAATACTTATAGACTGCCAGTGACTTTTCGTATAAGAAATTAAATTTCGTCAGTCTTGTTTTTGAAGTCAATCACGTGGCAATTATTTTCAAAATTCGTTATCACGAATGGTTCGGTATAGTGGGCAGGCGCGTCCCATCGTAGAGTACATCATTGCTTAACATCAGGCCAGTTGTAGTCAAGCGCAGGCCTATTTCAAAATAAAAAAGATAGCTAATTCTTACTGGTTCGTAGAAGAACCAATCAAAATTCGCTTATGGTTTGGAGTTAGGTTAGGTTAGGTTAGGAGATGAGTTAGGCGAGCGCGGGAGCCCAGCTGTGAATAGGTACTTGGTTGGTGACTCCTATCATGAATTTTAACTACCTAGGTAAAAAAAAAACACAGATTATATAAGTCCCAAAAAATATTTACAGACAGGTAAAAATCTGTCGACGTCTAGACAGCCGGTGGCGCCGCGCCTGAGGGGTCATTGTTCGAGGTAGCTCAATCATACAATCATTAGACTTATTATATTTCTTGGGAAATTCAATAAGGTTAATTTGAACTAATATGGACATGTTTTTAGGGTTGATTGGATGATTATATTTTGAAGATTGAGAGTAAATATGTCCTATATAAATATTGACAACTTGAAAAAAATCATATAGATATAAAATAAGAAACTGACTGACTAACATACAATGCACAGCCCCAACCGCTGTGTCTATTGAACCCAAATTTGACTCATAGGTTCCATTTGAGGTTTAAGAAAAGATTTTTCAATACCTACTCAGCCTGAATTAATTTTAATCCGAAAACTATCCATTTCTGTTAAAATAATTTTAAAAGTTAGTTTAACAAGTGTTAATAGGTACGTTAAGAAGGATACTTATTTCTTTTTTAATTCATCATAAATAATGTTAATGGTTGGCCTGTCTAAGAACTAATCATTTGAGGACATGTGACATCCACCAACAAGAACTTAGCCAGCGTGTTGGATTAAAGCCTAAACTCTCTCAACTCGTAGGTAATATAGTTGAGAGAAGACCCGTGCCCAGCAGCGGGACACTAAAAAGGGTTGAAGTAAATGATTTTGCATTCGTATTTAGAATTAATTAGCTGTCATTATTCTGTTGCTTTGAGAGTTCTTAAAGGTTTTTAATTGTATCAATTGTTACTCGTGAAAACCTGTACCTAACTGACTTACTGAAATTGATCTTGTAACCTACGCACATGGCAGTAGTTGTTTTCCAAATAAATAAATAAACCCCCTGTAGCCATAGATAATACATAGCTCTCATGCGCCAAATGTTACTTTATCGTGCAGCAAGGAAGTTTGTTTCATTTCAATATCGTTGTCTACAGCACATAAAATAAAAAATAAACCATCTTCGGTCAATAACCTATAACCCAAAACACGAGAAATCAACTTATTCTATATTTTGACATACAACGCTGCTTTGAAACTACGACCAATCGATCGACTGTAAACAAAGGGCACGATGTACGATGATAACAGATTTAGTTTCAGTAGTGCATGACACGCTATTTCTGTAATCTATACAGAGTTAATAATAGTGCACTTACCTTCTATGAAATGTAAACTAATAAATTGAGTGGGTTAGATATATGTTAGAATTGATAGTTACAATATACATTACATATCATATAGCTAGCGGAAGTCGATGAAAGAAGAATGTTTGGAATTCTATCACTATAAATGACATATACCTACTGTATAATAGTTTATACTCGTAAACGCGAAGGTTTGGGCATATGTCGCAAAAGAACAGCTAAAGTCACCGATCACAGTGATGAAAGTGATCAAGTTAAAGTGAAGGGCAGACCACGTGGAGAACCGATAACCGCTGGAGAATAAAAATTCTCGACAATAGACTACACAATCGGTGCCGCAGCGCCGGCCGGCCCGCCACAAGGTAGACTGATGACATTATTAAAAGTAGATGAATGTTAACGGCCCGCAAACGGCCTATGTCCAGCTGTGGACGTCTTCAGGCTGATGATGATGATGGGCAAAGGTTAAGGTGTCAGCTTATTGTCGTTCATGTCGCACAATTCCCAACTTCCAGCGAATGAGAAAACTAAGGTTTTTCTGTAGTAGAAAAGTCGAAATAGCTTGCAGAAGGCCCTACACCAGATCGCATAGGAAAGCGACAGTTAAAGAACGAAAGACATATGATTGCCAAGTAATATGAATATGTAATATTATTTTTTTTAGTCAATAATGAAAATCGTTCAAAAATTATTTTTTGTATGTAACCTTTGCACTTAGGTACAAGTACTTTGCAAGTATCTACTTGGTAGCAAAAAAAGACATACTTTTTCGATACCAAGTACCTTAACAAAGTCTGACAAGATAATTAATTAACACCTTGTAGAATCAAATAGGTATAGTATTTTAAAGGTCTACTTACAAACAATTATCAAATTCCTAGCCTCCCAAATAGGTTACAATACAATAGATATCAGTAGTTTGTACAATAAACAAATTGTAACAAACTTGGTACAAATGGCACCCATTTTCTAAAATAGTTAGTGGAGGTATTTATTTAACACGTCCCAAACTAAGCTTAGTAACTTAGCTCGTTAGTTGACTGACAAGCACCATCAGTGTAAAGTTAGGACAACGATTTGTCATGGTAATAGTCTGGTGTTGATGTTGGGAGGGAACTTGGTGATTTACATTTACATTTACATTTTGTTGTTATTAGAAAGATACATAGAGACTCGTACTAATCTCGCGTAGGTGGAAAGTGATCTTCTACATTTTTTTTGTTTTTAAAAGTATCATAACGTACGTTTATTATTATACTAGCTTTCCGACAGCGGCTTCGCCCGCGTGTATGTCTGTTATCGCGCCACAACATTACCTTCGTTTTGCGCAGTCGGATAAAAACTATGTCCTTTCTCGGATCTCAAACTACCTCCATACCCAATTTCATCCAAATCGGTTCAGTAGTTTAAGCGGGAAAGCGTAACAAACAGATAGGCATTTATAATATTAGTAGGGATAAGTTGTTTCGATTTATTTTATCATATTTTTTTCTACAGAGATCATAGAGTTGACTACAAGGTATGCAAAATCGTGTTTTAATTAGTCCGTTAATAAGATTATCAAAAATGTTAGACACATATTTTTTGCTATATCGAAATGGAACAATATTAAGATAAAACGCATTAAAGTTACCTATGCAGCGGAAGTCCGCTACGTCATACAGAGTTATAAAACTTGCACATGACGTCATTTGAGATTTTGCTGGGAAGTATCGCCGTAATCTTTAATCACAAAAAAGTGGTAAAATATGTGTTCAATATTTATAATTTATCTATCTGACGGACAAAATAATAAAAAATGTCTTCACCACAAAATATGATGATAATTTCAGACATTATGTCCGAGATGATGATCATGACAAATCAATGAATTAAATTGTATATATTGCGATACCAGGTGACATGCCTGAATTAAATATTGAAAGAAATGTGACATCCACTAAACCCGATCCGTATCTCGACAGTTCTCCAGTTTTATGATGAGAAAAGTTGTATCTCCTTATTTTAGTATGTGTGCAGTCAGATGATAGAATATGTCCAACATGTTTTAGCCGAATGTTTTCTCCAATATGTCTGGCTTTTGATAGCACTAAACATTATATCAGTGGGTTTTAAAATCGCAACGACTGCTCCGTCCCCGGATGATTTGAGGTTCTTGTTCAGATCGGTGTAAATGTGCCTGAAAGTACGGTGTGGTGTAGGGCAGATCTTTACGAATGAATAACGGTGAAAAGGTGGCAGTGGAATGAGCCTCCATATGGTTAGAAACCTTAAAGGAGCAACAATTCCGACCCAAACTTTCTTCATGGTGTCACCAGACATCGCACCGGAACACGGCAAGGCCGCTTGGTGGTGCGGCTTTGTCTGGTAGGTGGTCCTAACCACGGCCAAAGCCTACTACCAGTTGGATGTCATCTGTTTATATTTTAAGCAACATCGAAAGTAGGCATCACGTCAATTCCAAACAGTAACTTATTAACTGTACAACAAAATTTTCCTTACCACAAAACAATAAACGTTAAATAAATACAGGGTGCTACGGTTAAGTCGGACGCGTCGGCAAGTCAGTGCATGTCGACGGGCAAGCGATGAGGGCGTTAAGTGCAAACTCTAGTATTGTAAAGCGAAAACTTTCAGCCATTACAGTTAGGGTTGCTACAATGTTTTTAATTCCCAATACAAGTAATACATTTAGAGGACCTTTTAAATTTAAATAAAGTATGTAGATATACTATCGGTCTTATTCATAAAAAAGTTATAAGACTAGTTAAAATGGACTTTGTCTCTTTCTAACTAGTATAATGTCAGGATGACAGACAAAGACAAACGAATTATAAACCTATTTTAGCTATAATGAGCTTAAAAGACGTTTATGAATACGGAAGAATATGTGCAACTCATTATACTTTTTATGCTTAAATATAGTTGAAGAAAACATTGAAAAAGAAATAGTTCAATAAATAATCCTGCCATCCGTGCACCCCTAATACGTGCAGTTAACTACCCAGTTAAGTATTTAAGTAGACTTGTATTTCCTTATATAGTTTTACAATTTACGTTTTCAACGTGATGTTGGTTCGTGTCTGGTTTTTCGACGTAAAATATCGAACAATTGGTAATAGTAGTACCCTTTGTACGCGCTCTAAATCCACGAACACGCACTTGGCCAGCGTGAGTGGATTTAGGCCTAAACTCTCTCAACTGGTAAGATTTATTTATTTATTTATTTACTCCTTACACCTATCCTTACAGGTAAACCTAATACGATAGTGTGATTATCAATAACATCAATAAAAAAACTTACTTAAACCAAAAATAACATAAACATCAATTAACGACCTACTCACTTAATATAAAATAATATTTAAAAGGAACTAACTTATTTTACTCAACATAACTAACTACATATAATAGAACTCTTGCGAGTTCACTCAATGTACACGAAAAAATATCCAGCCTCTCATGGACCTCGTTCACTACGCGGATAGATCGGGTGAGAGGAGTTCTTGCCAACAAATTGGTTCTAGCCACAGGAACGTTTAGCAGTTGTGGACGTCTCCCCTCCACACATACCGGTCCGGCACGTTAAATTTCAGGTGACGAAGCACTCCCGGGTTATGTGTCACTCCACGCAGTAAATTCACTATATACGCAGCCAGACTGAAATCTCGACGAACACTGAGCTTATTATACCCCACCATACCTAATACAAATAGTGTGGGGTACATTAATGGGTAGAAAGGATATACTCCATACAGTTTAAAATATAAGTACCTTGTAAACTTGTTTTGTACCCTCTTCAGCATGACACTGTATTTTTGCTCATAAGGTGCCCAAATAATTGCACTATGTTCAATATGGCTCCTAACCAGTGCTCCTAATCAGATAGTTGAGTGAAGACTGTAAAAAGGGTTAAAGTGAGTTGTCAATACGAAAACAGTTTTCGGATACAATATAATATAATATCTCTAATATATTTCAAATAATTGCTATCCATATAAATTGTTAATAATATTAGTAATAACATTGCTTACTTGCTATTGTTAGTAAACTATCATGAACATTTCTAGCACAGTTAATATAATACTATATTTCTAGATAACTAGTTAAAATGCAAAAAAACAATCTAGAATTTACTTAACTTGTTCCATTTTCAATAGATATTATTATACTCGTATTTTATCTTCTTTTTCAATCGACTCCAAAACAAGGAAGTTTCTCAATACGTCGTTTATAAACCGATTTTGAAGTCGAACGTTCGATAATTTGACGAGTTCAAGAAAATAGTCGTAAACTTTTTTCATATTAACAAACTTGTACTTGGGATACAGGGTGCCCCAAAACTATGCGACATAAAAGGGACCCTACATATCTTAGATATGATATTTTGCTGAAAAAAAAAGACTTTGTGTTATTTTTAAAAGTTAGTAATGCTGCAATCGGCCTTGAGCTACCGATATATGGTACATTTCAACGCTTTTTTTGCTAACTTTATAGTTCAGGAACTACCGACATCTCTGTTTCCCGAAGGCTAAATTTGTCACATTTTAAGTTACGAGTGAATTGATATTTATTAAAAAAGTGTGTTTCATCGTAGGCCACATCATCTCTTATCATCAAACAAGAAGTTGCTAGCTTAGATTAAAGAAGGCTGTAGTATAATAAAAGTTAAATAAATCCCTTGGTTGTTTGCAGTAAGCCTCATCTCAAATTAACAAACAATAGAAAATTTTGAAGAAAAATATCAAATTTCTTTGAGTTATTACTCAAAACCATTTGTTTGCGCCTACTGAAATATTTTCGAGAACTTAATACCGCTGAAGGAGTAATAAATCTTTGATGTTTTCTTAAGAATAACTTTTACAGGCACCACCAGGCTTTGACCTTTAAATAGATCAGATACTAAGTATTGTTATTCTCCGCCAGCCCGTCCCATTGGACTCGGAGATTAAAAATCAACGCACTACCAGTTGACCGGAATGCGATGTCCTATGTAACGCATGCGGTTGGCCGTACTTCGCAGTGCGTGCCCAAGAAAATTAACAAACTGTTGCCTAAACAAGTTAGATGGCACTTGCGATAGCATCCAGCCTATCAGTTGTCAAACTCACAAGACGTAAATGTGCACTCAGTGTGTGCAAATCAAATTTCATCTTACAAAAAGGCGTCCGTTGCCATCCAATCATTTTGTGAATATTTGTGATTAGGGAGGTGCTTTAATTATTAACTAGAACACACTACATTCTGTAGTGTTATTTTGTATCCCTTCGAGATGCATGAAGAAGATCATCAGATACATCCCATCTATCGCATCGATTGTGTTCGTGTGTCTTATGCGCACACTTTTGCACTACCTATAATATATGCTCTGCGTCCCGTGGCTATCCAGCTAATATTAGCGTAACATATATATGGTTTTTCAATTTTTAAAGTCAATAACTACAAAAATACACCAAAACACAATAGTACTGTCCTTCTGAAAAAATAAAGAAAATTTCCAATGAAATTTGTTAATCTAATCCGCTATTACCCCATAAACTTTTAATTTGAATTTGAATTTCAAATAGAGACTACACGTATTTTACGTAGAGAAGGAGGTTACCGTAATCTGTCACTAAACTTTTTAATAAATATATAAGGTAAAGATATCAGTCTGTGACAAGGTACATTTAATATTGTACTCTACCGAGATCAGTGTCCACGAGGGAGTTTGAGTAGATCGATACGTCGACACTCCGCTCTCCGATATTGCTAAAGTTGTGCCTTTACAAAATTGTTCAGTGTTATATTTTGAAAACTATTTCAATTTAACTGTTTTCTTTTGTTGGTTTGATTGAATTTCCTGAAGCGGTCAGTTATCTACTGAGATAGGGGTGTTGTTGTTTTGTTTTCAACTTTACAAACAATATAATTAATCGTGTTTTGTTACATTCGGATTTCAACATGGCTGATCCTCAAACTATATTTAGACATATTGTATATAACAGTTAACCCAGTATCCTACAGCCGGGCACAAGTCTTGTCTGAACTATCTTAGGAGTTGAGTTTAGGTCTTATTCCACAAATCCTAAGTGCGGGTTAGTGGATGTGACATGTTCTCAAATGAATAGATTTTCTTACAATTTCCTCGCGACATTATCCGCCACGATATTAAATAACGCCCACAAAGTTTGAACCTATGAAGGTAAAATCTATCAAATAAGTCTAGACAGCCGGCGGCGGCGCGCCTGTGGGCTCATTGTTCGAGATAGCTCATTAAGATCATTAAGGTTATTATATTTGTTAGGAAATTCAATACGGCTTATTTGAAGGAATAAGGCAATGTTTTTTAGGATAGATTGGTTGATTATGTTTTGGAGATTGAAAACATATCTTTATAGGAATAAAAAATATCAAAATCAGCGGTGACGCAACGAGATGCTACTAGACTTCGTGTTTACATATCATTATAACCTGTGTGTAATTTTTTTCATAGGCAACAGGCTTCAATTTTAGAAAAAAACATCGTGATAACGGGTATGCTAGACAATTAAATATTCGAAAACATGGTATCCACCTACCACCAAACTATAGACTGAAACCACAGGTAATATAATACTATACTAGCCTAAACTGAGATAAAAGAGGCCTGTGGGTCACTGTGGGTCACTAAATGGCAACTTTACCTTACTTAACTTTTATAAACAATAATTTTAGTGTCGTCGTCACCTCTATCACTCAGAATAGTTAATCTTTAACAAGAAATCTAAGTAACAATGCTAGCATTTTCGAACACGTAAACCGTGTAGGCAGAATTGAATATCACCCAGTTTTCGACAGCGACGTTTAGGTCCCATGGCCAATACGTAACAGAAGGCGAGCCTATTGCCGTTCATCGAGCACAATACAAATTTCAAGCTGCAACAAATATTGCATATCTATCTGAGTTGGTATATTAGAAAAGTATTTTTGCTAGACCAGGAAACTGAACTCAGGACCTCGCGGTTGTTAAGCGAATACGCTTACCACTGGACAACCGAAGCAGTTTGCAATAAGCAAAGAACAGCATAATACCCGAAAGCAATTTAACTGTCATCTATAATTACACCACAATAAAAATAATACCTACCCCAACAGAGGGTTCACACAATCAGCCATTGTAGAGGCACGTGAAAACCTGAACCTTTGCCAGTTGGCATCGAATCTGCTGTTCTGTTCTACCGAGTCGGCAACACAACTATTTGTTTATTTTTATTATAGTTCAGGGGTGGGAAGATACTAGATTGGTAGGGTAAATGGCAGTAACTACGAAATAATAGGTATAATTTGTCATACTTCGCGACTGGGACTGTACAAGTAGGTTGTACGGTCTTCATTATCAGCCTGTTTTGTACACAGCTGGACGAAGATCTTTCATACAGCATGACACGGACCACGGTCTGCGGCTACTCTCATCCAGCTCTTACCAGCCACTCTGCAGAGGTCGTCACTCCACCTATTTAGACAACGTGCCCAATACGTGGTCTCCACTCGAAGACTCATTTACCCCAACGGTTGTCTGCTTTCAGGTACTGGCTTAACGCCAGTGACTTTTCCCGCGTGACCCACTTTTTATATCATGCCAAGCAGTAGATTAAAAAGGCTATCTAACAGTGTAAGAATTTTTCAAATCGGAGATTAATGCGTTCAAGCAAAAAAACTCTGCAACTTTATAATATTAAGTATAAATTAGGCTTAAAGCTAAATCTTTAAGTTAACATGGGAATAATATCCCCTTACGAGTACATAGAATGAATAGGTACAGTGCCTCTGAGATTTCCCTAAAATTCTTTTCCTTTAATCCTAATCTGCGATTTTAGCCTACCTACATCACAAAAGTTACTAAACTACTTAATGATTACGTACTATTTTAGACTGTGCTGTCATATTAAATTTGTATTATCTAGTACTAAGAAAATGTATGTCTACTTGTCTACCAATCTAACAAAACCTCTCAAAATAAATTTCCTGCATAATTTTCAGTGTCTTCAAGAAAATTAGAAAGGAAAATCTAATTAAATGCAACCAACGCCTTCTTCAGGTAGCATTAGTAAAGAAATAAAACCGCAACTAGTGATGTAACTAAAGTTAGGAAACTCAGCACTTTATGCAAATATTATGCAAATCCCGGCTCTTGTGAGTCCATCACTAAAGCATCTGTTAGAACTACGGTTTTCATTCTTAATTAGTGCAAGTAACTTTCTTAAAACTTAGACAAACCAGTTCAAAATTATGAGCAAATATTTAGCATAACTTTGTTATTCAAAATTCATGATATTTCGCAAATATTTAGATATCAAAGGACTTTGAACGAGATATTGTTTGTAAAATTAAAATATGCTTAATTGCAATTATGTTTATCAAAAGTCTTATTACAAAAAACAAAAGTATTATTTTACAGCTTTGTAATATCTAAATCAAAAATATTATTCATCATTATTTTAAATAATTCTATCATGCCATTTTAAAATATTGTAGGTAGGTAATATCTTCGTCTTATTCAAAAATATATAAGCAAAGGTTGATTTTGTCAACAGATAATGGGTACTGTAATTAGTAAGTGTAAGTGTGCTGACCCCTCGCTAGCCGCTAAGGGCAAGGGACATGAAATACTTTATCTGTTACCAATAATAAATAACATAAAAAGTATTAATATAATTCGTGGCATAAAAAAATAGACATCACTGCTTTTCCATTCCACAGTTGCGCACCGCTGATAATTTGACACATCGCATAAATTATTTTTATTAAAAAAAATGGTTACGTTTTGGAACGGTCGGGAACCACAAGTTCCGGCATCGCACAGCACTTGAGAATGTCGCTAGCTCTTCGCATTTTTTACTTCACAGTCCTTCAGTTCAGAAGTCGACGGGGAAATTAAAAAAGAAATTTATGCACGGAACGAACGAATGTCTTTTTAATTTGGTTTATACCGATGTACAGTCACGTTCGTATTTCTAGAGGCTCACGATATAGATAAAAGTTTTAAAATACGTATTTTATCTACTTAAAAAATGTTAAAGTGAATTTCATACTTCTTTTGGGATTCATAATAAGATAGTTTAAAACTACATTAGAGAAAAGAGGCAATTTTTTTACAGAGCACACACGAACATCGATTCATCATCTGATATCAATATAATGTATGAATTTAGACTGTTCATATAAAGACTGAAACCGTTTAGGTACTACATTTTGAATATTAGTCTTAGTACCTACAAAACAATGGAGCTAATTTTGACATTCACCAACCGACTACCTAGCATGTGTACACATAGCCCTGTGAAGACCGGAGGATCGGGTGGTACTTATTTGTCGGGAACCTATTTATATGTTAATCGTCGAAGATACTTAGTTTGTGCGATTCAAGATTGCTATATGTGCCTTGCAGGTTTGGCGCGTAGGCTGAAACGCCTCGCAAGGCCAAAGCTTCGCCTAATCACCGGCATTATAACTGGTAATGCCTTGCTAAACGGCATCTCTTCACCATAGGAGTCACAGACAGCGCCCTATGCAGGGCATGTATGGAGGAGGAAGAATCAGCGACCCTCCTGGTCATCAGCTGTCCAGGGGTGGCGAGATACAGAGCGGAATGGATCGCCGAGGTCACTTCAGGAAGCTGTCGGCAACATAAAGGGTCTGCTAGGATTCCTCCTGGAGCTAGGCTGGCAATAGCGTCGCCAGCCCAGTCACACAAAATGGGCGCACATACCCGACGTCGAGTTGTGGAAAATAGCCCTCTCCAAACTAATAAACTAATTAACTAACTAACTAGTCCCTTGAGTGGGTAAGTGTGAGCGTTAGGTATGTGCCACAGGCCTAAACCACTAAACTCGCAACTCAACTCATAAGATATTTAAAAAAATACATACATATATCTGTTTGACAAAGATATCGAACACCAGAGTCAGGTGAATTAACTATGAAACACTAGTTGGTAAACACATACCATAGCTTAAGTAAAGACACAAATAGTATAATTCGTGTAAGTTACCTATAGTGAGTTTTAAAAGATTATTAACCTACACTATCCATAATACCTGATCACACATTATGCAGGGGCATGTTATATCATGCCATTCATAAATCTTGTGAAAACCATTCGTGAGCACGTGAGCTGCGGTTGACTTCAGTCAGCTATAGATTCGCGGCAATGATTAATGACAGGCTCTGAGTGACTCGGCAGGAAGACCATTTGTCTCCTGCCTGAATAAAGGAGGAAAAAGTTCCGTATTTACATATCCAACCTACGGACAGTGTTGCATGAACTACGAATACATACATCTTATATTAGGTACTTAGTTATAGTTTTCTAAACAGGAAAACTTTATAACCAGTGCGCAAACTTTGAGAAAAGAAACTTAAACATTTTTTTTATGTCTTAGTACTAAACAATGACTTAATCGCTAACGAAAGATATATCCTATTGATACTAATTATAAGAACGGACATGCACACGCCGCCGTATCAGCTGTACACTCGTTAGGGTCACCGACCGCTAATTTTACGCTGCGGGCTTTCATCGATGTTAGTACTAATAGATCGTCCATAATATGCTGATTTTAAGTAGAACAAAAAATAAAAAAACGCATAAAACAATAAACGGAAATGTGTTTTATTAGTGCTACACAACCACAAAAAATGCGCTCTGGTTAAAACATTATCCGGTATATCGGTTGAGGTTGATAGCCGTCAAATTCAATTGACTCTCATTGCAGTCGATTGAAATCTTTCTCAGTTCTTACTAATCTATCGATCCGATTACGTGTTACGTATCAACAAACTTGTATCGATACAAGCATCAAACTTATAATACCCCTCTTCATTTATGGGGGGTTAATAAGAAAACAAGAGGACGAGAAGTGCCTTCAATGTGAATCCTCATACGTAGTCCCCGGGTGGTGCAAATCAGGTGACACTAAACTGGTGGTAGACGTCGGCCGTGTTTAGTAACCACCCACCAGACAAAACCGATCGACAAGCAGCCATGCCCTGTTCCGATACGATGTCTGGTGACACTAATTGAGAGGGCGGGCGGGAATGTTGCTCCTTGATGGTGTTCAACTATATGGAGCCTCATTCCACTGCCACCATATAACCAACAATCATTCGTAATCACGAGTAATTTAATAATATCAGGCAAACGCGTTCCCTCGTAGACTACATTTGCTTAACATCAGGCAAGTTGTAGTCCAACGCAAGCGTATTTTAGAATAAAAAGAACTACAAGATACTGCACTATTAGTAGGTAGTAGGCTGAGTCCTAGGAACAAAACCATATTGTGCCCGTAGTTAAATTATTCATCCTCTGTACAGCGAAGTTGCCGTAGTCGGAAGCCTTTGCAAAGAGATTTTAATTTTTAAAACAAATTCCTTTATAGCTTTGGTCTAGCTTGCGGTTACTCAGAGTTAAATTCTCTCGCCTAAGTTTAAGTTCCCCGGGTGAGTTTCAGAGCTAATTCCCTAAAGAACACGAACCAACCAAGAAATGCGGTGTTTTAGAAAAATCTATTTTGTTTTGTTGGTGGGTACATTCTGTTTAACTACTGCAGAGGTTTCTTAGTTTGTACATAATGTAAGTATACCTACTGTATATAGGGTGACTGGTAAGTGTAAAATAAAAGTGGTAGTGCTTATGTAGCGGACTACAACGTGGCAAACAACTTTTCCACAGACTTCTTAGTTCATTTTTATTAAATATATTGAGCCGCGTCGACACGCGGCTCAATATACATTTGACAGTGGAATGTAGAGTAGGGAGCGACGAGATTTCGAGCCACGCGTCACCTTGGTGACGATCGTCGTCTCTACTACGCAGTTCAATATTAAAAATCAAATTTAGTTTAAAAAATTGTCTTCGGAAAAGATGTTTTTATGTGCATTGCATGTAGTTACGTGATAAAATATTTTACACTAGTTACCAGTCACCCTATATATACTTAGTAAGATATTTATTGCATGATAATTTAATGATTATTATAGTAATGCCTACAAGGTATTTTATAGAACTTTCTTAGATCTAGGTAGGATTGGTCACAGAGCTGCCAAGCCCTGCCCGCCCGGTGTTGAAGGCTTTTTATCATGGAAGAAAGTAAGACTTTATTTTGTAAGGTTTTGAATGTAGGTATTTAATTATTATTGTTTTTTTTATCTCTAAAATTGTGTCTAACTAACAACTAGCTTTCCGCCGCGGCTACGCCCGCGTGAATTACATGCTAGAAGTGGGATATTAAGTAGCCTATAGCATTCCTCAACAAATATCTAACAGTGCAAAAATGTTTCAAATCGGACCAGTAGTTTCTGCAAACAAACAAACTCTTCAGCTTAATAGTACCTATTAGTATAGATACGACGGATAATAATCTTATCTTGACGGGCCGGTGGCTTGGTCGGTAAGATACTTGGTTTTCTCGACGCAGGTCGTGGGTTCTTTTCCCACCCGAGACAGTGAAAACTAGTGCTAGTGTCCGGCAACGTCTGAGCCGAGGTTCGTCCCTACATGGGGAGCCCTCATGGCAGTTGCCACAGCACCTAATCGGTTCGACCGTCCGCGGAAGGCCCACTGAAAAAGTGCGGTGAAGCAATAAAGGCCCTTCCGGTCGATTGGGTTAGGGCATCCGCAGAAAAAAACTTACTTAGTGAACATTACGATGGAGACTATCTAAATACAAACATCTATTTTACCATCTCTCTGCCTGTCTCTTCTCCACACAACCTCCACTATCACAATATCATAATAATAGTTAACCTAATATTTTTCTTGAGACAAATAAATTTGTTTCAAATCGTTAACGCTTGGGGCTCAACTTATTTGCTTTAGATAACATAGCAATATAGCGCAGAATACTAATAAGGCCATGAATCTTCTGCGGCAAAGCCTCTGAAATAGGTCGAAGGAAGAAAAATTTATTCTGAGCAGCATGAATAAAGTTTTACGCAATCACCTTACGAGTACCTAAACCTATTCTGAGCTAGGGGTCCATATCTACTCTTTTAAAGAAAGAAGAAACCTTTTTAACACAAACAGGACACAGAACAAAAAAACAAAATATATGTAAAAAAAAAGAAATAATAAAACTATAAAAGAATGTAAAACAAAAGTACCAAAATAGTGTCCCATCCGTGTGAAACGTGGACATTTCTCAATAAATGCTGTGAGTAACCAACATAAGCAAAAGTATAAACGTTCGATATTATATTTTTAGGTACTTTTAATTAAATTGCATTATCTTATCACACATCATTACATAACTACTCTACCGATGTTAATGAAATTTCAAATGAAAATCATAGACCATAGAATAAGACATAGGTCAATAATATTTTCAAAAATCATTCCTTAAGAGGGTTAAATAGAAGGATAAAGTTAGTATGTAACTTTTTATTTTTTGGTCTTATTGACTTATTCCCCCAGGGGAAGTGCAAAATGAGTTGTTTTGGAAAAAATAAATATTCCAGAACTGTTTAATCGCTAACTATTTACTTCAAATTCGGTATATATAAAGATTAAAACACGTATTTTTTATTTTTAACCTAGCACTACGCGGGCGAAGCCTGTAAAATTATTCAGAGGGTGATTTTCTTTGCAGTTGATATCAATACTCCTTCGTTCTTTTGATTTATCACAATGACATATTTGAACTCAATGCGAAAAATAGAATTCCAAATTTAAATTTTATTTGTTCTTGGATAACTGAATGAAAAACTTACATTATGGTCTAAGACCCGTAGAAAATCAACCTTCACCGGTGACACAACCAAGTTAGACATATTTTTATCAAACACCTAAAGATTTATGAGCATGCCTATGGGAGCTTGCCGATTTTGAAATGTTCATTTCTATTTTTAGTTTAATTAATTTCAATAAAAAAAAACAAAATCGGCAAGCTCCCACAAGCATATCCATAAATGTATGAGGATGTTTATGATACCGGTGAAGGTCGATGTTCTACAGTCTCCCCTACCGTAGGTATATTACCTATCACCAACCTTTATTTTCCTATATAATTTTTATCCGACTGCGATAAAAGAGGTTAATGTTTTAGCGCATTAACCCACAAACGCGCAGGCGGAGCCGCAGGCTTAAAGCTAGTTAGGTAGTTATTACAATTCATTCCAAACTATCATAAAAAATTCTTGATGAGCTGAGAGACGGATCGAGATGATGGTTCTTGATAGGACGTATCTCCATCACACAATGAACAAATGCTATGAACTTTGCCCTACAGTAAAATTTGTGATCTATCAACTTTTTTTTTAAATTATTATTTTTAAATACCTAAATACAATACAAAAACTGGACTGAATACCTCCCAAAATATTCTCAAGGTAATTATGAGCGCAAAAAGAAAAATATAACAAAGAACTCCACAGAATATTAATGCACGTTCGCCTTTGCGTATAAAAAGGGCACTTAGTTCAAGCGCTTATTGATTTTCCATCAGCGCTGGAATGTGTATTTGTCATATGAAAGTTTGGTAAGACAAAGTTGTCAAGTACGAATAAGGTGTTATACATACTGTCAGAATTCGAACTGTTGTACGCAACGAATGCGTATCATTGCGAGAGGCTTGCGAGCTCTATACACGCATTACATAGGTACAGTCCTCATACAACAAAAAATTTTACAACCCGACAAAAAAAAGAGTGTCTTATAAGTTTGACCTGTATATAATAATAACAATAATAATAATAATATAGTGATACATTAACACACACGGCCATCTGATTCCAAAGTAAGCAGAACTATGAAAATCAGATAACTGTTCTACTTAACTAAATATTTTTTTTTGTAAATACATACTTAAACATAGATAATACACCCTGACCCAAAATAAACCGACGCGTTCATCACACAAATGTCTGACTTGGGTGGGAATCGAACCTAGTACCTACTTGCGGAGTGAAAAGTAAGTATCTTAACGACCACGCCACCGGCCCGTCTAAAAATATAATACACAGGTATTTGTGTACAAGTTTGTTGCCTCTGCACATAAACAGATGGACTGTTTTGATCAAGTTATGGTCAAGCGCAAACCTATGTATGTATTTTAAGATAAAATAATGTTTCTTTTTTAAAGCTGAAGTGATCGAGATGATTTTGAGCTAGGTTTTAAGAAATTTAAGCATCCGATTTCATAAAAAAATTAAATTAGAGTTGTACCTCTAGTTTCATCTAGTCATATCTCAAGCTAATTGTTGGCCTAAGTAGGACAACTTATCTTCTAGGTGAGCCAATAAGAGGTTAAACCCGAAAATCCGCGTCTATTTAGTATAATTATGTCAATAGTAAACTCACGTGTGCTCAATGCGCGTTCGAGATCTTGTTGAGTCAATCCTGTTAAAAAAATTAGCTTTATCAGCTATTTTCGGGCGCACCAGCGCAGCGCCGTAATGACTAGGAGTTCAAGTGGTCGCCGTGACAGAAATCAGTCGGATCAATCGTCATCACTTAAAAAGCTTCTTATATGCTAAATTTCATCCAAATCTGTTGAGCCGGTTTGTTGAGGTAGAGTAATAAAAGTTCTTACTAACAAACATTTGCATTAAGTACAAATGTGTAATTATTTTATACAATGATATGAGTTTCAAATACAGAATGGACCAGACCAAGACCAGCTTGGGGATATGGATATCCGCATTATATAACCGCACCCGTTTCTTTCAACGAAATCATAATAAGGCAACAGAACTCCAAATTCGAAATTCGAAAGATCGTAGAACACGTACAATGCGATCGATGCCTAAGGCAAAGTAAAAGTATAAGTACCCGGTGTGTTGTGGCAGGGTAAAGTTTGGGAAACTAACATGCGAATATATTGTTGTAGATTTATGTGCGGGTTGTGGCTTCGTCTCCTTAAGTAGGACCAACTCGTTAACTTGATATGTGAGATACATGTTTGTTAAGTAAATACATATACAAATTAGACAGGAACATTTAGTTATTTTGTATTTATTTTTTAATTACTTTATATGATTACGAGTTCGGCCGTAGTAAAAACCACCTACCAGACAAAGCCGTACCGCCAGAGGGCCGCGTCGCATTCAATGACTGGTGATTTGAGAGGGTCGTAAGTGTTGCTCCTAAATGGTTTCCAACCATATGGAGCCTCGTTTCACTGCCACTTTTTCACCAAAATCATTTGTAATAACGAGTGATTCGAGACGCAAGCATTTCAGAAAAAAACTGTAGACTTCGAGACCTAAACTAAAAACTGAGAGTTTCCAAAAAATATAGATTTACAGTTAAATCTGTAGGGTTGGGTACCCTTAATGGCGCTGTACGTGTTATTTTGTCGAAAAGAAACTAATCATGTATTATAGCACTGCATTAATTCAGAAACCAGCCTGCCGCAGACTTTTTAGACACACTTCAACCTTTTTAATGTCCCATTGCTCTCCACTTGTAAGGTAGTTAAAGAAAATCCGTGTCTTCTTATGAGTTGAGAGAGTTTAGGCTTTAATCCACACACGAAGGCCAAGTGTCACATGTCCTCGAACGAAGTTCTTCGGTTCAACTAGTTTAATATTATAATTTTATGGCTTGGAAGTACTGTTATAGCCTCGTTAAAACAGCAACGTAAAATTACAGACTATTCAATTAACCCTTTTTAGTGGCACGGGTCTTCCCTCAACTATCATATGAGTTAAGAGAGTTAAGCCTTAACACCCAACCTGCACTTGATCTGGTGTGGGTTGGTGGTTGTCACATTTCTCGAATGATTATTTATAAACATACCGGTTTCCTACCAGGTTAGCCTTCGCCGATAATGAGCAGCGGCAATGAAACAATTCACACAAAGATGTGTAAGCACAACCGGGGCTCGAACATGGGACCTTATATTCAAAGGCGAGGCCGATGCAGCTGCGTTATCGCTACTCTAACATTCTTATTTCTGTATAATTATTAAATTTTAGTTATAATAATAGGGGCCCTTAGTAAAGAGTTTTCCTTATTTTATTCCCAAGCCTTGAAGTCCAACTAGGTAGAAAATAAAACGCCTTTATAACGGCTACTCGCAAACTTAAATACAATTTGTGCCGACATTATATTGTGTTAAAAGGAATTACTTTCTCTAGCTCTTTTACTACTTTATAAACATTTTCTTTTTAGTTTACTGAATTGCCTACCATTCGTGGCTAGCCATTCGGAATAAAAAGCTACTGGATAGTTAATCTATCTACATCATTATTCTTTTCGAGGGCGTAAACTTTCGTGGTAACAAACTCACAAATAATCAAAATAATGTCTGAAAACTGTCAATAAACTATAGAGCCTTTTTTTAAACCAAAGTACATTGTTATAAAAGGATCTTCGGCATCCCTACATGCAAGCACACATTGTCGGAAACTGTGCTTTGGCATGCTGCAACGTTCTTAAGGATGACGGAGGCGTCTCAATGTATTTCTATTTAAAACAGTCTAAGAGTTGTTACAGGCTAGTTGTCCAAGTTGTATTTAATATGGTGGACTGGGATCTAGTGCTCATAGTGGGATGCCGAAGTATCCCGAAGCATCCTCCAGGCTGCAAGCATACCGAAGCGAAATTTTTGTTACTACGGCCATATATCACGGAAGTTTCTACTTTATTGCCATGACAGTAATGTATATTGCTATTTGCCACCTAAAATCCTCAGCCGTGCCGATACCGATAATGGGCGCCGCCTTCCATGCCAAAGTCACAGGTCGGTACAGCACACAAAAAAAAACTATTTTAACTTATTTAGTATTAGGTTCATATGTTCTAGGAAAATACCAAACTCGCTGCTTTTGAGTCCAAATAGCACTTGGTTGATTTTTTAATAATTACAAAATGTTGTTTACTTTAAAACAAGTGGTCTTATTCATAAAAATCTTATAAGACTCTTTAATTAAAATGGACATTGTCTCTTTCTTACTAGTTTAAATGTCAAGATGGCAGATAAAGACACACGAATTTTAAACATATTTTAGCTATAATGAGGTTATAAGACGTTCATGAATATGAGGGGGGGGAGGTCTTTATTAAAAAATATTATCTATCTGACTGTCATCACAAGTATAAGCAGCTTTTTTATTTATTTCAATATGGGCGCGGGATATCCTACATATTCCTTGACTGACCTAATAAATGAGTACTTAGTACAAACTACTACTTTTAACCTCTTCTATACCTTTTGTACCCCCATAGAATAAAATCATTGAAACATGAATGACCTTTTCAATATTTTTGCGTATTTTTAATCTAGATAGTCAAACACGTCTCCAAAAATGAAATCTATATTCATTGGAATAGAACTTAAATATTTCGCTGTAACACAAAAGTCAAGACCAACACATACGTAATGAATAAACTTTTAATTAACTTGTTATACATCACGTTTTTGCCCATTAACTAAGTTTATTAGAATAAACTTAGTTAATTGGCAAAAACGTTAGATATAAAATAAAATAAAAAGTTTGAAATAAAATTCCTTGACTCAGCGTTTACTACTAAGTCAAAGACACTGAGTTTTATAACCAGCCAATTATTCCAAAAATGGTACTTTGCTATAGATCTTTTATGTTATTTTAATCACGCTTCGCAGTGACACTTTCATTAAATTAATTAAATTTTATGAGATCTCTCGCAATTTCGGTTATCGTTTGTTTCCAGTCAGCCGAATGAAATTATAGATGTAGATTCGGTTCTAACACTCGATGGCCGCTGCCTCGGTACGCGACGTATAGATGGCGCCCCAATCATTCTCTATTTAAATATAACGAGCAAAAAACAAAACCAAAAAAAAATAACAAAATGAAATAACAAAACCAAATGAAAATTGTAATTTGTTTACAAAATTATAATTTTGTATATATAATAATAATTTGGCATAGTTATTGAGTTATTAAGGTTGGATAGTATCGATAGCATCGATAATTAAATCCACTGTGATCCGGTTATAAGTCTATTGGTTTATATCTAGCCGAGTAGATTGGTTGTCTAAGTGCTTTACTGATGAGAGCTTCATGTTTTAATTATAATAGAGAGTTGGACGTAATTCATTGTGTATTATAAAACGTGAAATAAAAAATCCAGAAATCAAGCAATGACACTTTAATATCAGAATCCAGTTATATTCTTTAGTTAGCAAATAAAGACATATTCCATTCTATTCTAGAGATTTAATCGAAAGAAAATACTTATTTGAACACATTATTTCTAAACGATAATGACGAGAACACCGAGAAGTATAGCATACTCATAAATATAAATAGTATTAATGTTGGACTGGATGCGGTTCGGATTTAAGCACTAAAATATTCCGTATTACCAAAATATCAGATAACTACCTAGCATTGCATATCCTAAGTAACCAACAATCTACATAATAATCTATGAGACGATTTCTCTTAAAACTGTAAGCTTATAACTGCTTGTGCTTGGCCAGCGTGTCTTTAGGGCCTAAATTCTCTCAACACCTAAGATAGTTGAAATAAGACCTATGGCCAGCAGTGGGACACTAAAAAGTGTTTAAGTACAGCGTTTTTAAATGATATTTTCACACATAGACGCAGCGCTATTTAATCCTTAATAAAGCAATTATATGAATTTGCTTGTGTTATGGGACTAGGAGCTGATATACTACCTAGATGCATTTATTTGTAAATACGTACATATTATGCATAAATTACACCCAGACACAGAATACACAATCATGTTCATCACAAAAAGATATATCATGGTGGGAATCGAACCCACGTCCTCCGACTTAGCAGTCAGGGCCACTACGCCAACATGCTAGTCATACCTAAGCTTGTAATGCAAAAATGTTAGCAAGCATCTATTGATTAATACCACCCTCACAAATTTTTGTTTCACGTATTACGGGCAACGTAAATACAATATATATACATAAAAGCCTAATATAATTACCAGTTATCGCGTTACGTTATATTTATGAGTATGCGAAAAACTAATTGATATCGATAAACTGGCATTGACATCTCTATTCGTTGCCACCGTATATTTTGTGCGTAACACAGACCGTATTGATTTTGTGTGCGCGCGCATCTCACACCCTAGCCCACCTCTAGGGTGTGGGTGAAAGGAACAGGGGTGAAGCGACGATTTGAATCGAACATTTTTATGGGGCCTACAATCTATAATACAGCGGTTAAGTAGAGTGAATGTCAGCGGCTGAGGATGTATGAACAAACTTTTTAATTGTACTCCAAATTTGGAACACGTGAATTTTTTTAAACAACGTTGGGTTCATGGTTCAGATTTTTATTTAATGGCAGGAAAAGGTCTTTGGTACTTGTTTACGGTTTATCCCTTGTGGTTTTAAGGCTGCGTTATTCGAGAAAAGTAAGCATTTGTAGTATTCTCGACTATATCAATACATTTTTTTCAGATTTTTATTTTACTTTTCACTGCTTCGAAAAGTGTTTCAAAATACATGTTTTTGCGTATTTTCACTATAACCTGGCCTTAACGCGGAAAACTCGTTTGAAGGAAATTGTTAAACCATTGGAATATTTACCAATTGATTTTGATATTATTTTTAACGGAAATTTAATAAAAGGTTAACATACTTTATTAAGATAATATATTATTATCATGCATAAAGTATTTTCATGTAGGTATTATTTTTATGCTATATTTATTTTTTATGCTTTTTCAAACACAAAACAAATTTATGGACGAATTGCAAATTATTTTTTAATGCTTGACAATATTTTCTTGAATTTACTTCACTTCAACCCTTTCAGTATCTATACACTTTTTTTAGTGTCTCAATGCTGGGGATGGGTCTCCTTTCAACTATCATATTAGTTGAGAAAATTTAGGCCTTAATCCACACACGCTGACCAAGTCCGGTTGGTGCACTTTTAACAGCTAAAATACCTCCGTCTCATTATCTACTTGTCAAAATGAGAACTCCCATTGTTTTTGACTTGTGACCTCTCATCCACAGGGTATCCAATTCGGCGGATATGATACTCTACGCTTTGTCTCTTTTGTGGTAGGTAGAGTAACAATCGTACGTACCTGCAACAAAAATAGTATAATTTTTATAGTTATTATTTTCAATTATTTATATATATAACAAACAGCTATGTGACTTAATTTATTTATAACAAAAACTATCTTACAAATAACAAATAACTTAATTTGATAACTATACTTTACTAGCGGCCCGCCCCAGCTTCGCCCGGGTAGCTTAAGCCCACTCAACAATTTACAAAAAATGTGAAAAATAAAGAACCGCTCAACCGATTATGTGCAAACTTCACATAAACCATCTACTAAATAGTCTGAACTATGCTTAAACATTTGGTTTGAATAGGTAAGCCCGTTTTTGAGTTATAAAATTACAACGAAAAGTGGCATTGATTTTTATATATTTAGATTACAATACCTATGAAGTTAACACACTCCCAATTAAGCCCAGTTAAAAATATAAAAAGTAAAATGTTACAAATAGATTTTACAGTAGACCGAGATTTCTTTTGTAGTTTTAGGTCCATTTATACTATTTTGGCATATTTATAATACCTACAGCGACTTTAACTAAAAGTACTGACTAATAATCGGGTGTTGGTAATAAAGTCAGTTCGCTTAGGATATAGAACCACGTAGGTACACCCGCATGCACTTGTGCTTATTGTTATAAAATACGAATAGTTTCAAATATTACATATAAGTTGAGCAGCAAAGATAACCCTTTCACTACGGCGTAGCGTTTCGATGTAAATTGCCAAATTTACTTGCGTTTGTACGAACAAGCGAGATCTCTTTGCGCCGCGCTGGTATCCTGGGTCGCACGTGCCAAAGACATGAATACAAAGATACTACCTATAATAGGGAATGAACTTTTAATAAGAGATGACAACATTTTAACCGCCCCGTCAAGAGTCAATTACCATGCTGCCCTGTAGCGCTTGGCCCCAAAATTTTACGAATCGATAAAAAATTTATCAAATGAATACTTAAGTGCAATGAATGAAAATGAAATAAAAAAAACATGCAAGTTTTTTTCATTGCATAAATGCGAATAAAAGGTTAAATTTTTAAATTTTTTTCATCACATCGAGTGATGCCTTGTTGTAGCCAAACAACGTTTTTGATAGATCTCTATAAATAATAAATCCTTCAATTAGAACTTACTCGTATTTTATTGAATTGTTACACGAGTTTTTGATTACATTGACTTGCTTTCAATTAATGTAAAAACCTACTTTAAAGGTAAAACGCTAACGCGGTCACATGTAATTGAACCCTACACATTAATTCAATAAATATAATGAGTACACTTTAACAAAGTCGGTACACATTGCGCAAATATATAGATACAGAATAAATGGTGTTGTGAACAATTTTTAGCGTGTCTATGATGCATAACCTTGATAAAAAGTATGGCGGACGTTTGAAGTGCGCTTGTTTAGATGATAGTAGGACGCGTTTTTTTAATATTACCATTTTCAGTAACTGATAATGTTAAACTGCTTTTATTGCTCAAGTATCTTATCCGAGACTTGAAGATTCTACAATTACTCTATGACTTTACATATATTAATTTCCGTTATATTACCTGGGTTTGGCGTCACAACTCTAATCAAAGGCAACCGTCAAAGCTAAAATAATGTTGGGTCCCTTTCCAGAGATAAATGCATATTTATTAGTAACTAAAGTATACTACATGATGTTTTACCCCTTTAGGGAAACAAAACAGTTACCATTCCAACAGATATTTCATAAATTGCTTTTTTTACGTAACCTAGCTCTACCTATAAATCTGCTGAGTAACTAAAATTGATGATCTCAAAAATACGTTTTTTATAATAATAATTTATTTTCCACCACTACATAGATTAAAAATACAAGAAAGAAGGTCTTAGGACTTATATGGGTGGGCTGGAGCCTAAACTAGGGAATCCCTGTATTTCAGGCCTCCAGGACACTCACCCGGAATTACAGTTTATACAGTTTAGGGATACCAATTATATTGGATAGTATGGCAACACAGTTGTTTCAATAAAAAATCTGTCAACATAAATGTGGTATTATTCATTCCTCCAATCGAGCGTTCTAAAGATAAGTCATTCATTATGCATTTATTGTAAATACATATTTGATAATGTATCATAAAGTAAACTAAGTACATGTAAGTATTAACAAATAACCTATAGCAGTGTTCGACGTCATAAATAATTCAATATGGCGGAAATGATACGCATAAATCTACAAGTGGAACATGAAATGATCCTTGCTAATATTCTGCAGGTGACAAATCTCAAAATGATTTTAAAAACATTGCCTATAAAATCCAACCTTAAATAACTAAAATTAAATTAAAGCCCCGTTGGGATGTATTCAATTGCCTACGTCACTCGCGATATATCGGTGTGCTGGCCAATCACTATTATCTACGTAATAAATTTAGGTTTTACTCGCAAAGCTTACATTTGATGGCCCCACAGAGAATGTGCTGATACTGCCAATTACCTACAAAGCTTGCTAAAGTGAATCCAGCAATGATAAATAGAGGTCTATGTTCAATAACTGAGTAGATTTGCACCATAGTACAGTAAAATTCTGAGCTTGGTAATCTCTTGACGTTAAAATCATTATAGTCTTTTCCGACAAAAAATGAACGTCGCAGTTTTTTAGTTTTTTACTACTAATCTTTAAAAACTTAACTTATTTAAACTTGACACTGGCAAAATTGCGGAATAATTTCTGCAGAGGCCATAATTAAAAGAAGAAGAAGAAGACAAAAAATGTCACATACGTCAATACTACGTCACAGGGTAGAAAATAAGCTTCTGATGTATTCAAATGCCTAATGGCAGTCAGAGGGCTGCTTCTGTCAGGTTTAAGACGGTTTAAATTATTTTAGTAGTTGGTTATGGCGGCATACGGCGCGTGTAACTTTTACTCTATACTCTTAGCGAACGGGGAAAGGCCGCTCATTTGTAGACATAGGTAAACACTATTCAAGTGTTTGAAGTCCAACTACTGCTTTAGCTTAATTATGAGTTATGACGGATGTTGTCAATCCCGGTATTTTAACAAAAACCTAAGTTTTGTTGACAGATATTTTCACTAAAACGATTATAAAATAAGTGTTAATTTTGTTCAATAGTTTTCAGCTCAAACATAGTTTAACCAGATTTGTGATTTGTCCTTAATTATTGTTACGTGAACTAAAGTGCCCACTGGTTAGTGAGGTAGACCCGTAACTAAATCTTGTTTAAAGATCATATCATGAAGTTAGATTGTAGGTATAAAAAGTTCTAGATTTTTAAATATCCATTATTCAAACATCGTGCTGCGTGCGTAATATCTAAATGTAATTCATTAATAACTCATAAGATTTAGTAAGTAACAATATGAAATATGTAAACATTTATAGTGCTTGAAAATATTATAAATTTATTAACTTACGAATTTTGGATCTATGTTTTAGAAGTTTAAAAATAATGAAAAGATCAGACAGTTTAAAATTTATCAAGTAAGACTTTATGCATCTCATGAATATAAACGATTTATCTGAACTTTGCCTTTTAATTAACTTTTAACCTCTACGTGGGATTGATCGAATATTATGCAATCTTAAAATTTAGTTAAAGTTTTTTCAACACAATTTATTAAACCCGCCGTGTCATAATAAAAAGAAAATATCCCTTAGGACTTATCTTAGGGTTTGTTCAATAACCATGTTAATATAACATTTATCTGAGAAATATTTTGTTCGGTTTGACAGATGTTTAATTTACTGTAAAGATTTCAAAATTGTTCTATTATTTAAACGGTGATGAAATAAGCAATCATGTCAACTTAATGTTAACTTACATTCTATATCTTTGAAATTTCGTCATCTTCCAATTTTAGAGATATTATTCAAATGATTTTTGCTACAAACTTGAAAAAATTATACACTTTAGTACGAAACTAACTATATACGTTCAACACCATGTCCAGAATCCAACTGATTGTAGTTCTAACTACTGTTATCTAAAAATATGCGGAAACAATGGGACTCATTTATATAAGGTTATAACTAAATATGCTTTACTCCCTTAGTGATAAGGTCTTAAATTCAAAACACGTCAATAAGTGACACAATTTTCAACTAACCACGTCACAGAGTTTGCCAGACATAGTTGCAGTTTTAGTATCTCAAAATATCATAATTCCTCTATGAAATTATATATTTTTTTACCAATAATCAATAGGAAATTATAATAACTACGTTAAGTCCTAACATGAAAAACGGAGACTAAAGCATTAAAGAGATAAATCGTTGTAAAGTTTTGATCCTGAATCGCGATATTGAAGTTTTCGCTGTACGTAACATAAATACAAGTTTTACACTATATTCTATCGGTCTTCCCCTGGGTGTCTTCATTGACCGACCCGTTGACCGTGGCCCTCTAAGCGAATTGATCTTGGAGGTCTCGGGCGCCCATTGCACTGCCAGCTGCAAGGGGGAAAAATTTATAACTACGAATGAAAAACAAATACCAAAGTGCCACTTTCCTGGGTGCAAGTAAGGCGCCCGAGACACTCCAAAGTCGTTCTCTTGGGAGGGCTTTGAGTGGCCTACGGTGGCTTCGTGCCAGCAGTAGTGGTCTCCTCACCACGGGAGGTCCTGCTGTGTTGGAAGACGAAGATACCCAGGGGAAGGGCCCGCTGAATAGCAACAGCGAATAAAATGTTAACCCTAGTGATAGATCTCTGATCTATATAAAAACCAAAACGCCAAAACAAACCTTTTGTTATTTTTTTATGTAAAAAATAAAAAAGAATATTAATTTATTTTAAGTTATTTCTTAATTATTTATTTCAGGTGACAAGGCTCATAGAAAACTGATATATGTACTTAATACATAAAAAAATAGTTTAGAGTCATGTCGTAAACATGACGCATTCTACCAGCGCCTAAAACGGTGCATTTTTGGAACACATTTGTCATTCAAAATGATAATCATGCTTCTACGATCTCTGTTGAACGTCAACGTTGCCGTCATAAGGAAAAAGGGTACGTCTGACATTTTATTTCGAAACTAAGTCATTAACATAATCAGAGTCAGTAAAAGATACTGATTCCGATATATAAATAACTCAGTTACGAAAAAAATGTCAGACGTGCCCTTTTTCCTTCTGACGGCAGAATGGGCATCCTTTTTCATCAATTTACTATGCGTTTGTAATACACAACACAATATTGTGAACACTAACTTTTTTTTAAAGATGGACAATAATAGCAACATGTTTTCTTGTGTATGTTTCGCCAGTGGAAACTAGGGGTTAGAAAGCATCGGTGATACAGTATTTATTAAATCGTTATCGAAGATACGTAGGTAAGTATATTACAAATAGACTCAACCGAGCTTACCCGGATAAAGCATTGTGCTGCGCACACCCTTTCGAAATAGCTAAATTTATTCCGATTTCGGGACATTCGGGGCTCGGGTTTATTTCGCTCAAAGGAACTAATTGTCCCTTATTAGCAAGCTGACACCGGCCGCAAAACAAAGGGCCAACTTAAAACTGTCAGATGATTCAAAATTGTTACTGCGTACAAATTGGTTATTATGAAAATTAATTATGTATTATTTTCTTACTTCTTGACTTATTCATTTCTTACTAAACTTAAAAATGCAAAAGTTTGTATTGCTAGACGTGTTGGTGTTTGTTACACTGTCATCTAAAAACTACTGGACAAAATTGGATGAAATTTTATCCTAATTCCACCCAGGCGAAGTTGTGACCGAATGATCGTATAAACTTATTAATATTAATTAATTTAGTATTAATTTGGTACAAAAAATTTACCAAATACTCACGGCCTATAGGTACCTATACTCAATAGCCTATTGCTACTTATACTAACAGACAAGCTACTTCTAAGAACTTTCTATCTAAGTAAAGTCGTACAATACATTTGGCTTCACCGGGAACCCGTAGAAGTGAACAAAAAAAATTTTTTTTCAGACGTGAGTCTACATAAAAATAGTCTTTCTTTCATCATCATCGGGCTATTTTAGTCCTCTCCTAGACAAAGTCCTTTCCTGCCACACGCCACTGAGCACGATACGTGGCTTTTCTCATCCAGCTCTAACCAGCCACCTTGCGGCGATCGTCATTCCACCTAATCTAAAGGCATCCTACACTGCGTTTGTTAATCCGTCGTAGTTTTGAGTAGGACATGACTTGGAAAAGAGTTTGTAAGAGTAACCTTTTTTTTGTTCAGCGCCAGTACAATGTTCCACTTCAAATGAGGCAAGGCGTGTTGTTATAAAGAGAGGCGTACTGATCCGTAGGTATTATATTGAGGTGTTGAACTAAAAAGTAATTTTATATGACATTTACAGTTTTTTACCATGCCACTACAATATACCTGTTACTTAAAATTGATGGGTACAATTTTTTACACGACATTTTTTGATATTATATTGCAGTCTGTCTGAACTTCAATATTTTGAGTTCATACTAGATGTAGTATCCATATAAGTTTGTAAGTAAGATAAGTAGGAAATAAAATATAAACAACTATTACAGCCTATTCAACATTCTGTGATTGCAGTGTCATAATAAAAATAAAAAGTATTACAGTAAAGTATTAGTTCTAATTTAAATCGATGCAATGTCCATTCAACGTACCTACGTACCGTGGTCTCCACTTAAAAAGTCGTTTACCCCAACGGTTGTCAGTTCTGATGCAGATATTGCCGGTCCGTAATTCACCATCAATAAGGAGGTTCTAAAATTAACCGAAGCCGAATGATTCTATTAATATCTAACTGTTAAGCCCGATTTTAGTGAAAACAGATTATTTATGTGTGCACATAATTGGGTAAAATAACGATAACAGTGCGGGGAAATTGGCAATTTCTAGAGCGAATGACAGGAACACTGCCTGGACTGGATACTATGAATAAACATAAATTGTTGGAATGGCATTTTAAATTAATTTGCTGTGAATATATTACTTATACGAAGGGTGTTTAAAGCGTTTAGCTGTTAATATAACATAACGTAATAAAATCCTGTATTACCCGAACAGAGATGAATATGAACCACTTTTCACCGGCTATATTTGTTTAGGTCTCATATGTAATGGAGGTGAGCCTTTTGCTGTTCATCGGGCACAATCCCAAACTTCGAGCTACAACTAAGAATGTATATTAGAAGTCTTTACTAGACCCGGGATCCGAACTCGGGACTTCGCGGTTATTAAGCGAACAAGTTTACCACTAGACCGCTGAATTAGTTGTTTTTTTTACGATTATCTTCTGAAATAGTATAATGGAATGTGTATTCTATAAAAATAAGGTAGGTAGGCTACCTTCTATAAATAAATAGTCTCCTACTCAGCTGCTTAACTCAGATACTAAGTACATCTCAACGTTACTAAGCAGGTTCGTATGTAAACGGTAATTAATTAGACAAACATGAGGTGTAAATTATTTACAGGCAAATTACTTCCTACTCTTTCCACCTACTTATAACATAAGTATTGAAAGGAATCTTATGAAAACATATATCAAAGGATGTCTAAAAATACTTTTCCTCTGTGAAGGAATTATATATTCAATATATGATGAGCATATTTCGGGAACATTTTGGTATCACCTATGCTATCGAGGCGGTTCCAACGTGGAAAATTGTCACCAATCTTTTAAGAGAAATTCTATAATTATTTAATGATATCTACAAAGTTAAATTAGATAAGGTAAATTAAGTTTTCTAAATTTAAGAGGCCCAGTATTTTTTTTAATAGCAATGATTTGCTATCAGCGTAAATTATTAAAATTGTGTACCTAAATATGTTTATACGTGCAGTACTTTTCTATGAAATAGCGCTCTCAGCGATTACTTCTTCTTTGTTGAAAATTTAAATCGCTCAAAAAATAAATTATTTAACTTTTCAATACCAAGTAACCAAGTATCTAAATATGACGGTTTATTAATGAACACCACCAATATTACATTTCACTAGTCTAGCTACTCAAGTAACAGCCCTTCTGCAGTATATAGGGCATATGTCATCTCTTTCTATCTTAAGCTGGAAATACACTAGAGTGGTTTAGACTTCAGTCCACACACGCTGGCTAAGTGAGTGCCAGTATTTGTATACTCGTAGCTACTAATTGTTCAATGATTCTTTTATTACATAAATGACTTACATGTCACCAAACAATGCAGTAAACTAAAATCTATAATAATTTTATATGACGGTCCAACAGTACATTACACATAAAAGATTTACTGTTATAGTTCATCTTTGTGACCAAATTCTATTAAGGGTAGATGCTTCACTTTTATTTGTTGCCCTAGTACCTATGTGATCGAATAAGGTAGTTAAGTGACCGAATTATTTACCGTTTTCAGGGTTTTGGAGTCTTAAAGATATCTTTAGGTCCGGTATAACTGACGGAAAATGCGAAATGTTAAGTTTCCAATGTAAGGCAACGCCTAAGCAATGAGTTCTTTTTCACCATTCGCACCTCTTATGCCTTAGAATTATTACTTTTTTATTGTTGTCCATGGATTTTTGTATTAAAGTGGTAAGCTTGCGTCTCTACTGACTTTGGCATGCTTTTTTGACATTTCATTGTGAATAATGGCGCGACTTTAAAAATCTTACAGGTTTTAATTTAGTTTAAGGAGTTGCTAACGAATCGGTGTCGTAATAAAGCGGTTCCTAAGGTCTTAAGTTAACGCTTAACCGTTAGTGAAACGAGTTTTTGCTCTAAGCAATTGTTTAATTTTAAGGCATCACATTTAGGCGTTTTTATTAGTGAAAACGGGCATGAAAATGACATATAGGTATTTGTCTGTTTTAGCGTTACCATAGATTGAGTATAGCGTCACGTAACTGATGAAACGCATCGCATTTTCCGTCAAATATGTACCAACCCTTAAACTTTCGTTTCATCAGTCCGAATATATTTTGTGAAGACTATATTTAGGTTCAGTGATCTAGTGATGAACCATTTTACACAAGTGAAGATCGAGTGAGTGACGATATAATAATATTCTATTTGTATTTTACACCTCTGCCTAACCTTCGGGTATAAGTGTGAGCGCTATACATGTAGGTCAAGTTGGTGCAATGCGGCTAAGGAAAGTTATTGGCACGCCAACATGTTCCTGTATTCGACGCAAAACTCATTTAGGTAATAGGTTGCTCGTGGTAACACTGGGAAATCTGGCTGGACTGGATTGAGTCATCTATCTTTATTACTACAACTTGCCTAAAATATCAGTTGGTTTAGTAGTCCAGTATGTGAAAATAGGGCTGACATATTCTAACTTGCCTAAAATGTGGAGACGCGTAGGAAATGAAGCACATGCTGTGCGAGTGCGACTCGTGCACTGGCGCAAAAATGCATGAATGCGTTAATAGTGGACTGTATAAGTACCCCTAATGAACTAGGCCTTATGTGTCCCCAACAAATAGCAGCGGTCATGGACAAGCTGTGAGGAGGGGAATACTTAGGGCTTCATAGTATCAAGGGGAAGCACAAAAGATTCCACTGGGTCGAAGTGCTGTATCCAGTCTGGACTCGATCTGGAGAGATGATAAGATAAATCAGTTCGCTAATGT
The DNA here is from genome assembly GCA_936450015.1 of Meganola albula. Classification (NCBI taxonomy): domain Eukaryota; kingdom Metazoa; phylum Arthropoda; class Insecta; order Lepidoptera; family Nolidae; genus Meganola; species Meganola albula. Next base: position 4,165,082 of record OW388156.1, on the reverse strand, counting down.
ACCGAGCTGATTCTGAAAACTGGAGCTAAATCAAATTTGTTCGTAGGGGAGGACATTCCATCTGAATCCACGTGGTGACAATACACTGACAGTGGTAAGGTGGATGGCGTTCCTATAGCTCATTATAGTTAATAGGTTCATAATTCGTTTATCTTTGTCTGTCATCTAGACATTTATACTAGTAAGAAAGAGACAAAGTATATTTTAAGTAATGAATCATATAATTTTTTTATGAATAAGACCGTAAGTATGTACTCTCTAGTAATAATATTTGCACTAAAGACCAAAAACGAAAATTAAATTGAAATGAATGAGATGTTATTTCACTTTCTGTAAAGTAGCAAAAATGTAACTACTCTTTAGTGACTCACAACTGGGCACGGTCTTTTGTTATTTCTTTGCCCTCTAAAAGCAATTAAAAGTATTTTCATTACACATCTCTGTAAGCTGCGTAAAAGTACTTCATTCCAACAATTCACGTCACAAGAGTAGGTAGGTATATTAGAAGTATAGACTTATATTATCTATAGAATAGAGATACAACAGAACAGTACTGTAGGAACTGTAAAGTACGAACTAGGTGCACTATCGTACGTGAGTGGAACACCAAACTAGATAATAACATTCACTGTGAGCTACTGCGAGAAACTAATGGCACATACCGAATACGTTAACCACGCACGTTTTACTTACTATCGAATATGGAAGGAACGGTATTGACAATATTCATGAATGCACTATTAACCGATTTAAATAATAATGATAATACAATAAAAATAAATTAATTGACAATAAAATTTACATTACCGAATAACCATCACACAATAATATTATTACTTTTATTTCTACATTCAAATATTTTTCGGGTAGTAAAATTTGTTTGAATTAAGAACTACAATAAGTGGACACACTCGTAGTATTGATTTATTTATTCAAATAAGGCCGCTAGGTTCTCTTAGTAATCTGTGGTTATGGCATGCTCTACAATACCTGTCTACTCTCTCCTCTGTCCTACGTACCTATAATGTGCTCGAAATTTAAAAATTCTAGAGCTTAAGCCGCGAATCCTGAAGATGGGTAATAATTAAGATAAATGTTAAGGCCATGTTAAAAAATTATAGCCGTCTATATTTTTTCTTTCTTGCTTTTATCAGCGGTTAACAACGGACATGTGGTCTCAAGTTCGAAACGTATCTATGGTTAGAAATAATGTACTACAACTTACCAGCTACTGGCAGTCAGAAGACTTTGTGCCTAAATTATCACAATTGTATTATTAATCTCTATGATCAACAGTAATCAAAAGTTGCAAAAACAGTTAAATCCTTGATTCAATTAAACATGCTTACATGAAACATAATTAATATTTACATTTCCACGTGCACCTATTATTCTGAGCGTGTTCTGAGTAAATCCACTACGCTCCGAATTAAATAGGTTGTATATCAAAAATAAATAATGCTACCGACGTCACCGGCTGTCAGAGCGTCAACCACACTCGTAGTTAACCGGATTCGTTGTAAATCAAGTAGAAAATCGTTAATTTACTTTTAACCACAACAGATACACAACCAAAACACTGGCTCTGTGTATACTTCTATACTAATTTTCATTTTAAAAAATCTGAGGTTTAAATGTTTAACGGGCTGGTGGAGTGTTTGTTATGAGACTTACTTGTCACGCCGCGCGCCGCTGGTTTTTGTTATACTACCGTTTTTCTTGAGTCTGGGTTTTATCAATTTTCAGTATGTATTAACAAAAAAAAGGATTATGTGATATGGTATATCAGTTATCTGCTTTCTATAACAAGCACAGCTTAATGCGGACCAGATGACCGCGTGCTTTTATGTTTGTTCGGGCATAACTCCGTCAAGGAAATGAATTTGGAATTTTTTTTTTCATATGTAAAAGAAGGTTTAGTATTCCGAAATATTACGATTAATTTAAAAAATAAAATACAATGCAATTTAAAAACCGGGCTGGACTAAGTGACTGTATTGGTCTTATTCATAAAAATCTTAAGAGTTTAGTTAAAATGGACTTTATCTCTTTCTTACTAGTATAAGTGTCAAGAAAAGTCAAACGAATTATAAACCTATTTTAGCTATAATGAGCTTGCAAGCCGTTTATGAATACTGGAATAGATACGCCTCAATCTCAAATCTCAAGTTTTATACAAAACTTACTTCATAAATCGCAGCTAAGATTTTGGAAGACTTTATAAACGGGCTCACTAAAATGACTGAGAGACAAGCACTTTCATTTTATTAGCGTCAGTGCAGCGTTATATTCTATTAAGAGTGAATGTTGGAGGTTTATGTGTCTGTATAATATACTCTTTAGTAGTTAAGTGTCAGGGAATCCAGAGTGTCTCCACTTCTTGGAGAATGTTAGCTTAACGGAATCTACTTTTCTTTTACGTTTTATTTAGTTCCCGATGTCAAATAAGTATTTATGTAATTGTGTATAAGTCGGTATATTTTAAATTGAATGTCCGACCTTTATTGCTTTATACAACGTGTTAATAAAAGTATGACCTACAACCGTTTTTATCCAAACGCGACATTGTCGTTACTTCATTCCACATTCGATTAAAGGGAAAAGGTTTCCTTTGTTTTGAAATACTCTTAGTATATGATTATTGTTTCATATTGTTAACATTCGATTAGTATAATATTTGGCGTTCATTTTTCCCATTCTTTCCGTTTAATTGTTGGGTATAACCAGCGTACCTTTGAAAATTTTCGAATTTATTTTTAAAATAATGGTCTCTTTTCTAATTTAACATATATTTTATTACGAATTTAAAGTGGTTTCCTTCCAAGACGTATTGATTTTTCCGCTCTGTAGACGGAACAGTAATTATTCCGCACAAAGTACTGCCATAATTATGTCAAATTTCCTCCCCCATTGAAAATATTACGCGACATTAAAAATAATTTAATACTGTTTCAACTACAGCAACGCAATTAAAATGAGTCATAACAATTACCTTATATTTAGTTGTGATTCATCGCCGCTGTCAGTTGCAGACCAGATCGATAGCAGTAGTCTAGACAATTTGCTGTGAATCACCTAGAGGGTGCACTGGCACTGAGCTTAAGGTACTAAGGTACATAGGTATGTTAGCGGGCAAACGCTTTGCTGATTCGATGTTAGTAGCTGATAGACAATACCATAGCATTATTAACAAACTTAATTCGATCGCGGCTGCACATTAACAATGTCGGAACTACAAAAACGCTACTTTTCAGCACGGATCAATAAAGGTTTATACTTAATGGAGCGCTTTTAAAACTTTCGACTTTATTAATTTAGAAAAATTAGGATAGCGATTATTTGAAATATGAAACTATGCGAGGTTATAGATATCTAATAGGAATTTTAAGACCTTAAAATGTAAACGCCAAAATGTAGTTCCGACTTTATTAATAGCTACGGTCGTGGTTGGTAAGTCAAACACGTACCTAGTTATATGTATCTAAATGAAGGTGGTGAAGTTGAACTTTGGAACGTTACTATTAATTTATTGTTTTCAAGTAGGTAACTGACATTATGTTTTTATTGATAATTAAGTTTCTTTAAACCTAAGGCTGTTTGCTGTGAATCACCTAAAAAGTGCACTGCCGCTAAGCTTAAGGTACATAGTGTAGGTACGATGGCGAGTCAACGCTTGGCTGCTTCTAATGTGGTGCTCAATAGCTGGTAAAATGAACATTGATTTGACGTACTAAGTCTCTATAGAGCAGGTACCTAGTGTCGTAGAAATAGTAGATATAGTCGAACAAGTTTGCGTAAGTTGGAATTTGTGTGAAATTTCAGCAATGCCAGGCGAAATACTAAAGGTAGCAAATGCCTTTTGTAGTAATAGTGATTAAACCTTTTGGGAAACTATGTGATTTCGAACATTTCGAAGGGTCCTTTGTTACAATATCTAGGAAAGACGTGAAAATTGAACTCCTTAATGTGTATCTTTCATGAACTATTGACCAAATAACATTGAAAGATGTTCTCAAATACGATGTAATACATACATACAATCACGCCTTTTTCGCATAGGGGTAGACAGAGACTATAGAGCGCCACTTGCTACGATCTAAACATACATCCTTAGCCTCCCTAATGTTTATACATCTGGTCATAAATGCACGGCGGTTGATATAACTACCTAATATTTTTAAACAAAATCACGAGACTAGCAAACTAGGACTATATTAGGATCTAATAGCTTCTTTCGCGGCAACATGAGCTCATTAACTGCTATAACCTTTTACAGCCTGTATGAGCTGTGGTAATAGCTTAATATTGAAGATGTCCCGCTCAACTGTAACGCATATTGATCGATTATTTAGATTTTAATAGAATTTAATTTAATTTAATTTTTTTAGTTCATAATTTATAATTAAGATAATTTCTTCACAAAGAACGTGTTACTGTTGAAAATCTGTTTTAACCCGACCACTAGATAAAAACAACCCTCTTTATCTCTCATCATCATCTCCCAATCTTAGTCCACTGGTAGATATAAACCTTTCTCTCATTTCATTTCATTTCAACCCCTTTTAGAACCCCAATGCTGGGCACATATACTGTCTTCTCTCACGTATCTTCCAAACTGAGAAAGTTTATACCTTAATTTACACACGCTGGCCCAGAGCAGTTTGGTGGGTGTCTTAGACATGATGTGTTTGATGAAACAATTCACACAAAGACGTGTGAGCACGACCGGGGATCGAACCCGCTATCTTATAACTATTTCAAACGCGGGATCGATCCCGCTGTGTTTCTCTCATTCAGCTCTTATTAGCTGCTTTGCTGAGATCGTCTCTACATCTGGTATGATAAGTTTTTCGTTTTTCTTAAGTCTGGGTGTAGTTATCTATATATGTATATATTTACAAAAGAAAAGTAGTGTATACTGTATAGTATATCAGTTTAAGTGTAGTAGTAAGTAAATTTATGTTCATTCTTATGAGAAATAAAGATATTCTAGACCTAAACCTAGTTAACTATTTTGCATAACACAAGCTCTGCTTAGCTTGGGACCAGATGACCTTGTGTGTTAATGTCCTGTTATTAATTAGCGGACCCGGCAGACGTCGTTCTGCCCGGTAAAGCAGTGCCATCTACCTGGTCTCAGACCTGCAGAATATAACCAATAATAAATAATAGGTATCTAAGCCGGTTTTCGGCACTTCTTCGCTTTCAAAATTTTCTTTTTTTTTTATTTTTCTCTGCGTAAGAACCATCCTCGTACTTAAAGGAATATTTTAAAAAAAGAATTAGCGCAATCGGTCCAGCCGTTCACGCGTGATGTCGTGACAACGGAAAACGGGTTTCATTTTTATATATATAGAAGATAGATGATGTCTTTATATTTCAAGTATTGTTTGCAAACAATCCAAACTGTTTGTACAACACCTTCCAATAAAACAGCAACGAACATCAATTAAACCCCCCAACGGGCCCTAAAAAAGTCCTTTGCAATTCAAATTATTGTCGTTGAATCGAAAAATAACCGAAATGAATCACCGGGTTGTTGCAAACATTAAAAATCTGTGAAGTGAGAGTTGGATTCGCGTAGAAATGGTTCCGTATCATCATGCCTACTAATATTATAAATGCAAAAATAACTCTGTCAGTCTGTTACGCTTTCCCGCTTAAACTACTAAACCGATTTGAATGAAATTGGGTATGGAGGTAGTTTGAGACCCGAGAAAGGATATAGGATAGTTTTTATCCGACTGCGCAAAAAGAAGGTAATGTTTTGGCGCGATAACCGACATACACGCGGGCGAAGCCGCTGTCGGAAAGCTAGTACACCTTATAAATCTAAGGCGAGGCCCGTACCGATGCGCCACCGCTGCTCACATTAATCATTCTTTAAATAAGCATGCAACCAGCCTCGGCTTATCACATTTACATTACTTAAACTAAGCCAATAACAGAGTTTCACGACATGCTAGAGGTGAGAGAAAACATTATTATTATACATATACAGATAATATATACAAGTATTCATAGATTGTCCACATTTTATTCTTTTAAATTTGCGCTATCGCTTCATTATGTAAGCTGTTAAGTTTGATATTAAGCTGCAATCAAATAAACACTATGAAATTTGATCTCCATCTATTACCGTTTATGAGAGATAGACCACTAACAGACAGGAGGGTGGACGTACAGCAGAGATTTCGTAATAGGGTTGGCATCATTCGTGTATGGAACTCTAAAAAGCAATAGATTGGTAGCAATTAGCGCTTCGCACGATCGCTAGTGGGAGCAAAACGAGCAAAACGACGGGATGCAATTTCCGAACCAAGGCTCTCGATTCTCGGCAGAAGTTCGATGTAAATAGTATAGGTACTACAAGGCACAGTTAGATTAAAAAGAACGGGCCTTCGTTTACAACTTCACCCGCGTGCAATACTGAAAACATCTCAAGGAAACACATTATTGGGTAAAAAGTTTGATAATATACTATTCTATTTTAAAGCCTTCACAAGGTTTAGTATACTAACGGCCTTATTCATAAAAAAGTTATAAGACTCTTTAGTAAAAATGGGCTTTGTCTCTTTCTTACTAGTTTAAACATCAAGATGACAGACAAAGACAAACATGCAACATGCATACAGTAATGCGTTCTACAAATAGCTTAAAGATTCGTTTTATATTACCGTGTTTTATTCGCATTCAAATAATATTCTAACTTAGATCGTAAATTCGATTTTCAATCTATCGGAACTCGAATGCAGTCTGCCGCTGAAAAATATCGTACCATGCAACCGAGGTGATTGAAAACCCAATCCGTCGCGCGTCGTTGATTACATGGTTTCATATATTGCAAGGATATCGAAAAAATATGGTCCTATGCAATGCAATGCAACGCAAAGTTTTTAAGCTTGCTACAAGCCATTAAAGCTGTTGTTCAGTCAAATATAGAATAAGAATAATAATAAATTGCTTATTTAATAAAAGGTCACAATTTACAAATAAAAAAAGTCTTACAATTTAAAAGACTAAAGTTTTAAATGAACTTAAACTAGGTTGGACCCGTTTTTCAGGCTTAGTAGTAGTATCTTTAAATAAATTAACTCTAAATACATTAAGCTAAGTTCAATAAAATAACCTCCTCCTTTTTTTGGAAGTCAGATAAAAACTTAAAATAAAAGTAGAGCGGTACTTACAATACACACTATCCTTACGGACTATCACGGACGGTATAATGGTAATTGCAGTAATTTTATCGTGTTTGCGATTTTATTTGCAAACTACGAGTAAATCTTCTGTCTGCTCATAAGCTATTGTTATGAGAATCTCACGTATAATTATCTTACAGTGGAAATAATTTAACTTATAAATACTTAGTCCTCTATGTTTCTACTTTACGTTTAATTTATTTAGCGCCTCAAGGCCATAACTAGCTCACTAATTTTTATAACGAACTTACTACACGTTGTTCTTTTATTGTAAAACAGCATAACAGAATGACCTGCAATTCAGCACATAAATAGGTAACAAATCAAATTAAAAATAGTTTATAAGGATTTGATTATAAGTAATGGATGGATGTTTATCGGAAGGGTTAAATAATTACAGAGATATCTTATCTTTATTTATACCGGTAACATACCTCCTTGGGTAAGGATACATGTGGTATTTGCGTAAAAGAAGTAACCTGCGTACTGCAGCTATTTATATAGGTATTATCCGTAGATGCAGTGCTAAATTAGCCTTGGGTCACCCAAGGTGTGAAAATATATTATAAAGGTGATTTAGATTCTAAGGCATAGGAAATCTATGACTAAATTACTTACTATATCCAATTATCCTAAAGTATTTTAGTTTGACATTTACCCTTCAACGAGTGGAAACTACAAACTATTAAGGATGCAATTTTCAGTACCGGAAGTGACCACGTCGTCGACATCACGTATTTCCTGTTCAAGCGACGTCTAGTTTAATTGGTTTTCCGTCTACATCTAGATGTACCTATACTGAGCAATATTTTGCAGAAATGTTGACGATAATTGACGTTTGTTGTCAAATAAGTATATATTCAAATCTGATTTATTCTATAGGTGATCTGTTACAAATACATAATCTAACATGCATAGCCTTTTATTATTCACAACTACAAGCCCGAACAAGCAATACAATCTGTTATGTTATTCAATCGATTTTCATTGTCAACTATGCCTTGCGGTTACACTACGTCACAATAGGGTAACCCGCCCCAGTTGCGTGCACGATTGACTCACTCACCTGGAACAGGGGAACAGGGGTTGTGTATACCATCTGAACCATTTATTGAGTTTGCATTTTTATGTTGTTGCGGAAAAATATAGAAAAAATGTTACCGTATTTCTTAAGGCAATGATTTTTATGTTTCAAACAATTTTTGTCACGTAGGAGGGTGTAATTTTATTTTCTTCATTCTCTTTTGGCTTTATAGGCTGCACGTTGTACAATTACTTGGCTTTTAAATATTACTCAACTCAACTTATTCATAAGAGCAGCAGCGGTGGCACTTTTCGCAAGCTCGATCTTGCCCATCGCAGTAAGAATTAAAACATCGGAAGGAAACGGGCATGTTCTAGCAAACATCACATCCAACAACCTTCAATTAACTAATTGTAGAAATTAGGGCCTAAAATATCTTAACTCAGATAAATGAAAGAAACAGTTGGACATTTACCTATGAAATTATTCTGTTGATAAATTCAACAAGATATGCATATTGCGGAGCCTGCACCGTCTTTAATATTTATTTTTAATTAAATAAATTTGCGCAAGTTATAGAAGCTGGAGAAAATTTTCGGCACAGAATTTTTATTATTTTTCCACAAAAATAGTCTTTGATAGCATCTGTGCAGGAGTGGCAACATTAGCAAAACATGCGTGCTGACCATGAACCACCTCACCCCGATGTAAGCCCTTCGGCAAGCAATTGACAGTCACGCAACTGCCGCATAACATCAAGTCCTTCAACTATTGATGGTTGATAATTGGAATTATTTGTATTTTTCCTGTATATATTTTTTTATTTGTATAAATATTTTAGCGTTAGATATACAGCGTTAGCTGTGGTACTAAAATACTATACAATTATTGATACTTTTTTCTTGTATTTTGGTACTTTTGATTATTTTAGTAGTATCCAAACTAAGTCCATGCCCGTTAAATAAGCAGTTGGTTTTTGTGAAAATATAATTTAAGTATTAGTGTTAGTGTGAGTATGAATTGGTGTGTGTATTAGTCAAAAAGTTATCTCAATATAACATACAATTTATAGTCAATAAATCCTTCGAATTTGAACTAGAGTCGATAAAGGCAATTTATTATGTCCGTTTTTGCTCGATGAAAATACAACGACACGTCAGGTATTGAGAGGCGTGAAAAATATACTCGGTGACAGCTATTTGTTAGTATGTTAACCGCGCGGATGACCTATGGGCTAGTTTACCCTACTCGTAAAAATTATTACGTTTTTAATATGTTGACGCGAACATATTCTTACCGCACTTCTATGCAGTATTGCACACCGTTTTTTTTTTCTTACAAACAAGAGTGTCGTCTAATGACATCAATAGTGAAAAAAGTCGGTGCGATGTACCACTAGATTTTTGGGAGATCTAAGTGTTGTAGTATGGTCAAATGCCGTACTATCACGTTATGCTCTAGAATTAAAATTTAGTTGGATGTTATTATATGTTGTTTTACGCTCACCGTGTGTGACGTATTATGCGATTGAAATAAAACTAAATATACTTACCCCTCTATACATAAACGTATTTTAAGCTCATTATAGCTAAAAAAAAGTGTATAATTCGATTGTCTTGGTCGGTCATCTTGACATTTATACTAATTAAAAAGAGACAAAGTCCATTTTAACTAAAAAGTCTTATAACTTTTTTATAAATAAGGCCGTTATTCTATAACTATATAATATTCGCGTTATTATAAGAAAATTCTATAGGTATTTGCGATTGTTCGTATCAATGTGTTAAACCGATTTCAAAACGGGAGATTCTGTACATGATCTATTTATGTAGTTTTAATAGGTTAGCACCTCACCCGTCATTTTATTTTAGTTTCTTTTTCTGTACTTACCCTAAACGATTTTGTAAATTGTTATTGGAACGAAGTTTTGGAACGAAGTTCCTTACGGCAGGCTTGGAGGGGATAGGGATTTTGATGCGCGACCGAACTGAAAAAAATGTGATAGTAAAACCGTAAGAAAGAATACGTGGAATAAAACCGTTAAATGAGACGTGCGCAGGCGCGACAGTCGCATACACAAGCGAGTAGTGTATAATACCTTTCTCTTTCTCCCTCTTTCTTTATTAGCCGAAGGAACTTCGTTCCTACCTGGTGTCCTACGACACCACATCATTTCTTTTTTATGTATGTACTACAATGTTTCTGATAAATTAGAGTTACTTTCGTATTTATAATCTTTTTATATAAAATGAATCCCTATTTCTCTTGGTCACGCGCCATCACGCGTGAACGGCTGGACCGATTTCGCTAATTCTTTTTTTAAATATTCCTTAAAGTACGAGGATGGTTCTTACGCAGAGAAAAATTAATAAAATAAACAATCTCCTCTGAAACGGCTTGACTGATTTTTATGAAATCTTATACCTATATTCGATAGGTCTAAGAATCGGTCGTAATCTATTTTCGGACCCGGTAGGTGGCACTGCTTTACAGGGCAGGACGACGTCTGCGGGGTCCGCTAGTATTAATATATTAGGCCAGTTATTCAATTAGTAATTGTGAAATCGAATAACATATTAAAGGTCCAGTTAGCTATAGTTAATACTACGGACGTGCTAATTAGCGCTTGTGATTGCAATACTAATTATTTGGTAGGTACTTTATTCGACTGTGGAAATTGAACTAATATACCGATCTGCTAATTACTAGCGTTGAATTATTTTGTTAAATCGCGCGTGATTGTGTAACTGAACAGCCAATTATAACTATAGTCACGTAGAATAAATAAATAAATAAATATTCTGGGACATCAACACACACGGTCATCTGGTCCCAAGCTAAGCAGAGCTTGTGTTATGGAAACCAGATAACTGGTATATACTATACATATAATACTTTTCTTTTGTAAATATATACTTATAATAGATATTTACACCCAGACTCGACACAAACACAAATGTTCATCACTAATGTTTGTCTCGGGTGGGAATCGAAGCCACGACCTGCGGCGTGAAAAGCAAGTATCTTACCGACCACGCCACCGGCCCGTCAGAATGGTTTTCATCCTCGACATTTTTTGAGAAAGACTAGTTATAGGAAAGAAAAAGAAAGAAAACCGTTTATTTGACAGGGACAGGACACACAGAATCAAATGACAAAATAAACACATGAAAAGAGAAAATAAAACATAAATGGAAACAGTTAAAAAATAAGAAAAAAATAAAAAAACAAAGAGTAAGTGTGTCAAACATGGACATTGCTCAGTAAACGCTGTGAGTGCCTACTAGAGGTTTTTTTTATTCCACAGCTGGGCATGATATAAAATGAAGTTCACGCGGGTGGCAAGCTCGTTAATGTCAACTATCTTACGAGTTTAAAGAGTTTAGGCTTTAATCCACACACGCTGGCCAAGTGCGGGTAGGTAAATGTCACATGTCCTCAAATGATTAGTTCTTAGATTTGTCGGTTTCCTCAATATGATTTCATTCACCGATATTGAGCACCGATGAAGCAATTCACACAAAGATGTGTGAGAACCACCAGAATCGAACCCGCGCCCATATATTTCTAAGGTGAGGTCCGTACCACTGCGGCGCTGTTGCTCTGCTAAGTAGTAGAATATCATTCTCTAAACTCAGTGATATAAAACTCCACTAACATGACGAATGTCTAGTTTTTAACGTTGATGGAGATTCAAGTTTATTCGTAAGTCACAACTTTGTAACGAATTCAACAAAAACCATTTAAGGAGTAATCATAAATCGTAGGTAATGGTCTTTAAGAAAACTTTCTAAGATATATTTCCTTCACTTTATCTTCTATTTCAGAGTTCAATTACCATTTTTGGTCAAAGGCATGAAAATAACTAATTCAAGAATCTTTTCGACAGGTATAGTAGCGGACTATAACATTTTCTACCAAAGATAAGCCAAAACTATTCTCAAATAGGTACCTTTTTAAATATAATACCGCTCAACGGATTTTGATAAAATCGATCTACAATTTATCAGAATTATCGCGAACCATATGTACAAAAAAATAAAAAAGAATAGAATGAATTCTAAAATTAATTATGGATCAGCATTGCTAACGAGGCAAAGCTATTAAAATAAGACTATTTTATAACAGAGTTTATCGCGTTTTATTTTAGATTTTAGATAAAATCTGTTACAAAGTCGACATAAGAACCTCCTTCTTTTTGAAGTCGTTTGCAAAATTGTGACGCGTCGTCACTAGTACGTTAGTAACGAATGGTTTCGCCAACTAATAATGACTAATGGTTTATTCATAGGAATCTGGTAATAAGAAATCTGACCTATTATTCACAGATGAAGTAGGTACAACTACTATTACCATTAACTAAAACTTCCCGGACACTGGAGTCCGGGAAGTTCCCTTCTGTGTCCACTTCAGTGTCCGGCAATTTATGTCTTACACATTATGCCTACTACGCTTAGGAGTCATACAGAAACTTTTACGTGCACCTATTAAATTACCTAAGTAGCTTCCCTGCGCAGCTTCGACCAGATGATCCCCGTTTCACCCCCCAGAAGGCCAATTTTGAGAAAACCTTTCTTACGGCACTTCTAAACTTCACACGGAACCTATGTGCTAAATTGCATTGATATGTCAATCAGTCAGGTTCTTTTTTTATATATTTAAAAAGAAAAAAAACATGATACCTCACAATATTACTTTCTGAATAATTTCAATACCGTTTTGCTTACACCGATAGTAAATTAGTTTCTCGAAAGCTAGCATTGAACTAACGACATAATAATCAGTAAGCGACTTCAGAAAATTGTTAACTTTTAGGTTAGTGAACTCATTATTAACGTGACTATCATGTAAATTTACAACTACATACATACTACATAGTTACTACATAGTTCAACATACAACAAAGCATGCTCCAGCCTATTCATAAGACATCGAACCTAAATTCCAAACTCCAGCTTTTCACAAACATTTAACCAAATGATTAACAACTACATCCAAATTTCCTTTACAAAATTCCATATTTCAGTACTAAACTTGGCATTAAATTAGCTTGGGTCTAAGCACAACCCTAATCAGATTACAAAGTACACCAATCTCGTTTGTTACAACCCTGTTATGAAACATTTCCATACATTTTGCTGACGTGTAGGTCAAATAGGGTCCTCAATATCCCTTTCATAAATAGGGTTGTTCCTAAACTATCATGTAAATTTGTAAACTAAAATAATCGCTTCATAAAAGATATTATATCAACTCAACGCTCCGATCTTTTGATATAAAGCATCGAATATTCGTCGAGCAATTTCCTTTTCGTATGAGTGATGTCCGGTTTTAATATACCAGTTTACGACCGAGGACCGTAAAATTTTGACGAATAATAAAATATCGTAAGTTTCACCATTACTTAGAGCACCCTATATCTTTTTGTTACGTAAGGGTAATAAAAGGTACGTAAGTAAAAACGTCACAACTGCGTAGGTTGTACTACAATATCTACTAGTTTCTCACTGCGGCTGCGTTCTCGTCATATAAGTACCGATTGTATTTTAAAGGAAAATATCGCCGGAATAATAATCCCACTGTGGGCTTTACAAAGTGACGTGGACTATATTTGTCTTTTTAGCCATTACGACCTTTTGACTCGATATAAATTAAGAACATTTTATTTATTTAATATTGAAAGAAAAGTATTTATATCAAAAAATACTTCAATTTAAAAAAACAATGTTTCAAAAGAAAGATTTTCATTTTTCAGAACAGCTATTTGGGTCACTTCGAAGTAATTACCAAATATTAAAGACCCAATGTCTTAACATGAAAGGAATTTGTTGAATGAAATTTAAATTATGTTGAAATCTTTACCAACATATCAACCCAAAGGACGAAAGGAACTGACAGAATATTTAATTAAATGAACTAAGAACCTTTCAAAGGATATCGGCTTATAGAAATATTTTACATTCAAAATTTACCATAATGTCTTTTAACACGCTTCACGCCACGCCTGTATTACCCAAAGGTGTAGGCAGAGGTCAATATCACATAATTTTCGTAGTTTAAATCCCATACGTAAAAGGGGACGAGCCTATTGTTCACGAGCCGTTCATCGGGCACAATTCGAAACTTCGCACTGCATCTATGTTCCATATTGCACCACACTTGTCACAAGCAAGTCTGCTTGCGACCACGACCGCTGCAACCCGTGTCTTTTTTTTTATTCTGCGATAGGCTGGCACTTGACTACAACTTGCCTGATGTTAAACAATGATGTAGAACGTAGAACGATGGAACGCGCCAGCCTAGTATACCGGTTCACTGGTGATTACGAATGACTATCGGTGAGAAGGTGGCACTAGAATGAGCCTCCATATGGTAAGAAACCTTAAAGGACAACAATTTTGACCCACCTTCTCTTTATGGTGTCACCAGACATCGCACCGGAACACGGCAAGGCCGCTTAGCGGAGCGGCTTTGTCTGGTGTCGAAACGTAAAGCCAAATTAAAGGTGGAAGCATTAATTGGACGTTATGATAAATATAAATATTATGCGACGCGAAGGTCTAAAAGTATATGCATCTATGTTTTTATAAAGAAATTAGAAAAGTATTTTTACTCTACTCGCGGTTATTAAGCGAACGCGCTTACCACTGAACCATCGAGGCAGTTCTTTAAGTTAAAAAAATGACTGATGGAACCTAAGATTTTTACTGTATGCTCAATCCGAGATTCGAAGCTTGACTCTCATAACTTTGTTAAATGCGCCACCAAGCAGAGTAAAGCAAGAGGCTTACTTTTATTTCACCTAAACCCACTGCTGGGCACGGGTCTTCTCTCAACTATCTTACGAGTTGAGAGAGTTTAGGCCTTAATCCACACACACATGTCCTCGAATGATTATTCCTTAAACATGCCAGTTTCCTCGCGATATTTTTTTCTCCGATATTGAGCAGCGGCGATGAAACAATTCAAACAAACGTGTGTGGGCAAGGCCGGGAATCGAACCTACGACCTTATTTTTCTAAGGCGAGGTTCGTACCGCTGCGCCACCGCTGCAACTTTTATTTAATATTCATTAATTAGTTTTGAGTGTAAAGATACGGTAATATCTTTCCTTTAACAGTAATGGAGTGTAATAAAAATAATTACAGGAAGCATCGCCATTAGCTTTTGTAGAGATTGCGTTGTAACAGAGGATTTACGTAATTTTACCATGCAATATACCATAACTGTAGGTGTTTTAAGCCCCAACAAAACAGAAAGGTGGTCTAAGTATGACGCATACATCTGTGTACCTAGATAAACCTAGGATTGTATTCACTTCAACCCTTTTTAGTGTCCCACTGCTGGGCACGGATCTTAAGAGGGTTGAGAGAGTTTAGGTCTTAATCCACACACGCTGCCCATGTGCGGGTTGGTGGATGTCACATGTCCTCAAATGATTAGTTTTTAGACATGCCGGTTTCCTCACGATGTTTTCTTTCACCGATATTGAGCAGCGGAGATGAAACAATTCACACGAAGATGTGTGAGCAGGGCCATGATTCGAACCCGCGACCTGCACCACCGCTGCTTAGGATTGTATGAAATGAAAATGAAATGAAATGAAATGAAAATATGAGACGCAAGTCTAATTAAATATAGTCCAATTTCTTTTCCTACCGTGCAGTGAAGTATTAGCTACGTTTAAAATATTTAAGCGTTGAGTATTTTATCATTATTCACTAGGTGTGCACTAACTTCGGCTTCACTACGATGCAAAACACACGTAAACATAATACAAGATCACTAATATACACAGACATACACGTCAAATTTAAAACACACTGCATTTTATTCAGTGATTAATGAAATTATTGCCTAAAATTTAAAGTAGGTGCAAACAAAAAGTTTATATACCTAAATCACCGAAAGACTGCGTTCAGAACTAATGATTGAAGACAAGAAATCTGATCCTGAACTAGACAAGCTATATATTTAACGACAACTCATATTTTCTGTCTCTTTCTGGACAGTTACAATAGTAAAGTGTGAGAGAGATAAAATAAATATAAATAAATAAATAAATAGTGGTTGTTGTAATTGTTCTAGACGCAGCAGTTCACTACTTTAATTATTTTTATTGGTCTAAAAATAATTAAAGTATAATGTTTCTCATCTTCTGTACATTTTTTCTTTTACTAGCGGACCCCACAGACGTCGTCCTGCCCGGTAAAGCAGTGCCACCTACCGGGTCAAATTACGACGGATTCTCTGAATATAGATATGACTCCATAAAAATCGTTCAAGCCATTTCGGAGTAGATTTTCATTTTTTATTTTTCTTTGCGTAAAAACAATCCACGTACTTCAAGGAATATTCTAAAAAAAAAAGAATAAAATAAATCGGTCCAGCTGTTCACGCGTAATGGCGTGACCGAGGGAAATAGGGATTCATTTTTATAAATATAGACTATCATGTAGAACACATTTTCATACAAAGCCTATTTTTATCAGAAAAATTCTGGCATTTTCATATAAAAATAAACCTTAGCACAACAAATATTCCTCTAGGTAAACCTTCCTTTGTTTTTGGCATTTCGGGTTAACAATAAGCTGAATGCAGTTTGCAGTTTTGCGTCAAAATGCGCCAAAACATTTTTGCATGTATACTTTCTTCTGGGAATTGTAAAATAGCTGTCGGACTGCTCGCCAGTGCTCGCTCCTAAGCAATAAGATGTGCATGGTAATATGACTTTGAATCTATTGTAGAACTAATCTTTTTGATGCTTTTTAACTTATTTTCTTGTTGTATGTAATGTAGTTGTCATTTTTATGTATTAATGTTTTTGTCATTTTATTTTTCTGTACTCCGTTTATATGCTTTTATTTTATATGTTTGTGTAAAGATATAACAAAATCAAAAACTAGACAGCAACTTAGTCAAATCAAAGTGGCTGCTTTGATTTTCACTTGAATTTAATTTGACTTTGATTTTTAAGATATATGGACTGCTGTATTTACATAAAGCTTATTTACTAAAATAAGGAAGCTAGTCTTGTAAAACCTCTTAATTACACCCCATAATTAATAAATAATGTTTACGTATGTATTTACATTCGGTACCGCATTTTATAACAAAGTATAATAATATGTTCTATTCTAAGTCTTAAATTAGCTCACTTTCCTTAAAATCAAGCGCCTGGCGGCAGAGAATACATTTAATTACTTCTTTACTGAAATGTCAATGTTCTCTAAACGCCCTAACAGAACTTCAACAGACTAGAAAATTCCTCGTCATTCCAAACAAAAGGTGGCAGCAAACAATAGTCTGGTTTCTATAAAATATCCCCTTTTCTTTTCAGGAGAGAGTTAATTAAAATGGATTCCGTTGGAAAATACTCTTTAAAAGTTTCCTTTAGATAAAAATGGAGCTAAATAGTACCCTTTGTTGTTGAATTTAGTAAAACCAAGTTGATTATTTGTGTAATGATTTAAAAAAAAAATTTCTGGACGTTATAGGTCGTTAAAGGCCATATGAGGCTATCATGTGAAGGTTATGGATTATTAGAATCAATCTTAGGCATTGTTCAGACCAAACGTATTGTCGGCCGATGACTGTTATCGCGCAGAACGTAGTTTATCGCTTTTCAAATATGTTTTACTTCGCGTTTACACCGAAACTACAACTACGCTATTAGGAACTTAGTGCGTTGTCGACAGTAAGTACGTTGGTGTGAACGATGCTTTACATAAAAAACATTTTGAAAATATACGTTCGCATTAATTGAAGTTTTGTTTTCTCTCTAACCGATATTCCTTTCATACATTTCGTACTTTCTGCGCTCACACTCATAACATTACACATCTATTCATCTCTTTCACACATTTCATGGCACTCACTTGATTCTCTGCTAGTTTACGAATACTTCTTACATCCATATAATACCTACTTAAGTACCTGTGTACATACAAGTCGCGAAGAGTTCATACAACACGATTCCCACAGGCTTCCCTGTAGGAATTAGTGAATAATGTAACGCGTAAAACTTTTAAATAGCACCAAAATATGTAGTACCCAATTCTTACTAAGTTCGAAAATCGCGTAGCTTAGATAATCACTTGCTTTATACCGACGTACGACTTTTTCCTTACAACTTGAAGAACTTGAACTCGAGAACTTGCTTTTTGCTCCGTCTTCCCCTTTTTAAATTTCCACTCTTCGCATACCATACCCATACCCAGGTACTACATATACTAAGTATATACTCGTAGTTGGGGCAACGTTATATTACCTAATTACTTACATTTGTTGGAAAAAGTGCAGTAAAACCAACAAAAGGTCTTCATCCATTCAAAAATCATTGTAAAATTTAATTTCTCTCACTTTAAAAATCCACTATCAAGCGTTATCTATTTTATTTCTGCTAGTAAGAAGTATCCCGCAGCTAATCAACTAAATGCAACTCTAAGCAAAATAAAAAGCAATCACGTTAATTTACACCAGCTTCTACCAAAGCTGAACATTTCAAAGACTTCTGTTATATTGGTGCATTCGCTTCAGAACTTAGATTCTCCTTAGAGACCTGACCCGGCTTTTGTATAGAACTGAAAACATTGTGTCACTACCACCGCTCGCTTTGTGCATATAAAATAGCAAGCTTTAATACTATTAAAATTAACTAAAAGTGATTTCAAATCAATTTTACGTTTTTAAATGGGCAAAAATAGGGTTTTGAAAGTTCCGTTACCAACTAAACAAGTAAAGACAAGCAACGCGTGTCAAAAAATTAGGAGTCCGATTCCAAAAATGAACTAAAAACAAATGAAACTGATGTATTCCAATTTGAAACTTGAATTTCGAACTACGAAACAATAACATATCCATGTAAACAAAACATGTTTCGTACTACGCAACTACAATTAATAACACGTATATAGCATACATCATGGCGTGTCATCGTATAACGGAACGTTATTCGACAAATATAATGCTATGTAATCACTTAGTACACAGAAATAATGCTGCGTCATATCAATCTGATATGAATGAATAATAGAAAAGTACTCCAATAGTGACTTGCTAAATATACATTAAAAGATTATTTGTTATGATAATTATTAGTTTACATATACTTACAATATGTGTGCATTATATGTCTGTTGGTCTTTAGTCTGGGTGTAATTATCTACTAAAAGTACTTTAAGTATAGTAAAAAGTAAATAAATATTCTGGGACATCAACACACAAAATTGTAATTAATTGGCGAGCAGCGGTGGCGCAGCGGTACGGGCCTCGCATTAGAAAAATAAGGTCATGGGTTCGAATCCTGGTCTCGCCCACACATCTTTGTGTGAATTGTTTCATCTCCGCTGCTCAATATCTGTGAAGGAAAACATCGTGAGAAAACCGGCATGTCTAGGAACTAATCATTCGAGGACATGTGATATTCCACCAACCCGCACTTGTAATAAATATTTACACCCAGACTCGACACAAACACAAATGTTCATCACTAATGTTTATAGTATATTATCAGTTTTTGGTTTCCATAACACAAGCTATGCTTACTCGTAATATGGGATTAATTGAATGGGAGTGTTAATGTTTCAGAATATTTTTTATATATATCAGCAGTTATATGACACAAAGCAGTATCAACACCTCTTTTTAATTTATTTTTAGTTCATAATCAATGATTGGAAAATTCTCTACGTGAATCTGAACGTGAAAATATTCCACAATGAAACTTATCGAGCTATGAAACATTTGGCCTTAAAAGTAAAATACGATAATAAATACAACAGTTTTTAAGGGCCGATGGCTGATTGTACGGATTACTGGTATATAAAATCTAAGCCTCGTATTCATAAAAGTCTTATAAGCTCATTATAGCTAAAATAGGTTTGTAATTTGTTTGTCCTTATCTGTTATCTTGACATTCATAATAGTAAGAAAGAGACAAAGTTAATTTTAACTAAAGAGGTTTATAAGATTTTTATGAATAAGGCCGTAAACATATAAATGAAGAAATAGACTGACTGACTGAAATATTAATGCACAGCCTGAACAGCTGGGTCTAGAGACTCCAAATTTGGCACATAAGTTGCACTTAGAAAGGAATTTTCATAACTCACCCTATAAGGGGGTGAGATGTCAACCACGCGGGTGCAGCCGCAGGCGGAAGTTAGTTAAATATTATTATTATCAGCACTAGTCCGGTGACAGAAAGCCGGTGATGTGATATCCCCGTGCTTCGGAGAGCACGTAAAGCCGTCGGTCCTGTGCCTGATCTTTCACCAGTCGTATTGGTCAATTCGTCCGTCCGAAGGGAATAGAGAGTGCACTTTTGTTTGCACACACACTTGTGCACTATAATATCTCCTGCGTACCTCGCTAGTCAGTTTAGACTGGCCACCGTAGCCGGAATACGGTTCGGGGGAACATTATTATTGTGGAATTATAAAGCGACCTTACTATCGAATTCTAAAAGTCGTGAGTGACAAATTAATCGTAACTTCAATAGTCATTATTAATAAAAATACCATTTAGTAAGCAGGTAAAGTAAGCAGGTATTGCAACAAAGTAAGCAGGTAATGAAAGGCGAGGATTTTCACCCAGTTAACATTAAGAAGTATGCACTATACTGTGCAATAAACAAGAATAGAGCTGAAACTTTATTGGACAACAGTTGTTCGACTATAAACAAAGATAAATAAAATGCGCTATAAACTTCAATGTAGGTGTCGCTCGTAGCAACAAGTTTGCTACGAACTACGACGTCTGCTACGAGAGTACGGAGATTTATCGTAGCACGCTACGAATAGTTACTGTTACGATTGTATTCTATAAATAAAAATGAATGGATGGATGTTTGTAACGCTAAAACTCAAGAACGGCTGAACTGATTTAGCCGATTTCAGTTTTGAAATGTTTGCACCATGTTCATGATAGGTTTAAAGATAGACTTAATAATATTTAAGTATCTTTGGGGAAAGGGACTGTCATCTTTAACACAGGTTACTCCTTAATCTAGCTAAGATGACAGTTACAATCCGCATTGTTACTATAAAACTCCATAATATTATAATCACTATACAGAACATTGTTATCATTAAGTTTTATCATAATCATCAATCATCAATAGACTATTATTATTATTAAAAAAGAGTACAAAGGTGAGGAATACGTAGTGTTAAGTTTGCCGGGCAGCTAGTTTTAAGTGTAGAAATTTGCCAAACTTGAAAAAGAAACATCTTTATTTTCACGTGTTAAAAATATTTACTTTACATAAATTTCCAAAAACAAAAAATAATAAATAACTAAGAAACAATCAAAAAACTAAATAAGCTGAAATTACAATCTACAAACAAAATGCGCTATTAGGTGTCGCTCGTAGTAACAAGTTTGCTACATACTACGACGTCTGCTACGAAAAAAAACGAGTTTTATCGTAGCACGCTACGAACACTGTTAGTCATAATTACGAAGTTTGTGTACAATAAAAACTGTAGCAGCAGTAACGGAGCGGTTTCGGTCTTGCCTTGGTAAATTAGGTCGCCAGTTCGATCCCCGTTCATGCCCACATATTTATTACCTAATACCACACGAACAAAGCCGCGGGCAAAAGCTAGTTCACAATTTTTCTGTACAATTTGTTCTGTACATTATGTGGCAATGTAACTTTCCAACTCCTCCTATTATCTTTCTGAATAAATTCGTGCAGGATTCAAGGCAGTTTAGGTTTATCGGGACTTGACCAGGGTTAAATCCCTTCTCTAAGTCTCTTCACGGCGCTGCTGTTGATCCTGTAAGCGAGGATCAATGATCCGAGTAACAGTGAGCGGTTGCGGTGGTGGGTTAAGGCCCATACATTGTATGTTTAGTACTAAATACATTGAATTCGAGCCTAAATCAGGTAACGGCTTCATTATTCGTCGCATTTAACGGTAATATGCTTAATTAATTGCTAACATTAAACTTAACGGGTCAACTAGTGCTTCTAGATTACCTATAAAGTTATTGATATGTATCACAATCTAAATATAAATACATACACATCAGTAGCAAAGAATGTGAAATCTGAAAAAGGGAAGCCGGAGCATAAAACTTCTAACTTAGGAAAATAATATCTCTTCAATACCGTCACCCATGTTTCTATGGTGACCACCACCTTCATAGGTACTTATTTTTGATGCTATTTAAAACTCTAGGCGTTAAAGGTGTAATTTTAATGAAGTAAACGATATTAATCAATTTCTTAAGAGAAGCCGATTGGAATCGACTTGTATGGACTCTTCGTCACTGAATCTGATACACATACATATATAACGTATTACGTAGAGGTGTATATCTCTTTCGTTCAATACTCAATATTTTTAAACATTTTTCTTAGCTGGTAGGTTTATAAAATAAAATCGATATGATTTGATTATAGGTATGTTCTCCCTTGTATTAAAATAATTTTGGCCCAATCGGATGTTGATATGTGACGTTTAGCCGGTTATATTTATGACCCAAACGAAATAAGGGGCGAGTATATTGCAGTTCGCTCGTTAATAGCTAAACATAATTTGATGTAATAAAACATACCACACTCTTGGATCGAAAGCTTATTCAATCGGAACTATTTTATCGCAAAATATCGAGTCGGAAAACTATCGAGTCAAACACATCGAGACTCGAATACTTCTCGCGTTTCATTATCCAAGTGTCGAATGCCAGCAAAAAGGTTTCATTAGTGGAAAAGCCAATGGTAGTTCTTTGTTAGCAAAGATAAGAGACAAAAATACGAGTTCTAGTTTCTTTCTTCGGATAATGGATGGCGAAGGGTTGACTTATAATGGTGATGCAAGTGTAACTTATATGTTTCTGTAATGTAAAATATGCTGGTTCCCTTTCAAATACCTACATAATGATTGAAATTATACCCTTACAATTATAATTACAATAATCTTGATAGTATTACTTAAATTACCTGTGTCTACACTACTAATTAAGCTTTTTAATTTGCTCCGTCTTCCCCTTTTTCCACTCTTCGCCACTGGTGGCTAGTGTCTTTATATTTTTACTAAGAATAAGAACTTTTTATTTGTAACAAATGTAGGTATTACTGTATTAGATGTTATAAAAGGTTAAAAGTCCTTCTACATTTTACCTTTCGGCATACAAAACATTTATAATTGAAATTTTATATTACTTTTTAACATATGAACGACTAAAAGGCCTTGTAATACATCATTCAAAAAATCTGTATCATTTGTCTAACAATAAGTCGGTTAACCGTTTTTTAAATACTAGCGTACAATATTATAGTAAACTAAAAAAACACCAGCATCATTGTTACAATGTTTGAGAGTATATTTTGTTAAAATTCCCTGAGGCGATATATTCATTTGATACACCAAATACAATTTGCAAGGGAATAATGTTAGATCTTTTGTTTCATCTGCTAAAAGCGTGTGGGACCGCTTGCCCATTGACTATGCATGAATATTTGAACCTACCCACATTATATATAGGTACTGCACAATAAACGAGTAGTCAGTAGAGAAGAATTAAAATAATTAATAATCAGGACACCCTACAGCAAAATGTCATTTACTGCTAAAATACACATTATTTTAAAACATAGGTATATTTATGTACAGTTGAGGTTATGAGACAAATATCGTCGTAATACATTCAGCCGTTGGCAGATACAAATTAGGAATAAAATTAAAAAAGAAAAGGTTTTTTAGTTAAACGATTTTATTTAAACCGACGATTTTATTTAAAAGCTACTTTTTATGCGCCATTATTTATTAGCTGCCATCTTGGATTCGTATTAATTAAATTCTCTAACAAATCCTTTCATTGGATATCCATAATGAGATGTTTGCAAGAAAATTGGTGATCCACAATCACAATGATGATTTATAAGAATGTTGAATACGGGCCTCGTTTTAAGGTCACGGGTTGTATGTAAGAATTCAATGAAATTTCAATTGAATACACCAAATTTACTATCATTAACTTAAACATTTTTTGTCCACTGCATATTTAGACCTAAATCTAATGCACGCTACTGAGCACGTCTACCCTTACCCACGACTGAGAGTGTCCCTTGGCCTCTTACAATAAACTCTTCCCTCCACCTCACACAGCTATAGAATTATAACACAAACGCCAAGTCTAACTTATAAAAACATCTCACCATTTTCCTCACAAAAACAGCCGCATAACTACGGAGATAGTGTCATTAGCATCAATGATGGATCTTTTGTACCTTCACACTTACTGAGGGGGGGCAGACAAAAGAAACCCAACAATACTATCTCAACTGAACGAGTCTGTTTCGGTCACTACCAGAATAAAGGCCTTAATAGGTAAATTAATAGGGCGTTACTGATACCCTATTAGAAAGGTTTCTTTACTCGCTATTAAATATTGAGCCCTTCTGAGTAATTGGTCTGGCTATTTTTAGGGACTAAAAAGCTTACTTTGATATTACATTTATTAAATTACCTATTTTATTTAACATCTATGAAATTGTAAATATCCTCCGGCAAAAATGAGGGAAGTTTAATTTTCACGTGTGTATCTATGCACAAGTTTGAAGCCTCGTAGCGCCTAGACGGCTGGACCGATATTTACCCATATTTTTTTATTCGATCGTTCGTCAAATGCAATTGAACTGGTTTTTACCTAGATCGAAGGTTTCCATAAACTTTAAATATAAATCAATAATAAACCAATGAAAGATATGAAAAAACAGATAGGTTTTTTTATATCTGTTTTACCCGACGCGTATATTAATTTTTACTTAAGTATGTATTTTCTACTAGGCCCTTTGATAGATACGTGTAAATGATCAACGTCAGCATATTTTTCATTCTTACGCCGTGGCCACGGGGCACTGCGTCGGACGGTGAAACTAAAAACAAATACGCAATGAACAATGAAATCGCATAACGCGCCGCCAGACGCCAAGTCCCGTGGCCATGCCGTTAGAGTTAGACCTCTCTTAGAACACGCCATTCAACACACTCGGCAGCTACTCTCACCCAGGTTTTGCCAGCCACATAACAGAGATCTTTTTTCCACCTAGTCTGGCGTTATACCAAGCCAATCAAAAACACATTTACCCAAACGTCCGTCGGTTCTATAGCAAATACGTTCGACCCACCACCACTTGAGCTCGATAATTCGGGGGGCTATGTCGATCACCCTAGCTGTTTGTAAGGTCACTATATTGCGTATTCGATACAAATATTAGATCGTTTCGACAAGACTCCGAGCAAAACAATAACAACATAGATTTTAGTTTCAAATTCATTGTTATGTTTAATTATAACTTTATAATGAGATAACAGCGACTAATAAACCGATTTTGATGTGACTATCAAACATCCCTAAGTTATACATTATTGAATCAAGCAAAAAAGTAATCATTGCAATTAGATTGCTAGTTTTCATATGATTGCTGGACAAACATAGATACATAAATATTATATGTAATGAAACTTGACACATGACGATTAAAATTATGTAGAAATTGGATTGAAAATCAAACCATATTCTACATAGTAGGGGAACGATTAACGAGTATGTTTTGATCACTGCCAGAATTAGGGCTTTATTAATAGGTAAGTTAATAGGTCAGCATGACCTGGTCAATTAATTCGAAGGCTGTTCTATAGCCTTGATACGGCCAAATACGTACTTACTAACTTAATTGTTCTACAACATTCAATACTCCGTCATTATTTTATTTTCCCTTGAGGCTCTAAAAATTATTACATGTCGGCTATTAAATTTCCTATTCTTTCTCTCTATTGCTGCTTAAATTCGTGCGCAATCGAAGACAGATCTAGTGTTTTGGGACTTGGCAGAGTTTCAAAATCCAAGCCACTTGTGACGCACCGTTCTCGATCGACCGATCGATCAGTAGCAGAAGTATGATGGTGGTACAGTCCCATCTTATCTTATGAATGGGGCTGGTAAACCCAGAGCACTATGCCCCAGTGAGATCTTTTGTGCTTCCCCTTGAAACTCTGTAGCCTCAAGTATTCTCCCTCCGCACAGCTTGTCCTTCATCGCTGCTATTTTTTGGAGAGAGATAAGGCCGTATTCTCTAGGGTAGGGTGGACTACTCCTAATGCTTTTATACGTTTTCTTGCGTTTGTGAGTCACATTCGCACAGTATATGCTCCATAGTTTCCTCCTACAGTCTCATAATCGTCACTTTTGATGCGATTTTTACCAATAAGTAGACATATTTGAAAGGTTTGTAAGTATTGTATGCTTAAATGCAAAATGTTAGTATTTTCATAAAGTTAGACGAATATGACACATTGAATTAAAACTACTTAATAACGGATTTTATCGCGATTTATTTTCGATTTTATATACCAACGTTTTAAAGTCTTTTCAGACTTCATGGTCACTAAGACCTGTGGTGTTTGACGTCTCAACTTATTAATTACAACTACCTATAAACATTAGGTATATTTTTAAAGTTGCGTTGCAAACTAAGCTCACAGTGTATTGAATTCTGAGTGGATTTTGATTGAGTTTTGCTTTTGCGATAAAATTCATAAATGGTAGTACTCTTCTACTTTCACCATTGACAGAATTAACCAGTTTTTGTTAATTGCCAGAAAAGATTTAGATACTTTAAAGATTAAAAGCAGCAGGTGTTTGAGTTACCTAAATTCCATTCCGGTCAAAAATAAAAATAAAAAATATGTTTGCTTTTAGATTAGTCTAAGCTCTAATCCTATAAAACCACAGCCTTTATTACTTTCGCCAGTAATAAATAGCTTAGGCTCACAATGTAATTTGGGGCGAGTTTCTAACAAATTGGGAAAACCTATATTAGACTGAAAACTCTGAACAGATTTTTCTTCAAAATAATCCTTAGTTTTGGTACTAGATACAGAAATAAAAGAATATTAAAGATGTTTTTAATAATGTAGATATGTGAAATAGGTTTGGGGGCGTCACCTTCGTCCGTTGGAGTGCACCTTTAATCTAATCTAATTCCCACACGTGGTCCCCGGGTGGTTCATATCAGGTGACAGCGGTATTCCAGTCCTATTCTAATTTGAAACGCATAGAATTACATTTTGTTTAGTGTGTTGTATTAGAGCGACGTAGTTCCAATTGTTTTTATCCGTTAGATAGTCTGAATTTTTATAATAGGTACGCTTTCTTACTTAATGTAGATTTTGCAATTAGATACTTTAATGTTTTTATTGAAGACACCAAGGAGACTGGTTCCATTACCACCTCACCGAAAATCATTTGTAATTACGAGTGAATCGGTATGCTGGGCAGGCACGTTATATCGTAAACCACATCATTGCTTAAAATCAGGCAAGATGTGGTCAAGTACAAGCCTAATTCTTACAAAATACATTGATGATGAACATGGCACAATTTCTTCCTCAGTCGTATATCTTTTAACTGAGCTAGGCAATAATTTAGCCGCCAAAGAGCCAGAAGGCAAACAATATCACAGTATATTCGCCGATGGAAATAATCATTTCAGATATCCTCAACGACATATCACGACCCTTTCAAATCCCCTGACTCAAATCCCATGGTAGCTCTTAAACTATGTGTCAAAGATTCCCGGCTTGCTATCAAAGTTCACTTCTAAGTTAAAAAAAGAATTTTTAAGGGTCTGTATATGTAGTTTTGTAGTTATATCTTGGCGTAGTGGTTAGTGAACCTAACTGTAGACCCGAAGATCGTGGGATCGAATCCTACTCTGAACAAATCATTGTGTGATGACCATGACTGTTTGTTCTGTGTCTAGGTATATATGATCTATAAAATGTATGTAGGTATGTATTTACAACAAATAAATGTATTTAATATTAATAAATATATCTATTTCATAAACAGATTATTGTACAGAGTTATAATAATATGTACAACATATAGGACAGTACACTAGTAGAACTTAGACTAAGAGGTGTGAGCATCACCGAGGTTCGAACCCCCGACCTTATTTTTCGAAGACGAGGCTGATGCCGCTGCGCCACCGCCTGCCCACCGCTATTCTAGAGTAGTATTTACATAAGTTATTTATCCCACTATATCACTACCATATATTATTTACCTACCTCTATCCCTTTTTTCTATAGTTATTAATTGCGAACTCTAACATAGCAAATACCTAAATGACTAGCATTACGGACTAATGGAAACTCTTTTACTATGTACGGAAATATTTTTCCGCATTCTCCGCAGATTTTTTCCGGGTTTGTTGGGTTATTTTACCTTATTTTGGCTCTAAGACAGTGTAATTTGTGGTAATGTGAAGTATTTATTCAGGTATATAAGATAAGAATGCTTGTTGTTGAATCTATAACCATATAGGTACCTAGTTATGGACTTATGATAGTACTCCGTAAAAAAGACCAAGGCGTAATACTTGTAGTGTGAGTAACTTCTTATAAAAAGTTCTTAAAGTTCTTTTATTAATTGTTACTTACCATTATGGATCATGTTATCTGATTAAATAAAATAATTTATTATTTAATTTATTTTGCACTTCAAGCAACATTCTAAAAAAGAATTAGCGGAATCGGTCCAGCCGGTCACCCGTGATGGGGTGACCAAGGGAAATAGGGATTCATTTTTATATATATAGATAAACCAAAAAATAATAAGACTTAATCTTTTTAACACGCTTACAACTGTGTATACATGTTTCTACCACAACAGCAGATACACAATAAAGAAAACATTCACGTCATGATTCTAATCAAACGCATGGATAAAAATTATTCCAGAACATTACCCCCATACAAAACACGACATCAAAATATTACCTATCAATACCAAACACTGTACACAACGGATGACGATCGATGGGCTGATGAGGCTTTATCATTGGTGAAAGTTTATATATATTCATACATTTTAAACCAGTATATTATTAACCACGTAGATATCGATTTACGTATCACTTTAAAAAGTCATACAAACGACTTTTTTGCGATTTGGCCCAAAAAATCAGCCTCCTTGCTCTGCAGAGTTCGGGCCAGCCCCAACAGTATATTGCAAATGATGGCCATGAGGTATGACTCGCCTATATTGAACCATTGTGTGCGTAGATGCATCTCAGTCTCACAATTGGTTTCAATATAATATTGTTTAAATCTTTATTAATTTATTTACTAACATAGTCCTAAGCTTATTGTTACTAACATGATATGAATCTTTGTGTTCGAAATAAAATCTATTTTTTAACCCTTTTTAGTGTCCCACTCCTGGGCACAGAATCGAATCGGGAATCGAACCCGTGACCTTAAATTTCTAAGGCGGTTTAAGTATGATTACAACTAAATATGTACTAGGCGACATGATGTGATATCCGCAAACCTTTACTGAATCAGCATGCTAAGCCAAGCGAATTAAGAAGAGATTTATGGTCACCAGTGAGTTTTAAAGATATTGTACTTTTAACTTTTTTTTTAAGCAAGGATTGCATCACTCGATTTAATGTTAAGAACAAATGATTGAAGACAAAAAGACTTTGAACTAGACCAGTAGGTATTTGGCATTTTTGACATTAGAGGAACAATTGAACGACAACTCTTATTTTACTTTCCGGCCGGTCACAATGGTAAAGTGTAAGAGGGATAAAAAATACATCTAGGGTAAATGAACTTGTCTTCAACAAATGATTTTAGGCGCAAAATCCAGTATTAACACCTGTTCTCTTAAAAATTGTCATTAAAACAAATGTCAAAAACATCTCATTTTCGTAACCATAGATAGGTGACGTAATTTATTAGTCAGGGCAGCCCTTCAGAGGGGATACTTGTATAGGACCCTTGGGGCCGTGTCGTTCAGTCCCTTTTGCCGAACGTTTTTGCTCGCAAGAGTTCGGTGAAAATTAGTTTGTATTGTGCTTCAGTTTTGGAGCCGTCAGCACCCTTGTTTTTGTGGAGATTTTGTGAGGTTTACTTTTTCTGTGGTACTTATGTATGTATAGAAAAGTTAAAAGATATATTTACAAAAACTAATTGAAAAGTTAACCAAAACTAACTTACAAATAAATAACTTAATTAAATAGATATTCTAAAATAGAATTCTATGATAAAAACGGTAAATTTAAACTCCCTGACTAGGGAATTTACCCACTCTTATCTGAGCCCGGTGTTTGCACCGGTCATGCAAAAACAAAGGTATGTTCTTTCTCATACACAAAAAGTTAAAAATTCCTAACAAAATTATTAAATTAGATTGTTATTCTAGTAATGTACACACGCTACACATCAAGCTATATAAAACCAATATAAGCTATTTTCGCATTGTATAGTATTTCCGTACAATCAGAGGTCAGCATAAATATTGGTTTTATAAACCTTTAAGTGTAGTAGTGTGTACCTACTACCTACCTATTATATTAGAACATGTATGAAACAGAAGATTTTACTTGTAGTTTCATTAATTCCAAAAAAATCATATTTTCAAACATTCTACATTATTTAAAATTCAAATAAAATTGGTCACGCCCACGTTCTAGAGATATATCATTTCCCAATCTGTCTGAAGCATCTAACTAAATTAACTCGATAAAGCCATTCGGAGCATTCCTGTACAACGAAGATAAGGGCTGAGGGAGGTGCTGTTTCATCGTTATAGCATGATGAACCCCTCGAGAGCTGGGGAAGCGATGCAACCACAGAACATTAAATCAGTGCGCTACCAGACATGACATTCTATAATTTTTGGTCATACGGATCCAATAAAATGAAAATGGGAAATCACTTGTGTGTGTTATTGAATGCGTCATAGATATATTACTCTTTTACTCCAGAAATATTTCTCAAATTGTACCATGTGACTTTTATTCAAAACACATGCTAAAAGGGATTCAAAGAAAAAATAAAATATCATATTTATTTTAATGACTAATTGAATTCAACAAACAATATGATGTAGTCTATAACTAACTTACAAATAATAAACAACTTCCCTAATTAAATAAATACACAAGAATACAAATAGATTAATCAGATAGTTGGTTCTGTATCAAGTAGTTTTTATTCCATTTCTAACAGACTAGTTGTCAATTAATTAATGGTAGCATAATCCTTGCTTTGTTAATTTTTAGATACCTATCAATATGTATTGGCTTTACATTATTGTTGGTTTATAAATATACAGATACATATTACTATGTATTGGCTTTGCATTAATGCCATATCTAGTAGTTGTGTCGCAATATGAGATGCTCTATGGATGCACCAGTGGTACCAAAACAGCGCCGAATGTAGATAACGACTCTCAAATTGCATTTGTTTTACTAAACTTGTACACTGCAGAGCAATTAAATATTACGACTTGAACCAAGATAGTCTAGTTTCGAGAAATAATTTTGAATACAGCAGATATCTCTAACTAGAATTTACTTTTGGCTGCAATTGTTAAGAACTGAAATATGTGTACTTATTATTACCATCATTCTGGAAAACTATTTCATTTTACAGATATCAGTTACAGAAAAGTAAAGAAAGAAAAGTATATGCATATTTTTAATTCCTACATGTATTGTTAAAGCCAAAAATCATAATTAACCCACTTAACTTTTGCTTGACTTGACGTTTCGATCAGGTTTCACCGATCATGGTCATCCCTGCTTGGGACCTTATCGGTGAAACCCGATCGCAACAGCGAGATAATTGATATTTCTATAATACAATAATTGAGGTTGTGCTTATAAGGGGTTGAGTTATGTTGTCGAAACCCTATTATGTTGAACCATTTGGTTCCACAAATATAAGTTGGTACTAATTAACAAATCGAGATTCAAAATAGGTTTACAATTTATATAACATACCAATAAAGTTAAGAAAATTCACATAAATAAGTTACCCTCACAAACTTAATTATTTATTGAAAAACATTCTCATTTTTCCTTAATAAGAAAACAATATGTTCCAAAAAATCTTGTTGAGTAAAGCAGTTTCCTTAATAATCCTACTCAGCAAAATTCGACTTAAGTAATGTAACCCAACCATTTTCCTTAATATAACAAAACTTCGAAAGGGTTACCGCGGGTCGGACTGAACAAAAAATGCCTCTATTTCGTTAATATAATTTTGTCGAAGCGTATCGAACCGTACACTTTCAAGATAAGGAAACTGACTATAAGTTTTATTTCATTCAAATGAAGCTTAACATAAGTATCTTTTAGTATATTTGGAAAGCGCCCCGTGTGTCGTGTCACGCCTCAACATAAGTATCTTTTAGTACAGGTGGATACACATTTAGCCCGTCCAGTGTGTCGTGTCACGCCTCAGCATAAGTATCTTCTTGTACCGGTGGATACACATTTAGCCCGCCCCGTGTGTCGTGTCACGCCACAGCTTAAGTATCTTTTAGTAAAGGTGGAAACACATTTAGCCCACCTAGTGTGTCGTGTCACGCCTCAAAATAAGTATCTTTAAGTAAAGATAGATACACATTTAGCCAGCCCGGTGTGTCGTGTCACGCCACAGCTTAAGTATCTTTTAGTAAAGGTGGAAACACATTTAACCCACCTAGTGTGTCGTGTCACGCCTCAACATAAGTATCTTTAAGTAAAGATAGATACACATTTAGCCAGCCCGGTGTGTCGTGTCACGCCACAGCTTAAGTATCTTTTAGTAAAGGTGGAAACACATTTAGCCCACCTAGTGTGTCGTGTCACGCCTCAACATAAGTATCTTTTAGTAAAGATGGATACACATATAGCCCGCCCCGTGTGACGTGTCACATCGCAAGCCCTATCAATTTCATACATTTATTCTGGTTCGAGACACATTTACGAAACGACACACGAGTCGTTGCAAGTGTGTCTACAACAATAGAAAATGTATGAAACCGATAGGCTTGTGGCGCGACACAACATACGGGGCGGGATTAATGAGTTTCCGTCTAAGATAATAAGTAAGTTTATAATCTATATAATACTATAATCTAAAAGTAACTAGCTTTAATCTGACTGTCTTCAAGCCACGAGTGAATCCGTATTTACTGGTTAAGCGCGTTCCATCGTAGACTGCTTCACATCAGGCAAGTTGTGGTCAGTAAAAAAACTAGTTTTTACCCACGGCTTCGCCTGCATGGTCACCGTTTCACACCCTTAGGAGGTGAGTTTTGAAAAATCCTTTCCTAGTGCACCCCTATACCTCATACAGAACCCATGTGCAAAATTTGGAGTCTGTAGGCCCAGTGGTTTGAGCTGTGAGTTGATAAGTTTCTTCTTTAATATATTTAGACGAAGAATCTCTTTGAGCTTATATTTTTGGTAATCTCGATTAACAAATTTAAATCAACATACCAAACTCCCAAAAACACAGACAAAGTTCGTTCTCAGTCGCTTCTTGGACTTCAAGAATCTCAACAATCACCTTGTAATGTTTGCAATCTGTTTAATTAAACAGAATAGTTGAGCTGTGAACTTACCTGAAACAATGAAAATTAATACAATTTAATTTAACTCAATCAAATTGAATTGTTTCGAAAGCAACTTATAACCTAAATAGATTAGAAATATGAGGGTCGTTACTATATTTATTATGACTGAAATTATAGTCTTCGCTATTAAATGGCAAGGCTGTCTTCATATTCAAAACAAGTAAACAGAATTGGTTCTTAGAAAAAATTCGGAAGCATTTTAAAAATGCCGTTTGCAGCCAAAATCCACGATTATGTAATCTCTTTGAAGCTCAGAAAATAAATGTATGTAAACTAGCCTCGTATCGCACTAAGTTTTAAAATGAGCTTTTACTTGCGCTTTTTGGATAAAGCTTTTACCTTACTTGCAATATTTCAGCGAGATTTTCTATGCAAACTAGATTGTCCAGTACTTTTAATAGGTTTAAAAGATGTAACGTGAGCGAGGAATTATAATTTCTTTTTCCAGTACATACGGGTTCGATTCCCGGGTCGAGCAGAAAGACTTGTTAACTCTCGAGTTCTCGAGTGTTAACACTACAACAAATGAAATAATAAATTGCTAGATTATTTAGAAATTTTAAAGGAGTAACTGTGTCAACAATGAAAATCACACCATGCAATATGTTTGACTCGAAATCCATCCAAAACAAACTAACAAGTAAAGTATCTATCATAGATTTGGGTTCCTACTGTTTACATAGGATATTTGAGTTGTTAAAATAACGTGGGTATTTCTTTTCGAGTTGATACATATCTAACCTTTTTCCTTTGGGTGCTAAAAATGAGTATGAAATACGTAAAAGTTTTAGTTCAAGTAAAACATGGAGCCGGAAACACTTGAACACCTACGTACGTCCATAAATTCAATGTCTACGCTATGGTAGAGCTATGCTCGGAATCCTCGACTCAATCGATATAGCTACATGATTCGTAAACTGAAGTGGTAATCGACCAGTCATATAACTGCAGAACCTTTGGGATAAACGAGTTCTCGTGTGGAGACCACGGCCTGTCATACGTAGCGAAAGAGACCCAGCATCACCCACAGTGTGGATACTTTAACTGTTTTTTTTTATTCTTCGATAGGCTGGCGCTTGACAACTTGCCTGATGCTAAGCAATGATGTAGTCTACGATGAAACGCGCCAGCCTAGTAAACCGATTCACTCGTGATTACGAATGATTATCGGTGCGAAGATGGCAGTAGAATTAGCCTCCTATATGGTTAGAAACCAGGAGCAACAATTCCGACCCACCGTCTCTGCATGGTGTCACCAGGCATCGCATCGGAACACGGCAAGGCCGCTTGGCGGTGTGGCTTTGTCTGGCGGGTGGTCACTAACCACGGCCGAAGCCTACCACCAGTTGATTGTCACCTGATTTGCACCACCCGGAGACCACGTGTGGGGATTCAATTAAAGGTGTACACCCACGGACGAAGGTGACACAGCCCCCAAAAATGAATGCTCTACGGCTTTAGTTGCCCATGCGTTGTGCTGCCGCGTGACCATTATGAACACTCCAATAATAATAATTCCGTTTATTTCGGAACTTCTTTCATAATCTTGTTATTAGGTAAAAAAAATCCTAAAAACTAATGTTAGTAGGTAGATAATAGCATATAAAAATATACTGTCTATTTCAAGCACTCTTCAACTTATAGTTGCTGTCCTGTGCCTGAGAGAGGGCCATCAAATCTGCTGGCTTCACTAAATAGGACGTTGTTGGTGTTGCCACGCACGCGTCGTGTCAGGAATGCTACGCGTTTCCGCATAAAAATTATCCATACTATCTTCGGCGAACTTCCCTGATGCACTGCAGCAACGTGGCAGACCCATCAGCGCCCTAAAGGCATTATTATATCGGACACGTAGCTGTAAGTCTTCTTGGTATAGTCGATCCACAGGCTGCAAGTGTAAAATGATTGGCAGTAAGCCTTAAACAACGTGACCTTCACATTTTTTGTACACTTTGCAAACTTGCATATCAACATATTACTTCTAAGTGCCCCTCCGTTCCCTCCCTATGTCCATACATCCTTGAGATCTGCTGTAACCCAGTGCCTCAGGTACTTAAATTTTGTACCGTTAATTGTTACTTGCGGTGCTACTGGGTAACAATTAATATGGAAGATTAATAAATTAATAATAAATAAGGTTTCATAAGAAGTACGCCAGGCCCCGCGCCCAGTCTGCGCCCGTGTGTTCAGTCCGACCAAACACTGTGACTGGGTAAAGTAACGATCTCTGCAAGGTGACTGGTAAGAAGTGGATGAGAGAAGATGTGGATCGTGCTTATTCTATTCCCACAATCAAACGATCTTAGAGCAAAAGAAAGACAACTTTTTTCATTTGTCATGTTCGCGAATATTTAATGTAATGTTCTACTAATGCTCGCTAACGCTTTAGCTGCGTTATGTATGAGTCATTAATTAAAGGGTTTAATATAGTACGGTTTAATGCTTAATTAAGACGCCTATTTATCGTAATTATTTATGGCGTTTTGTGGAGTTATTATTACGCGTATAGAATTTGAATTAGATGAGTATTACTTAAGCTGCGAATGTAAAGCAGCCAGCTTAAGTTTAATCATTTAAAGAGTATAATTAAAAGTGGTTTATGGGATTGATGTGTTTGTAAAGTAATTGGCACCAGTAAATAAAACCTTTTTTCTTTTTTACTACTTAAATATTTTTTTTCTGATGGCCTTTATTGTGCACCTCGTAATGTTGTAGAATTTAAAAAAAACAATGCTATATTTTACATCTAATTTTACAACAGTATGTTCTAGGTCTCTAGGTAATATGGAGGCATTGAGGTATTATTAACACGATATATGTACATAATACATAGTCAAGCCACCGCGGCGTGGTTGCGGTCGTGCTCAATATAAATTAATGCAGGCGATAATACTGCTACATACTGTATTAAACGTAAATTTGATCATGCTTTAAGTTAATCTCTATAATATTAAGTTCACTAAATACATTTGCGCATTGCAGTACAGGTTCATCGTAAAATCGTTTAGAAAAGTTAGTTTGATAATTAGGTAAATTCCTTTGGTCACGCCATCACGCGTGAACGGCTGGACCGATTTTGCTAATTCTTTTTTTAGAATATTTTTTAAAGTACGAGGATGGTTCTTACTTCGAGAAATATTTAAAAACTTGCCTGAAAAGTCTAAAAACAACACTTTTCTATACTTCCATACCAACGATTCGTAATACTTCGAAGTCAGTTTGAACTTTAATACCATACCATAAGGTTCAAGTGTTAGTGGAGATGTTCCGGGAAGGTAAATCACAAATAGAAAATGACAAATAACAATTTGTGTTTGAATATTTTAAAATAATCGACGAAGTTCGCAGGGGTAGAATACTCGTATTTCTTGAAATACGAGGATGGTTCTTACGCAGAGAAAAAACTGAATCCTCCGAAACGGCTTAACCGATTTTTATATTCATATTCGGTAGGCCTGAGAATCGGTCGTAATCTATTTTCGAACCCGGTAGGTGGCACTATACCGGGCAGGACGACGTCTGCAGGGTCCGCTTGTTCATTATAATAAACACGCTTGATGAAATTAACTATTTGCGAGGGTTGATTTATAACAAATATTGTTATATTTGTACAGGTGGTGAAACTGAACTCTGTAAATGTTACTATTAATTTATTGCTATCAATTATGTATAAATTACCTTTTAAAATAATTTTTATTAAGAATAAAGTTTCTTCAAACGTAAAAACCATGAAGTCCTTGAGTAACTCTACCATCCACCTACTATAATATGGACTAGCTTTCTGCCGACGGCTTCGCCTGCGTGACCTAAATTTTATATCATGCCCAGCAATAAGATAAAAAGTAGCCCATAGCCTTCCTCAATAAACGGGCTACGTAACAGTGCAAGAATTTTTCAAATCGGATACTCAACAAACAACCACAAGTTTTTTTTATTAATTTCAATACACAATAACAAGTTATGGCTATTAAATACTACGTAATAAGCAACTAAAGTAATCACATTCTTAATTACAATTCCTGTGACCTTTCAAAGACCTCGCCGAACTTAAGTCTAGATTTTACCCAGATAACCTAACGTTTGAAAGTCAAAACCGTTCAAATCTCGCTCATATTACTTTGTAATTTGCATAGAGGTAGGTTCTTCACATCGCTCGAGCTAATATTAAAACAAAAATATGAGATTTTTGCCAAAAAATATTGTGATGATAATAAAAATTCGATCAGCCCGGCTTTTTCTAAATTCACGCGATGAAAAAACGACATTGGAAAACCTTATTGCTACTAATGCACACAGTTTATGAGAAAAGTCGCTCTCTTATCGCTTTAAGCGCAATTTAATGCCATTTCGGAATTCTGCAGTCAGTTGATGCTTGATGCTCTGATTCAATATAACAAAACCTAAACGGGCCGGTCGCGGTGGCGTGGTCGGTAAGATAGTTGCTTTTCACGCCGCAGGTCGTGGGTCCGATTCCCACCCGAGACAAACATTTGTTTAAATATGTCTGTTTGTCTTGTGTCTACCCAGATAATTACACCCGTAATTATCTATATTTAAGTATATATTTACAAAGGAAAAGTATTATATGTAGTATATTACCAGTTATCTGGTTTCCATAGTATAGATGGTTTGATGTTTATAATATCAAAAGTTCTGAATAGATTTGGATCAAATATGTTTAGGTTTTAAATATCCATCCAGGTAAGAGACTTAAAAATTGCTACTAAGATTTTCTAAATGTATTAGAAAAGACCTCGTGGTTATTAAACGAACATACTTAGGCACAACAAGATCATCAAAGTCTAGTATTTGATCCTTTGTTCGGTCCAAGCCACCGAACACCCTGCTTACGCAGCGATTCCGTACGTTACGAATCATTCTGACCGGGTGCATTCACACATTTAAAAAACATTTAACATTTTAACATATAACATTTTAGTGATAGTTAATTTTATAAACAATAAATATTATTAACAATTCATCAGCGTCTTAGTTATACCCTTGCAACTCGCACATCCTTATTATTATAAATGCGGAAAAAACGCTTTCACGACAAAACTACTGAACAGATTTGGATGAAATTTGGTATGGGGATAGTTTGAAACCCAGGGAAAGACATAGTATAGTTTTTATCCAACTGCGCAAAAAGAGGTTATTGATTTAGAACTATGAGCTATCTCAATAACCTCAATTAAAGGATAGCTAGTAATATTATATTTCTGTGAAATTGTCATTTAAAAAATAATATGGCGTAAGTGGCAACCGAATTCTGATAATATTGTGATTTCATGGAAATTATTGTTTTTTTTTAATATGATGTAGTTGTAAAAGGGATCTAATATGCTAAAACTCATGACTTTCGTCCCCAGTGTTCCTAACAGGAATAAAAAAAGATACTTTTAATTCTTATATCACTGTAGGAAAATATCGTGAGGAAACTGGTACATCTAAGAACTAATAATTCGAGGACATGTGACATTCACCAACCCGCACTTGGTCAGCTTATTTGGTTTAAGTTCTAAACTCTTTCAACTCGTAAGATTGTTAAGAGAAGACCCGTGCCCAGCAGTATGACACTAAAAAGAGTTGATATCTGAGATCAGGAATGTAACAAGTGGTTCTTTCTGCCATTGTTGAAGTGAAGTCACTTTTTATAAGTTTGTTACAAATGTACCTACGTGTAGGGTGTATGGAGTCGTAGCAGAAAAACCGACCTTGTAAAGGTATCGGTCAAACAAATGTCAAGTCTATGCCTCTGCCTCAACAATAACGCCTGAATAAACCCTAATATAACCTTTCGTACCTATCCAAACAAAGTTCAACTGTATCAAAATGTCACAAGGTTCATTTTTCATACCTTAAAGGGTACCTGATCGATTACATGCTGTTTCATTATGTACCTAATCACAGTAGCTAAAGGTAACTTTCACATCGATGAAAGACTTGTGTCAATGTAAATTGTATCTTATTTCTATGTTGATTTGGTAGTAAATAGAATGTGGTAGTAAAATAGGCTCTCCAGGGAGCGAGGTCCGGGCATCGCGGCCCTGGGAATGTCTATAACTATCTCTACCTTCACCCCCGTAGGAAAACAGCTATTACGGTATTTTATTGGCTTAACATCAGAGTAGGTATAAGAGTAAACAGTGAAGATCTTTTAGTTTTTATTATGATTATATTATAAAACAAATTATCGTAAAGTAGCTTACTGCTGTGGTACCTACTGCTTATGTCTTCGCGTATGTTAGTACTGCTGTACTGTGTCGACTGCGTACCCATGTCAGTTATCATTACTCTAAAGAGCTATACCGTCACAGACTAGGCCGTGGCGGCGTCGCATCAAGTCGGTGATGTGGTCCATAATGCTCCATGTAACCTTTCGTGCGCAGTTGGAAAATGTTTTCATTCAATCAAACCACAAACAGCGGTAGCGCTCAACGCCATCTCTTGAACTTTCAATGAACTACTTTCATGCGAATTTACATTTTTATCTATAAAATTCTCATAAATAGAGATCATTCATTCTATTCTTACTTGAGTATTTTTTTATAACAAGGCAATTATAGAGCAGCAAGGCAATTTAAAAATAAATTACGTATTATTTATTAGGTAATTTATTATATTTTATGTTATTGCGTATAATAAACAACATAAATTAGTAAAACTACTTGTAACGTTGGGCATATTAGCGTAGGCGCCTGAAAGTGCGTATAAATCTCAATTCTATATAATTTATCTACCAATAGTAACAGCAAACCGTAGAATTAAGTAGACATAAGCCTTAAAAAGGCTTACCTTCCCCACTAAATGTACTGCGATTTTTCTTTGTTCAGTTTGACATCGATGGATGCCAATTCATCGGGAAAACGAAGGAAATTGCCTCTTTTTGTAAGAAAAAAATACAGCCTTTTAATGTTCTTAGATTCTTTCTCAATGCAGAAGTTTAAGGAAAATTTTTGGGGTTTTGAGATGAAATATGATACTGTGATTATTTAACGAGTATTTTTTTACGTTAGTATTATATATTTGGACGGTTTAAATGAATTCATATGTAATTACCAAATGATTCTGCCTTCTATTAATCTTATTTTATATTTTGGTATAATAAGCTGCCTGATGTAAAATAATTCAGCTCATTGAATCATAGAAATCGTTTGAAATGATGGAGAAAGATCAAATTTGATTTGTCTTTTTGTAAGTTTATTGATGATAAAATAGCACACTTGCAATCATTTTCCTATTGATATTTTATTTATTTTTTAATGTTCTTCTGTTGTGGCACAGATAATTTATAATACTATACTTTGTGGTAAGCTGTCGTG
Source organism: Meganola albula (assembly GCA_936450015.1). Classification (NCBI taxonomy): domain Eukaryota; kingdom Metazoa; phylum Arthropoda; class Insecta; order Lepidoptera; family Nolidae; genus Meganola; species Meganola albula. Next base: position 4,124,094 of record OW388156.1, on the reverse strand, counting down.
AAAAGAAACTACAATTTCTCCAATATTAAGTTTGGATGATTAGAAATATCCAACTGGCGAGGAACAGTTCTCAACACTCTCAACCCAAAGTAATGCTGAGAGAAGACTTCGTCCAATTACAACAGCAACAAATAAATGCCATCATCCAGGCTAATAAAATAGTAGGTACATCAATAACTCTCATTGCTGTACCTACATTCCCATCGTATCTATAATTAGAATCTTCGGCCTTTGATCGCAGATTCAATGCAAATACTGTGCTATCAATTGCGGAGCGACGTCGAGTCGACCATTCGCTGCGAGACCACACGCTTGAATGAATGCTCATTGGCCTGAGTGCTCCTGAATACTGAGCACAGCCTTTTTGAACTACCCGCATTCAAATTAATTTTAATACAGTCTCTTTGAGTAAAGTGACTAGTGACCCTTTGGGTTTTCATTAAGTAATTATGCAATTAGCCATGTCAATTGTATCGTAGTATAGAATTATTTAATATTCAAACTTGACTGACTCTCTTAATACTCATTACACTCATAACGACTTCTACCGCTACCAAGTAATAACTAATTAAAGTATGAAGAAAGGAATTTCGAAAACGCACACTTGCAGTCCTGTACTTTTTTATACAGATTAGATTACTTCGAACTTACGCAGTGTCTGTAAACCTGTTTACGACAAAAGTCACCTCTTCTATTATGAGTTTCCTTTATTCGCTTGGTTTTCATAGGAATCATTTATTTTTACCAGCATCACCATGAAACTATATTACTATTCATACTAAAATAGTAGTCAAGTATAATTGTACTATTAAAAACTTGTAACTAATTAGGCAGAACAGGTAACCACAATAGAGTATCAGAAATATACTTACCTACATCAGAAGCGAAACCACTCGCTAAAGGTTACAGAAAAAAATATACGCGGAAAAATTCTTTTAGGAATACTTTTGAGAAAAGCAAAGAATGATTTTCCTTTTCAGAGTTTAATTTGTTTCATTCAATCATTCGTTCAAAAGATGCTTGATCGTTATATTAAATTAAATTATATCTACCTATTCACACATCTCGGTTTCAAGTGGTAACACGTTGCTAATCAATTTTGTGGCCTATAGTAATCGACTCCTTGATGTGATGTGATTCAGCAAACCATTTAATTAAGTTGCTATAATGTAACTATTTTATGTTTGCTCGTTTGATTAGAACTATAATCAATCACTAACATAACTGTATGTATGTACCAATTGTTAGATTATTATAAATCAACAAACAATACATTTATTTTAAGGTTTGGCATAATCTATGTTTAATTGATCAAAACTGATCTTAACTTGAATGCCTTGGCAACTTGCATAGATAAAAAATAGAACGTTGGCGCGCATTTTCAAAAAAGTAAGACATGGCGCGCATTCTTTTTCTGAATAGCGCGGCTACGGACGGCAGAGGTTGTCTTCAGCTACATTTTGAGAAAACAGCTACGGATAACAGTGATTTGTGGTATTAATAAACTTTATACTGGTAAATACTACGAGTTTTTCTAACACAATGATGTCGTACGTAGTTGTAACCATTATTTGTGTTTGTCTTATGGGCTGTCAACTGTCAGTTGGAATATACATGTAATTGTAATCATTTATTGTTCTTCGATATCCCGATGCTCCTAATATTTCAATAACAGGACTGGTAAGTAACAATCGTTTACTGTCCCACTGCTGGACACGGGTTTGTTATCAACTATCTTAAGAATTGAGACTCAAGCTAAAGCCAAAACCTAGCGTGTGATTGTTAATGTTGAGAGATGTCACAATTATTATATAGTTAAAAAAAAATATCGGTTCCAAATCTGCTATCTAATGACAAACAAATAAATAAATATAATAAATTATCTGGGGCATTAAAACACGGTCATCTGATCCCAAGTTATGCAGAGCTTGTGTTATGGAAACCAGATAACTGGTATATACTATTCATTTAATACTTTTCTTTTGTAAATATTAAATACTTATAATAGATATTTACACCCAGACTTGTAACTAACAAATGTTCATCACACAAAAGTCTCGGGTGGGAATCGAACACACGACTGGCGGCGTGAAAAGCCAGTATCTTACCGACCACACCACCGGCCCGTCAAATTCCGGTACTTTATCGAGACCGCCTGCCCGGCTAACTAAACTCAAGTGAAACCCCGTCGTGAGCAGCGGTCTTAATTCACAGTTAAGCCTCTCCTTATGCACGCTATTAAGCACGATCAAAGTCTACCCTTATCCATCTTTCACCAGACTCCTTGCGAAATTAGGTACTTCCCGTAGTTACATGATGAGGGCGTCTCCAATTATCTGTATCGTGTTATTTACTTTGGTCATTTTTCAAAGAGGTTCTCTAACTCTATTACTGAAGACTCTTTCAAGGCTTTTCATGAAAACTACATCTAGTTCATAAAATATTTTCACTTAAGGAAACTGAATATTTCCTAACATTATATTTTTTGTCAAATCGTCTTATCAAATGTCTGCTAAGATGTATAGGTACATTTGTAACAATAACATCAAGAAAACATATCAGATTCGCAGTAAAATCCTTTTTTGGAACAAAATTATATAAGTAGATTTCGTATTTACCTGCTTAAGGAACATCTATATTCAATTTTCTGTAAGTAAAACAAAACAACTTAAGAAACGCGTTTTTTTTCTATCTTTTAGATGGTAATGTAAATACCTTGAAATATAGTATGTTGCGTGCTTGCTGTCTGTTCATGCTAATTTAATCGGTCTGGAACTCCCACGTAACTTATAAGTCCTTACTGAGTCTTGTTTGGATAGAATTATTAAACTAGTTATTGAACTAGGGAACAAGTTATAAAAATGTATTTATTTAAAATGCTATACGGGTAAGCTTAGGAGAAATTTGTGAATATACTTAACATATACTTCAATTTAATATAATTAAAAATTTTATTGCCGGCTGGTAACATACTACAATAATACTTTTCTTTAATAACATAACTACACCCAGACTCAAGATAAACAGACGTGTTTATCACACAAATATCTGACTTGTGTGGAAATCTAACCCACGACTTGCGGCGTGAAACACAATATCTTACCGGCCCGTCAAAACGTTTGAACGTTTTCGTCTTAGTCTTCGTACTGCTTTTGCTGTACTTGCTATATAGTAGTAAGCTTTGGTCGTCGGCAACGCGCTAGTGGTTCCTCTGGTTTTACAAACTTTTATAGGCTACACTGTATATGTTACTTATGTAACAAACAAACATAACATAAACGTGAAATGTAATTTTAACTATCCCACTAACGAATTCCCAACTGGAAATGCAATTAAAATAGCTGGTGGTAATTTTGAAATGTGAGCTGTTTATGTTAGAGGAATAAGGTTAAATAAAATTAAAGGATGGTTTTAATTTTAATAGGATTCACATGTATATATCTGTTTAACACTCGTAGTAAAGTTAAATGTATTTAGTTAACTAGTATTTGGACACCTCTGAATGGCAAATAATTTTAAAGGGCGACCTTTGAAAGTCTGAGCCTAGCTGTAATAGTGCTATGATTACAGTGGAATTTTACCATAATTACGTAAGCGGTATGAATTTTGTGCTCCATTCAAAAATAAATCTTTCCTTGAAAAATAGTACACTAAAAAGTAATCAAAAAAAGTCCGAAGATTTTTTTATTAAATATATAACCATCGGAATAGACAACTTTCTTCTTTTTGAAGTTGGTTATTAAACTCACAATTAGCACATTACAGTAAAAGCATATTTAAGTTTTACAGTTACTACAGTGTACTATTTGTGATTTGATTTTGGCAATTTGGGGACTAGGGAAAAGTATAAACCTATTTCCCAAATTGAAAAGATTTATTCTGATTACATCATAATACTTGTAATACTACGCTCATTAACATAGAACCAGTCATCAAAGAACTTTATACGTACCAATTAATATTGAACATTAAGCAGATCCTTGTAACAATATTGTAGACGTAACAAGGACGCAAATTGTTTGCGACAAATCAATATTCCTCGACAGCAATTACTACATTAATTGACGTAAGCAAATACCTATGTTAATGTTTCCCAATTGGGTACTCGTACCCCCAGGGGTACACGAGTTTGCAACAAAGAGCAACAATCTCTTACAGCAATCTCTTTAAAGATACGTGTGACTTGGTCACACACTTGGCTTAGCTGACGTCCTCCGAGCTATCGCTCACCTGGACAACAAACGGGAGTCCCACGTACCCTTTACCCTATGCCCGCTCGGGGTAAGGGGATGCGTATTGAATTTCCCAAAAATAGTAAAAGCAAGGAACGATAACCAAAACGATAACTAAGATAGACACCTCTTAATGACGCACTTGGCCGGTTTAAACTGATCATTTTTAAGGTGTTTTTGGGAGTGGTAGTATTTGGGAACTATAAAGTTGAAAGTAAAAAGTTTTCAAACATTATGTCGAACTTATCAAAATGCGTTTTCAAAAAATTTTTTTTTCGTTTATTAATTATAATTATTTTATTTATCTATTTATTTTCATTAGTAGATTTTTTTCATTATAACTTAATATTTTGACATGTTAATGATAGTATTCGACATTATTTTTCGTATTGGTAGCTTGAACAGAAAGGTCCTCTGTGTTGAGAACCACTAAACTACATACATAATAATATTGATATGTATATAGATATTTACATTAAGGAAGTGTATGGAACGAAAGAGCTCAATTTTTCGGTTACTCGACTTCTATTACTATTTAGTAAGTAAATATATCAGGCAAATAGAATCAGTAGATGTGCTACATATGCGTAGTCTATTTATTTCGCAGGTTATTTTCCCTTTTTTGGGACTTAACCCACTTCAACAATCCGCACAAGTTTTTGAAACCGGTCAAGAACCAGGCACCTAAACGGTCTTAGATAAATGAATTCTATGATACGGAATCCAAGACAATTTTAGGCGACCAAGAACCACCTGCAGGTGTCTCTTCCTTAAGTTTTGATTCCCTGTGGGCGTAAAATGTGTGTATATCTATTTTATGTCCAAGAAAATAAAGGAATACGTAATACGAGAACCTCAGCACAATTGGCATCAATTATTGTAACTATCTGATAACCTTATCTGAGAGTATACACGATTCTATGTTAGTGTCCACTGTCGTCCGCCACGATATCGTCACATAGTTAAAAGACTAACGAGGAGTTGCCGTGACTGACGCCATTAGTAGTAACTATGTTTAGTGAAGCCAAACGTGATCTAATAAATATTGATGACTATTCTGTTTGCTTGGAAATGTGTTATGCAAAAATGTTACTACAGTCAAATATTAATAGCACCTACTTACAACGTTACAGAGCATAATATGTGTTTTAGCTAGGTTTTAACAATAAACTTTGTAAATTAAAATTATAAATCATTATGTATTCACAAAAGAAAAGTAGTATATGTAGTAAGTATATTACCAGTTATCTGGTTTCCATAGTCAAAATCTAAATCAAAATAATTTATTCGCATAGAATACAGGTCAAATAAAGGTGACAAATGTATATAGTACAGCCATATTCCGCCATTCATAGGCATGCAAATATAAAACATACTATTTTACTTTAAATATTCACTTAAATTATAAAAACAGCTGTGTATCAGCCATTTCTTTAACTCTGTTTTGAACCTATGGAATACAAGCTCTGCTTAGTTTTGGGATCGAACGTATCATCTTCGTATTAATTTCATACGCGTGATATCGTAATAGACAAAAGCGAGATGAACAATGCTCTCCATACATAGATAAGTAAATAATAATGGGTACAATGGAAACCCACAACCGATGGCTATCGTGTAAAACAACAGCTAGATTGCCGGTTAGAGAGCCTTAGGCTATAAACGGGAATATTATATGAGCTGGTTATATACTGAAATTTCCTTTTATCGTTCATGTTCTACAGATAGTGATAATAGATTTGCAAGAATACTAGCCTGAGTCTGTTAATATTACTTTAGCAGAGTTAAGATTAATAATAATAACAACAATAACAATAATCTTAATTAGCACGATAAAACCAATAGCGCTGGCTTTGCTAAAAAATCTACAGAATCAGAATTAGAACTTTTATTTGCTTACTACCTTTCGGCTTTCTACCTCCGCCAACGCTTATAAGTTACTTCTAAAATCACTTTCGGCGAAACTATTTCTTTTAATATCAGTTACATTTATTTAGAACCAAAATTATGGAAAATTAAACAGCGGGCTTCAAAATTGACATCGTTCCAAGAATAATATGTTGTTATGGAAATGCTCTAATTGGCGAAGCCTCAGTCGTGCCTCATTAAAGATTAACAAAAAACGTTATGCGTAGACTACCTAGTATGCACCAAAGTTGCACCTGAAGCAAAGCGGGGCGCCACTAGAAAGTTCAAGTCACGAAAGAGCTAACCTACTGAAGTAGGTACGAATTACATTTTTCGTACTAAGTAAAATGTAATATCACAAGTCCATATGGATTCCAATACCCATTTCCCGACAGTTACAAGAGGCTTGTAAGAATAAAAAGGCTACTTATTAGAAGTCACCCATCCAAAGCAAATTACCTAACTTTCGCTCTTTGAATGTGAAAAGCGCGCGAAAAATTCCCCATTTTCCATAATAAACTTGGTCTTATGAACCTTGAATTAATCCGCGCCAAACACGCTCTTTAAGATTGCTATAGGGATGTGTAAAAAATATCGATGACAACAAAATTTACATTTATCAAAATATTAAATTCAATTTTTTTGGTCTGTTGTTTATCAAATTATTAAATAAGCACCATTGTGTTTTACCACAGATTATACAATAGGTACCCACTGTTAATACCTAACCGTAAAACGTCATTACATCCGGAAAAATAGGACACAAATTTCAATAAACCTCCACACAGACAATTTTTAACCGCTAACAAAAAAGCGTTAAAGCTATTTTAGAAGTGTATATCTTTGTATTTGTGTACAAGTTTGTTGCTTTTGCTGCTTGCTAATGGGCCAGTTTTATGCGATTTTTTAAATTAAAAGTTAAAGTAATTGACATAATTCTCAGCTAGCAGCATGGTCGAAATTTTAAACTTATAAATTTCAATTTCTTAATTTATGGTTTTAACATTGTTAAATCGTAACTTCGTAACCAAACCTTAAGTCTCTTTTAAAATACCGCTGTTGCTCATGGTTTACAGATATGCAGTGGCAGAAGAGTTAAAAATATAACTAAACTCACTTTTATTTGGAAAGTTATACTCAGTTATATTTTTAAATAGATAAAGCAATGGTTTACTAAGCTAAAATTCTGTAAAACTAGTTTTGTTCAAATTAAATCCCAATATATCGGTATCGCATCGATGTTGTACGTGACAACCCTATTACTAACCCACATTGCACGTAGTTCAAGAATTTTTCATTTGGCGCGCTACACTATGTGCCTTTGCCACTAGCGAAGGAGCAAAATGTGTGGGAATTTTGTGAAGTGAGCTCTATACAGGAGAGTTATAGTACCTACTTACTTTAAACTTGTAGTAAGAGTGAGTAACCTTAAAATAAGACCTCTTTTATATTGTTACTAGCGGCCCGTCCCAGCTTCGCCCGGGTAGCTTCAGCCCACTCAACAATTTCCATAAAATGTGATAACCATAGCAGCGCCATCTATTGATTACTTACTCAACCCAGTCGAAAGGTATGGACATCTGTTAGAATCATTTGGAGTTAACAGATAATTGTGACTGTCAAATAATAACAGCCAAGTAATTAGCAATAAATTAAAATTGCGACTATAATTTGAGATTTAAACTATCCTATCTCTCAAGTTGGATCGAACTGCACATGGTGTGCGAATTTTATTATAATCGGTTAAGTGGTTTAGGAGTCCATTGAGGACAAACATTGTGACACGAGATTTATATATATTAAGATGTAACAATATCTTAAATCTTAACCCATAACACCCTTACTCCGAAATCTTATAACACTTTTAAAGGCTCCCTATACATCATATCTTTTTATCGGTGATGACACACTGATTCTGACTAAGTAAATGCAATGCATTACAATAAGACTAGTAATTACATATTTTCTTTAAAAAAAATTGTTTTAGTAGTTATTAGTTCTTAATTTAGGTTAGTGTTGAGATTGTTGTTGAGTTAGACCCTTTTTATTAAACGGTTTTATTTAGCTCACCCCGTTTGTTTTATTTATTATTCATTTTTCTTGGGTCAAATTTAGTAATTCAAATTTCACCATCTTCCTGTCAACCGATTAATCTGAAATTTTGTATACACTTTGGATTTTGGTGACAATACAATTATGTTTATTCATTATCATTATAAATTCAAGATGGCCGCCGCTACAAAATGGCGGATAATTTATGTTTTATTAATCCCATCAATATGGGTATCAAATGAAAGGGCTCAACAAGCAGAATACAATATACTATAAAAAAAATTGAAATCCAAGATCGCGGCCGCTACAAAATGGCGGATAACTTAGGTTTTATCAATCCCATCAACATGGGTATCAAATGAAAGGGCTCAACAAGCAGAATACAATATACTATATAAAATTAAAATCCAAGATGGCGGCCTTTACAAAATGGCGGATAACTTAGGTTTTATCAATCCCATCAACATGGGTATCAAATGAAAGGGCTCAACAAGCAGAATACAATATACTATATAAAATTAAAATCCAAGATGGCGGCCTCTACAAAATGGCGGATAACTTAGGTTTTATCAATCCCATCAACATGGGTATCAAATGAAAGGGCTCAACAAGCAGAATACAATATACTATATAAAATTAAAATCCAAGATGGCGGCCTTTACAAAATGGCGGATAACTTAGGTTTTATCAATCCCATCAACATGGGTATCAAATGAAAGGGCTCAACAAGCAGAATACAATATACTATATAAAATTAAAATCCAAGATGGCGGCCTCTACAAAATGGCGGATAACTTAGGTTTTATCAATCCCATCAACATGGGTATCAAATGAAAGGGCTCAACAAGCAGAATACAATATACTATAAAAAATTTAAATCAAAGATCGCGGCCGCTACAAAATGGCGGATAACGTAGGTTTTATCAATCCCATCAATATGGGTATCAAATGAAAGGGCTCAACAAGCAGAATACAATATACTATATAAAATTAAAATCCAAGATGGCGGCCTCTACAAAATGGCGGATAACTTAGGTTTTATCAATCCCATCAACATGGGTATCAAATGAAAGGGCTCAACAAGCAGAATACAATATAATATATAAAATTAAAATCCAAGATGGCGGCCTTTACAAAATGGCGGATAACTTAGGTTTTATCAATCCCATCAACATGGGTATCAAATGAAAGGGCTCTTTATTATTTTGTTTTTAGTACATTTATCTTAAACATTGCAATGTATGTTAAACATAAAACCGTTTAACTTAAAAAGTTTTTTTACCTATTTTTATTTTTAGTACATTTATCTTAAACATTGCAATGTATGTTAAACATAAAACCGTTTAACTTAAAAAGTTTTTTTACCTATTTTTATTCTTATTCAATTGAATCTTTATGTTTAAAAAAAAAGTGATTAGAATAACTATGGTCTTTCTAAATTTTTATGAAGTTAGGCAATACGTCATCACTCAATATTGATAAAAGCCAGCATTGTTACAACAATTTGACAAGGAGGAGTAGGATGGCTATGATTGTTTGTTTTAATTTCGTATTATTAACTTTACATTCCAGAAAAAAATGGAAAACTGACATAAAATATTATTATTAAAAATATCTAACAGTAGTAACTGAATTATTTATCTACAAATATATTATTTGCTAACATAAGTACAAGTAACAAGAAGGTAACACAACATAAACCTCTTGTAATTGGATATGCCACCTGACATAATGTATTTATTATCCACTTAACCCGAAGATAATGTCTCATCACATTCGTCTTTAACAGTAGGAGCACCCCAATTTTTGTATTATAATAATACTCTTTGTACCTACTCCAAAATAATAAATAACGCTCCTAGCCGTATTATGACTACTGTTGCTAGTCTGAGTAGCCAGATGCGCAAGAGGTATCACAGTGCGCAGGTATGTACACAAACATAACTACACTCTTAGAGTACGGTGGGATGAATGGTCCTCCACGACCGATGAAAGAGCGACCTGCGTCCGACAGCTTTACGTGCTCTCCAAGGCACGGGGTATCACACTACTAACTTACTAACACTGGACTAGTGCTGAGAAATTAGAAGAGTCTCAGCATTTTTAGTTCATTTTCGTTCGCGAACCCTGGGGCTAGAGGACAACACGCTTTCCCCTTAGCCACGTAAGCAGTCAAAAATTATAGTCGGTACATATATGAAATACAAGAATAACGAGCAGGAACGTATTAAGATATATTTAAGTTTCAAAGCTGTGATTTAAAACTAACCATGGCTTAACATAAAGCCCCAATTTTGGTTTGTATAGTGAATTCAATATTGGAAGTAGGTACGCTGATTTAGTTAAATCAATTAAGCTATTATTGCTATTTACTATTTATAAGCTGTGTCGAATAGTTTAAAGTACATCAGGAGTGGCTGCGCAAATTTCTATCACAAACTAGGAAGTGTCAACGTCGAAGTCGATAACTTAGATGAAGTTAAGGTCGTTTAACTTAGACTGCTATTGAAATCAAACTGTCAAATAAAACAGATTTATATCGTTTCAGAAAATTAATCCTAAACAAAACTAATTGTTTAACAGTAGGACAATAAAAGGAGCAGTAGTGGCAAAGCAATCTCAAAATTGAAAATAGCTCACAGGTTCAATGAATTAATGAAATCCCCGGTCATGTCTTTGTGCGAATTGTTTTATCGCGTATGATTAAAAATCTAAATGATTAAGAACCACACATTCAGGGTTATGTGACAACCATTAACCCGTACAGCCAGCAAAATGACATGAACTCTCAACTCATAAGATGCTTGAACTCGAGAGATAACTTTCAGATCAGTTGAGAAACACTAAAGGTTGTCATTTATTTTTTTAGAACGATAAAACCCGAATTCAAATCGGACGTCAGTCTCTACGTTACTTAAATTTATGGTGACAGTAGCGTTGTGACGTGAAATACTTGCATCATGTGTCAGTGAAATAGTGACCATAAAACACAGTCATTTGTGGGACAGTCATCATGACGGTTTATAGCTGTCTCTGTTTTTAATATACGGACAGTTGTGGCTGTAATAAAATGGACAAATTAATTGTGCCTATCTCTACATTTCGGTTATGTCAAATCTTAGTACGGAACGCTTTTTCGATATCATGCTGACCTACTTAAAGTAGGTGAAGAAAATAGTTTAATAAAATGGTGTACTTGATGGGTAACTTTTTAAAAACTACATAACATCACGCCTGTATTACCCGAAGATGTAGGCAGAGGTAAATATCACCCACTTTTCGCCGGGTATGTATAGGTCCCAAACGTAATAGGAGGCGAGCCTTTTACCGTTTAATGGGCACAATTCCAAACTTTCACCTGCAACTAAGTTTCTATTAGTATTTGAGAAAATTATTTGCTCGACTGAATCGAAGCGGGGACCTCGCGGTTATCAAGATAACGCTTACTACTGGGCCACCGAGGCAATTTCTACTTAAAAACTCTTCGTTATTTTGTAGTAACCTTTCTATCTACTTACATACCTAATAGCATACTTATCAATCCTATAGTACCATTCATTTGGAAACTGAACCATAACTAGTGTTAAAACTAAGTTTTAATTCACGTTACACTTCAGACGCTCGGCAGATAAAACAGAAAAAAATGTGTACAGTGCTTCAAATCAGCGCCATCTCTGAATTTACATTTAATAGATTACGATTTTAATAATTATGTCAACACGCACCAGACCGCCTTGAAGACCTTCGGTCCAAAAAATACCATTATTAAGCAATTATAACAACTAGGGCAACAAAGGTTATAGGAACTAATTACTGGAATTGTACATTATGCTACCCAATAATTATGTTGTATGTTAGTATAACTAGCAAGTCTATACATATTTATTACCAGCGATATTCGTGTGTTATGTGAGAACAGCTCATTAGCATAAGAACATAAACCATTATAATATAGCTCGATAAGGAGTTCCATTATTGAACTATATTATAAAGATTTTAATGATTTAATTGTTATAGAATAGGCATGGGCGTTTCCGGATTTTTTTACAAACCGATACAAATCCGATTTCAGATTTTGAAAACGATTTCAAAAACCGTTTTTAGAAATCGATTTCAGTACTATTACACATTAAGAAAAATAATGGTAAAAATAGTATAATTATATTACGAAATCCAACTCTGAGTCAAACAAAACTCAATTTTTCAAAATAAACATCAAATAGTTGCAATCTGAATTAGATCTTATCGCCTCGTTTTCAATGTGCAATTCATAAAACCGTCAACAATTCAAATCATCCATAACAATTCGCTTGCTTCGCGATGATTTGCTTCATCACTTTTCTCTTTCGATGGATCACTAAGTTAGAAAGAAAAGGAAATGAAATTCGCTCTCTCTCATTCTAACTAAGTAGTCGTACGTTAGAGTGATAGAGACCGAATGAATATCAAAACTATCGAAAACGTAAGCTTTAGACAGATTTCATTTGCAGTTTGGTTTAAAACTAAACTCACAATTCGGTTTGGTTCGAATTTGAAATGCGTTTTCTAAAAACGGTTTTCTCATATTGGAAAATCGATGCGATTTGATTTCTGACTGCAATCGGATTTCAGTTTCATTTTGATATATCTGTCTCATGCCTATAATAGAAACGTTAAACGCTGTAAGGCGCTAAAACGTCTTGCAATAGCGTTGCGCTAAAGCACTGCTATTGCTGTGTTGTACATAAATGTTTAGACTTGTGAAACCGTTCCAGCGCAACTAGCCCATGAAATGTTAGTAGAACATATTTTGCTGAATTAATTGCAGATTCTCCGTTGTAGCGGTTGCATTTTTGTAGTGTTTCAAACACAGTTTCGAATAGCTGAAGTGTCGCGGTCCAGCGCCTCTTGCTTTACCATTTTCAACCGGCTTTTTCCACCGGATTTCCTATGTAGTTTGTTTCAGTTAGCACCAACACTGCGTGAAAATTTTGTTGTACTATTTGGGATGGCTCTAGAATAAACAATGTAGAACCAACATAATACTTATCATATTTTAAATGGATTCATATGTTAAAAGAAGTTTTGTTTCATTTAAAATAAATTAAATAACATCAACGAAATTAATTAAAACCTTTAAACGAATTTAAATTAGGTAGGTACCTACTAAAAAAGTATAGATTAGGTTTAGGTTAGGCACCTACTTCATTTATTCGTTGCTTAACAGTAAATTAATAAAAAAAAATTATATATAAATATACATTAACTATAAAATTCATTCCTGCTGGGATTAAATTGTTATTATTAAAATGGCTTAATTGTGATGAGCTCAAAATATTTAACTACTTAGATATTCCTGTTTCTGATTTAGCTCATCTACAAACGGATGCAACTTTTTTCCTTTCCTCTCTCCTCGCACTTTGTAAACACACTTCCAATAGTCAGACTTAAACATTATTCCGCATTAATATAATTTTATTTAAATTTAAAATTGTGGCAGTTTTTTGTTCTCGTAGTGAGGTCAAAGATATGCAAATTTAAGATGGGAGCACTGCTGCGGAATTAAAAAGTGGCCACGATAAGAGCAAGTGTACTTGAGATAAGCGACAAGATTGGGCGCTGGCGCGGCGCTGGCATATCTACTGTTCATTAGTTTTTCACTTTTAATATCTTTTCATATTTTCATTTTTATTGAAAGCGTTTTGTTGTTAAAATAATAATAATAAAGCCTTTTTTTCATGCATATCTACAATTGTTTAACAAACACACATATATTAAATATTAGATTTGAAATAAATTAATTTAACGTGCATAATTACTACAGATAATTCATAATAATTCGATTTTTATAATTATTTTTTCTGAATTTATATTATTATAATTAATATTAATTTAGATTTAATTAGATGTCAATATAAGTTAATAAAACACTGTGACAATCGATAAAAAATGATTAGGTACCTATAAAAACTGGAGGATTATGGTTTACTACTCTTTTACGAAAAACTTCGAACTCATAAGTGCCCACGAACGCTTTTCATAAACACGACATTATCTGTATGTTTTAAGCAACCCAGGTAAACAGAATCCGATTTCAAATAGTTTTTGTATTTTTTTTAACTCTTCTTTACTAAAACCTGGAACAAAATATAATTATCCATTCCGGAGCAGTCGTTTCAAGTGTCCTTGGGTAATAGGGCTTCATTTCTATAAATAAAAGATTTTAAAATACAAACCCCTCTAGGTGGACTGTCTTAATCTTTAATATTCAAAGAGCAGCAAGCACTTGTTACTAACAAGTAGGCTTACGTTGCTTTTAAAGAAAGTAAATAATTTTTTTGTAAAATAAATTACAATTATCTGAAGCTCTATAAAGTTACAACACTGCTCAGTGAAATCAGGTACGCAATTTTGTACTGCTGCCCTTTTCTGCCGTAAATATTTAATAAGATCGCTAAACGCTTCTTAAACAAATTAATTGGCGTAAAAAATGAGTTTCTAAAGCACTAGATCGTAGAGATCACCTTGACAGCGACCTTATCTGTGAGCTCTTTACATTTAAAATAGATTTATTAAAATTTTATTTGCCTACAAAGTTATATACGACGTTATAGACCTTTACGGTTAGTGAAGCTGAAGTGGCACTGAGTTAGCCATTTATATATATGCCGAAGAACCGATAACCGTAGTATTGTCTTAGATTTACGCGAATATCACACATTGAAATAAAACTACTTTTTAACGGATTTTATCGCGGTTTATTTTAGATTTTTGATCCCGACGTTTCAAAGTCTTTTCAGACTTCATGTTCACGGGTGGACTGAGATATTTGACGTCCAAAAATATTAATCACAATTATTACTGACTACCTTCAAACATTAATATTTAAGTTGCGTTCCGATTTAAGCAAACTGAGCTCACAGTGTCTTGAATTCTGAGTTGATTTTGCTTGGGTTTTGGTACAAGTAAATTAAGCACTGGGTCCCAAGCTGGTGGTATATTCCAACCATTTTCTCTGTTAAAATTAGGATGTTTTTTAATTTCAATAGCTTCGCGGATCATTCTTGGTAGGAACCGGTTTTCTTTGACAAGGACCTGTGTTTTATCAAATCTCAAGTAATGGTTGGGGCCTTTTTGAGTATGTTCACACACTGCAGATTTCGTTGAGCGTTGATGTTTAACATCAGCTATGTGTTCTTTTACGCGGGTCCCTATACTTCTTTTTGTTTGTCCTATATATGAGAGTCCACACTCACAGTCAATTTTATAAACACCCGCATCTTGTAGAGGGACTTGACACTTGACAGATGGTAAAAATTGACTTATCTTGGTTTTTGGCTTGAAGTAAGTATTTATAGAAGCCCGCTTAAGGATATAGCCAATCTTGTCGGTCACTCCTCTTATATAAGGAAGAATTGCAGGTTGCCTTTCAACTGTAGCTGGTTTTACACGTGATCTGCGGCGACGCGGTGCTCGGAGCTTGTTGTCATGCAATACTTGCTTGATGTACTTAAGCTCTGCGTCAAGATGTTCATCATCACAGATCCCGTGTGCTCTCTGAAACAAAGTTTTGCCCACGGTAGCTAACTGTTTAGGATGGTGGTGCGAATCACCGTTTAGATACCTATTTGTATGTGTTGGTTTTCTATAAACTGTATGACCTAAGGTATTGTTAGGATTCCTGGTTATAAGGATATCTAGAAAAGCTAAGGTGTTATTTGCCTCCAACTCCATTGTGAATTGAATGTTGTTGTTAATGGAGTTGAGGTGGTTGAGGAAAGTAGATACACTGTCTTTTGGTAAGATGGTAAAAGTATCGTCTACGTACCGTTTATAAAAAGATGGTATGATGGGAGCTGTATTCAGGGCCCGCGCCTCGAAGTCTTCCATGTAAATATCGGCGACAACGGGGGAAACTGGAGAACCCATAGCTACTCCATCCAGCTGGACGTACTATTTTTGGTCCCACAGTAGATAACCACTGGTTAGACAATGCTTTAAAATGTCTGCATATTCCTCAGGCATATCATTTTCTAAGAGTTTCCTTCTAGTGATTTCAATGCAGTCATTAACAGGTAGACAAGTAAATAATGACTGAACATCAAAACTAACCATAGTTTCATTGTCAGCAAGCTGAAGGTGTTTTAACTCACTAACAAAATGGTAGGAATCCTTGACATGTGCTCTCGAGTGTCCTCTGAGTGGTGAGAGTACTTTCGCTAGGTGTTGAGCCAATCTGTAGGTTGGAGTGTCGATTTGGCTCACTATTGGACGTAGCGGTGAGTTATGTTTGTGTATTTTAGGTAGGCCATACAGTTTAGGAGGCTTAGCACATGATGGTAGTAAGTTTACGTTCAGACCTTCTAGTTTTCCGGAGTATTTCTTTATAATGTCACTTGTTTGTTTTAATATTTTGTTAGTAGGGTCAGTTTTGACCTGTTTATATGTACTTTCGTCCGATAATAGGTCTTCAATTTTTTGTTTATAGTCTGACGTATCCATCACAACCGTAGCGTTACCTTTATCAGCACGGAGAACAGTTAATTCTGGCCTAGTTCGCAAGTTTTTTAATGCTAAGTATTCATCTCTGCTAAGATTTGATTTGGGAGCCCTAGATCGCCTCAGAACCGATGAGATATCTTGGCGAAGGGCCTCCATATCATCTCTCTTCAGGTTATTTTTAATTAGGCAGCTCTCGACATCACTGATAATGGCTTCGTACGGGATTTTCCTTGGTGCTATACTAAAAACCAAGATAAGTCAATTTTTACCATCTGTCAAGTGTCAAGTCCCTCTACAAGATGCGGGTGTTTATAAAATTGACTGTGAGTGTGGACTCTCATATATAGGACAAACAAAAAGAAGTATAGGGACCCGCGTAAAAGAACACATAGCTGATGTTAAACATCAACGCTCAACGAAATCTGCAGTGTGTGAACATACTCAAAAAGGCCCCAACCATTACTTGAGATTTGATAAAACACAGGTCCTTGTCAAAGAAAACCGGTTCCTACCAAGAATGATCCGCGAAGCTATTAAAATTAAAAAACATCCTAATTTTAACAGAGAAAATGGTTGGAATATACCACCAGCTTGGGACCCAGTGCTTAATTTACTTGTACCAAAACCCAAGCAAAATCAACTCAGAATTCAAGACACTGTGAGCTCAGTTTGCTTAAATCGGAACGCAACTTAAATATTAATGTTTGAAGGTAGTCAGTAATAATTGTGATTAATATTTTTGGACGTCAAATATCTCAGTCCACCCGTGAACATGAAGTCTGAAAAGACTTTGAAACGTCGGGATCAAAAATCTAAAATAAACCGCGATAAAATCCGTTAAAAAGTAGTTTTATTTCAACCGATAACCGCATTTGTGAGCGGGTTTTTGAGAAGAGGCCTCTCGACAAACGTAGTGTAAGATGCTGCTGATGGAAGACGATTTGCGAAAGGTCACCTGCATGCTGATACGACAAGCTCTTCAGCCTGTCGTATCAGCATGCAGGTCTTTGTCCAGTCTTCACAAGGTGACATGATGCATATGTCCAGCAGCGGGATGCATTATGCCGATGATAATGATGGTATCGTTTAATAGTTGGTATAGTCCATTGTTGATGTAGGCTTGGCAAAAATTTTAGATGACAGTTATCTGGTCCATCGAGTCGGATAGATTAATTATGCCGTAAATTTTGTAAGCTTGTAACAAATCCAACAATTATCCTTCCACCTTTACTCATTCCTGGCCACTCTTATGTACGTTTTTTTTTTAATTTATAATTTCTGAATTCAAAATTATTTCTATTAATTTGATATATCAATATATACGAGCGGTTTGGATTTGAACTTGAAACCTAATGGACCTATAACGGACCTATCTCGTGTCCTTACTTTTTTTCTAATGTCTTTGTTTCTCCAAAGTTAATTCTATATTCTATGTTTATTTCTACTGCAAGTCTACCTACTCTCTTTCTGCGGGTCTAAGATACTACCCTCTACCGTCACAAGCTAAATGTCTGTCACTGTCTAAAGAATCGTATGAATTTTAGCGTCTTATTTACTTGCTTTGAAATAAATTCATGTTAAGAAGGTTTCCAATATTTAAAGGAGGATTAAGGATCAAATAAATTACTCTCAGAAATACTAATTTATTTCTAAACAAACAAAAACATTGAGGTCACAGTAAATGATTTCTGAGAAAAGCAATCTCACCTCCTACGTAAAATGTAATAACTTTTGGGGAAAGCTTTCAATTATGAACTACTTCTTTAAGTACCTATACATTTATTTGAGAATATAATTATGTTTTAACACGATAAAATTCATCTTAATTTCAATAAAGATGGCGTCTTTGATGGTAGGTATTTGGACGATTTAACTAGGACGTGGCGCAGCATTATAATAATAAATTTATCCCATGATCAGTAATAGACCATGGTCACTAAAGGACCGACAGCTTAACATACTCGCTTAGTCACATAGATGTCAAAATTCCTTCCTAACTTCGGACTAGTGTGGAGAGTTATAAAAGTCAGAAAACTGTATTTGGGCAGATATTCGAACCATGAATCTCAACGGCTTGAGGCGAACATGCTATCCTATGAATATGAAACCGTCAATAGGTCATAGCAGTCAGAATAGGATAGAATCTGTAGAAATTAAACAAATTAAATGTTTATTTCTCACCAACAACCCTGAAGTCACATTATTTTTTATCCTTTTACTAATAAATGTGATTATGAATCGCTGGTGCCTATATTAAGTAAAACTAATCTGTGTAAAAGTTCACCAGGTATCCACTCGGCAGCTGATGCCGATGCAAAGTATTAGTCAAAACTTCTGACTATTGTCAATAGTTAGGTAACATGTCCACCCGTGACCATGAAGTCTGGAAAGACTTTGAAACGTCGGGAGTTAAAATCTAAAATAAACCGCGATAAAATCCGCAATAAAATAGTTTATTTCAAGATAAGCGAGTAATATGAACGAATATGTAACCACCGAGAATCAAAACAATTATTCCTCGAATTTACGGTTTTCAGTCAGACCTCTAGGAATAACAAAAGGTAAACCTAATAACAAAAAACCTGATTCTAACCTAAATTAATCTTTGTTTCTTTGCTCAGTTAATACATTCAATTCATCAGCAGAGTATTGAAACATTTCCATTGTAAAGCAACATTTTTCCAATACAAAGAAAATCGTTTAGTTTTGTTTGTTTCGTTTCCCGTTGAATGAATATTTAGTGTTACTCAGTATACTTGAGTTTAATAAGGTATCTAAAGTAACCTTATTACGTACTAACGACCCGTCCCCGGCTTCACGTGGGTGCAATGAGATGAGTAACCGCTGCAGGTAAGCGAGATTTTTAACAGAATTCGCGTTTTGGCAGATAAATTGACGCAGCGCCCTTCAACTATAGATGGAGCAACAATGCGTGAGATTGCTGTCAGCAGCTGGGTACGACTTACCGAAGACTGTGTGAAATGGCGGTATTGGGACAGGCATATCACACAAAGATTCAAACCGATGGACCCTAGATTTTTAAGCTGAAACCAATACTATGAACTGCTATGTGGTTTTGGCAAAAATGCAAAATTAGATAAAGAATATTAATGTTCTACAACACATTTTATTTCAATAAAGATATACAATGGGTAACTTAATAATAAAATAAATAAACTATATACTATTATAACACAAAATGTCCAGACACAGTGGATCTTCTTCGCTTCAGGTATTTTAAACTTAAAAATAGTACCTACGTAGGTACTTATCTGTGCGAAATTAAATCTTACGTAAGTTTTAGTGCAGAGAAAATGTATGTAGGTAGGTATCAAGAAAGAGCTAATGAGATTCTGTAGCTTACTTTGTATTTTAAGTAGAACACAGTACATGCGCTGCAGCGGTGGCAACTCCCAGAGTGACTGTAGTGTGAGAGTGGATTTAGTACAATTATACAGCCTTAAAACATAGGTGATTCATCCTAATCCTAAACTTTGAAAACCTAAGAGAGGTAGAGCACAGAGACTTTCGTGAGTGCTATGATAACATCGATGTTTTATCGTTGTTGTGTATTTGTAAATGGAGTAACAAAATGGGGTTAATGAGAGCTGTCGTCTAAAGCTGGAGGATACCTGAGGAATGACGTTTTACTGGATTTTAAGAGCATCGTAAAACGATGGATCACTCTGGATTAGATCAAAATAAGGGATTGGGTTTATAGGTTGATTTAGAAGAAGAATATTGGCATCCGTATAGTAGGATTACTTGTATACAACATATCTATATCTACACTAAACATATAAAAAAAAAATTTGTTTCTACCAATATAACTCAAAAACTACTGAACCGATTTTAAATTTCTTTCACTATAAGAAAGCTACATTTATAATGAATAATAAAGGCTTTATTTTATATTAAAAAAAATTAAGAATTTAAGTAAAGTAATAAAAATGATCTACGTTTATTTGTTCCAAACAACCGCTGGGTAAACTCTTTTAGTTCCGTAGAACATTACGTAAATAAAAACATAATAAAAGCTTTACCCAAAAGCCTTGGTACACACAATTTACTCAAAAGTTTTGTCATAAACCACAAATAAACAGAGTTAAATCAGCTTTCCTCTCTGTGGTAACTGCCTAGCTATGGATCATAACAGCAGGCGACACTTACAGCGATTTTGTATCTCTTATACGCACGTCTTTAATGGGACAAAACTTTTTTTTTAATTACTATAACTTTTCTATTTAAAAAGCACCATTTGTGAATCTACTGAATAATTACCTTTTATTCTATTTTTTTTTTCTAACCATAAATTAGTTTTAGTACAATTCTTTACCGACACTGTTGGATGTGGTGACATTATTTCAGTCGAATAATCATCAACAAATGACGACAAAATAAAAGGTTACTTACTATCTTTGTTCTAATCTGGTGTTTCAAATACATTTAACGCATATTATATTTTTGTATATTAATAGAAATTGCACAACAATTGTAGGTACGGATGACTATAGAAATGGCGATAAGGCAAATTATGAAATTTTTGTTTCATAAACCACAAAGGCAAAAGTCAGAACTATTACTAAAAATTATCAGGAACTCGACGGAATGCGATAAGATCTCTAATTTTTTTGACCTGCTGGTCAATCTGCTAAGTTCAATATGGCAAATAAGCAATCAATTACAAAATCGCTACTCGCTCCACTTGCTTATGTACCTTGGTAGTGAAGTAAAGTTTTGAAGCACACTCAGCGACAAATTGGACTCTCCCGGTTTGAAATTAGTTGAAATACCTCTGTATACCTTTGTGGTATTATCATACCGTATCATACAAGTTTTAATTAATGCGAAACTAAAACATATTACATACTATGAGATATTAGTTATACAAAAGCTGACATAAAAATAAACTCAAAATATTTTGATTAAACTAATTAACTGCTACAAAGTATCTGCAATGTGGAATCTAGTGTAGAAGTTAACTCAATCTCACTATTTGAAAATCGAAAATTCAAAATTTTACGGCCACGGAAGACATCAACCGTTCGGTTTCACTGAAGCAATTTCGAAAGTTTAAAATTTATCGTCATTACGATATGTGACATTAAAATTTTTCCAACTCTAGTTCGTAACCTAAATGTGTAAGGGTGCACTGTACAAAATGAATACTTATTTATACCCAAATAAATGTTCAAAATCATTCTCAACAGTTCAAACATAAAGCTAACAGAATTTCGTAACAGAATTTGAATTCCACTGCCTCAAAGTTAGTAAAGGATCGTCGATTATATAGGTCATTATAAAGGTCGGGCAAAGTTTTAATGAGAAGAAGTAGCCCTATCATCGCTGACAGATAAGAGAGGTAATCCTTGGCTAATTGATTCACGAACCGGCGACTCATGCCCTTCAATATCTGCTATTGTCAGAGCTCCTATCGATTTCAATACTGTTACAATATCGTCTCTGGAGAGAAATCTGTTATTAGATACACGTATAACAATCGACAAACTTGTAACCAAGTATTACAAGATGATACCCTCATTAGAATGTTTGTTGGGTAAAATTGTTTGATAGATACCTTACAGAAAAAACAGAAAGTAAGTATACCAACGTAAAAGATCTACTAGGACTGTTCCTGAAAATAACCTAGCTGTCGATACGTCATCATTACGCTAAATATTACCCTTTGGGACATCAAGGTAAGAAAACCAAGCCTACTTTAATCTATAAATTTAGTTGCTTTGCTTGAGAAATCCACTCAGAAAAGGACCCAGTTAAAAACACTACACAAACAATAACACTCTTAACATCGATTGTTACTTTGTGCAAAATAGTATCTTCAAAAGGCAACTGTCCAGAAGCCGGCAATAAAAGTGTCACAGGCTAACCCATCAATTACAAGGAACATAAGCCTCACGGACACTCAATTCTGTTAGAATGGCACCGACAAGAATCCACTACAATCCATAAAGTACTTGACTTATTGAGCCAGAATAAACTTACGAGTTCCTAAATAAATTCTAGAGAAGCTAAGCAATTTCGATCACTAAAATAAAAGTAGATAATAGAAAAAGTAATAAAAGAATCAAATTTCCTTTTACGTTTAGTGGATAAATATGTTTTATTAGAAATGAAACTGAACCATTTTACTTTAAAATACTTTATTTGTTATTGAATGTGCGAAGTCACGTCCAGCTCAATAAAATAACAGGATACTGTTATTATCCCAATGAAGTTACTCTGAATCCCAATATCCTTTCATGACTCTCATTGTAATAAAGTATGAATCCATTTCTAGACTGCATTTTATAGATATTTCATTTTGTCGTAATTATGAACAATTATCACATCACATTTTGAGGGAGTCTTTGGCAAAGTGAACGTAGGTTAGGTACCATTATAGGCGGGTATATCATCACAATCTTGTTGGAACCGGTGCTAATTTCTGTGCGTTATGACGATTTTGCAATCGTTGTTTCTCCAGAGTCATTATTATCTTTTCGTTATTCTATGCTGTTTTTGCTTCTCCCGCTTTGCTTGAAGTAAAGTGGTCACTTAAATTAAAGTTTGCGCGGCGTCCAAAATAGATTAGGTGTTCCGGAAATTGCTGGATTTCAAAACTCTACCCTATTCATGCGTGTGGAAATGGATGCTGCTTTACATGAGTAACAGTGCCAAAATTGTGGTGGTGGGTTAAATACTATCCTATCCTATCCTATCCTATCCTATCCTATCCTATCCTACTAATATTATAAATGCGAAAGTAAGTGTGTGTGTGTGTGAAGGTTTGTTACCGCGTATCTCCATAACCGCTCAACCGATTTTATTGAAATTTGAAATGTAGGTAGTGTATACCCTAGAATCGGACATAGGCTAACAATATTTTCAAAAATCATCCCCTAAGAGGGTTAAATAGAGGGGTGAAGTTTGTATGCAACTTTTTATTCCTTGGTCCTATTCATTTAAAATTCGGTACACATAAACCTTAAGACAAATAATGAGATACGGGTTTTTTATTTTTCCATAATTACCCCCATGGGGTGTGGAAAATGAGTTTTATTGGTAAAAATTAAAGTTTCTCTGGATCTGTATAGTCTCAAGTCCGATTCACTCCAAATTTGGCACACATATACCTTATAAAAAATCATGAAACACGTGTTTTTTATTTTTCCAAAACTACCCCCTGTGGGGGTGTTAAATGAGGTTATTTGGAAAAATTAAATATTCCATAACTGTTTAGTCCTTGGTCCGATTTCCTTCAAATTTGGTATAAATAAAGCTCAAAACAAATAATGAAACACGTGTTTTTTATTTTTTCAATTTTTTCTATTTTCATCCTAATACTAAGCGGGCAAAGCCTGAGAAATTATTCTGAGGGTGATTTTCTTCAAAGTTGATATCATAACTCCTTCGTAATTTTGATCTAAATTACTTTTTATTTTGACACAATGACATGTTAAAGTCAATGCCACGAATAGAATTCGAAATTTAAATTTCATTTCTTATAAGTATGGTCTAAGAGCCGTAGTATTTTTAAGAAACGCCTATTGATTTATGGATATACTTATGGGCGCTTGACGATTTCAAAATGTTGCTTACACTCCTACACTACTGAACTAATTTGTATGGAGATTGTTCGAGACCCGGGAAAGGATAGTTTTATCCGACTGCGAAAAAAGGGATTAATGGTCTAGCGCGATAACCAACATCCGCGGGCGAAGCCGCGGGCGGAAAACTAGTTAAAAATAATTCAAATATTCAAATGCTTTAAAAAATTCATGGACACAATTGAAAACTTTCAATAGAAATAGACAACAATCGATTTTTAGCAAAACAAATGCTATTCCATTTGGGTATCTTTGTTGAACATACTATACAAAGTCCCGGCCAGTGCACAAAGCGACTCCGGTCGGTTGGAAATTTATCACGACCCTAGAAGTGTAGACCGTGTTTATATATTTTTTTTCTTTTAGGATGCTCTCGGGTCTCGTTTAGGCGAGTAATTGGGACAGCGCAATGTCCTGCACATTCATACTTCCCTGGTAACGACGTGCAAATATGCTGCCTTCGCTAATGTGATTATGGCCAGCTTCCCTGGGAATTTTAACACACATTTTTGGTCTGATTACAAAACGACTGTCAGGTATTTCGTTTCATTATAAGATTTATATCTCAATTTAAATTGTGATTAGGAAATCTTTTCGGTGTAAACCTTTTGAGTTACAACACACATAAGAAGAACATTTTATAAAATGAAATTATTTTATGTGGTTTACAGCCTAAGACATCTATTAAATCTCTCCGAGTAAAGCAAACCCTCGCTGCATCTTTTGCCTGTTTTTCTCTTTCTCCGTCTCTACAAATAACATACCTTTTTATTTGTATGTATGTCTTAAAATTCAAGAAGCAAGTATGTGCGGAGCCTGTATAAACTTAATTGTATAAAAAATCGTTCTCGACTAGTTCCTCAACCGCATAGTTTTTCATATAATTTTCATTTTAAGCTACTCTGTTTTTACTTAAATGAATGACATACAAACTGTTATATAAGTATATTATGTAGGAAGTTCGTAACTCTGATAACTTGGCACTTGAATAGCACCAAACTTGATCTAGATTTCTCAAGTTAACCCACGCTTGTGCAATCTACATAAATATGTACGTTATGTACCCACGCAGTTCCAATATTTCACAGAACGGTACAATAACGCCATTCCTCGGATCTATATGCCAAAGGCTCTCTTATATCCTCGTTCAACAAAATTATGGATTTATGCTTCTCCTAGATGCCAAATTATTTACGTGATATATAAAAGCCCTGAATATACACGTTTTGAGAAAATTCTTAGATTGAAGACGAAATAAAATTACGTGAGAGTATGAGATTATTTATAACATAACCTTCTTTGCCTTACAGCGTTTCTTTAGAAGTATCAAAAGAAAGTACTTAGGTATACACAATATTTTTAAAAAGGTTTTACTTTAGAGATAACATTTATATTATGTTAAAAGATACGAGTGTAGACATCCGTGAAATGAAAAGTGTGTTTATGATGTTATACGAATGCGAATATTTAGTATTTATAAGAATTGAATAAGCTGAAAAAACTGTTTGTCTGAATTTTGTTAGAAATTAGAATCTGATTTCTTTTGCAAAACTTAAAATATATAACCTCTAGGTGAGCTAGTTTCCATGAGGAGACATATAGTTATTCCCACAAAATCTTGTAATTGCTGCAATGAAAGAAATACGGCTTAAGTATTTAATTATATATCAGTCCAACCAATTATATCGAAATGAAATAGATATCAAACCATTTGCTATACAATCGGGATCACAATGATCCGAGCAGGATGTACCCGGCTCGTGATGAGGCCGCCCGGGTGAATACTGATGAGTTGACCCGGGTTGATATTAATCGCTTGATTTAATATAATCTACTTGATATAGGAAACTTTCGTAATTTGGGACTAGATGATTTTTTATCCGTGTTTGTTTGGAGATTATTAAATTAAAACAATTTTATAATTAGGTGACGCATGAAGCACCTTTTGGGGGCTGAGTCACCTTCGTCCATGGGTGTACACTTTTAATTGAATCCCCACACGTGGTCCCCGGGTAGTGAAAATCAGGTGACAATCAACTGGTGGTAGGCTTCGGCCGTGGTTAGTGCCCACCCACCAGACCAAGCAACACCGCCAAGCGGCCTTCGTAATCACGAGTAAATCGGTATACTGGGCTGGCGCGTGTCATCGTTGCTTAACATCAGGCAAGTTATAGTCAAGCGCCAGCCTATCGAGGAATAAAAAAAGCATTGTAAAAAGACCTCACAGATCACTGTGCTCTGGACAAATGTACTGTTTATGTCTTTATTCCGTGTATGACTGTTATTAAACGATTTCGAAATAAAAAGAGGAGGTTCTATGTTCCTCTGTATGAATGATTTTTTATATATCCACCGATTACTTCGCCAATCGTAGGCCGACTTTGAAATTTCCTTTTTGTTTTTAAGAGATACCTACTCCCAAATTAGTTCCATTGATTTTTTTTGATGATGGAATTTGGAGATATAGGAAAGTACTCGTCTTAGAATCACAGTACGACCGTCGCGACAAGTAGTATTGCTTTATTTATACGTGCAGTCGATGGTATATAATCGAAATCCTGTACAATGCGAGACTAGCTTATACTGTAAATTTATAGCTTAATGTGTACTGTACAATATTACCCATCATACAATATTTACTAAAAGACTAGACAGACCCAGCGTGAAATATGTTTAAGTGACAGCTTATTTCAGAACATATCTTTCAGCTCTATGTTGTCACTTTTAAGCGGTACATTTGAATAACAGAGCAAATTAGTAGGTACCTACAAGCTAGCTTACAATAACTCTAAATTGTCTTCAAGTTTTCAAGGTTTACAAATTATTTTAATACAAATTTGCGTTCATCTTAAGATACAATTAATGGTCATTAGTTAACTCAAGCCTAACGACCAGTTAGTCGGTTTCTCTAACTTAATTAAACACAATAAACGATGGATTTTATCTAAATAATGTTATTACTGCATGATATTTCTATCAAAGATTTAGATAAGTTTAAATATTGTAGTAAGTACTTAAATAGGTACTCCAATAACATAATCATGAAATGAAACCGTAGATGCTTTATGTATCATTTACGTGAACCAAAAATGGTTTAGGTATAATGCCTTAATTCTAAGTTGAATTGAACTGTAACGTTTAAATTTTAATAAATCAATAAGAAAAAATAAATAACTCCTACATAATAAAAATATAATTTTTTCAATTTATTTTCTTAGACATCCCTGACTTTTAACCGCCAATTGTCATTCATCTGTCACATCTTTTATTAGTTCAAAGAAAGTTCAGAAAAACAGCAATCAGGGTTGCGCGACACGAAATTTTTGCAAAAATTTTGCACATCCAAGTTTGTATCAAAATATGTATAATGCAAATTTCTGACTTCATATAGTCATTAGACATTATAATTGACTATATGAAGTTAGTAATTTTAACAGAATAAAATAGAGCTACAATACTTGTTCCGCTATACTTGACATACAGCCTGAACAGAAAAGGCTATAGGTACTATATTTAAAACCAAACATTCTTTTTTTTCTTCGATAGGCTGGCGCTTGACTACAGCTTGCCTGATGTTAAGCAATGATATAATTTACGATTGAACGCGCCAGCCCAGTATACCGATTCACTCGTGATTACGAATCATTAACGGTGAGAAGGTGGCAGTAGAATAAGCCTCAATATAGTTAGAAACCTTAAAGGAGTAACAATTCCAACCCACCTTCTCTGCATGGTGTCACCAGATATCGCATTCTTCAGATAATAACCTGCATAGTATAGCCTTTCCTATTCAGGTTGTATGTTAGGTAAAGCGGAATAAGAACTGTAGCTCTACTTTATGCCGAGCCGCCGCTGTACTTGAAGGAAAGTGAATAAAACTTTCCAAATTCTCCTCCAAATTTTTCTCACTACATTAGTGTAGACAATTTTATTATTATAGATATGAATAATAACAACGCGTGTTATCAAGCTAGTTATAAGAAATCTGTCAAACTTCTATAAGCAGTATTTTTTGTAACACTACCAGATGTAACAGAAAAGCCTCCTACCGTTTTAAGTGTCGTAATATACTATACAAACGCTAATATATTTCCTTCAACAAATACAGACCCAAATAAAGGGTATATGGGTTACAAGCCATTAACTCTGTTCCTTTGTTCTCTATACAAGACCGAAACGAGCCACATTTGTGAGATAAAACTTCTTGAATTACCTCAATATAATAAAGCTTTTATTCACTCACAACTCTAACATATTCGGTAAAAAATGAAACATATTTTTTGGTTGTTATATCACCCTTATATACTACTACTAGCTTTCCGACAGCGGCTTCGCCCGCGTGTATATCGGTTATCGCGCCAAAATCTTTTTGCGCAGTGGGATAAAAACTATCCTATGTCCTTTCTCGGGTCTCAAACTACCTCCATACCCAATTTCATCCAAATCGGTTCTGTAGTTTAGGCGTGAAAGCGTAACAGACAGACAGACAGAGTTACTTTCGCATTTATAATATTAAGTAGGGATTACAGAATTACTATAAATGTTATGACTGTAGTAAATAAAATAAGAGTTTTTAGAATTTTTCTTCTACTGAGTACTTTTTTAAGAATAGATTTTTGCATTGCTAGGTATTTATGTCACCCCGAGTCTAAGACGCAGTTTACCAGTTGCTGAAGAGTTTCAAATAGATTGTTTACGAGTTTTGTCTCTTCTCAATTTATGTCCAGTGACAAAGACAAAAGTTGTGAATTCTATCCGACACTTTTCAGTCACTGGTGTTACTGGCACTAAGAGTACTTTATTTAACCCCTTTTGGGGCGGAGTCACCTTCGTCCTTGGGAGTGCACCTTTTATCTGAATCTCCACACGTGGTCTCCGGGTGATGCAAATCAGGTTACAATCAATCAACTGGTAATTATGTTTACTGGTAATTAACTGGTAGGCTTCGGCCGTGGTTAGTGACCACCCACCAGACAAAACCACATCGACAAGCGGCCTTGCCGTGTTCCAGCGCAATGTCTGGTGACACCATTTAAGAGGGTGGGTCGTAATTTTTGGACCTTTATCGTTTCGAACCATATGCAGCCACATTCCATTGGCACCTTCCCACCGAAAATTATTCCTAATCACGCGTGAATTGGGTATATGGCGGGCGCGTCCCATCATAGACTACATCATTGCTTAACATGAGACAAGTTATAGTCAAGCGCAAGCCTAGTACCATAGAATAATTATTACAGAATAAAAATATAAAACCCCTGACCTAATTAGTAACTATCTTAATCATATCAGTCCATTCGTTTAAGTTTTTTAAGTGCTACATGCCACAAATTTGTGCATACTACATACATAGGTACGTCAATCTATCGGTCGACATTGGTAAACTGATAACCATCCTCCTTTTTGTCAGGTGGTAACTAAAAATTTAATTTAATATTTCAACCAACTTCAGGAGGAGGTTCTCAATTCGATCAGTATATTTTTTTTGTGTATGTACACCGATTAAGCTGACATTTATCCTTAATTTTTTATCTAAAAGCACTCCTGACTACTAATTGACCTTTTAAACAAATAATCATAATTGGTTCATCCGTTCGGGAGCTACGTATCAAATCAAATCAAAATATGCTTTATTTATTTTGAGACGCAAGTCTACTTAAAAATAATTTAATTTCTTTTCCTACCGTGCAGTAAATGACTGGCAACTACTGAGAAACATTGCCAAAAAACTCAGTAGGCTTTTTTTACAAGGCCAGAGACACAGAACACAGATAAACACAGAAACGTCAAAGTTATAACACACCGTTGTTTTAGCGTCAGGAGTTAAAAATGATACGGGAACGAAGTTATGATTGTGCTCCAAATCGGATTATTTTAAATCGTATCTCAAACAAACACGTAATATCAGTATGCCACGATATGAGGAAGTTCGGAGAGTTATATCATCTGCTTTTTTCCCCAACAGATTAATTTCATTGTTATTAAATGATTTTCTTATATTTATCTTTACTTTTAGTATTCACTCCACTTCAACCCTTTTTAGTGTTCCACTCAACTATCTTACGAGTTAAGAGAGTTTAGGCCTTAATCTACACACGATGGCCAAGTGCGGGTTGGTGGATGTCACATGTCCTCGAATTATTAGTTCTTAGATATGCCGGTTTCATCAGCCTGTTCTAGTCCACTTCTGAACTTAGGACTCTCCTGAAACACGCCACTGAGCACATTCCGCGGTTTTTTTCAACCAGTTCTTGGTGGCCGCCCTGCTGAGATTGTCACTTCATTTAGTCTGAGGGCGTCCTACGCGTCGTTCAGTACTCTTAGTATCTACGAGTTGTCAATACGAAAGCTTTGTTGCATTTTTAATTATTATCCTAACACGTTAGTACATGTCAGTTTAAATATACAAACTATTTTACCTATTCCGTTGCCAATCCATTTTATTCTATTACTAGCAATTCTATTTTCTTTTTAACTAGTGTTTTGAACAAAACAAATGAATTTGAAAACTCATTTTGACTCGTTTAAGATACCTAGTATTCGAAAACTTGTTTCACAATGTTAAACGCGTACTAAGGGTACAGGTCGGTGGCGGTGATGTTGATCCTAAATATTTGAGCTTAATAATACAACTTAGTACTATGTAATTATGAATTTATTCAGAGTTATATGAATGGTTACATTTCAGAGGTATTTGCTAAGTCCTAATTAAACAGCCTGGTTTACCGACTAACTAAATTAACGGCACTTGTAAACAGTATTAGAACCTTAACTCTGTATGAAATTAGTGTTAGTTTACACTCTGGTTAATAGATGAACGAAATGGCATGTTGCCTGTTGCTTTCGGTCTGTTACAGGCTATAACAGGCTATAGATTAACATTGGACATAATTTCTTAAAAACATCCAATTTTTTCACATTTCCATCAACATGGGACAATCTCAAAAAATTACTCCAATTTATTATCTACTTAATTTTTTTGGACTGCAGTCATAACTCACAGCTTGGCAGTCAAGCGTTCTACTAAAATTGTTAAGCAGGAGCACGCCTCTGTTTTATCGTGATAATAAAAAGTGAAACAACAAGTCCAAGGGGTGAAACTTGAAATATGGCTCATGGAAGACAATTTTGAAGAAAGGAATATTTTACTAGTCATTGCAAATCGCTCATCTTTGCTATGACCTTTGAATTATGAAACCACTAGCTTCCGCCCGCGGCTTCGGCCGTATAGTCCCCATTTCACTCCCTTAGGGTAAAAATCCTTTCTTAGCGCACCCCTAGACTTCACATGGAACCTATGAGCCAGATTCAGTCTCTAGACCTAGTGGTTTGGGCTATGCCTTGATGTATGTCACTAATTGAAAGAAACTGACTTGATTGACATATGTCAGTGAGTTTCGCTGATATAATATGTCAGTCAATCAATTTCTTGTTGTTTATGTATATTTAGATTAACATTATTCTGTAGTTTTAAGTACCTATTGTCAGGTGACTTTTTTTGTACGTTACTGAAAGCACGTACCTACTTATCTCTTCGATTTTACAAAAAAAACCGTTATTAGTCATTTTGTGTTTCCTTTTAAATACCTCCCTTTATACCTAATTATGTTTTTCATCTTGTGAACGAAGTAACGTTACAAATAAAGTACTGTAAAAAGTATACGTCTCGACAACGTTTCAAAATGTGTGTTATTTTAGTAAATGTCTATATCAAACGAAGTCAGTTAGTAACTTGATGAAAACATCAAAGTAAGCCCCACCGCGGAGCCGCAATAATCAAGTAATATCCAACGAAAAGACAAAAGAGATATTTTATTTACAGAAACACCGCATTGTAAGCTCCCGCGACGCTCATTACCAAAAATTAGGTTAGAGTGTCTCTAGAAAAATAATAGCAGGTCCTTTATCCACTGAATATTCAACAAGATGGCTGGTCATGACACTTCGCACCCGCCACGGGGATAATTAAAAATAATTATAAACCCCGACCCGACGCGTCCCGTATATTAAATTTATAATTCAACAACACGCAGATCCGACTCCGAGATCAATCCTCACAGGAATGCAATTTCTAATAAATGAATAATAATAAAATGAAGCTGAAATCAATATGGCTGCCAGTCCGGTGGCATTTTTGAATTTCGAAGACTATTTTCTTTACTTACCTCAGAGGTTGTGGCCTTTTGGTTAAATAACAAAATGAAGCTTACCTGAAACAAAAATTAAGTAAATTAAGTACTATTACCTAATTAATTACCGACCTACTTTATTTATTTATACATAACATATAATAATATTTATTATTCTGTATCAATAAGTATTTCAAAGCTGAAGAGTTTGTTTGGTAGAACGCGCTAATTTAAGGTCCGATTTGAAAATATTTCGCACGGTTAGATCATTTATTACAGAGGAAGTGCTGTAGGCTACTTTTAATCACACTGCTAAGCATGATATAACTTATTTTTACACACGGTAATCTGATCCCAAACTAAGCAGAGCTTGTACTATGGAAACCAGATAACTGGTAATATACTACATATAATACTTTTTTTTTGAAAATATATACTTAAATATAGATAATTACACCCAGACACAAGACAAACAGACATATTTAAACAAATGTTTGTCTCAAGTGGGAATCGAACCCACGACCTTCGGCGTGAAAAGCAAGTATCTTACCGACCACGCCACTGGCCCGTCAAATGTAGGTCACGTAAGCGAAGCCGTCAGTAGAAAGCTAATTTAAATAATGATTTTCTACAGATAATACAAGTTTTAGTTGATCGCGACTATTTATAATAACTTTAGGTAGTTAATTAAAATCTCATTAAGTGATGGTAAATAAGTATCTTACTAAATAAAAATGAAAAAGTCACGAAATTGTTGAAAACCAAAGCCTTTGTGTGGACGATAACACTTTGCGGGTATACAGATAAATAAAAAATGACTTTATACAGAACCAGCATAACTACAATACATCTACAATACTATAGATATACAATACTATAAAGACCTATACAGCTTTGAACCACGGAAAACGCTGCAGGCAAATATTATTATTCTCTTTTTCCATAGACTATTCAAAGGCGGAAAAGAGTGTTGCTTCGATTCCAATTGAAAAAAAACAACACAAAGGGGATTGCGGTAGACGATTTTGAACACGATCTGTATTTTTTATTGGTTGTTTAAAATAAATAAGAAGGCTTAGCACTGGATTTTATTATCTGTTGGTATTTACTTACTTTACAGCAATGACGTTTTCTTTAGCGACTGCCTGGGTATAATGAGTTAAAAATGAGACTGTAGATTTACGATCTTCTTCATAAAAAATCTTACGGTCAAATTCATAAAAAAGTTATAAGACTGTAGTTAAAATGGACTTTGTCTCTTTCTTACTAGTATAAATGTCAAGATGACAGACAAAGACAAACAAATTAAGGAACGTTTATGAATATGGGGTTATTGTATTTGTTACCTATAGCTCAAAAAAAATGATACCCCCTGACCTAACTAAGAACCATCTCAGGGGTACAAAATTAAAAGTTTGTATATACAACTATGAAAAACTATTATATACCTACTAAAATGAAATTAGTACATACTATTATGAAATTTAGTATATATTACTATGAAAATAATTTATCCTACAATGAAAAGCTAGTACATACCACTATGAATGCACATGCTACTTTAAAAAACTATAGATAATTAAAATTACTTGGTCCTTTTTGTTTCTAAGAGAATTTAAATTATTAAAAAAAAACTTATTGAATAAGTTCGTAGCTATTTTCAATTAATAATAACAGACAACACTTTAAATGCTATTTGTGAGACAAAGAGATAAAGTTGGTTTCCTCGGAGGTTCATTTTAACTGCCCATAAACTGTTTCATCGTAGTAAACTAAAGACAAATTATCAAGAGATGTAATTATTGTTTTAATGAAAATTAATCTTATATTTCGAAAATTAAAATAAATCTCTATTCATTTAGCTGAAATAGTGCATATCTTTTTAATTTTAATTTCAACTTTAATTAATTGTATGTATCATTATAAAGTAACCCCTCTTTATCTATTAAATTTAATCTTTTCAAATACAAAAATGTATTCAAACCTATTCAAAGACATTTGCATAGCTCAAAACACCTTTGAAGTGCAGATTACCGCATTAATAAAGTTAAAGTCACCCTGAGCCAGCTTAAACTTAATAGGAAAAAAACCGAGCAAGTGCGAGTTAGACTTGCCCTCCTAGGGTTCCATACATATTGCAATAGTTGCTTACAGTATTAAATTTCATAGTTCTAAGTCAACAGAAAATACCCTATAAAGTTTGAATTCCTTTAGTGACAAAATATGCGTCCCTTGCGGCATAAGCAGCTGTGTTTTTTTTACGTAAATTTATAAGTTTCATTTCATAGCTTCAAGGGTCTGAAAACCTGATTATGTAGTTTTCATTTTATATGGTTTTAATTTTTGCATTCGTTTGAGTTACTTCTTAATTTAGGTTGGTGTTTACATTGTTATTCAGTTTGTTCCTTTTTTTGTCCAATTGAATCTTTATGTAATAAATAAATGAATTATTATTTTCATGTAAGTAATTTCATTTCATTTCATTTCTACAGACAGACGGACAAATTAATGGAAAACAAAATGATCTTATTAGAGTTTTTGAGGTACGGAACCCTAAATATGACTGAAGTAGGTCAACACAATGTTAAAACTTGTGTCCTACATGTGTTTGGCAAACGTACTGGAAAGCTGCCAGTGGACCTCTGGCTACTTCACACAACCTTGGCAATTTAAATGTCTCACAATTTAGCCAGAGATGACTGGTATTGAACTACTTACTAAGGGGTATGGCAGCGGTTATTTTGTAGGCCTTTGACACAGCTTATTAAAATATGCGTAGTCTCATTCAAAATTCATTACAAAATGGATAAGTTACCATACTTGTAGCAAGAATTGGTAGTGCATTTAAAAACTCATAATACGAGCACTAATGTTTGTGTAAGTATGTACCTATATACGTTAAAACAAAAGGTATTTAGACACGACGAGGTAAGTGAGAGGACGTCCCAGGAGGATCCTCTGATCTCATCATCGGTGTTGTCCTTCAAAAGGGACAGTTGCGTAGCACTCACAACCGCAGCATGTATGAACATTAATGAGGCTAAGCAAGTGTGTTTAAATCTTAGCAGGCGGCGCTCCAGTGTTGGCAACATTGGATGACGTAGGTGGCGCGAGAGTAGCGACTGCCAATATGACGAGCGAGATCTACTAACACTTGCTCATTCATTCAGAACGGAGTGATTGATTGGCTCTTATGGCTTCTTGAAGGCATTCTTTGGAGAAAGCGCGCGACACATTGTAGTCGGAATTGATATTGGGTTTATAGGCGGTTGAAATAATTTATAGAACAATCATATAGATACTTATTGATTATTGAGTTTAATGTGCAGGTTTTAGGTCATAACAGATATCAAGTTAACACTAGTCTCTGCATAGCCCCATGGATAAGAGACGATTGTATAAATATTCTGCATTATCATTCTATGGATCTTGTACTTGTATTTAACTCAATAAAAGTCTACGTCGTATCTGATTGACAATATTTTTGCAACAACATGAATAAATTATTTAACGCTATATCTCCATTATTCGTTTGAGGAGTTTAATAGCCCATGTTTTATTTACAAAATCTGAGATGTAACCTCATTAAATATTACAGAAAAGGGAACAGGGGTCTAAATCGAATAGGGTTACCTACTTGATTTTAAATAAATATTAAAAATATTACATTACATAAAGTAAAAATCACTTGGCGTGCGACCAACCCACACTTGCGGCCAAGTGGCCAGTAGAATAGTTGAATGAAGACCCGTGCCTTGTAGTGCAGCAGTGGGATACTAAAGGGTTGTTACTCACTATATGACACTAATAGAAATTACCTACTCGTACTTAGTAAAAGCAGCGTTATCTAATCTGTGGTCTGTTAGAGATACCGTTTCTATTTATAATTTAGCAAATATACATTTCGGTGATCATCAGATCCCTTTCTTCATGCATCTCGATGGGACCCAAAATAATACCACAGACAGCTACTCAATGTATTTGTTAATGATTCCATTTCCAAACACAAATATTCACAAAATTATTGGATGGAAACGGATGCCTTTTGGTAAGATCAAATTCGGTTTACACACACCACGTGTTTACCCAACCGACTTCATATACATTTTCTCATGACGTAACAACCTGAGTGACATTGACGTCTTATGAGTTTGACAACTGATAAAGTGAATGCTATCACAAGTGACTAAAGTGACATCTAACCGTCTGTTTAGGCAACAGGTTGCTACGTTTATAGGTTACGCGCTGCAACATATATTTTTTTTATTTACTTAAACATATCAGTGCGAGTCGTAAGTCTGACTATTGCTTAACAGACACTATAATGAATATAAGAAGAGAACATTGCAAACAAAACGTCTTTTAAACAAATTTAAAAACTATCTACTAGTGTGCGCTTGCACTAACTTAATCGAATATTTAGAAATTTTTGACGGTAAATGTTTGCCTTAGGACATAATTAGCATATTAAGTCTACCTTTATACGCAAGGTGACATCCCTAGCAAGAGAGCCCTCTCACTAAGTGTTTATCTACAGTTGTGAATCTCAGAAGAGGGACAGAACGACTTTTTGTGAAAACTCTTCAGGAAGTAATAAGGACCTTATCTTACTGAGCTAAGTTCCTTAGCATAATTAAAAACTTTATTTTGCGTAACTTCGGTTTTCTGGCGCAAAACTGCGATACCCCGATTTATATATCTGGGTGCTTGTTTACCTTTGCATACATTTAATTTTTTGGTATGAAAATAAGGCTTCATTACCTACTTTAATTTTTATTTAAAGGTACTACCTATTTATTGTGACACACTATATAACTATCGCGTGTTACCTACTATTGAGTTTCGCTAAAACTGTCATTTTTCTTTTCATCACATAAATTCGAAATAATGAAATCAAATAACATTCCAATTTCTATTCAAACAAAAACGAACTCAACCAAATGAAAATACGATCTCATTTCTATTAAGGGACAACAATTTTTAAATTTCGAAGGAGTTGGTTCTGAATACAATTTACGCTCACTTATTGGTTGGCTTGGCTTCCTTCAACAGGCCGGAAATGAGTTTTGCCTTCTTAACCCCCACCCCCCTTGACAACGTCGGAGACTGGGGGACTACCTCATTATTATTAGAACGAGGGAAATTCTTTTGACCAAAGCCTTAGCCAGTTAACTAATATACCTAATACCAGTATAATAAACTGTCATGATAAAGGTAATATTATAATGTTTGTACTTATTAGAGTACTAAGGACAGCAGTTTGTACTTATTAGAGTACTAAGGAAGGCCTTTTAATGAAAGCTTTCTCACAACACCCATTACATGTGTGAAAATTTTCGTCCGAATCCGTCATCCGCCATCCTTTTTGCGATGCTAATTTCTGGAAAATCACCTCTTGCGACCTCTTAAAAGTGGCAATTGCTAATTAAAACTACTGATAATAAATTAGCAAGTTCATAGTAACCGGGAGACGACAATAAAGATAAGTCGATTAAGTGACCTCGTAAAATGTTATTACAAATTCAAGGCACGGTCAACGGAAAGGCTATAAATTCGCAAACAATCGTGGATATGCGACCTGTATCCGCCGGCAAAACGTTTTTCTGTCAGTAACAATACAGTGCAAACGAAATTCGAACATAAAACCGACCAATTTCATCCTTTTGTCTTTTAAAATCGCAAATTCAGTAGCTCCCTAATAAGATTAACTTGGCTGTATAGATTACGTCCTTGGTTTTACCAAAAATATAGCAATGCCTGAATTCTGTAAAGCGTGCCTTGGATTGCAGCCAATCACTGACGATATTTGGCCAAATCGGAATGGAATTGCTTTTCTGATTTATTGGGAAACATAAAAATGGCCTGTATTGTGCTCTCTGATTGTAGAAACGGTTTGTTTATCTTAATTTTTATTACACTCATTATAAATTGATTTATTTCATGACCAGTGGGGCTATAATAAGCTCAATTTAAAATAATTAGATTTTTTATATTTAGAAAACAAAATAAAAATAGACTTAATCTTCACCTTATTATAATTAAGTACTAGGAGAGCATAGCATGATAGAGACGCGCCGCAGATGAGAGGCATAAAACGCTAGTGCGCCACGAACCCTCAACTCGCGTGCTGTCGAGGGCCGGCAGTGATTAGAGCGCCCTAACAAAGCGCTAAGGGCCCTTAACCTACATGCTCCGTTTCACAGCATCGCCGTTGACACTACTACACACGGCTACGAGCCTAGTACCACACACCCTTCCTGCTAGCTAATATTGCTTAATGTTTTTATGGTATGCCTTTTTTCTTTTTCAGCAAATGATATTCAACATATATTTTAACCAAGCGACAAAAATAACACAATATAGATAGTGCTAAATCAAATGACTAACTATCTCGCAGATTTTAACTGAGCTGAATATCCTAAACTAAGCCATATGTGTTGGTAGTTTAAGTTGTTAATACTTAAACGAATTATTCGCTCTTATTTAAAATTAGAATAAATATCATCAAAATAAACCAGAGATAAACATAAAACCAACAACACGCCATAAAAATTTAAACAACAGAAGCTATAGAACAATAAAACAGAGAAGTAACAAAGCGTTGCAGATTCCTAGATAAAACCGAGAAGATGGCGCGCCGAAATTTTCAGTTTTATTTTACAAAACTAAAGCACTTGTAGAGGCTTTTATAGCATCAGGGAGCCGCAATAAAACGGCATTTAATAAAATGGAGATACTCGAGACAGGCACCGAAAGCGACGGCTTGCGAAGAAAACACGAAATACATTGACACGTCATATATTGATTTGCCGTTATTTCCAGTACAATTTTCAACATTGTCATCTTAGAATATGAAGACGCTGGCACCTCGTCAAGCAATAAAGTCGCTATCTTTGCTCGTTAGCACTGAACGTAACATCGGTGTGCTCATACCAGCAATAAAAACCTGTCAGCACACAAGAGCCCAATTTTGCCGAACGGTACGGTAATTACAAGCAAACTTCTAAGGTGGGGACAACTTTACGCTCGTAATTTGTTCCTAACTTGGTTAATGTTCTCCTGACAAGACAAATTCATTAAACGTTACCCATTCCTACTACGTAAATGTATGGAATATCGCTTGCGAGAACAATTATTTGTGTCTAAATTGTATTGCTTTCAAATTGAAGTCGACATTGGGCTATTGTATTTATTACATTACATCGTCTCATTCAGTAATAATATTGACTATATTGAAAAGGGACGCCATTTGGCTTCGACTTTGATGTCTTTAGGAAGTACTTCAATTTAGAATTCATTTATCGTTTTGGCAAAGTTTCGTCTATGCCAGATCAGTACATGCGTGCATGCTACATTTTTTTAAACTAGTTTTAGAATTAAAACTTTGCGTGCAAAAAGAAGCTAAATCTCAACCCAGGCTAGTTGCAATACTAGGTTATTTAGAGTGCATTTGTCAATAAAGAAACAATGGCTCTGCTTGATGGAGCATAAAGTCCACATGCTGCTGCAGCTAGGGTTGTCAGGCTTTGCAATTTCAAAATGTAGACGTAAACGACGTAGACGTACTTTGGTCAGATATATTGCTTTAAAGCCAGCATGACAGTTCGGCTGGACATTGTTTAAGCTCAATATATATTACTGAGGTAATGAAACCCAACTCTTATGAAACCCATTGGTATTGATCACAAGTTTACGGAATTTGACAACAAAAATAGTAAAAATGACATAAATTGTGACATAAAGAAATCTGCCTGGACTAGGCCTCCAAAATCTGTACAGGATGCAACCCTAACTATAGCGGTCAGTGCTCAGTAAACAACTTCGCATTAAACTTTTACAACGCTACTAAGGCACTCCTAGATATGTTTCAAAATTTTTGCAAAGACAGAAATTCTAATCTTCAAATATCCCCAGGCTCTGGTCTTTGCAAACATCTTCACAAATAATAAAAACTTTTAAGACTGGTCATTGAACTACCTATAAATCGTCAAGCCCCTGAATTTCAGGTATCAGATTTAATTTTGGAGACTACTGTTTCTTAATATAATTACATCATTTACAAAGTACAGACAAATTGGAAAAAATAAACAATTTATTCCTTAACTCTGTCAAAAGGAAAGCCGTAAATAAATTCGCTGTTCATATTTCTTGGGGCTTTTTTCAATACGCTTTCTTGTATCATCAATTACTGTAAAAC
Source organism: Meganola albula (assembly GCA_936450015.1). Lineage (NCBI taxonomy): Eukaryota > Metazoa > Arthropoda > Insecta > Lepidoptera > Nolidae > Meganola > Meganola albula. The sequence goes on along the minus strand of OW388156.1, from coordinate 4,083,488 downwards.
GAGGATATTCAAAGTGAAATGAATGTGTTTTATATTTATTTCCTCATTTGGAATACTGCTGATTTAGAATTGCAAACAATTTTGAAGAGGTCTAATTGCAAAGTATATTTGTGTGTCTTCCTTAATCTTTTCTTCTTTCTTGCTGCTTTTAGTGTGTTTTAAAAGTCGTAACATAGAAGAATTTTCTGTTTCTCTATCTTAAGTCGTTGCCTTTAGTTAGGTTATTTAAATTTTATGAAATTGTAGTTTAGTAAGAATAGTTTGATTATTCTTGTATACAAATATTTGTTTCGGTGTCTGGTTGGTTGAGGGCTACCCTCCGTGCCTCGGAAAGCACGTTCAGCTGTCAATCCCGGTTGTCATTTAATACATCTACGAAATAATCGTTTAAGGTAGTCAGAAGCGTAATATAATCTGACACCTGGTCTAACCAACTCGGTTGCTGGTTCCCTACGGGTTTCCAGGTCTGATGACAGTCACTCGTTTAATTTTAGTAGCTAGCCGCATCAGGTTAATCTGGGAGCCCACCCTAATTGAAATAGGAAAAAATAAGCAAAGGAAACTGCTAATTTAAGTTTATTACACCAAATTTGTGTAACGAACTAAACTGACGGTTGAAAACTGTAAGTACATCTGAAACTGTCACTGCTATCTTCATTTCAATGTAAGGAAGTGTAAGCAAATGAAATATTTAATGTGAACGACAATGTCGTAAGGTGATTCGAACAGTCGTAAAGCGTGTTCCCAGTACAAGTAACTGCGAGATCTGAGTACCTATGAAGAATAAAATGACTATTGCCGTCTTAAATTACTTGGAAATATATTAAGATCTGTCGTAAAGAGCTTTAAATTTATTTAAAGGAAAATGTGACAAGATTGTAGATTTTGATTCATCTGTAGACTGTACAGTCAGCTACAAAAGTTGATTTGTACGATTCAACATTAAATATTGCTTATATATTGTATCATGTCACTTTTGATGTTCATTGTTAATTAGTAGGTATTGTGACAAGATTATCTTCTTCTCTCGTTACGACACTTATACATGGAATCTTTTAGTGCTAATACGTTTTGCAATATTGGATCAGTTAATCAACTTTTGTAGCTGACTGTACATGCTTACTTAGTTATGTCACCGCTAGCTTTCGCCTACGACTTTATGCGGATAACATAACATTAAGAAAATTGTGAGTAAAATTATTAGCAAATTTTATTGTGCGAACTACCTATAGGTAATCTGTATATCTACAAGTAACGTGTAAATCGATATTTACTGGGTAAGCACATTCTATCGTAGACCACATCATCGCTTAACAACAGGCAAGTTGGCAAACCATTAAACTTACTTAGATTAAATTTTATACGTAACTATGTTTTAATCTGCATAAAATAAGACATGTAATAAGACTGCATAAAAAGAGTAGTAATAATGGTTTTGTGCCATCACCGGCATAAACGCGAACCGCAGTCGACAAAAAACTAGTAGACCAATAAATGCAAAACTATCAATCCAGAATATCATTGAAGCGGTAAATGACATGCAATCCCAAGGTTTGACGACCAAAAAGGTTGCAACTTACCTATTCGATTTACACCCTACCTCCCCTATAAAATGTACGGGTGTTTTTACCAAAATTTATACACACCATCTTATTTATCTTTTACGAGTTAAGCCGGTGGATGCTATTTCCAACCACATTTTATCAAATGGATGTGATTATAAGCCTGAGGGTGACTAAGATTTCGCAAAGCCATGCTTTGTTATTTTCGAGGGTGCTTTTCACATTCAGTGTGATATTTTTATTGAACATTAATGAAGCAAATTAAGTAGGTACCTACATTTACAAAGAAAACTGTGGGCAGATGGCGTGGTGTAAGATACTTACTTTTCACACCACAGATCGTGGGTTCGATTCCCACCCAAGTCATACATTTGTGTGATGAACATGTCTGTTGGTCTTGAGTCTGGGTGTAATTATCTATATTTAAATATGTATTTACAAAAGAAAAATATTATATGTAGTATATTACCAGTTATCTGGTTTCCATAGTACAAGCTCTGCTTAGTTTGGGATCAGATGACCGTGTGTGTTAATGTCCCACTATATTATTATTATTGCTATTATTATTAGGTGAAATCGAGGATGATTATAACAGATAAAAAAATTGTTTATAAAATAAAATTACTACAGTATTGCGTTACCATGGCCATAATGTATGCATTGAATTAAATAGTTTCATGTAAATACAATGTAACAAAGAGGCGCTCGAATTCAATGATGTCGATATAAAGAGCGCAGCCGATGAAGGCCTTTCAATAGGAAATCGGATTACTATAGCATACGGCTGACACAGTTTAAAATATGGGCAGTCATACTAAAAAATAAAACGGCTTTGTACCTACACACATCTGCATAGATTGGTACAAGAAGTTAAGTGTTAAAAAAAGTTGATTTCAAAAAAAAAAATCCCACAAGTGATGAATATGGCGACGAAGTATTCTACGGTTTAAGAAATTAGTTAAAATACACACTTAACGTAGCACAGTAAACTGAGTTGTACATACGGATATACATAAAGCTATATAGTTTAATTTATTTTATTATTTGTTTATTAAAATTTATTCACATATCAGGGGAAAATACCCACACAAAATTAATATAAGTACTAAACACAAACAAACATAGTTGTAGGTATGTACATTCAAATATAGCGTGACGTGTCTCTAAAGATCACTTCACTTTAAAATATTTAGCATCCATAAATAAAAGTCGTTGTCAACTTCTGTCTTTTTCTCCTCAGTCTTTTTTTTAAACTAAGCAATAAAATTTAATACAGTTTTCATAGGAAGTGATAATAGAAAGACCTATAAATACGCTTTTATGAAGCTGAATTCGCCACCACAATCCTGCCAGTTCTACTCCTTTAAGTCAAAACCGCTAGCAACATAAGGCTTAGGTTTATCAAGCCTTTGTTGGATTTTTTTTGCATTCACATCAGGCAAGTTGTGGTCAAGCGCAAGCCTATTAGAGGATAAAAAAAATGGCTTGTAGTTGTAATTATGTCACACCCACACAATATAGGAAAGAATAATCTTGTATATCTTTATAATAACAATACAAATAATAATATAATATTTTCACATATACACACATCGCCACCTAGTCTTAAATTAAGCAATTTTAATTGCTTTCGTTATGGGGTACTAAGAACGGATATAATACTTAATACTTAATTTTTTAAATACATACATTTTATAGATAAATTACACCCAAACACAATAAATAATCGTGCTAATCACACAAAGATTTGTCCTGGGTGGGAATAGAACCCACGACCTTCAGCGTAGCAGTCGTGGTCACTAAACACTACGCCACCAGGCCAGTAGTGAGTACATATTGTCAGGCTGTGGCTGTACAGTATTCGTATCATCGTTTAGAGGACAGGAAACAGCATTGTGCACATGTCCCGCTCCAATGCTTCACTATAGCTGTTTGTACTCATGTTTGTGGATTAGCTGATAGCTCTGGGTGCTGTTTATACTGAGGGTCATGAAGTACTAGTTCAACCAAATTGAGACTGATGACATAGAGTGAGTTAAGTTAGGTACTACTGAATTGTTTATACAGTTAAAATATGCACGCGTTAGTTACCCACTGTTCTGTGTGGCTTATCCCTAGGCGTCGCTTGATCATGACTTGCCTGTTGTTAAACAGTGATGTGGTCTACGACGAGACCCACTTGCTTGCCTTGACTTGAAGATATGCAGATTATAGCAATCGGGATTTCCTAATGGGTTTTCTGTTGAACTCTCTTAAATCTTAAGATAGTTGAAAAAAGACTAGTGCCCAGTCGTGGGCACTAAAGGGTTGAAGTGTGTTGATTCTGTAAAATATCTTAATGCTCAGTTTCTATTAAATATTCAAAATTATCATAGCGGGCAATTAATGCGCTCACCTTTAATTTGGCTTTACGTTTTGACAGGGGTTGCACCGGTCGTGGTCGCAAGCAGACTGATCCAGCGAAAGAGCTCCGTTGATGACGGCGGCCGAAGAACAACATTTTCTCTACTACCGTCACTTGGAATATAATTTAACTATTGTTAGGGAGCCTACACACTACACTCACTATGTCCGAATTTTCGATCTTCAAATAGCGAGGTCGAGTTAACTCTAAAACTGGATTCCACGCCGAGGATAGTTTGTAGTCACTTTCCCAATTGAAATTGATGTTTTGATTGAGTTTCTATTATCAACGGTTAGTTATAGTTAGCGTAACCATTTATTACCAACTTACAGCTTAAGCTATACATTTCCAGTATAAGCAGATCTCGCATTGTAACCAGAGGTCAGCTAATACTGGAAATGGATAGCTTGATATAGCCGTGTGTACCATCTTTCATAGCGCTTATTTCGAAGCTATTTCAACTTTTTTCTTAAAAGAGACACAAAACCTCCTCTTTCTGACACAAGTGCGCGTAGCTCTGAATAATTCCACGCCAATTTATTTCCTCCAATAAATTACCTCAAAATTCATTTTTCTCACAGAATAAAATGTACAAGATTAGTTTACTCGCTCCAAGGGCCCGAGGTATCAGTGTTAGGCCGTTGCCATGGCAACTCGAGCAGAAGGGCCTATTTGCCGCTCCATTGGGCATTTTGTGTAGCTCTAACGCAGTTAAGCCCGACGTGTATGTTTCAATACTCCTTTAATGAAGTTTCACATCCATTTGTGGTTTCGGGAGTTATGTGAAACTTGCCGTTCAGGGGTAACTTCGTACTACTCCTGAGGTCTACATGGTCGTTTTCATTACGTTAGTAAACTAAAAAATTCCAAATATTAAAAAAGGTTTTAATTAAAAAATCTTGTATTAATTGTGTTTCTGTTTTCAAACTGTTTCATTTGATACCCATATTGTAGGTGTTGTTATGAAAACGATAAGTCGCCATTTTGTACCGTCCGCCATATTGTATTCAAAATGGCGGCATTTATAAAATCTTGTATTGTCATCCAAACTAAACGTTTATGCAAAATTTCAGCTTAAATTTCCTCTTAGTGGAAGTGGATGAAATATTAATTACAAGATTCCAGGACATACATACGAAGATAGATACATATGTACACGTGAAGTTACATGAGCTTTGAAAAATGGGATATAGCCTCTCCATGCTCGCCGATGCGCTGTCGATGTCGTCTTACGGGAGTTACAGTGTTAGTGGAGGGTTGAGAAGCAATAATAGCTTTTTTTTATATTTATTAAAAATGAATTATCAAAATCGATTTATAAATGATTAGCAGAATTATATCGTAACATACAAAAAAGAACTTAATTTTTGTTTGAAGGCGTTTCGAAAGTTGTTCCACTGTATCGTAAACTAAAATCAGCTTACAGCTTTCATTTCTAATCATTCCAATTCTCTAAATTGAAACTGTAAAAAAAATAAAAAAATAACCGGATTAAAAATATGTTTTTTTTTAATTTAGGCGAAAAATAAAATTTACTTTGGTTGCTTTGGTGAATTGACGCTAGTGCTAATATCGCCCAAATCATTCATTTCAGCCTAAAGTACTATCTAATCTAACGATTTAGCTCCTACTTCAAATAACAGATGTACCTAAATATTATTTTTGGCAGACCTAGAGTAAAGGCAGACTTAAGGGTGCGGAAAGTGACGAAAATCCTTAACGGAGGCCAAGACACATTTGGGTCTAGTAAATATTATTTATCACTTTCTAGAGGGCAGTTTCTTTTTATTTTAAAAAAAATCCTCTATCTCTTCCAAAATAGGCACGTAGGTATTCGAAGCTCGTAAAAAACACGAATTAAGTATCATTAATTACGAAGTACATATAACAACAAGTCTATATAACTACATGAGTATGGTATACTTATTACCAAACGAGACTAATTTTAGCATATTATAAAAATAAAAAGTCCTCGCAAGGACGTGCGGGCGACGACACGACGACGTGACTGGTTAAGTATTGATCAAGTTTACAGTTATCGGGAATCGACGCCTAACAACTGGTTTCATTTCACTTTTTAGTGTCCCACCACTGGGCACGGGTCTTCTCTCAACTATCTTACTAGTTGTAAGAGTTTAGGCCTTTATCACTCACGCTGGGCAAGTGTGGGTTAGTGGATGTCACATGTCCGCGTTCATGCCGGTTTCTTCACGATGTTTTCCTTTACTACTACTTTCCGAGTGACAATCGTTTGTCGCAACTTGCGCGGAGGAAGCGTGCGATAGAGAAAGCGCTTTGCTTCCACTTTTATTGTGCAAACTGCCAAGTTGTGAAATTCGCTGCCGGCATCTATGTTTCCCGATAGCTATAATCTTCCTGTCTTCAAGTCAATGAGTCGGTATTTACTGGGTACGCGCGTTCTATCTTAGACTACATCATTGCTTCACATCAGGCAAGTTGTGTTCAATCGCAAGCCTATTATAGAATAAAAAAGAAAGACGGCTATTGGGAAAAAAAAAACTTTATGTAGGTAGGTATAAACTAATCCAATTCATAAACGTATAGCTAAAATAGGTTTATAAATCGTTTGTCTATGTCTGTCATCCTGACATTTATACTAGTAAGAAAGAGACAAAGTTCATTTTAACTAGAGTCTTATAGATTTTTTGTGAATAAGGCCGTAAGTACCTACATATTAACATCAAGTCAAGCCAAATAAACTATAACGAGGTGCCAACATACAACAATACCAGTAAAACCACTACAGGAATCCTACTGCACCGAGTAAACAAGAGTACCCAATAAAAACTGCAACGAAACAAATGTTTTCTTGTTACACAAACTGAAAACTAGTTTGCAAAGTTGTGCTTTTGCTTTTATACTGACGAATGCTGCGAGTTCAGTATGTAAGCAAAATGTAGTTTGTTACATAGTACCTACCTTCAAGAGAGAGAACAATAGTGTGGGTGGAGTGGGTACCTTTTATAACCAAACACAATTATTGAAACGAATTTATTTATAGCAAGTTATACAGATGCTGCGTGCAAGGCGTTAGAGACTAGGTCGAAAAAAGTGTAGACACAATTTTTTTTTTTTCGGAATAGACCTTCGCTCATTCAACTGCCAACTTCTCACCGATAATCATTCATAATCACGAGTGAATCGATTTATTGGGCCGACGCGTTCCATCGTAGACTACACCATTGCTTAACATCAGGCAAGTTGTAGTAAAGCTCAATCCTAATGCAAAATAATAAAAAGTAGATACGTTTGTACACTTACTGACCATATTGAACTTAAGACTACAATTAAAGTTATTGTATTTAACCTGGTATCGACGTAAGGTGCTGTCTATATTACCTACTTCATTCCAATCGGGTGTTCCAGAATCTCACTTTATTTCAATAAAAATTATAATACAAGCCAGGTAGGTAGGTTTAATAATAATAATACAATACAGTGGGACATTAACACACACGGTCATCTGATCCCAAACTAAGCAGAGCTTGTACTATGGAAACCAGATAACTGGTAATATACTAAATAAAATACTTTTTTTGGAGGTAAATACATACATAAATATAGATAATAACACCCAGACTCAAGACAAACAGACGTGTCCATCACACAAATATCTGACTTGGGTGGGAATCGAACCCACGACCTGCGGCGTGAACAGCAAGTATCTTACTGACCACGCCACCGCGGCACCGGCCGTAATTTATATTATGTGAATGATAAGTAAGTACATACATTTGAAATCTGTAGACTACGGTTGAAATTGTCTTTAGAATGCATTTACTCTACCTACTTTTTCTAGACATGTGTTACCGAAAACAAGATACTAACTTGGTAACCATGATTCATTTAAGTTTTAGTTACAAGGCTAAACTAAAAATAACCAATTACTTCCAGCTTTCCTTGAGTCTGAGACGCATTCTTCACAAACAAAAGGCTCTGCACACAATCTCTACCTTAACCTAGGAGAAACTCCTAAGACGCCTTACCGCCACTAAACACGCGATCCAATTTTCTAGATTACTCTCTAATGTAATAAAAATGAAAAGAATTGCTGAAGTTAATTAAATATTCTTCTTAAGTTAAATAAATATAATTCTTTATTCGGGTAAAAATAAAGATAGAGTCATCTACCTACGTATTAAGAAAAAATGCGATTACGCTAACGCCCATCATTTTCAAAAAGATAAAATTTATTGGCCAGAATCATTTAAATCTAGAATGTCGGAAAGACAAAAGACAACTGAGATGAAAGTAATTTAAGTACTTAAGGGAAACCCGACTGCAACCGAACTACATACGAAGTTTACCGAAGCGTTTTGCTAACATGAAAACCAAAGCCCTGAATATACCTTATACGTATTTGTCGTACTATTTCTATAATAAATAAAATATTGCTACATGACCTGATTAACGAGGTTATATAAAGCATTGAAAGGGAATAGTTGTTCAGATATTTATGTGTTTAGTTTAATATCGCGTGCTCCATGGCCCTAATCTCACCAGCTGAAGGCTTAGCACGACACAGACGCCGCCATCTTGGAAAAGAGGATTAGATTTCAAAGAGGTTCTTTGAATTGAGGTTGTATATTACAAAGAGTTATTTTCAAAATCTATGATGTATTAAAACTATGCACTAAACACAAGTATTTTGTTACATATACTATTCATACAAAAAGTCTAGTACCTACATAGACAAAAGATGTACCTACCACCTACTTATTAATCAGGTCCCTCAATAAAACTAATTTAAACAATTCATCCGACATCAAAAAGATCAAAGTTAAGAAAAGGGTGAAATATTATTAAATTACAAGCTTAGGTGTATGGGCATATCCTAAGTAGGTTCATATACCAGATAGTTTTTTTCAGGTCAAACAAACATACTTACGTTTACCTATACTATATACTTAGAAAATACAAAATAATATACAAAAAAAATACAAAATACGTTTATTGACAAAATTACGGGGGACGGATCCTTCCTTTAAGCAAAAAAAATTTAGAAGCCCATATAGACTGTCCTTTCCGGATTTGGCGCAATTCTGATAATATTACATACTTACATACAAATCGAATGGACAACAACAATTTTAAGTTTGTTAAAAAGAAATAACTTGGTACCTATCACGGACATCTTAATATGAGGCATCTTCCTTCATACAAATCCGACAAGCAGAGGCATGAAAATAAAAGTGAAAGGAACACGGTCAATTCAGTTATATTATTATATTATCTGTGGTTGTAGGTAATTCAATTGACAATCAAATCATATAGTGTCGAATGGGTTTTAGACCGCAACAACTCTAAATAAAAAAAAACAATTATTTAATAAATTTTTATTTGTTTATTTTTATTTTGAAACCGGCGCGCCGGTATAAAAAAAAATGGGCGCCGCGGCCATTTTTTTAAACCGAGCTAAGAAACATTTCAATCACTTCAGCATTCGAAATAAAACCGCACCGAAATCGGTTCTACAACAAATTTGAACACAGATACAAACGTCAAACTACAATAGGTACACATCTTTTTCGCCAGAGGTTAAAAATCATCAAGCATAGTAAGGTACTAATTTTTTTTGACATCACTAAGTAATTTAAAAACCTTAAGAGCATATGCAATGGTATTGAAGCCATACAGCCTCAAGGATTGAAACAAAAACATGCTTACATCAACCACCTGCTACCAACTGGATTTGTACTTATCAAAGGATACCGGTTCGATGCCAGTTCATGCTTATTATCGGAACATAATCATAGATTGTTCGCACACCACAGATCTGGTTAAAACAGCATCTAGTAGGTAATCTGTCTAATTAAAGTGGGTACTTGACTCTGGTATAACTATTTTAGACCACTACTTGATTATTATAAAAATAAGTTTTAAACGTGTTACTAGTTATAATTTACACAAGCAATTCTTGTATTATATTTTAGTAGCTTCTTCTTGGGGTTTTGCCCGCGTGCTATTAGGATAAAAAATAACCTATTTCTTTTCTCGTACTCTAGAAGTCTAAACTATATACAGGTAGTACCAAATTTCACTTAAATCGCTTCAAGGCCCCTAGACAAAATCACATAGGACATGGGAGCACACAATCTAACTTTCCAACTCCTCCTATTATCTTTCTGATTAAATTCGTGCGAGATCCAAGACAGTTTAGATGTCCCGAGACTTAGCCTTTAAATACCAAGTCTCTTCACGACGCGCCGCTGTCGATCCTGGCTTACAGACAAAACAGAAAAAAAAAACAAAATCACATAGCGAAGCGATAATGAAAAATCGAAAAGAACAAAATGTTTTGAATTGACATAAGATGGTCACGTGATTTTCGAAGGTGAATGTTGAAGATGAACATTTTGTTCTTTTCAGATGTACAGACAGGGTTTAGTAGGGATTGAGGATAGTATTGTCTTAGATTTACGCGAATATCACACATTGAAATAAAGAAATGATTGAGGATCTCGGAAACGACGTTTGTCATGTTCCCTGTCTGGGTGCACTCAATAGTGAGTCACGCAACTCTTTGACAGAAAGAGTTAGTCTATGCTACTCTGTAGAGCAGTGGTGAAGAGTGCGTATAACACGATTGGAATTGGCCAATATAACAAACTCAATTAAATATTATGTAACGCCTAAAAGTTATAATAGCATCAAAAAATGTAGTACATACCTTTGAGTAAGTTTCATAGTCGCTGTAGGTAAACAAGAAATTCTTGTCATTTAATTTGCTTCGTGTCCCTTTTTTTTTTAATTTTTACCCTTCGCCACTGCTGTAGAGTCAATATTGCATATTAAATATTAATTTATAATTTTCAACGTTGAAGAAATGATTAACAATAGAAATTGCTCATTTGTAGAGTAAAAGGTACTCGTAGTGTATGTTGTTAAAAGTAAACAAGATCACAAAATAATGGCGGTGTTTCAATAGACTCAATGAAGTGGAGACTGCAGCCGAGCAGAACAATTGATAACCGTCATTAATATTGTGATACAATACTTTGTTAGTACTAAATGCTGAGGAGTGAGTACATATTATCAGTTTTCAGTTTCAGTGTCAGCATATTGTTATCTTATAACCAAAAGTACAGCGCCAAGAGGCACGTTTTGCAGGCAATGAAATAATAATCAATTAAATAAACACATCATTGATTCTCGAAGAAAAAACCTTATTATTTAGCGATTTTTATCTTCTAAAATTGATTACTAGTTCATCAATTTATTTACTAAAAAGAAAAATTGGTTATCTATAAAATTTTAATTGATTACTTATGGATTATTATTAAAAAATAATCGGTTTTCCCATAGCAAAAGTACGACCCAGCAGGTAATGTCTGACAAAATAGGTACACGTGGCTCGGAATTGTGCATTTGAAAATGAAAAAACTGTTGGGATAGTCGATTATTATTTTAAATAGTTTTTTTTTTAGAAAAAAACATTTAACATACCATTTTTTTATGTAGGAGGTCTCATCCCTAGTTTTGAACTCTTTGTTACATACAAATATTGAGATTTGTCCTAAAAATGCGTCCTACTGCGACTGCATGCATGTCATTCCTACTATTAAGTACTATTATTTTGAATTTAGTTTATATATTTTGATTGGAACTGCTAAAAAAAATTATTTTCATTTTTTTTATCGTATGGCTAGCTAAAGTATTATTTAACAGAGACAATATAAGATAACAGCGTAATAGGAGTTAACTTTTTATGTATAAAGAGGTTGGAAGGTATCTATGTCGATATCTAGAATATTTTTGGGTTGTTTTTAGATAAACAACAAACATCCTTCCCTTTTAAAACGAAATAAGAACCCAACCCGAGGCTCCTATATCCCAATTAAGCGGGAGCTCTCGCCTCCACGAAGGATTTAATCACTTCAGAATTAACCAACGACCGGCATAACCTTATCAACGAACGTGTACAAAAGGCCACTCGAAACCATATAAAGTACGGATTACCGCTCGTACATAGTAACAACAGCGAATAATACACATCTTAAACTCTTAGCAGTAGAGTTTATTTTAGAACAAAAGTGTTACCATTAAAACGTTATTTTGAATGTAAAAGGGAAAATGGATATTTTATGCTGAAAATTTGAAACCGGCTTGGCTTAGACAACCGAAGATTTAGGATGAAGTAGGTTTGTTATAATTGATATTTATGATAAAACCATGCAGTTTTGATAACATTTTCTTTTGTGTGAGATTAATATAAAAATGGGATAATTGCGACTAAAAAAAAAACAAACAATACAATCGGAGGTGATTGTAAAGTTCCTAAATTACATAGGCAATAGATATTTCACGAGGAGGATATACTAAAATCATGAAAAAGGGAACATCTTGTTACAAGAATATTACTAAGCATGCAATTTTCTCTATAGGAAAATACCCTTTTCAAAAAAATACGAACCGACTTCAACTGTCGGCAGTAACCCAAAACTCACCCAACCGATTTTGATAAAATCTCATAGGACCATCTTGTAAATAAATATGTGTTATTGCTCGATAACTCCGCCAATTATAGATCGATTTTGATAATTCTGTTTTTCATTGGAAGGGGATACTTTCGAAGTCCCATTTAAATTTTGTCAAAATCGGTTGAGTGGGTTGTTAGGTATTGGTATAACATTAAAGTCAGTTCGTATTTTTTTTAGTCTGTTATTATGACTGGGACCAGATTTGTGTAAAAAAAGAAACGGGAAGCGATCTGTACCACACACCGACATACGATACTCACCAACATGCACCATAAACCAACATATACACCGTTATACACCACAAACATACATCACATAACTTCTTCACTCTTTAATTTTTATTTTATGTAATAATTTTTATGAACTAATGATGATGTCGAAAGAGACTGGACCCTGCAACACAGGGTATCCTAGTGGGGGGCCCAGTGTCACTAACATTCTACTGAACCTTAATATGAAATAAATCAATTTTGTATTTTAGATTTACAGTCCATCAAATCTAAGAAGTACCGTTTGACAGTTCTAAACGTAGTACATTTAGAATTTTATTTTTTGCATGAAAATTGTTTACGTTATGTTAAAATAAAAATAGCTTCATTTCAAACGGAAAACAGACAAATCTGGAGCATCAGGCAGTCTAAAATATTTCTTATAAGCTTGCAAAACGAACTATAGTAAAAACTTACCCTAACCCAACCAATTCTATTTAGCGTTTGATTCAATTCACGTATATCTTAGAAAATCTTATCAGAGAACCATTAGGAATAATGGATTTCTCTTGTAACTCGACGCGAATAAGTATATGTGAAAAACTTTGAACTGAAGTAGGCACCTACTCCATTATAGCTAAGTATACTACGTATACTTTCTACTTTAAAGATGAAGTTGTACGAAAAGATGAAAGAAAATTTTCTGTTATCGAAATATTGTACCTAATACATAGAACCGCCTCGTTAGTCTAGTAGTAAGTTCGCTAAATAGCCATGAAGTCCAGGGACAAGCAAAATGACGTTTGTAATATTAGAAAATGAATAAAAAAAATAAAAATAAAAACCTTTTATTGCCAAAAGATTACAAACAAAAACTTAAACAACGGACCTTAATATAGTAAATACTTCTGGAACATTAAAACACTCATCCCAAGCTAAACAGAGCTAGTGTTGTGGAAATCAGATAACTGATAATATACTACATAATACTACTTTTTTGTAAATACGTGAAAAGTAGACAATTACATCCAGACAACACAAAACAGGTAGCTCGATTTTAGAAATTGTGCCCGATGAACAGCTAAAGACTAGCCCCCTATCACGTAAACGACTTAAATAAGTACTTCAACCCTTTTTAGTGTCCCACTCCTGGGCACGGGTCTTCTCTCAACTATCTTACGAGTTAAGAGAGTTGTTGGATGTCACGTGTCTTCGAATGATTGCCGGTTTCCTCACGATGTTTTCCTTCACCGATATTGAACAGCGACGTTTGTAAGGCGAGGCCCGTACCGCTGCGCCACCGCTGCTCCTTAGGACTTAAACATAGCCCGCAAAATATGGATACTCACCTCTACCTATACCTTCTAGTAATACACGCGTGAGTGCTATGTACTATGTAATATAGTGGAGAGGTTTAAATATCTTGGACACATAGTTACGAGTGATCTAAAAGATGACAGTGACATAGAGAGGGAGCGCAGGGCGCTGGCGGTCAGGGGCAACATGATCGCCCGCAGGTTCGCTCGCTGTACTGCAGACGTCAAAATAACCTTATTTAAAGCGTTCTGCCAATCGTTTTACACGAGCGGATTGTGGGTATCATATACGCGTCGGGCCATCAACGTCCTGCGTGTCCAATATAATAATACTTTCAGGCTGCTTTTGGGGCTTTCCAGGCGCTGCAGCGCATCCTTAATGTTTGCAGAGTCACACACAGATGGCTTTTATGCGATCATACGCAAAAAAGTTTCCTCCTTGCTGCAACGCCTTCGGAACAGTGCCAATAGCATCCTGAAAGTAATCGCTGCTAGACCGGACTGTCCCATACAGAGGCATTGGGTAGAGGTGGCATTAGGCCTCAAAAAATAATATTTTTGTTCGACTTAATTACGAGTATAATTAATTAATTTTAATTTTAAAAAATACTAATACTAGAATTTAAGCTCAATTGTTACTAACATACTAACAAATATGGATGTAAAAAAAAAAAAATCTGAAATAAAGATATTATTATTATTATTATTATTATTATATAATACTTATCAGAGGCAAAGGGTAGCAATTTGAAAAAGGGAAGACGGAGCAAATTAAATGATAAGCATTTCTTGGTTACCTACGCAGACTTTCTAATTTACTAACAAGTACTATGTACTGCATTTTTTGATGTTAGGGTCACTGTGCGCAAATTTTACGCCGCTTACTTTCATCTATACTCTCATCGATATTATTTCGTGAATTAATAAAAAAATGTATTGAATTACCACCTAAAAAAATTAGCGCACTGGTAAAAAAAATCTTAAAGTCGTTTGTAAAAAAAATTAAACAAAATCTATCCACTCCTCTCAATTTTACGCTCTATCATTGAAACACAGTTACAAAACGAACATCTCTCGATGCCAATATTGAGCTGATCCGGTAACACCTTCTGTTTCCAACGTCAATCATTCGCATTCCGGAAAATCCCTTTAAAACGGCTGGATTGAACCGGTAGCGAAGTTTTGTGCTAGGATTGTGTGGAATCCTATTATTGTTTGTGCTGAGGGAACAGGTTAGACTGATAAGATTCTAACTAATGCTATAAATTAGAAAGGAAATCTAGAAATTTGCATTTTATTCTGAAATACTCGTAGGCTTGTAGTCTTTTACGAAATTGTTAGTGAATTGATAAAAAAATACTCTGATAAACCGCATTAAACGTAGAGTGGGAGTTCTGTACGTCATAATCACTGAAAACTAATCCGTGATCGTCATTAGTAGTGATTATAATAATCCACTTAGCTGTGATCTGGCTATGACGACCAGTCATTGACTGACTATCCTAGCACGTCAGATATACAGGAAACCTTTTCAACCAGTGCCTAAACTTTGAGAAAATTAATTGTTTTTTTTTTATATACACGTGTTTTTATTTTGTTATGTCTTACTGTGCATCAAACGTGCAACAAAAAGTAAATGCGGTGTGGATGCACCCTTAGAGGATATATGGCGTGTTCGCTTGTTGACGAAAGTTACTCTTTGTTATCTTTTGTTGAGCACTCAACAATTATTAAGAACTAGTCTCAAAAGTTAGTTATTTAATGTTACCTTGTTGCAAAATGTTGCTCAACAAAAAGTAACTGCAGTGTGGATGCACCGTAACTTCTGCAGGCAACGGACAGGCATTGTTGAGGTAACATTATCTAACAATGTTATCGATTGTTAGAGCAACACTGACTAACACGGCAACATTTACTAACAATGAATAACTTATTGCTATCGGGTGTTGCTCAGTAACATTTGGAAATGTTGCTCAACAAAAAGTAACTGCGGTGTGGATGGTGCATCCATTAGTTCAAATAATAAAGTAATCGCTAATGGAAGATGTTCACTATCGCTGCTGGTTGTGCTGTTAACCACGCGACGCTTTATCAGCTGTGCGCCCGCTACGATCAGTGACCGCTAACTTTACGCTGCGCACTTTGATTGATATTATTACGAACAGATCGTCTATAATTTGCTGATTTTATGGCAAATAAAAAAAAAACGTTTTCAGTAATTAATGGAAATGTGTTATAATACTGATACAGAACAACCAAAAAAAATTTGCACACTGTTTAACAAGTGCACATGCGTGTGCACAATCCCAAGTACACTCTTTATGTATTCACTTCAATGGTGTATGTAGGTCGACACTATTGGTGAGAAATCGGGCGCATAACTGCCGGCTTAATGTTGATGGATTAATAGGATCCTTTATAGATGAAAATTGATCCTTTTTGCTTGATTTGAAATCTACTGAAACTGTTATCTTGATTAACCTTCTTTCGTCTTCTAGTCTTGTCTACTAACATTCACTGTTCAAAGCTACCTTTATATTACTCAACACAAACTCAACGTCCATTGCCTACTCTAATTGACTTTATAAGTCTGCCGAAACTTAATAAGAAGCCGTTCAAGTGCCTTTGTTCAAAAACCTTCATTTAACTTCTGTTACACAAACTGCTAACAGAATAATCAAAATGAAAACCTATTTATATGGGTACCTAGGTAGATATTTGTAATTAGTTATAATACTAATTACCTAACACTAAACCTAAATCAAATCCTTACTAATATTATAAATGCGAAAGTAACTGTGTCTGTCTATCCCGATTTCACGCCAAAGCTACTGAACGGATTTGGATTAAATTTGGTATGGAGATAGTTTCAGACTAGGGGTAAGGACATAGAATAGTTTTTATCCCACTGCACAAAAAGAGGTTAATGGATTGGCGCGATAATCAACATACACGCGGGCGGCGGCGGCGCCGCGGTCGGAAAGCTAATAGGTACATACCTAAATACATATATCCAAAGAAGTAAGTAAGTAATTTTTATTGCTTTTGATTGAGTACATTAAATAAAGTAACATCAATCCGCCCGTTTGGGGCATTCAATATTTTAAAATTTGTTGAAGGTACCGAAATTTAAAATGATTTATGACTTAGGAAATCCTTAATAGTGCTTATGTTAGTGTAATGTTACATAAGCCGCAATACACTCATAATTTTTAATTTTTATCTAATTATTAATAGGACAAGTTTTGTAATGTGAGACTAGTTATTTTTTTAATGTGACAATTTTTTCAAACAATCGCTTTTTGCCCACCGTACTAAAAAATGTAAAATCGTTGCGCATTTCGGTCCAAGATGGCGGATATCCAGTCCTACTCTTATTTTAAACGCATAGAACGTAACAAGTAACAATATAACGGGACTTCAAAAAGATCAAAGTAAAGAAAAGGGTAAAATAATATTTTATGCATTTCATAAAATCAAAAATTCAAAGCAAAAGTAGATGTCTACATGAAACTAGTTCATTAGCCCTCTTTTGTGAAGTCATTTTCGGTAAAAATTACACCCTTAAAAATTCCAAATTTTATTGCAACTAACATTTCTCTTAGGTACTATAATATATATATCTCTTTACCTATCTCTCAGACAAGAGGCCAACGTTATTTTTCAAGTAAAAATTACTTTTAAAAATTTCTCCTTTGATTTTGATCTCACAAATAATTTGAGGCAAATTTATGGCGTGCGGGATTGGTGTCATCAATCATCGCAATATTTCAGAAAGATTAACACGTCTCGAACTTTTTAAATTCCTGATCCTTTTTAAATTAATATTGTTTTGCTTGAATATATTATTATCTAAGTAAGCTCTTCCATCAATATCTCAATGGCGCAATCTTTTGAAATGAAATGAAAAATGCTTTTTTTTTAAACACGAGTCTACATTAAATTAATTTAATTTATTTTCATACCTTGCAGTGAATGACTGGTAAACAACTGAAAACACTGCCAAAAAAAGTCAGTAGTTACCTAGTTTTTTTCTTTTTTAAATTAAGCAATGATATCTATTACATTTTGTTTAGTGCGTTGTATTCGACCGACTTAATTCCAAAGGTAAAATTTCAGACTATCCTTTATTTAAGTAGTTTGAAATTTTAAATTACGCATTCTTAATTAACCTATATTTTTTTACAAATCAAAATAAAACTACTTTTTGAAGGATTTTTACGCGGTTTATTTTAGATTTAAGATAAAAAAAAAAAACAAAAAAAAAACACTAACTTTAACAGAGAAAATGTTTGGAATATACCGCCAGAATTGGACCCAGTGCTTAATTTACTTGTACTAAAACTCAAGCAAAATCAACTCAGAATTCAAGACACTGTGAGCTCAGTTTGCTTAAATCGGAACGCAACTTAAATAATAATGTTTGTAGGTAATCAGTAATAATTGTGATTAATATTTTTGGACGTCAAATACCTCAGTCCACCCGTGAACATGAAGTCTTTGAAAAGAAAAGACTTTGAAACGTCGGGATCTAAAATCTAAAATAAACCGCGATAAAATCCGTTAAAAAGTAGTTTTATTTCAATTGTGATATTCGCGTTCTAAGACAATACTATATTTTTTAATTGTTGTAACGGGTGGATCTTCTCACAATCGTTGAGATGGCCTAAAGAAGTTTTTGACTAAATGAAAATAAGTAAATGTAGTGCAAGATGCCCTAAAACTTTAGTGAAGATCTGTTCAAGTGTCTGGCAAGACCTAGGTGAAAAGCCGTAGATTATGCTCACGTGTACTTTAAGAGATGCCTGTGTTTACCAACAGATTGAAAGTGGTTGATTTTATAACAGGGGAACAATTGTCTTAGGCGAAAGTGACTGGTAATTGGTGTAAAAAAAACTTTGCCACGTAATAGCATAATCCCCTCAAAAAAACTCACAAAATCTTTTTTCTGATTCAACTTTTTTTTTAATTATATTCAATATGGAATCGCGCAGTAGAGACGATCTTTACCAAGGCGGGCGCGTCACCTCGTCCCTCTCTACTCTATACTACACCTCATTATCGCAGTCTCTATTGCGCAGCACAACACAAAATAGCGAATTTAATTTTAAAAAAATTTGCCTTGAAAAACGTTCATTCGGGAAAGTTGTGGGTAATAATTAGTGTAGCACTCAATTTTGCGTGATTAAGTATTTTACAATGATTTTATGATACGGGATGGTCTATTCCCAGTAGCGGATTTATGAATTTGCCGCCCAGCCCGGAGGCTGTTGTAATTTTGTGCCCCTACCAATCTCTACAATTCTAGACCGAAGTTCACAATCATATTTATTGTAACCTGCTAACATTTTTTTGTCAACGAAATTTAATGAATATGAAAGACTAGCTTTCAAAGATAACATTATACCATGCCCAGAATTTGTATAAAAAATAGCCTATACCCTTCCGTAATAAATGAACTATCTTACAATGCAAGAATTTTTCAAATCGGACTAATAGTCCCTGAAACTAGAGCGTTCCACCAAATAAACTCTTCAGCTTCATCATATTGAGTCCTTTTCAAAGATACACCACGCATAACACAAGGGGATGTACCCAAAAAAAATCTGCCAATTTAACCGCCCGCGCTTTTGAAACACACCGCCATAGACTTTAGCCTTTTCATCCTATTGGTAAAACAACTACTGTCTAATCTACGTCATTAGTATTCGCTTCTATCATCGAATATGATTCCTAGAGCTATTTTTACTAGCAAGTAATAAAAATTCGTTTTATGACATCCGTGAAGCCGACGACGGTCCGTTTTAATTAAACTTTAAAACAAGACTGTCAATTTAATTCGGCATTTATATATAAGTACTTATACATATAGGTACCTACGTATCTACATACCTATATAACTATTATTTTCGAAATAATAGTAGATTTACTGAAGTAACTCCAAATCGGAAATGGCAAATACCTTCACAAAGAGTCGATACTTAATTATGGCTTTCAATTATTTATTTTCTTACGTCTGAACTTTTCATCGTTAATAGTAACCTACTTACCTATTATTTTGCAGCCTTCGCTGTATTGCGCAGTCAATTATAAACTAGTCTTTTAAAAACCGTCGAATACTATTTTTTATTAAGCTACAATCGTGCAAACGAACCCTTTACACCTACCCGCGGCTATTTAACACCACCTTGAAAACATACTAAAGGTACAATCGATTATAGTTTTACTCGCCGTCCACGCAATACTCCACCTTAAAAAATATGTAAAATTTTATAAACTGTCGGTAACTTACCTGTCCGGCGTGCAGCACGTCCAAAAATATGGTAAAAACACTAATAAAAAGCACGGCGCGCGTCATAATTGCGGCCGCGATGCGTTCCTGTACCCGACTGGCAAACAGTGACGTTTGAGTCCGACGCCAGAAACCTGCGTACTAGTCAGTACGGCACTCCAGCCGTATCGTACCTAGCGTTGTATAGATCGACCCTCTTTGTATGAGGGAGACAGCATGCGAAACACCATAGGAATAAAAAGGAGAGAAGAGGGAGGATAACGCACGCGCAATGCTGTAAACGCTGCGTACAATGAGAACTCTATCGAAGGGTATCGCAAATGCCGTCTTCGTCTGACTTTGTCTGGATTTCCCGATGATGATGCGTCATTTTTTCCTTTTACACAATTTTGATACTTGTATTTAGTAGCACGAAGTCTAAAATCCCATGTATCGGTTCAAGTTACACGTTTTTATCGGAAGAGGCTTCATTTTAGCATATTTTATACCAAATAGGTTATATCTACGCAGAAGGCTATATAAATCGTTTATAACATACTTAGTGATAGATATTATTTAGCTATAATAGTCATTCAAGACCTAAACAGTCCATGAGTCATCCTTTCAATTACAGTTCAGAGGTAGAGCTTTAACCCCACTATACTAGAAACTTCTAAATATACAGAAGTGACTAAGATATCGAAATAATGTGAAACTTGCACGCTGATATTTGATTTCACGATTTCTATAATAATGGGAAGCCATCTACTGTTTATAATATTTTCAAACAAAGAAACCATTCATACCATTTATTGAGCAATGTGGAGCGGTGGAACGTGGTGTGGTTGGATCTCAACATTGCAAACGAGTCAATAAATTGAAGGAATAAAATAAAAATTTAATTTATAATTCAACAAATTCAAATCTAAACAACATTTCATTGTATGCTAGTCTAGCGCATTTGTTGCTAAGTAATCTACTGTGTAAATGTACTTACTTCTACATTGTTACTGTTTATTAATATTACCTAGTTGTTGCAGAGAACTTTCTACCTCGTATTTCTTATCTTCTAAACCTTTCTTGTGCTGCTAGGAATATTTTATGACAAAAATAAGCCAAATCATATTAGCAGTTTTCCAGTTTGAGCGTTACAAACAATGTTACAAATATACTTCAATGATATTTATATTAGAATACTAGATTTCCTAACGATAACGGTAGGTTTACTATACTAATATTATATTTATCTGTGTTTTTAATTAATCTATAGTACGATCCTACATCGACGCCATATAGGGCACGCCCGACAAACCTCTAAAAGAGACCGTACAATTGGCAATGCTAGTTTAGAAAAATGACAGTAACGCCTCTTTCACTTCCATCTTCAACCCCGATGTAGGAATGACACTACTGGATAGCTGTCAGGCGGAAAATTCCTGTCAGAAAATCATGATCAATCGTTACAAAACATTGATTCAATATTGAATTAGTTCGAAATTAATACTGAAAAGCCTTTGCATGGTTTATTACATCCAGCAGTTATTTAAAAATCGACGCTTTTCCAAGTTGGTTCACGGAATTAGATCTGGTGACTCCTTAACCACTACGACTTTTTTTTGTACAATCAGGGTAATAAGGCGCTGCCTGGCCCTTTTCTGTTATTATTGTTTGCAATAGCGACAATTAACCGCTAGTAGCTTATTAGTCTGTGATAAAGGGTAAGGTTTTCTAAGTAGTAGGTAGGTATGTGCCATAAAGTGAAAACTTCGTGTTACATTTTTGCACATATTTATTTTATTGCGTTTTTAGAAGGCAACAATTAACGTGAAACAAATATATAGTATCAAACAGTTCTTTGTAAAAGCTAGTTAAATTTGTATTATATAATAAAAAAAACAAAAGACGCCGTAAAAAATTACATCATACAGTTTTTTCTTCCTCCTGAAAAGTTACTTCTTTTAAACTTCCGAGGTTTTCATTTTAAGGCGTTGAGATGCAGCCACGCAAAACCTGAGTAGATCGCTAGTAGTATTGAACTCGCAACTTCAACAGCTATGCACGCGATTGGATTCAATCCTTCGACTCAGCATTATTCAATCACTGAACCGACTCCAAATTAGTACGACCAGTATTAAATGCCTACTAGCCGTTTTTCTGGCTACGCGCGGCCGGTCTATACCAGGCACAGAGGTATTATAATGCACAACTGTGCGCGCTAACACAAGTGCACTCAAAGCTAGAAACGGCTAAGCAGTTTTTGGCAGAAGTTTTTTTTTAACAAGGTGAAAATGCGTTACGTTTTTTCTTTGCCATGGGAGTAACGCTTTTCCGAGTGGGAAGCAATAGGGAGACTTTACCCACTAAAATCTTAGCGTACCCTCTTACCGGTTTAGTTAGAGAACGTGACAGCCGCGAAAGGATTCTCCACGACGTCCACCGGCGGCTCTGATCCCTTCTACTAGGTATATACTATCCCTACACCAACCTCGGATTCTCGTTATTCTCGTCAGTCTCGGCATTATTCAATCATCGAATCAACTCCAAGTTAGAACGTTCAGTATTTATAACAGATCCAAATATAGTCAGCTATCGGTACATTATACACACGATTGACTCACAAGTACCACTCCGCATGATCGAGTGCACCACTATGAACACGAAATGCATTCGGACTGCGTGAGCTGGAATTAATTTTAATGGAGATGTACCAAGTTTCATTTGGAAATGTGTAGTCAAGTGGGCAGTTTGAGCGGTTGTAGATAAACTTATTTTAGTTGATCTATTAGTAATTAATACTGTTTTAATTGAGTGGAATGTGGTACGGGAGAAAATGGAAAGAGTGGAGAAGGAAGTAAGAAGTTTAAAAGAAAAATAAAACCAAATTAAGTCTATTAGGTACTTTACAATTTTTTACTACAAATCTAGTTAAAAAAATACTATAGAGAGTGGAAAAAAGAATGAACGTTTTACATCATATCTATATCTATCAATACATATAATACCTAGAATCATAAATGAGCTCGTTTGTAAATCTCAAAAACGGGTAAACAGAATACTTTTATTTTATTTAAAGGGACATACTTAAATATAGTCAATTACATCCAGACACAAGATAAACAGACATATATATCACACAAATATTTGACTTAGGCGGGAATTGAACCCACGACCCGCGGCGTGAAAAGAAAAAAATAGAAAATAAAAAAATAAAATATGACATGCCTACATAATACAACACATAATATGTATGATAGATAATTAATATAAATTATTACTATTTTTATTATTAAGTGTAATGTGTTGTCTTGTGTCTGGGTGAATTATCTATATTAATTAGGTACGTACTTATATATTTACAAAAGGAAAGTAGTATAAAAATGTATAATATAGTATATAATCGTTTCTGTGACACGAGCTCTGCTCAGCATGTGATCAGATGGCCGTGTGTGTTAATGTCCTTGCATATTATTGTTATTTTTGAAACGTAACTAGACACAAAAAATCTCGTTTAAAGAATAACAGCTGTATTCATAAAAAAGTTATAGGACTCTTTAGTAAAAATGGCCTGTCTCTTTCTTGCTAGTATGAATGTCGA
Source organism: Meganola albula (assembly GCA_936450015.1). NCBI lineage: Eukaryota > Metazoa > Arthropoda > Insecta > Lepidoptera > Nolidae > Meganola > Meganola albula. Next base: position 4,059,630 of record OW388156.1, on the reverse strand, counting down.
GATGACAGACAAAGACAAACGAATTATAAACCTATTTTAGTTATAATCAGTTTAAAATACGTTTATGAATACGGGGGTAAAGATAAAGGATTCAATTCAAATCAACCTACGTTACACTATTACCTCTTCTCTCCGAACTAACCTCGCTCCATCTAAAAGCGATCCTACAACAGGCCATCTCAAACAAGATGCGAACCAAATCGAATTTTGAAACGAACCAAGACGCCATTAGAGCATCGGCGCAATGCTGGTAGCTTCGGCGGCGGAATATTCTAGAATTTCAAGATATTTGCATATGGCGGAAATGGCGGGTGTGACGTCACAGCATGTCTCCTCCGCTAGACGCCCCGGAATTCAAAGGCTTATTGTAAAGCTGTGGACATCAAGAAGGATGTGTGAGCTGGATTTGTTGCGAGGAATTCTACATTCTATACTATGCATAGATTAAACTTGGTATTAAAGCCCCATACAAAAAACTCTGTATGATATTACATATTGGTCTGTTGCTAAAAAAAATGTTAGTGTACTTTTTTTGCAATCAAAAATTTTTTAAGGGATCTTCCCCCGAACTTATCGAACCCTTTAGTGTCCCACAGCTGGGCACGTTTCTCCTCTCAACTACCTTAAGAGTTGAGAGAATTTACACACGCTGGCCAAGTGCGGGTTAGTGGATGTCACAGGTCTTCTAATGGTTATATATTAATGGTTTCCTCGCGATGGTTACCTTCACCTTACCTTTTGAGATCTCCAGATCGAACCTGTGACCTGATATTTTAACGCCGATGCTGAAACCACCGCGCCACCGCTACTTGTCGCTACAGCGGAAATATAAATAAACATTCTGTAAAAAATCTACTCTTTGCCTACTGTTCATAAGATCCAGCCTGTTGAAAAACAAGCGGCCGTATGGACGGTCAGCAGAAACTTGGTAATAGGATCTCTTTGGCTTCTTCAGCTATGGGGCCTTCAAAACTTAAACTTTGTGGATGTGCGAATCATCTATGTCTAAAGACTGTGCCCCATGAATAATAATAATAATAATACAATATAATAATATAGTGGGACATTAACACACACGGCCATCTGATCCTAAACTAAGCAGAGCTTGTACTATGGATATCAGATAACTGGTAATATATACTACATATAATACTTTTCTTTTGTAAATACATACTTAATTATAGATAATTACACCCAGACACAAGACAAACAGACATATTTAAACAAATGTTTGTTTCGGGTGGGAATTGAACCCACGACCTGCGGCGTGAAAAGCAAGTATCTTACCACGCCACCGGCCTGTCAATAAATAGAACTGCTGTTACAATAATATTCTAAATATTACAGTAATAATTTGTTCCCTCAGTACACCAATATAATGATTCTGTAATGTCAATGCCCTGCGGCAACCACAATACCTATATAGCTTACAATATTCTGTTTAGTTATTGGTTAGACAGATCTTAATATCATGTTTGTTCATTAGACATAGTTGACTACAGTTATGTGAAGGTGTAGGGTTTAAGTGAATGTAATTCAAATTATGAAAATCTACAGAAACCGGTAGCTGCTAGTGTGACTAAGCTGCTGAAAATACACTATTAACTTCCTTGACCCGGGCTTAAGACCTACGAACATTTATAAAATAAACTAGCTTCCGCCGACGGCATCGCTCGCGTGGTATTTATTGGGATAAAAAAAAGCCTATGTGTTAATCCAGACCGGAATCTGTCTCTGTGCTAAATTTCATTCAATTCCGTCCAGTAGTTTTTGCGTGTAAGAGTAACAAACATCCATACATTCTTACAAACTTTCGCATTTATTATATTAGTAGGATTATCTTTCTGTAAAATCCCTTTAGTTTCCCACTGCACAGTTCTTCTCAGGGTTGGTAAGGACCTTTTTTAATTCGAAGTAATTATCAAGTGTGCAAATTGTATGATTGGATTTAGTCTTACTAGAGATGTGATGCACCGCCAGAATGCGCCACCAAAGAGTCTAACCAACGACACACACCTTTGCCAAAACCATAGCTAACATCTTTTTTAATTAACCACCCAGTATATGCCGGCTTTTTAAGGTTTTTTTTGAAAATGGAATAACTTCGCCCCAGTGGTACACACGACAGCACATCAAGCTACACTTTTCCAGTATAAGCTGACCTCTAGTTGTACCTAAATCTTCAACAATGCGAGATCTGCTTATACTGAAAATGTATAGCTCGATATGTAGCCGTGTGCACCTAATTTAACTCAATAATATAACTTAATTTGGAACAAGTTATCTTAATTACTGAGTGATCTATAGAACAGGATATTTACCACTCAACAAAGATACTGGGTCAAAGAAATTAACAACAAGAAACTACAGCAAGTCAAAACACTTGAACATTGAACGCTGTTTTAGAATGCAAGCTGTTGGTATTATTCTACCAGTTTCCGTTAACACTGATTAATGGTCTATCTCGCTTAACATTATTTATCTCTTAGCTCCGCTATTTAGTTAGGACTTGCTTTCCAAGTATATTGCATTTGCTTTTACTACCTACATTGCATTATTGTGGGGAATAATGTATTCACCTACTATAGCTTTCCAATTTTAACCACAAGTAAAAAGAGGGTTATTATAAACCCGATGCGATGCGTGATGTCAAGTTTGTTGCCTCGTAGCACGCCCGGTGGATTTCGATGTTTTTTTAATTCGAAATCAAAGTAAGTAAAAGTTTTAGTAATAGGTTTCAGCGAACTATGGAAAGGGCTATGCTCCGAGTATCTCTGAAGGATCGAATACGCAATGAAGTGATCTGACGGAGTACTAAGGTAATCGATGTAGCCCACCGGATTAGTGAGCTAAAGTGGCATTGGGCCGATCATATCTGCCTCAGAACTGACAACCGCTGGGGTAAACGAGTTCTCGAGTGGAGACCACGTATTGGCAAACGTAGAGTAGAACGCCGTCAGACTAGATGGAGTGACGATCTCAGCAGGGCTGCCGACAAGAACTGGATGAGAAAAGCCGCGGATTTTAGTTATGTTGCAAAATATAATGAGTCGAGGATTATATTAAGTTACAGTAATATCTACCCATATTAAGCTGTAGCGAACGCCGATTGACCAGTTCATATATATATAACGATGTGTGAGTATAAAACAGAATAGAACCCGCACCCTATATTTGACAGCTAGGTATCAATGTCTCAAGAACCCAGTAAGTACCTAGATAAATCAATACTCTAACCTTGGCCCGAACGTGTATGGAAAGCTTAGCCTTTCTAATAAGCTATGAGTCATCAAACGAAAGGACTGCCGCACATTACAGACCTGTAACTAAAGATATTTCAACCCCAATCTCTCACCTACAAATTAGTTATACAACCTAACTATAATGTTTATCGGTTATTGTCACTACACGATTGAAAAATAAATTAAGCTATTTCTCGTGTCTTAAAAATATAAAAATGTTTTCTTCGATTTTTACGGTCTCGGTGGTTCAGTGTTAAGCAAAAAAAGACTTATGACTAATGTACTTATAGGAGAATCTTAGGTGAAGATCGATTTTTGGAATTGAACCCAGTGAATGACAATATCTCGCCCCCTGTTACGTATGCGAAATAGTTCTGCCTACACCTCGGGATAACACAGGCGTGACACTATGATAAGTTAGATTTTGACAGCAAATGTAAAAAACGACTGACTGTGTCACATTGTTTGTACGACGGGATTGCACTGACAACTTGTAGTGAATTGAAAGCGTCGTCTGTCAACGAGATGTGAAATGTGAATTTTACATTGTGCAATACGGTTTTAAATCAAAACGTATAATAAAAAAATCAATACAAATCAAAACCGGTTCTTACCAAGAATGATCCGGTAAAAAGACATACTAATTTTAACAAAGAAAATGGTTGGAATATACTACAAGCTTGGGACCCAGTTCTTATTTTACTTGTACGTATAGTATTATATTATCTGTGCTTGTACCAAAACCCAAACAAAATCAACTCAAAATTCGAGACACCATGAGCTCAGTTTGCTTAAATCGGAACGCAACTTAAATAATAATCTTTTTAGGTAGTCAGTAATAATTGTAATTAATAATTTTGGACGTCAAATACCTCCGTCCGCCCGTGATTATGAAGTCTAAAAAGATTTTGAAACGTCGGGATCTAAAATCTAAAATAAACTGAGATAAAATCCGTTATAAATTATTCGTATTTCAAAACGTATAATTTAGTAGGCAATACAAAAAAATTACCGTTATTCCACGAAACAACTACAACATTTCACCCCCTGAACAGCAAACTTGTAGATTTTAGTTGATCCGTAATAATGTGCGAACCACATAACACTTCCCTCAAGTTCCTACCATTTACAAAGCCTTTACCTTCGTCTAAAAATTCCTAACATCATTCGTCCTTCCTAATACCCTTCCTATCCCACTAATGTTATTAATGCGAAAGTTTGTGATGATATAGGTATGGAATATTGTTTGTTACGCTTTCACGGGAAATCGACCGAAATAAATGACGATGGATGAGGATGTGAAATATTTTTTTGTATACCTACCATCCTTACTAAGGAGAAGCATATTATAAAATTTCAGACTATGTAACGGATAAAAACGCTTGAAATTAAAAAGTCGCTCTAATCATAGAAAAAATAATATGTATCTATGCTCTAATTCAACACACTGAACAAACAAAATGTAATAGATATATGTAATTCATTTAAAAAAGAAAAAAAGCCTATTGAGTTTTTTGGCAGTGTTTCTCAGTAGTTGCCAGTCATTCACTGCACGGTAGGAAAAGAAATTGGACTATTTTTATGTAGACTCACGTCTCAAAAAAAAATAAAGCATATTTTGATTTTGATTTTGATTTTTGATACTATTATACGTAATTGTAAACGCGAAAGTAACTTTGGCTTTCTATCACGCTTTCAGGCCTAAATGACTGAACCGATTTAGATAAAATGGAATGCGAAGATAGTTTAAGATCGGGTAAAAGACAGAATAGTTTTTATCCATCATCATCATCAGCCTATTCTAGTCCACTGCTGGACATGGGCCTCTTCTAAAGCAGGCCACTGAGCACGATCCGCGGCTTTTCTCATTCAGCTCTTACCAGCCACCTTGCATAGATCGTCACTCCATCTAGTCTGAGGGCGTTGTACGCTATTGTCAATCCGTGGTCTCAAAAACTCGTTTACTCTAGCGATTATAGGTTCTGCGGGAGATATGACCGGCCACTTCAGTTTACTAATTCGGTGAGTTATGTCGATAAATTAGTTCTCTATCAAATTACTTTGTTGCGTATTCGATCCTTCAGAGAGACACCGAGCATAGTCCCTTCCATAGCTCGCTGAGCGACTTTGAATTTATGGACCAGTCCTACCGTGAAAGTCCACGTTTCGGCTCCGTATGTCATATCGGGTAGGACGCACCGGTTGAAGACTTTCGTCTTTAGACTCTCAGTTTTTATCCGACTACGCATAAAGAGGTTAATGGTTTAGCGCAATAACCCACATACGCGAGGAAAGATATTACATAAATACGGTACTTTCTTTCCCAACAATATTGCATATTCGCCTGAAATATTAATTCCTGTACTACCTACATTTCGCAGACAAAGTCGCAAACTTAAGCTAGTATTATAAAAATAAGAGCATATTAAACTAACCCTGTTAACTAGGTAGTGATAAAAATTTAGTCCAACCCCATTTCACATCCGTTGTTGAAATAAAGCCAAAAGTTAGTGCCAAAACGGTTTGTCCTCATTGGACCCGACGGATAAGTAAAATTATAGTTTTTCTGCCATCTTGCGTCATGCCTGTTTACGAGTAATTTTCTTTGTTTTACGGAATGACGTCATACGGTTCTGCAGTGGGGAAACAGGGGCTCGTAGTACTAGTTACGCCATCTAGCGAAAGTGGCGAAACACAAATCTGTAACAGCTTCCATAGTCCCTCAGTAGTTCAGTACTAAGGTATTACGTCATCTGTGCTGTTAAGAATGGTGAAATGTGCTTTTTATACAGGGCTCCGTATAAAAAATTGGCTGTGTTGTATAAGAAATCTTTACTCTGAAGAGTAAAATTTCTCATAATAGAAAAAAATTGTTTGCTTAATATTAAAAGAAATATATTTATTCATCATAAATATCTATCTGTCACTTTTTCCATTTCTTTTTTGATTTTTTTTTTAATGTAATATACTCTCCTTGTCTTTTTTTTGGTAAACTAATTTATTAAATCTTTTAAAGCTGACTTTTTTTTAGACTTGTCATTTCTGAAAAAAAAATGGGAAGTTTTTATTAATCTTTGCTCACGTAGTACGTCAGGACTCCCTTGGCCCGGGGGCTCCGTATAATTAATACGGCAGATAGGTACAGCGGTAGCTACGCCCCTGTTATCACGCCTGTTTTACTCCAAGATGTAGACACACGTGTACAACTTGAACCGGGAAAGGCTATGCATTTAAAACCAGACATCCGTGATACGATTTTTGATGTGCTGAATTTTTGCACACAATTCGCGTCGCGCATTCCCAAAATACCTCTTTTTTTGAACTCTCTTTGACCATCGAGAGTAGACTATAGAAAATCATTGTCTTTGACCTAACAAAAATGTGGATGAGACAAATGAATGACAATTGGCGGTCTTTTCAAAAGTTAGAATTGTCTAATAGTCCGGTCTATTTAGACATAAAAATAGTGATCAAATAAAGAAAATTCCGACAGAGCCAAATCTTCGTAGAGACCTTAAGTTTATCACAAGGAATAAAGTGTCAAAAGTCCCCATCAGTCCCATGTGTGCTTAGGGACTTATTCGGGGCCCAAGGTCATAATTTTCGGTTTTTTGGATTTTCCTCGAAAACGGTAAGTTTTATCGAAAAAGTACCTCAAAGCAAAGTTGTAGATATTAAAATTCTCTATAAAAATGGTCCTTATGATTTTTTCTCTATGACCCACTATTTCCCAGATATTCCGCTTGTAAGAATCACGTTCTACATAATATGCACACATTTCCACACCACCTGTGAGGTAGTGTACTCGGCATGTTCTTTATAACGTGGTATCCCCGGTAGGCCTATTCCACGAACCTTTATGAGGTTATTTTCAGGAACAATAATTATTTAATAGTATGAAGATTATTGATATGGGTTTACTGAGTTTAACTGTTGTTCTAACTTTTTTTTATTACTTTAATCTTTATTATTTTATTCTTAATCAACTTCAACAATCATGTTTTCTTAAATTTCTTCTTCTTCTCCTTATTGTGAACGCTGAACGCTTAGAAATTGTTCAAATGAAGATGAATCAGTTCTTTTCATTAAAATCACATGAATCTTCCTCTATTGTATTTAATTGAACATTTGAGCAAAAGACACCTTGGCAATTGGTACATGCTGGAGAACACTGCAACCCTACTTTTTTACAGTCACATTTGGCACTACAACCTTTCTTGCAATTGCAAAAAATAGTGTTAAGAAGTTTTTCTGGAGCAGGGGGCAGTAAAGTTCGAATCGATTCCAAAGTATTATTTATCAATTTCCAACCCCAGTCTTCAGGGTTCAGTTCATTGCCTTGCCATGTCTGAACTTGATAGTATGCTCGAAACAAAATGTTGAGTAGCAGATGCCGATGTTGGAGGAAGACAAGATAGCTGTACTTGCTTTTTGTTTAGTGTATTTTTTACAAATGTTAAATATCTGTACGTATCTATGCAATCAATTTTAATTTAAAATTATTTGAAAAAAATGATTTGATTGACTGCGCAAAAGTATTTACAGAAATTAATTCTTCAACTCAAATACTAATTACTAAAGGAATTCGGTTTCTTCTTGCGGTTTAAGGAGCTCCAAAAAAAATTGATTGCATAGATACGTACAGATATTTAACATTTGTAAAAAATACACGAAACAAAAAGCAAGTACAGCTATCTTGTCTTCCTCCAACATCGGCATCTGCTACTCAACATTTGTTTCGAGTATACTATCAAGTTCAGACATGGCAAGACAATGAACTGAACCCTGAAGACTGGGGTTGGAAATTGATAAATAATACTTTGGAACCGATTCAAACTTTACTGCCCCCTGCTCCAGAAAAACTTCTTAACACTATTTTTTGCAATTGCAAAAAAGGTTATAGTGCCAAATGTGACTGTAAAAAAGTAGGGTTGCAGTGTTTTCCAGCGTGTACCAATTGCCAAGGTGTCTCTTGATCAAATGTTCAATTAAATACAAGAGATGAGGATTCATGTGATTTTGATGAAGAGACCACTGATTCATCTTCATTTGAACAATTTCTAAGCGTTCAGCGTTCACAAGAAGGAGAAGAAGAAGAAATTGAAGAAAACATGATTGTTGAAGTTGATTAAGAAGAGTATGAGTCAGATTAAAGTAATAAAAAAAAGTTAGAACAACAGTTAAACTCAGTAACCCATATCAATAATCTTCATACTATTAAATAATTATTGTTCCTGAAAATAACCTCATAAAGGTTCGTGGAATAGGCCTACCGGGGATACCACGTTATAAAGAACGTGCCGAGTACACTACCTCACAGGTGGTGTGGAAATGTGTGCATATTATGTAGAACGTGATTCTTACAAGCGGAATATCTGGGAAATAGTGGGTCATAGAGAAAAAATCATAAGGACCATTTTTATAGAGAATTTATATATCTACAACTTTGCTTTGAGGTACTTTTTCGATAAAACTTACCGTTTTCGATAAAAATCCAAAAAACCGAAAATTATGACCTTGGGCCCCGAATAAGTCCCTAAGCTCACATGGGACTGATGGGGACTTTTGACACTTTATTCCTTGTGATAAACCTAAGGTCTCTACGAAGATTTGGCTCTGTCGGAATTTTCTTTATTTCAATTGTCTAAAATGACCGGACTATAAGAGAAAAAATTGAAAAACATATTTTTATTGTTATGAGTTATTCGTTTTTTTCTCTTAATTGATTTATTAGCATTTAGACGTCACAATACTATTGCATATGAACGAAGAATTTAAGGCATGATACCTAACCCTTTCCGTTTTACCTTGTACATCATCCACATTCCAAATATAATATGGAAATTCCTTTCCCTACCTAAATTAAAATTGTTTACGGGATTTGAAACCTTGCAGATAATAAGCAAACACGCTTATGTCGATTTAAAATTAAACTTAGGAAGTGTATATTTTTATAAGTATATTAAGTCTAACTTTCTACTAAAGTTATGAAGTGAGTGTGGTAGGTATAAAACTTCTTTAGGTGTGACGTCATTCGAGATTTCGACGTATTGCCGTAATCTTTAGGTCCCATAAAAATACGTGTCCAATATTTTTAAATTACCTATCTATCTGAGAAAGATAACAAAAAAAATGTCATCCCTAATATGTATCCCTACTTACTATTACCTACTCTTTACTCAAGTAGCTATTACTTTAACATTACTATGTAGTTGAGAAAAGTAATAGTGTAGCGTCATAACCACCACGATTTTAAGCCATAAATCATAACTCCCCTACCATAAAGGTAAATGCATTCATATATCACACCTCCCCCAAATTACAAAACGTGTTACATCCAAAATTTAGTTGGTATTTAGTGAGGAATTAATGGTTAAGGTAAAATTTAATAGTCAGGCATGCGAACGTATAGTGCACGGAATATAGAAGCTAGGTGTAATGTGTCCCCAGCGGGTTTAGCCATTTAGGGTTCTATGTTCTTTTCTTGTTAAGGCTTATTAAAAAACATTTCCTATCTAAATTAATGTCAAAGAAACCATAAATAATTAATAAGTATAATTAAAATAATATAAAATAAACCTACTGGTATATAATTATTTATCAAAGCATGGTGTATAATTATTTTTGTGAATACATACTTACATAATATGACAATATAGATAAATTACACTCATGACAACAATCATGCTCATAACAGAGATTTGTTCTGGGTTGGAATCGAACCCACGACCAGTCAAAATAATGATTTATCCTATTGTTACAAATCTATCCCAGGATTAAAACTTTACGCCTAAAAATAAAATAAATAAAAATTTTCATAAAATATTTTATTGACAAATTGAAAAAATAACAGTAAATACAAACATTTTTTCTTAAAAAAAATACAAATTAAATTATTTAACACTGAATAAATAATTTCATCTCATCTTCATAATCTACTACTACAATATTTATTTACATCATAAGGTAAATATTTTGAATGGATTTTGTGGTAATAAATTCTGTATTTACCAATATTATCACAGCCAACAATAATCTTATAGGAAGGTCCACACAAGTTACACTACAACAAGAACTTAATATATATATATAAAACCGCGGTTGTAAAGTTCTTATGCGAACGAAAATCATACCTAATTTTTTTTTTCACTTTTTACGCGACTGAGTAAAATAAAATCTGTTAACAGTAATCAATATTTTCCAATTTTATTATTTGCTTATTTATAATGTACGAATAAGTAAGTACAAATTTCAGGAAACAAACTAAAATCTTACACATATGTACTGTCCAAAGGTCAGAATTCTGTAGAATTATTTATGTACTTACACTGATTTCGTATAGCGAAATAATAAAGTGGATATGTCTCAATAGTCCCGAGATTAGTTTTAAAGAGCAGAAAAATTCCAGTGATAGAATGTTAGAAGTTCCAAAATTCCAATAGGCACACGCGCAATGTTGCCACATTTGTAGTGCCCACAACATAGCTTGTGAGTACAAAACAGTAGGGGAAATGAGGGGCACTCTCCAGACTGTCCAATAAAAATCCCGGGAAGATCCATATTAATATCAACATTATGATGCAAGTACATAAATAACTCTACCAAATTCCGACGTAAGCTGTGTAAACACGATCATAGATCATATTTTAATTGAGCATTTTCGCACAAATTCTAATACCAGTTGCCACTGTTCCAACTGACTCTAACCGTGTTAACTCAGCTTCAAAGTTGATACTACTAATAACTAATGTCTGGAATTACAATTATCGATACACAAAATACATTGTAATAATATTTATTTGAAATAATCATTGTTACAAACCTATTTTTATTTTATTTAATCAACATAATGTAAGCCGCAAACCTTATTTGCTGGCACAGCTTTATCTGCAAAATAAAAAAACATAATTACATTCATACAGCTTTCAGTTTCAGTACTCCAAATGCCCAATCTTACTCAAACCATAATAAGATAAGATTTTTTTTTAATTTTCATCTAGGTATGATAATTTTTTGACGTGACGTCTTATAAATTGGTTTGCCGGGTGACACTTCAAGAAACTGCGTTACGCTCCGCTCACGTTATGCGCTCACAATGAGAGCGAGTGAGAGGCATGCGTCCCTTCAACTCGGGCATGGTTAGCCCTCCTAAGAGCGAGAGAGACAGACATAAAAAGTGAAAGGCACGCGTCCCTTCCACTCGAGCACAGTTAGCCCACCTAAGAGCGAGATTCTTTGTATAAATTAATGTTTTAAATATAATTCTTTGTATATATAAATGTTTTAAATTGTTACTATTATTTCATCCTTCTTCCTACTATACGAATGAATATTCACATTAAAATTATTTTACCACTCAAAGTCGTTGTCACGTAAAACTTTCGCCCGTATACCGACTTTACAGGCAACCAATTTTTTTTTGAACAATCGTTTTTGTCTACAGTACTGAAAAATGTGAAGTTGATGCGCATTCCGGCCCAAGATGGCGGATTTCCAGCCCTATTCTTATTTGGAACGCATAGTACTGTAGTGTGTACATATTTTTTTATTACCAACCCAATTTTTATTCCGACGCGGGATTCGATTCGAGACAACACACCTCGCTAACGTGTAACTTTATATATCTTATGTACTCACCAATCATTTTAGGGTAAGGTAAATTCAAATTCTCCATAATTTTAATGAATTCTTTCAGCGGCTTTGTTAACCTTGGGTTGTAAATTTTCTCTTCGGCTACTGTAGTCGCGGTTTGTCCTCTATAATCATGTGCTGGGTATAATATGTAGTGGTCAGGGAGGGTAAAGATTCTCTCGTGAACAGACTTGTACAGAGACTCTGAAGAACCTTCTTGGAAGTCAGTTCTGCCGCAGCCTCGAATTAAGAGAGTATCGCCAGTAAAGGCTAAACCCTGAAAAAGAAATAAGATATATTTTATAACTGACTAGGAATCCGCCCCGGCTACGCACAGGTACTAATTATACAATTAAACCTTCCCCATGGATCACTTTATCTATTGGTGTAAACCGCTTGGAAATCGGTTCAATAGTTTTTGAGTTTATCACGACAGACCGACCTGTGATTTCATTTTATACTATGTAAAGATTATACATAACGTAGTATCACGTCTGTATTACCTAAAGGTGTAAGCAGAGGTGATATCACCTACTATTCGCCGGCTATGTTTAGTTCCCATACGTAACAGGGGGATATGCCCATTGGCCGTTGATAAATTTCAACCTTCAAGCTGCAGATACTAAGATCCGCCCTTCCTCCCTCTTTTGAAGGCGCATTAGTGGATGCTTATGCATTAATAAAAACACTAGTTTGCCACCCACGTGTATATCGCGTACGCGTATGTCGTATCAAACTATCTTCATAACAAATTCCATCCAAAGCGGTTCGGTACTTTGGCATGAAAGTGCGACAAAGAAAGAGAAGAGAAAGAGTTATAATATTATGTAAGGATGTAGGTACCTGGTCATGACAAATATACGTCAAGCATCCATTAGTATGCCCCGGAGTAGATGTAGCAAGTAATTTGTACCTCCCAAATTGTACCTCGTCCCCATCATTGAGGTACATATCAGCTTTAGCGCCTGACGCTTTGCCGATTACACTTTTAGTTGTAGGTATGATCGACTTGAGTTTGCCTGTGCCGGTCACGTGGTCAGCGTGCATGTGTGTGTTCACTGTAAATTGAATATTAAGAAAAGGGCGTAAGTTTGTTTATTATTTGTATAGGCAAGCCTATTATAGATTTTCTTGTATTCTAAAATAGACTTGCGCTTGACTACGACTTGCCCGATGTTAAGCTACGATGGAACGCGCCTACCCAATATACAGATTCACTCGTGATTACGAATTACTCGGTGAGAAGGTGGCAGTAGAATGACTATATGGTTAGAAACCATAAAGGAGCGACAATTCCCACCCGTCCTCTTAAATTTTGTCACCAGAAGTCGCACCATGTCACGACAAGGCCGCTTGGCGGTGCGGTATTGTCTGACGGGTGGTCACTAACCATGGCCTTCACTTTAACCATTTTTAAAGTGTCCCACAGCTGGGCACGGGTCTTCTCTAAACTATCTTACGAGTTGAGAAAGTTTCAGGTCTTAATGCACACACGCTGGCCAAGTGTGGGTTGGTGGATGTCACATGTCTTCAAATGATTAGTTATTAGATACGCCAGTTTCCCCACGATGTTTTTCTTCGACGATATTGAGCAGCGGCAATGAAACAATTCACACAAAGATGTGGGGGCATGACGAGGGATCGAAGAGAGCTTTTTTAAAGGCGAGCCGCTGAGCCACCGCTGCTCTAAGCCGCAGTGCACCAGGCCGAAACCTACCACCAGTTTATTATCACCTGATTTTTCACCACCCGGGGACCACGTGTGTATATTCTGATTAAAGGTGCAATTCCGTGGACGAAGGTGACTCAGCCTCATTTAAATAATTGGGCTGAGTAACACAGAGAACTTCGACCTATTGGGACCTTTTACTCTTCTTTTGATACTAAAGTCCATTATCTTGTCCATTTTCCCTGGACAAGCTGGGACATAATAATATGCGGAGACACTGATAGCCGAGCCTTTGCTACTTTTCTAGGAAACTTACCGCTCAGGTCATATTCATGTTGAATTAGTTGAGTAGTTGAGGGTTGAGGGTTGAGTAGGTGAGGGTTGCCGACCTACGAGGCCGTTCTCCTCTTAATGCTCCCAATTTTTTCCAACAAGTCACACTAAGTATAACTATTTGCTCACGCGTTCTTAGCATCCTTATAAGTTTAAAAGTAAACATTTGTGTTTTCTAAGTGAATTTACCAAAATAACTAAGAAGATCATAATGTAACAGGAGCACCGACTAGATACTACTTCGACGAAACTTTCTTCAAATATTGTACGAATGTGTAATCGCCAAAGTTGGCGGGGTAACAGAGAAAATAGCTAACTTTGATTAGTTCGTTCAAGGAATACAGTTCTAATTAGTATAGTTCTAATTAACACAGCTTGTGGTATGTAACATAAGTGAGCGCGAGTGCCCAGCTAAGCGGTGTCTATGTGGATCTGGTTGTTGAAAGGAGTAACACTTACTAGCATAAATAAGGTTAAACCCAAGTTCCTTAATAAGCATAGCGTCTCTTTCTGCATGTTCCAACACAGGGTCTATCAGCACCGCTTCACAAGTACTCATGTCGCCAAGCAGGTATGTGTATGTACTGCTCACTGTGTCAAACAGCTGGAATACAATTAATTAATAATTAGTAGAAATAATTATATCCATTTATTACGGTGAAATTACATCAAATCTAAAGGGTCCGGTTGTGAATACCTACATTGCAAAAAACCTATGTAGTAAATAATCCACATATCATATTCTCTACTTCGCATTATGACTAAATCGCATAATGACATGGTAGCAAAATGCCTACTTTTTCAAAGGTACATAAATAAATTATCTTAAATTCTAATTTTTCTCGCTGCATCGCGTGGTGTCAGGTATTAGCGTGAGTGTCCTATTGCTGGGCAGCACTGCCGTGATAAGGATATAGGGCACATCTGACTTTTTTTCGTAATTATGTTATTAACATAGTCGGACTCAGTAAAAGACAGTGATTCCGATGATATCAATAACTTAGTTACGAAAAAATAATTCAGATGTGCCCTTCTTCCATATGACGGCAGAGCAGCAACCCTTTAGTGTCCCACGGCTGGGTACCGGCATTTTTTAGATATATTAGAAGAGTTAATCTACACACGCTGGCTAAGTGTGAGTTAGTCTGGATGCCACATGACTTCGCCTGTTACAGGCCGACCGTTTAACTCTCGTATCGCCATCTGAGGTACAAAGTCATAAAACATTAATTAAATCTCATAAAGAACTATTTAACCACAGATAAAACTAATGTAAGACTATTCGTCACTAATATCCATATCGCTTGAATCATCATCACTGTCTGTGCAGCTTGAGAAGTCGGAATCTTGGCGATAGGCGATACGCGAGTTAAACGGTCGGCCGTACGACTAGATAAAACGAGTCAACAGCCAGCAGTGCAGTCTAAAGTAATGCCCAGATTTTATGGGACTAAGTCACCTTCGTCCGTGGGTGTAGTATACCTTTAATTGAATCCCCACACGTGGTCCCCGGGTGGTGCTAATCAGGTGACAATCTACTGGTGGTAGGTTTCGGCCGTGGTTAGTGACCACCCACCAGGCTAAGCCGCACCGCCAAGCAGATGCAGAAGGGGTGGGTCGGAATTGTTGCTCCTATAGGGTTTCTAACCATATAGAGCTTCATTCCACTGCCACCTTCTCACCGATAATCAGTCGCAATCACGAGTGAATCGGTTTACTAGGCTGGTGCGTTCCATCGTAGACTACATCATTGCTTAACATCAGGCAAGTTGTAGTCAAGCGCCAGCCTATCACAGAATAAAAAAAAGGATTCCTTATGATGTTTCCATTCATAACTGTTATATTTGTGGTTAAACTGATGACCTGTACCTTCCCATAGTACAAGTTCGTCAATACGAGAAAAGTTATAAAGTATAGTTTAACTAGTACTAGGTATACTGAGTAAATCACGATGATTTACATCACTCCATTGTTAACACTCACATCACAATCAATGTTCAAGTAAATACTAATTTAAACCCGTGTATAGACGATATGATGACGATAAACCACAAGTGAATGGCTGTTTCTATATCTCACTCACTCACTTCAACCATTTTAGTGTACCACAGCTGAGCACGGGTCTTCTCTCAACTATATTAAGAGTTAAGAGAGTTTTTTTTATATCTCAGTGGATCCTTAAAATCAAACATCATAGGAAGAAATATTTCCGAGATTCGTAATATGTTTATTTTGAACCCCCAACGAAAATGAAGGGTATAACTATTTTGACTACTGCCTCGGTCGGTGGTCCAGTGATAAGCGTGTTCGCTTAATAACCGCGAGGTCTAGGAATATACTTAAAGAATCTTAGTTGCAGTTCGAAGTTTAGAATTGTGCCCGATGAACGGAAGTAGGCTCTTATGCATAGCAATACCTGAACATAACCGGCGAAAAGTGGGTGACATTCACCAACCAATCATTATAGGACATGTGACATCTACCATTCCGTTCTTGGCCAGCTTGTGTGGATTAAGGCCTATACTATCTCAACTAGTAAGATATTTGAGAGAAGACCTGTGTCCAGTGTTGGGACACCAAAAAGGGTTGAAGTGAGTACCTAGCATTCTATATATTCTACTAAGGCACCTACTTATTGAGGTAAAAGGAAGCGAATATCACATCCTTACTATAAGGCGAAAGTATCTGTCTGTCTGTCGCACTTTCATCCCAAAAATAATGAACTAATTTATATTAAGTTTGGTATGGAGATAGTCTGAGACCCGGGGAAGGACATGGGATAGTTTTTATCCAACTGCGCATACGCAAAAATAAAATAAATAAATAATATAGTGGGACATTAACACACACGGGCATCTGATCCCAAACTAAGCAGAGCTTGTACTACGGAAACCAGATAACTGGTACTATACTACATATAATACTTTTCTTTTGTAAATATATACTTAAATATAGATAATTACACCCAGACACAAGACAAACAGCCATATTTAAACAAATGTTTGTCTCGGGTGAGAATCGAACCCACGACCTGCAGCGTGAAAAGCAAGTATCATAAAGAGTTTAATAGATGATTATATTCTACCTGTCTGAAGAAGAACCCTGATCCTTTACTCGCAGCGGTCGCCATACCAACATTCACTCCAGGTTTGAGCGCACACGCTGCCCCTATCACTCTCACGCCGGCAAATGACAACTTTTGCAGCATTCTGTAATAAGAACTCTTTGTTATACAATAACAATAATGGAATTGAAAGTTATTTTCTTACTGATTACAATAAAGGTACTGTGCTGATAATATGATAACAATATTGACGTTATTCAAGGGCGTTACCTAGTGTTGCCACCCCTAACATATTATTTTTTGCCACAAAGTCAATTTCAATTCCTTAGTGATGTTTTTTTTTCTGCGATAGGCTGGTGCTTGACTACAACTTGCCTGATGTTAAACAATGATGTAGTCTACGATCGAACGCGCCAGCATAGTATACCGATTCAGTCGTGATTACGAATGATTATCGGTGAGAAGGTGGAAATGGACTGAGCCTCCTTAAGGTTAGAAACCTTAACATCTGCCAACCTCCTCAAAAGAAGAATTTTGGCCGAAAGGTGTCCTGTTCCGGCGCTTCCGAGGTCGTACTAACACCACGCAACACACTCATGATGCAGCGTGGAAAAAAAATTATATTGTATTTTAATATTTAAATTTAATGTCATTTAACATTGCATTTGTCTATAATGTTACGGTTTTATTCATAAAAATCTTATAGACCTCTTTAGTTATATTGAACTGTGTCTCTTTCTTACTTTTTTTAATCCTAAAATAGGCTTGCGCTTGACCAAAACTTGCCTGATGTGAAGCAATGATGCAGTCTACGATGGAACGCGCTTACCCAGTAAATACCGATTCAATCGTGATTTGAAGACCGGCAGATTATAGCTTATTACTAATAATATCTGGATGACCGAGCTTGGCTCGGTATTTTTTTTTAAATGACATTTTCTAAAAATGATTATACAAGAATTGCTCATTTAAAGATATAAGATAAATGACAAAATGACAGACAAAGACAAACGAATTATAAATATATTTTAGCTATAAAAGACGTTTATGAATACGGGGATTATATTTTATAAGAACCTTGTAGCTTGAAATAAAAGGTTATTATATGTATTTAGGACGGCAGTAGGGGAAAATATGAAACTATAATTCATACGAGGATCTGTTCTAAAGAACCATTTTATCGATGTTAGTAACAAGAAAAACAGCATTCATACATTTAAAAAGAACTTGGCTCAGCTTGGGAATTGACACAACTAAGACTATACTACCTATAATACATACTTAGAACACACCTTTGATGATATCTAGTATGTATAGGTATTAATTTTGAAATATGTTATTTTAACTTTGTGAAATTAACACTTATCGAAACTGGAAAATATAAAAAACTTCCATCAAATGTACTTTAATTGTAATAAAAGAAATGTTTTTTAAAAGAAAATACAATACTTGTTATTATAATGTCATTGGTAATTTGAAGTTGATTGTTATGAAAACAGGTTGGCTAAGGTTATAATAAACATGGTACATGAAACTTTAGTAATTATGGATTTGTCTTGTAAAATTTTCAGACATTAATTCGGTTAGATATTATTATCTAGTATTCGTACACCCCCAAGCGCCTGTGGTTATTGTAATAAAGTAACAAAGAGATCCATTTACTACAATGCTAATTTCAATTACATTCGAAAATAAATAATACGCACAAGTTATGTAGCAAAAAGAAAATGCCAAATTCACTTGCGAGTGTACGCTGTACACACGTGGTGCACCTACGAACTCGCAGTAACTCTTTGTTTACTCAATATCTTTATTGATTTCCCATATGTATACCTACTGAGGTTTACGCGGCAACATCCTTTCACAAGAGATGACAAGTGCTAAAGCCGTGAAAAAAAAGCGACACAATTGACAATGAACTGTACCAAGAATGCACAAACTATTTTTTTATTCTGAAATTAGCTTGCATCGTCATCATCACCAGCCTATTTTAGTCAATTGCTGGACATAGGCCTCTCCTAAAGTACGGCACTAAGCACGATCCGCGGCATTTCTCGGCCAGCATCTTGCCGGCCTCAGACTAGGTGGAGTGACGATCTCAGCAGGGCTAAGGAACTTTACAAAAAATCTCTAATTATATTAGAAGTACCTACTTTATTATTTAACTCTGCAAGTTTTAACTGAATAAAGATTGTAGCATAGATTTCTAGTGTTGGTTGTTAAAAGGTAAATGCAGTTACAAGGCTGAACAAATGAACTATGAACATATTATTATTATGGTATGAGGTAGGTCAGTCAGTTCTACACAGTGGTCAGTGTCATCATAAAACATCACCAAAATAATGGCCCATTGTGTTATGGATAAAGTCTTAGTTACCTACAGCATAATGTATGACATCCTTTGTGGCCATAAGTGAGTTTGTATTAAATGCTGGTAATACATTAGAAACTCTAAAACTAAACTAACTCTCCAGACCTGCAATTTTATCTGCCTGATATACCAAAAGTGTCCCAGGAAAAAACCTAGGTAAAATGTACAACAAGGTAATAATCTGTGTGCAAATGTCAAAGTGAAAGCACTTATTGCATTCATGTGTGCTACAGATATTTTGAGAAACAAGTTACAAAGTTTCAACATGAGACGCATTTATCATACAAAAGATTACAATTTTGTACAGTATTCAGTTCAATTATAAATCTGTTTCAAATTTATTTAATTTATTACTGTAGTTTGTTATATAATGTAAAAAACATTATATTGTTCAAAGGAAAACTTCGTTAGC
The DNA here is from genome assembly GCA_936450015.1 of Meganola albula. NCBI lineage: Eukaryota > Metazoa > Arthropoda > Insecta > Lepidoptera > Nolidae > Meganola > Meganola albula. The sequence continues at coordinate 4,039,908 of OW388156.1, read as the reverse complement.
CGCATTGGGCACTTGTTGGCAGGAGAAAATCTTAAGGAATCACGTCACCGACATATTCATGACTGGCTCATGCACCAGGTACCTGGGCCCCCATCCTCGCACTCTAGACTTTTAACTCGAATAGATAAATGTAAAAAAAAAATTAGAAATCTAATGGAATTATATCTTCGACATTGTCTATTAGAGATAAATGTCTAAAGCGCGAGAATCGTGGCCCGTGTGCTGTGCGCGTTGGATGCATTATGGATATATGAAATCTCATTAGTTCACAGTTTTCACTTCAATCATAGGGACTGCCAATAGGCAGACCAATGGCAAAAAATATATAGGCAATCATTATTAGCATATTTATATATTATCAATTTGTTTTAAATAAGTTTTATTAAATTATATTTATTATTAAATTTTTATTAGTAGTAATTATTATTTTCAGTTTATATTCCTTTTTTTTATATTCATTCAATTGATATAATAACATCCAAATCGCTTACAAGATCAGTTAATTATAAAACAATAAAATTGAGTTTTGTTTGATAATGTTACATCTGTAGGTCACATTCTACATAGTCATATTAAATATAATGATTATAGTAATAATAACATGCCAATTTATAGTATTAAATTAAATTAGGAAGTGCATCTATATTATGTCTTTACAATTATTCTAATTGGAATTATTATTATTAATTGGAATTTATTTATTTAATACAATCTTCACTATCACGAGCGGTTTACACTCAATGCAATAGTGCGATTATTATCTGTTACTTATTAAATCAAAAGTCACAAATTCCACCAATGAAAATTAAAAATGTCAAGTATTTCTGTAACCCGAATGGCTCTTAACAGTGTTGCAAACTTGGCTTCACTACAAAAAAATGTTTTTAACTTGTTATTTGTTAGATTAATTTCATGTTTGTTGTGTTTTATGTAATAATCTGTATGTCTTCAAGTCAGCGAATTACTGTCTGTATTTACTGGGTAAGCGCATTCCATTATAGACCACATCATTGTTTAACAACAGACAAATTGTGATCAAGCACAAGCCTGTAATAAAACTTAATAATATAATTCAGGTATTTTTCTTTTACCTCCTATTACATAGGAAATCTAAATATAGCCAGTGAAATATAGCTGATAATATTAACCTTAACCCACACCTTTGAGCAGATTACTTTAATGATTATTATTTGAATGGATGGATTTTAGTAGTCAAATTTAGTAATTTTCATCATGAGTTTTTGTAATTCTACATATTTTATAGCAAATTTTAATTTTTTAAATGGGTATTTTTATTTATGGTTGTAAAATGTGACTATCAGGTCATTTCTTAATATCTACCTAATCTACTTTTATGCCTATGTTACCTGCTCTAAACAAATTTCATTTATTAAATTTTTTCCTCAAACTTGTTTGTCATCCACTTACAACTTGTTCATAATAATTCATCTAATACTGAAGCACATGTAAAATCTTTACAATTTCCTCATCAGTTTTATCCTTAATATTGGGACTAGAGCAAATCTATACTTATAATAATAATATGAGCAGTAGTGGCACAGTGGTACAGGTACTACCTTAAAAACACGAGTTCAGGGATTTGATTCTCGGTTGTGCCTAGACATCTTTATGTTAGTTGTTACATTGCCACTGCTCAATATCGGTGAAGGAAAACATCATAAGATAACCAGCATGTCTAAGAACTAATCACTCGAGGACTTGTGACATCCACCACACTTAGCCAGCGTGTATGGATTAAAGCCTAAACCTATCTTAATCCACTGCCCAGCAGTAATACACTAAAACGGGTTGAAATGAATAATAAAATTATTATTAACATGAGCATGATTGAGCATTATAATCTTAAAAATGGCTTATTAGTTTCAATCACATTTACTTAATACACAAACAAAAAATTCTATTTTGAATTCAAAGTATTTTTATTTATCGTTTGATTCGATTTTTTAAGTTTTATTTTACTTATTTAATATTAACCAAAACTAAGTAGTTAACTATTGTTAAGAAATTATTGTTCCTCAAGCCAACAAAAGTTTACTACCAGCAATTCATTAAAGTGTTAATTCATGTATTTACTGAGTTTCAGGTATATAAGAAAGTGCAGCACCTGGCATGGTGAAGAGTAAAGCAGAACTGGTAGTAAGGACCCTTAATATCCTGGTATATTAACACACACAGCTATTTGATCCCAAACTAAAAAAAAAGCATGTACTATGGAAAACAGATAAATGGTAATGATAATCACTTCTCACACCCAGATTCAAGACAAACAGACATGCTCATCACACGTCTGTCTTTGGTGAGACTCAAACCCATGACCTGCGATGTGTAAAGCAAGATTATCACCGCCAATGGCCTGGTAAATGTTACCAAAATGTTAAATGTTATAGAAATGTTTACCAAAACTTACTTGGAGAAATATTCACTGGATTTCTTCCTAAAACGTTTATCCACTAGCCGTTTTCATTAACAGTAAATTAATTAGTACTTCCATTCAAATTACCGCAAATCATCGCATGTAAACTATATTTGTTGCATATGTTTTACGCGTATTATCATTAACAGATAAGACGTATTATCTATCTCGTGCGATATTCGAAATAAATGATATTAGATATATTTTATCATGTGTTTACATTCAAACGAGCGAGAGGCACATTCATTAACTGATTATACAATTTTTTGAATTTTGACGGAGAGTGGACACTTCACAGACTACATAAAGAACCGGACACTTTATGTCAATTGTCACAGGAAGTGTAGACCATAGACTAGTATTTATTAATAGTGGTGTGGAGCAAAGAGCATATAAACGCTTACGCTGAGTGTGAAGTAAATTATTTATGCCAGATTTTGGAGGAGACGAGGTTACCACATACAGCTAGTAATGGTCGTTATTACATTAGCAGATAATTAAAATGATTTATTTTCCTACGAATTATTGAATGACGGACTGTTATACTGTTATTCTATTATTGGTCGTTGTGCTGTTGTTGTTGTAGACAATTCGCCGCTTGAGCACACGTATTGCAATGCACTGTTGCCATTTCGTGTGCGAGACGTGGCTACCGACTTCGCAAAAGTATGAGTGAAAGAAAGCATGCCGTCGCCACTCGCCGGTCTCTTTTGCTTACACATTTTAATCTTTCGTGCAACGGAATAGTTCTTATTTGTTTATATTTTACCCGTGAGCTTCTTTACAAAAGAAAAAAAATACTAGTTCTTGAAACAAATAATAAAGACCAAAGAACTATGCACACATATCAAGAGAAAGACTTCCAACACTTGTATTCTTCCCTGCATGACATGCGGCTGTGAGATGTGAATACTAACGGACAAGCATAGAGAAAAACTTGCTAAAGCAAAAAGAGCAATAAAAAGAATTATGTTGGAAATCAGGCTTAGCGAAAGAATCCAAAATCAGGAAATAAGAAAAACGACAAAAGTAACGGATATAATAACTTGCACAACCCATGTAAAGTGATGTTGAACAGAAAATATAGAGAAAAACTTGCTAAAACAAAAAGAGCAATAAAAAGAATTATGTTGGAAATCAGGCTTAGCGAAAGCATCCAAAATCAGGAAATAAGAAAAACGACAAAAGTAACGGATATAATAACTTGCACAACCCATGTAAAGTGATGTTGAACAGAAAATATAGAGAAAAAATTGGTTGTTTGTAAAGTAGGTTTACGATCGAGATGTTTACGTGATAACGTCTTATTGGTGATATAAGTTTTTGGGAAGTAAGGAATTAATATTGTTGCCGCTAGAGTGAGAGAGACGGAAGATCGGTCCACTCACTCGAACGCTATGCCAGCCTCCGCTCGTGACGATTCCTCGTGACAAGTTTCACGGAATGACTGGCAGCGCTCGAGATGAGACGGGAGATCGGTCCGTCTCTCTCTCGTTATACCTGCGATCGCGCTCGTGAGGTTTTGGTGTGACACAAGTTTCTGAACATGTCACCCGACTAAAACGATTTTAAAGACGTTATCACGTCAAAACTTGCTAAAGCAAAAAGAGCAATGAAAAGAATTATGTTGGAAATCAGGCTTAGCGAAAGAATCCAAAATCAGGAAATAAGAAAACTTCTTGTGTTAAGGCAAAGATAAACGCTTACTAGTAGGTACGCTGATTACGGATTCTACGGCACAAGTCTGTCAGTCAGTCGTTGGTCAGTCGTTGTTAATAAAATTCGCCAAAAGGCAGGCAAAGGTTTGGACCATACAGCCTTGTCAAATTGAGTCAGGTAGTCGACTGACAGACAGATGATGGATGAAATTAGGGATGTAAACTATAATTCATTAATGAAAAATTGATTTGAATCAGATTTTTTTAAATCTTTTATTGAGCGATTTTCAATTTAAGAAAAGAGGCTACAGATCAGTTATTTAAAAAAAAAGATTATTGACTACACCAGTGACCCTGGTAGGTAATGAATGACTGATATAATGATTACACAGCACAGGAAACATTTAACTTTCGATAAAAAGAAGCTATTAATGTAAAAAGATTATATTTTAAAAAATATTGATCTTTTGCGAACCATTGACTACAAAGAATCAGTTTTGATTCTGTTTTCTAGATACGGGGATTCACAATTACAAACTTGTCGTTTGCCTATTACTGTTTCGTCACAATCACTGATAATAATAAAAGTCTGAAATGCGTTTCACTGACCTTTCCATAAAAATAAATTAGATACTTAATATAAAACCGCCTTCTCAGTCACTCCTTGAAATTATCTAAATATATAAAAGAAGAAACTGACTGACTGACTGACATATCAACGCAGAGCCCAAACCGCTGGGTCTGGAGACTCCAAATTTGGCACATATTATAGGTTCCTTATGGGGTCTACGGGTGCACAAATAATTTTTCAAAACTCACCCTTTAAGGGGGTGAAACGGGGTCCCAAAGTTTGTATAGAGAAACCAGATTAGTAAGATCAATTTCGCGGGCGAAGCCGCGGGCGGAAGCTAGTAACTTAATAAAAAAATATTATTTTCTAGAGAAGGCAACAAAAGTGATGGCCCGACTGTCCACAGAGAGAGAGGAACCCGCAGACAGCAGCATAGCTTTCGGTGTGGTTTTCAGGTTTACCTCTTAGTAGTCTGTGAGTTTTACCTGAATGCTGAATTAAACTTCATGCTCTAACTTAACTTTTTTTGTTTGTTTATTACCTACTTGCTTACTGGCAAGCAAAATTACGAAATAAGGTTTTTAATTTGACAGGTTTTTTTCGCGATGTAAAATCCGAAAGTAAATAATGAATTTTTGTAATAAAATGTAAAAATAAAATCAATAATCACGTGAAGTACACATTACTATGATAACCATTATTTAAAGATTAATAGACATAATTTGATTATTATTTAATGTTAATTGGTACGTAAAAATACTTTTGAATGAATAAACAGTAGGATTGAATCCAACATGATAATTTCCCCGTTTTTGGCATGAATTGAAATTCCAATCTTTCCTGACCGCTAATCTTTTTCTAGTAGTCTAGTCATAGTAGAAATCTACTATGATGTTATTAGTCTATAGTATGTTCATCCTAACAAACTGCAGTAAATTAGTATGGTAGGTGGTACCAGTAATGAAACGCAACTTCATTGAACGCAAACAGCATAGTTGCATCCCACTCAGCTGGTTCATTTGTTATGATTCTAACTCAATTGTTGAATGTGAAGTTGATAACGCTATCCTTGTCCAACGCGATTGCGAATGGAAGCGTCATTGACCCCTTTCATCCCCACTTTGTTCCAGTCAATATACCTCACTCGCTCTTTCCTTTCATTGTACGTTACACACAAGCTAAACACTTTAGTGTGCGTACAAACAGGCATTGCGTCTGTGCAGTGTATTGATGTAAACATTCTCTTGTCATTTTGTTTCAGTGCGTTTCGAAGATTGTGTGGTAATCTTATCCAGGCGCATTTGAAACATGTGAGCTAATATTCAAAATCTAAGTGAATTACTGAGTGAACCCAATGATATTTGGATATTAAATTGATGTGCGAACAAGTTTTTCTTTGTTTGAAGTGTTTAAGGAAAAGGTAATTCAATTTATTTCACTATGAATTAGTTTTAATAGTGTAAACAATGTAAATAAACTGGATGGATAGGTACCTAAGTTTTTTTTTATTTTGTATCATTTTTCTGGTTACATCGTTGCCAATTAATCTGCCAGTGATTTATTTTGTTTGCTTTCACATCATTCAAATTTTTTGTATCACACTGGTAATGACATCGGAACAACTTACCAAAATCATGAAATAGATAGGTGTACCTATAGGTAGATAGTAGATGATTTACATTAATTTAAATCGTAGATACTTACCGAGGCATAGAAATTTTAACATAGCATTTAAATCGTAAAACCGGATTTTTATGGTGTTATTATGACTTCCTAGTTCAACGCAGTTAGAACGTTTGTGCCTTAGTAAATGTAAAACTGGTCCCTTTGTCTAGGCCTAAGAGATTTCTAATATTCCTACCTACCTAGCTTGATATATATTGTATTAAAATGTTGTATGTACGCAATAGTAGGTACTTGTTGAAAACTTGGCTCTTGTCTGTGGAATTTTTCCAACTGCTGACTCTAAGTACCTCTACCAGCTTCTTGACCATCTGATACGATTTTACATTTAGGTAGGTACTTTTTCCTATAACTAGTTAAAATAACTTCTCGTTCTCTTTCTTCCTCTCTTTCCTTCAATCTTTTATGATGATCTTCATTAATAGATATGTCGTGTCATATGAAATGGCCAATCATCTTCCTTCTTTGATCTCTTTAGTTCTTCATTTAAAAAATGTAAGATAAGTAGGTGTACCTTAAAAATCTTAAATACCGCGCAATAAGTATTCATACGTTTTCCATCATAAATTGTTCCTGGTTGACCAACTTTAGTATTATCGATTTTGACCGTGACCTATTAATTAAATTGGACGTCTGATTTGTATGTACAAACTTCCGCTTACGCGAACAATTTGTACGAATTTCATGAAATACCTAATACTTTTTAGGATTGATTGTTTGTTCTCTAGTCAAGCTCCTAAAGCTAGTAAGAAATGTTAAACTCTGAGCAACAAAGCTGTTCATTTTAAAATACTACCATATTTATAAATAAACGTCATAAAGCGTACAAAAACTAAAATGTGTTTATAATTCGTTTGTCTTTGTCTGTCATCTTAACATTTATGCTAGGAAGAAATAGACAAAATCCATTTTAATCGCCTCAGTCTACCTAATCTTTATTTCCACTCCGACCCTTCGGTTGCACCTTCATTTATCGATCGTGCACCTTCCCGCCAAAACACTTTAGTAAGTAGACTTAAGTATTTGGGGGGAAGGTGGCTTTGTTTCCTGGTTTCTTCATTCAAGAGAATCTACAGAAAAACATGATGAAATTTGACACTATTTTTTAATCCTAGCTAATAACCATCTCCATCACTTCAGCTTTAAAAAAGCGCATCAAAATCAACCTATCACACAACCCCCACATTTTTGGCCTCTTCTTCCCCTTGTAACCCTTGTCAGTGCAGTTAACGAATTTGTTTCCGTTTGGCTCGGTCTAGATCAGCTTCTTTCACCTCCCTATACGACATAACACCAACCTTTTCCTTTGTTTGCTTCTTAGAGCTTATCCTTGGCCTTCCTCTTCCACGCTTTCCATCTATATTTCCCTCTAAGATGTTGTTATAAAGGTGTCATGTCGTATATAATGAGCTATCATCCTTCCTCTCCGGTTTTAAATTGTTTTTATTAGCCTTCTTTTTTTCCTTTTTGTCGGGGGCATAAAAATATATTAACCATGGTTACGTCTTTTTTAATCTAGGTCAATCATTACCATATTCCAAAAACGTATATTAGTGTACAATATAAATTGATTGCAACATATCGACATTCAGAAATAGTGTAACGTCCTTGCAGTCTCGATGTTTAAACCATTTCGCAGCTGTTTCATATTAGAAAACTGTAGCACAACCTTCATAATCTACCGAAGCTACAGTTAGATTATATTAAAACAGTAATGGACGGAAAATTTTAAGCATTCTGTTAAGGTTCTGGATGTACGAAATTAGCTTATATCATATTCTACACCAAAAAATTTCTGTCATCATCTACGGTAATTATAATGCGGAATAAATACCAAGGTGATCGCAAAACTGCCCTCAAGGCCGAAGAAAGATGGCGCAAAAAATGTTTTGTATGATTCATTGAAAAATTTCCTTAAAAATAAGTCCATTTACTTGCAATCACACAATGTAAATGAATTTGCACGTGTTACGCTGCCTACGTATTTCACACCGTTTATCTGGCGACCTTCGGGGTCTACGCCTTATTTACGTTGTATAACTAAGTTGTACTTGTACCTAGATTACTCTGTATACTAAAATTCCTTTAAAATATATTTTCATTCAAACAACTATGTTTAATGGTAAAGTATGGTATGATGGCAAAAGAGGCCAAGTTTGTTAAAACGCGAAAATAATGTCTGTCTGACTCTGATGCTTACTACAAAATATTACCTACATAATCCCAAAGAAGTCCTATAGTGAATAATAAGAAGCTATTCAAACATCGCGTTAGGGAAACCAAGCAATATCTTATGATTTTGTTTACCAATGAAGACGCTCAAACACTAAACTGCGCACAAAGTTGAAAGAATTGCGCAGTAATGTTAACTTACGATGTTTTTTTATGAACTTGTCACATAATTTTTAATCTTAGTGAAGGTCATTGTGTTTTCCTACCAATAGCTTATGATTTATAGGACGTTATTGTAGTCGTGAAAATTTTAATAGATGAGCGAAAATAATGTTTGCTCTTGTTATTACTCATATTTCATCAAAATACTTTGGCGCCTTTCAATATTTGTATGACTAAACATTAAATCATTTTCAATTTATTCTTTGCCATGCCTCTGTCATAAATCTCGCTCAAGCCAGACAAAGCCAATATTTTTCCATCTCAGACGTAGGTAGTCTGCTGCATTAGACAAAGTGGTTTAGAGTGGTGGTTCGGTGCCCTCTTCCAGTCGCGACGTTGCTTGCCGCGTTGAGGCAACCTAATCATTTAATACCACACATAAGTCTGCTAGCTCCGTTTTTGTTTGCCCCGAGCAATCCCATATGAAAACAATGTCATCAAAACAAATTCAATAAGCTTTTTGATCGTAGCTAGATCCTGTTTGCTTTACGACATTGGATTTATATTCTCGTGCTACTCGTATTGTTTGTACAACATACTTTTTAATGATATCAGTCACGTGGTAAAGATTTTTATTGTTGTTTATTTGTCATTGTTAATATGTCGTGTAGTTAATGGTTTTCCTGCATTGACACAAGAGACACATCTAAACTGTGAAGAAAAGCAGACAGTCAGTAATAATTTTGGAATGAGTTTTGGACAAACAGGAAAGAATGAAGAAGATTGTAGGTATTAGCAAAAATGGTGTAATATTGGATTACAATACCTACTTACATTCGTCACGGCCTTGGCAACTCTCGATTTCGGAACCATCATACAACACGATTAACTGAAATCTATTAACTTTTATTAGCCTTGTACGTACCATCATAATCCTTTTAATTACAAAAGAAAATTGTATTAGGTAATTCACGTTTATTTCTGTTTCTATCAATTGTTTACTACCTAAATGCTAAGTAGAGCAGAATTCACAAGTCTTCTTACAATAGAGTTATCTAATTATGATAAAACAAAGGTACAAATATTGTACTGATCACCAAATCTGAATGGGATACTAACTAAAAGTTAAATTTTACTTAACCGTACCTGCACTGTCCGGTTCTTTAATGACTCTAATCGGAATTTCAAAGTGGTTAATGAGGTGCCTACTAGTGGAATTTATCAACTGCTTCAAGTGCTGTGACCTTATATTCTGTTTCCGCATTTAATAGGTTTTTGTACACTTTGATATCTGTAACAACTTAATTCTTCAAATTCGCGGCTTTATTCTTTACCTTGGCAGTCCTGTTAGAGGTAGAGATATCTTCAATAGAAACCCCTCCTGAATGTATAATATTCTGTCTTTTGTTGAAGACAGCCTGTATTTGCTCCGAATAAAATTCCCGTTCATTCATTATTTGAATACCGATTGAATTGAATGGTTTTTTGCAGTAATTGAAACCATGTTTCGTATATTTTGACGACGATTTTACGACCAAGCAAATGGATCTTTCCATATCCCAAACATTTTTGTAATGCTTTAAAAAGCAAATGCGATTCAATAAAAAGGTGACTCTACAGCTAATTTACTACATTAGGTTCCACGATGCTTTGCTTCCTTGCACAATCAGCTGCTGTCAGTTAGCCAACTTACGCGCAATAACATCGTAGAGTGGAAATGTAGAACCAACTTTATGTCATACATAATGTTCGTGTTGCTATAGTAATTTACTAGCTGTCTGATATTTGTTTTATTGATATTATACTGCGGTAAGTATTACATCATCTAGGATCTAAAACACTGAATAATTCATCAAGGAATTGATTCTCAAATACTATCTGATCCTATGTCTATAAAGCGACGAGATATATTTACTAACTATTATTTCATCAAGCTAATAAAAATATTAAAATTCATATTGTCCGGTACGCGTTAATTAATTACATAATTCATAACGCACCTAAGTTATCCGCAACAAAAACTAATAATCGAATTAAATGTTCAAGCAACATATTATGTATATACTTAATAACCAAGTAATTCTTATGAACGTTTTATATCCTGAAACTAAGGACTTTTTTCCTAGACGCAGGACAAAGGGGTTTTTGTATTTTTTGCTGTGGTTCCCCGTTTAACTCTATACCCAATATACCAGGGAACTAATCTAAGTCTACGAGACTGAAGTCTCGCTTAGTGAAAGAAAGACTACGATCATCAATGTATAATTTTTGTCGTTGATGGGGCCATTGTCTATTATTCTGCTAACCTTGGCTATATTACCTTTTACCTATAATTTTTGACAATTCTCTACAGAACACTCCATGCAATGTTACTTTATTATTATTTTTATATTACTAAATCGTGATATACTTATCTTATACAATAAGTACTGCTGAATTTGTTTCAGTTTTATAGAAATACTTATTTTATAATGAGTATGAATATTTAATTGCATCATTTTGATTTATTTTAATAACCTCCGGGTGTTAAAAGTGTCCAAACTACTATCACACCATAACAATAATAAAAACTACATTATCATTGTCATTCAAAATTAAGTCGTGTGGGTCAAGTCTCCAATTAAATTTAGCTGTAGATTTGAACTCAACCTTGAATTTGGAAACAATCACAAGTCACGAAGTTAGGTCAACTACCAATGATTGTGTAATATCCCTTCTAATCAAGTTCCTAGTGCTTATTTTGCTCCTATAAACGAAATCATTGCTGCAGTGAACATCATTCAAGGTTTGGTCTTTAGTTTTTTTCTTTGCGACGAAAAATCAATTTTGTTTTGCCTTTTATAACTTCTATAGAATAAATTACAAAAATACGTCTGATGTTCATTTGAAAGAAGTACTATCGTGCCAGATCTCTCACTCCAGTATGTTTAGAATTAGGTCAATGCTAAAACTACAACCGTTTTAGAATTCCACAGAACTCGCTTTGTGGTAACAACTTCTTGAGTTTTACATAGATTTACATAACGATGCGATAGCGGAACCACGGCTACATTACTTAACTGCGCTCTTTATCCTTGATACTTCTTGGATTTCCTCATTACAAACAACATATTTGGTCCTTACAAGATGTTTTTATGAAAATAATCATTTGTGGACACGCTCCTCTAGTCATAGTAGTATCTACCATTAGTAATCATTATATCGTTTTGAAACGCATTCGCATGAGTGAACAAATACTTAGTGGTATCTGCTAATGGAGATCTGATACTTTTCATTATCTTTTGGTTGCTGTAAATAAAATGTGAAATATTTCTGTGTAGCCAAACCGTCCAGGTGAACCGCTGCCATATGATTTGGTTTTACTTACATTCTCTATATGGTTTGTTTGATGGCAAACTAATCGGTAATTTAACGGTTAATTATAATTAACAGTAGTCACGAATGTAACAGTACGATTAATATCTAACTGTATCAATTTCAATTCATTGTTATAAGAACTTGAGAGCGATAGAGGCCAGGTAATTAGTTCAAAGCCATATTGGTTTATTTTTATTGCCTTAACATACATCATTCAATTCATCTTAGCTACGATTTTGTATACATACAATTATTATGGTTACCCTGATTACGCACATTACATTGATTAAATCTGAAATCCATCCTACATTAATGCACTCAAGCCTAAGTCAGTAGATCTTTATCAACAGTTATTTTTGCTTGATTTTTGATTGATTTGGACACTGTGGTGCGGGTATGATAGCAGTGGAAGGAAATACAGTTCGATAATTAACTACTTTTAAATATAACCCTGATGATATTGATTGTGTAATAAAAGTTACTACTGAAATAACTAAAGGTGATAGTTGAATTACATGAGTAGTTTTAATAATATTGCAAGGTTTCGTTTAATTATACAACTGCTTACTATAAATTCTTATGTATTTATTAATTCGATAAATATCATTAAAAGGTTAATTAATTACTCTTTGATATTAAGTATTATCAGTAAAAGAAAAATTATCTTTTGTCTACAGGCAAAATAACAAGTAAAAATGCCGTCGCTCTTAGAAGCTCTGGAGCGGAAGTATGGTGCGAAGGGAGAAGTGAACCCTCCAATAGATGATATGCCAGTTGCGATATTTGTGCCTAAACGATCACCGCGGCTCAGTGTCCCCACGCTGTTGGTGCTAAACGACTGCGATATTGACTGCGCAGGAGACGCCTGCGACCTTGCAGACAAATGTGCTGATGTGGTCGAATTGGACATTGCTAATAACAAACTCACCGAGTGGGAAGAAGTAAGTAAATAAAGCATAATAATGTATGATTGACATTGATAGCACATTTTTTATCGACGATTACATCAGGTTACAACTTACTACACGTAGTTCCCAGCATTATAACTGAACCAATTATTGGTTATAGATAGTTCCGCAATATTATGTGTAGATACTTCAATATAGGATTAATGTAGAGTTCTACTTGTAGGTTTTCGCAATACTGGGGCAAACACCGCGCGTGCGATTCTTAAACTTGAGTTTTAATCGACTTTCCGCCCAAATCCAAGCAGCACAAGCGCTTCAGCCGCAATGGGACAGTCTCAGTCATCTCATCCTGAACTCTACGCACGTCGGCTGGCCGAGCATTCATTCACTATTACAAGCTCTACCAGCTCTTGAGGAGCTGCATTTGAGCCTAAACGAGTACTCCTACGTGAACCTGAGTGGAAAGGACGTCGATGAGATCGATCGGTGCGAGGCATGTTCGCGACTCAACGTCGACGCTACAGAGCCGGTGCACAAGCAACTCAAAAAACTTCACTTCTCCGGAAACCCTGTCAGCAGTTGGCGAGACATTTCCAAACTCGGTTACGCCTTCCCTAACCTAGAAACTTTACTGGTTAACGATTGTCCCCTTACGACTTTAGAACCAGACCCATGCGAAAAATGTGGGGATAACAACGGAAATAAGAAAAGCCACGATGCCTTTACGTAAGTGTGCCAATTGAATTTGTTATCTATACTAAGTGCGTATTGTGTAAGCTATCGAGGTCAGTCTGGCTATTGACAGTGACCTATTGAACTTCAAAATGGTATGTCCGTTCCAATCATCACAGCGATGTTTTCGGATTGCAGACACCTACGTTTCCTAAACCTGAACAATACGGGACTGGCGACGTGGGACGAAGTAGACCGACTGGCACAGTTCCCTGCCTTGAAGAGTTTGCGAGTTCAGGTGAGTAACAACTAACAACTGATAACACACCTGGTAATCTTATCTGTATTCTTCACGGATAGGCTAATGTTTGTTAATGTTGACATTGGTGGGGATTGATTATGCGCTTGCCCGGAACAGTATAATGCGCAATTAATGTGTATTCTAAACACGTAATTTGCAAGGTGGTATGTTAATTGTTACTATGGTAAACATAGAATCAGCTGGTAGATAATTAATGACATTAATTACCCTGTGTTTTTATTGAATTCTATTCTGCAATTGTACTTGGCAATGCGTCATCTATCACTATGTGCCAACGCAGTCCATTGCCGGCGCCAAATCGTAATTCGAAGACCGATATAACCGATCTAAATTCGGAAGCAGCCCGATGCTGGTGTTATCGTACAAGTGGCACAGTGTTGGGAGTTTTTTAATTGTACGTTTAATGTCCCTGGGGAAGACGGGAGCTTGTCGTAATGCGGGTGAAGGTCTTCCCGTTATAGTGGTGACCTAGTTGGCGGGTTGTGTAACCTCAGATAATGCGATCACTTCAGCTACGCCACGCGTAATTTCGACACGTCCTCGCTCGGGAGTTGATAGGGAGCTAAAATTTTATAGGATCGTTCGCCTTGGATAGACTGATGTATTGCGATATTATGTTCATTTTATTCTATCATATAATTTGAGACGTCTGAAAGATTTTTCAAGTGGCATTTCTTAAAAATTATTGATTCATTGTTGTATAATTAAATCCTTAGCAAACTTGATTACTTTTCCATTTAGCGAACCTTTAATACCTAAATGGGAATAACATTGCAAATGATTAAACGCTTTATACTCAGTAGAGTAAATAAAATTTTCCATGGTTTGTTATTATAGGTATCATTAGTAACTGTGTCATTTAATACTCAGGTCAGTTTAGAATAACTAAACACGCAGTTTTGTGACCATCATGCGTCACGCGACGCAGAATGTGAAAGTGCGAGTTTGTTTGTAAACCACGCTTTATGCTTTTATTATAGACTCAGTTTCGTAACTCTTTATGTTTGGTTTAGTTTATTTTCAATTTGACTTCTTATTGACACTAATAATACCTTGCCTTAAGTGACTAAATTTCTCTGAGCATCACTGATAAGTAGTTTTTCTTGCATACCTCATTCCAGTTTAGAGTGATTAACGTAGTTGGTCGTTGTTAGTTTTATTTCAAACTTTTTTGTACACCGGTCGAAGAGACCGCCCTCCACAAACTGATAGGATGAAATCCGTACATCATACTGAGATGATCGTTATAGAAATTAGTCCAGAAACTTTATTGGTATCCAATAATCGTAACTAGTTTGTTTTGATAAGTTATACGGAATGTATTTTTACATTAGGAAAACCCTAATAGCTAACGGCCACCCTTTTCACTATGGAGTTAGTGATTACTAAATCCTGGATGTTATTTAGCTGTCTTTCATTCATGTGATTCAAATAGAGTTCTCCTGACAGAGTAGTACCTAATAGTAAATTGAAATAAAGCAAACTTAACAAAACAAAAAACAAAATATCCGTATAAGGCAAATTTTTGCTCTCAGTTTGTGGAAAGCTGTTCCCTTCCACAGTATAATCTTTAATTAATTGTAAGTAAATACTCCACAACGTACTTAGTACTTAGCAAACTTGGCATAACAATTACACAGTTGGTATAGTAATATTGTAATTTATTTAAATTATTCACCTCGAAAACTACTCATTCCTTCCAAGTCGTATAAGTTGCCATGAATTAAAAAGTTGCTGAGACTAAATAAAACAAAGGATATGGAAAGGGTTGAGATGATTCATGCGAACTGATCGAAAGCTGGTCGCTGATAGTTCGTTCACATTTAACAGCTGAATTGCTGACGACCTTGTCTTGACTTTACCTGATGTTAAGGTAACCTTTTTTTTTAACTTTATGCAGCTATACCTAACTATTTTACTATATCTGTACCGGTATTAGTAATAAGTATTTTTAGTAAGTACCGGTATAGGTTTCGTTGCTCGTTCGTAATTGAAAGGTCAAATCAGTTTTGACGCCCGTGGTACGATAATTTAAATTACTTATTTCAATAATTTTGAAGCAACAAATATTGTACGATTGTAACTTTTTTTTTTTCAACAAAGATTAAGGAAAAATTATTGTCTTAACATTAGTAGATACTTATCTTAGAGCACCTTCAGCTGCGATAGGATCCGTTATAAAATAATTTAGTTGTTTAATTCAACGACTTTGTCTAATGTGATTTTTTGTGTTTCGTCTTAGCAGTATTGTGTAGGACATTTTTATGGCGACGACTACATCATAAAATCTAAATTAGTTGAAATTTATTGAAATGGTTCTAACTCATTAGAACCATTTCAATAAATTTTCATATAGTATTGGTCCTTTATAAAAATTGCTTAATACAATTAAGTGGATATTGGATGGATATAGACTGATTTTCAAGTACATCCCGCTTGGCTCATGTAATCATTTTCTGACTCACAAACCCTATAATTATATCTCCAATGGTGCGATTTTGTCTGACACCAATTAATTTGAACCATACAATTTACCCATATTTAGATTAATCAAAGATTAGGTGTTAGGTTCCATAGTTATTACTCTGGTCACTCTCGGGACCTGTAAACAAAGCACAAAGTCTCAACGGACATAGTCACAATACCGATACACGATTGGATTGCATGAAAATGTCTTACTTCTAGTTACTTTTAGATACACCAAGCCAACTGTAGGAGTTGGAGGCGGCGCCGTTGTAATACAAAATTTATAGATTTTGACATGGAAAGACGGCCGGAACTCTCAGGCAGGTGACCCAGAAACTACCTACGTGCTTGCGATTTATGTACAGATGTCATGGTTCTTTAGGTTAGCCCGCTATCTTTTGACTTAATATCCCTTAGAATGTTGGTCCTTAGACGAAAGGTTAACTAGTTCAGTGGTTTTCTACAAACTAGGTACAATGCATATCCCATTTTTCTGTAAATTCCATTCCTCCCTCCAACCCGACAATCCCATTTCTGGCCACATCTCTCGTCTTTTTTATTTTAAAACTTAAGAGTGTTTAAGCCTGATTTGGGAGTTCAATTATAATTGGGAACGAAAGAACCAAAACACATTTATATCGGATCTGTAAGCTAAAGTGGTAATTTTCGGGCGATATTTGCCATTGAATGTAGTTTTCATAGAGAACAGACCGTGGATCAAAAAGCGTAGGTAGGTACCAGAAGAATACGTCATCAAGTTTTGGACGGAACGGTAAATAATTTATCTAACGTGGCAACATTGGCAACCAAGAGCTGTTGACTAAAAGTTTTACTTGTTATTTATGCCATTATAGTAAACGGTGTGATCGCTCCAGGAGCCAAGCACAAAGGTCCTAATTACGTGGCTGCGTCACCCTCGGCGTGCAAGTTTTAATTTCGCTCCAACTATTAGCCACGAGGCGGTCGGTACTGATCAATCACAAACTCATGGTGATGATAAAGCTGTAATCTTAAACATACGAACTAATAATATAATAACTATTTTACAAAGGATTGCTGGGTGAATTCTGTGGACTGTGGTGCATGTTGTCAGCAAATTGTAACTGAAACGGTTACTGCTCAATACCCACAGTTAACGGCTGTTCATATTACTCAATGCTAGGCGGTGTCGAAAGAATAGACTTGAAAAGCAAAATTACTACCTACTTAGATTCCTTATTCGTTTTATTTACAACCTGTTTCGAAGGCGCGCCATCGATTGCCGAAAGTTTAAAAGTTGGTTTAGTTTTTTAAGTTTTTTTTTTTTCAATATAAATAAAGACTCCAGTCCCTAGTCATTCCAAACATCTAATTTAGATATGCATCATTGTATCACGTACTCGACTCGCTCCAACTTCGGAGAAATTATACACCTAAACCTTCATCATGGATCACTGTCTATCGGTGAAATCCGCTTGAAAATCCGTTCAGTAGTTTTTAGTTTATCTCAAACAAACAGCGAAAGCGGCTAGAGTATACTATGTAAAGATAATCTTAGGATAGAATTTAGGACCTAACAAAGATATAAGTTACCTTTTGTTTATGAAGATATGACCCTCAATCCTTTATGTTTAGAGTAATAATGACTAATCACTTTGTGAGATGGATATTGATCTAACCAGTGCATACACTGCATACATGCAACACTTGGTTCCTACGTCGTCACGTCTTTGTTTTAATATACTAAGTAGGTGATGATGTAAAACGAGTGTGCAGCGAGCGTAAATAATCCATTATTTCTCGTAAAATGTAAAAGATAAATTAAAACTAAAATATCAAAAAGCCTGACTCTACGTACATAATAAAAAAACGAAAAGAAAAAAATCACAGGTGTCCGGTGGTCTAGAATTATATAATATATTATTAAATGAATACTATTGAAGAAAATAAAAAATATTCTATTAATTTAACAAGTGAACTGTTGGGATCTATTGAAAAATAAGATAGCCTGTAGACATATCATCGTAGACTTTTTTGTGGACTTTTCTAAGGCTAACCACTAGTCATTCATAAAACATTATTTTGATCTAGTTGGGTTAGCCAGCGTTTGCAAAGTAAGCGAACAAAATGTGTTTCTTTGCGAAATCACATTAGAAACCTCTAAAATTATCTCTACAGAATTATTACGATAAATTTTTATACATCTACCGATATTTCAGTTAGGTAAATTAAATTAAAAATCCGGTTAATCACGTCTCGTACACAGGCAAGGTTCCGTATGAGTTTATGGTTTGTTAAAGGAGCGATAAAAATACACATTCTGTAAAAATTTACCAGCCCTAACTGTTAATAAGATACAGCCCACTTCGATTTAATTTTGACGTATTTTGTATGGAGCTAATGTCAAATACCATCAGTCGCTTGTACAGAATCCATAGATAAAATATTTACTTATACCGGCCGGCCGCCGCGCCGGGCCGTTAGTAATAAGGTCCTAGGCATACCTTGTGTACGGAACCCTAAAAATGAAATAAGGGTCCGATCAGACTGTTGCATCTGTCCAGTTGTTATTCATGAAATCGATACACAGCTAACTTAATGATTCAGAACGGGGCTGTTACTGACTGGAACGGAGCTAAGCTAATGGAGCTCAAAGTTAGCAAAGGTTTTGTTTGTTTTTTAACGTTCAATATTTTTTGTTGACCAATGTTGTGTAGGCGGTGGGTATTAGTCAGCTGAGTGCAATATCCTAATCGATTATTTTGTTTACATATACATATTAGTGTGAGGCAGACGTTCAAATGTTTCAACCCGTACACACGGAGGTATCCGTAATTTTACGGGAACTGTTTTTAGCAGGATCCGTTCCGTTCACACAAGCGTATGTTGCAGTCTGTAACTTGTAAACTGTGTTGATTGTGTGCACGCATTCATTGTAATACTGTTGCCACAAAATAGGATCCTGATAAAAACAGTTACCGCAAAAAATCATTGTTTGTGACTAATAACAGTACGGGTATAGCGATAGTCCGTTTCGCGTAAAACCAGTACCTCCTTTCTACTCAGATGGATAAAATATAGAGCATCCTTTCCTAGGCCAAGGTTACAATAATGTTATTAGTAGCTATTTCCTTTTACATTGGAGGGATCTACTGATCCTCCAGTCTCCACATTGTTGATAAACATACTTATTTTGGTCTCCAAACAATGTAAGACTAGAATTTTTACATAATCATTTTACAGTCGGATAAAATCTATCCATTATCTTATCATGGGCAAGGCTGCTTTGGTGTTATCAGTACTTATTGGGCATTTAGACCCTGGAAACGTCTATATGATTACAATAATCTCGTAAACTGATTTGCATGCGGATTTTCACCAAAGGACTAAGAGGTTCATGAGGTCCATGAGGCCTATAGATCGATTTTGCTGTTGAGCAAAGCGTCTCATTCTTAGCAGCAAGACGCCAGCCTTAATTGAAGATGAAGCCCAAGTCAGGCTAGTGTTCTTATCACCTACTATTATGTAAGCAATTAAGTGCGGTAGGAAGTAGATAAGTGGATTACTTTATAGTTTTAATTAGTACAATTGTGCATCATTCGAACCTTACTATCCTAATCTACTATCTGTACCTGCTTACCAGGCCACAAAGATTATGTGTAACTGTGTACATATGTACCTATAATTCACCTCTGATACCCGTGCGAAGTCGAGGCGGCTCGCTAGTAGTTCATAATATGTAAATTGTAGATTCTATACATAAACGTAGATACACGAGGTGATTCCGCTTTCCGTATTTAGGCAAAACTGGGTTAGGTCGAACTAAGATCTATAAACAAAGACTTATGAAGGTACCAATAGAATTCAAACTCTATGCTTCAGTGTTAAGAATTATTTTTGAATAGAATACAAAGTTTGATCCAGAAGCCATACTCCGCTACGATTCGTCACCTAAGTCACGTTACCTAAAGGTAACTAGGTACCTATCTACGTTACTTTACTCATCATCATGCATAATGATTATAGTAGGTACTTACTTAATCATTTTTAACCGTATTTAATTAATATTAAACAACGTGATGAAACCGGCGTGTCTAAGAACCCGCACTTGCGTGTGTGGATTAGGGTCTAAACTCTCTCGACTCGTAAGATACCTAGTTGAGAGAAGACCAGTGCCCAGCAGTGGGACACTAAAAAAGAAAATTGGAGCATTATCGACAAACTTTGAAATTGAGGAAATTCCACGGGTACCTACTTACTTTCACAGCAAAACGATTAAACAATTTAGATGGAATTTTGAATTCATCCTACCTACTTACTTACGTGTTACTTTTTAGTTCCGGTATAAATTTGTTTTGTCTTGGAATACGAATACTTTCCGCGGGGAGAAGCTAGTACATATTATTAAAATAAAATACCTATCAACGACGTTCCTACTCCTCAGCCACAATAGTAAAGTAAAAACTTGGATTATTCCGTGCCGTAGAAGGAAACTTGCTTCATATCCTTGAGAATAATACTTACAAAAAACAAACTCAATTTATATTCACTACTTGAAGGTACCTACCTATTGTTTTTATGTTTTTGTTTGTTGCTATAAATGCTATGATCTATAGTAAACATTATGGTCTACTTGGTCGTGACTTCGTAACTTGTTCCAACCCTTCTTCCTTAAATAAATTAAAATATTTCGTGACTCTACCAAATTAATTTTCGGCATCGCTTTGTTACTTAGGTACTTAAATATCCTTTGGTACAGTTAGCTACAAAAGTTGATTACCAGATTCAATATAACAAAACACTTTTACTTACTAGTATGTACTATGTTATGACTCAAGAATGTATTATCATCGTTGTGTAGTATCAACATAATTTTGGCACAATATGAACAAGCCTCGGTGGCGCAGTAGGCAGCGCGTAAGTCTCATAATCTTAAGGTCGTGAGTTCGATCCTCACCCGGGGCATATTTTTTTTGCTATTTATTTTTTACTTTTTTGACTATAAATATATTAATAATACATAAAAAAAAACAAATATACTTATATTATAATTCTTCAATTTTTTTCAGGGTTGGCCATTATGGGACCGTGTTGAATCAACGGAGCACGAGCGAAGACTTCTGTTAGTTGCGAGGCTTCCTCGAGTGAAAACCCTGAACGGTGGAGGAGCTGTCCCTATTGAGGAACGGGACGCTGCCGAACGAGCGTTTATACGTTACTACATGGAGAAGCCCGAGTCGGATCGTCCCGACAGGTAAATGTCTGATATTAACACCTTTAGTTATAGATGATATTATAATATTGTGGCTAACCTAACCTAACGCCACTCAAGAGACACGACGTCATAGCAATCCTGGATCGCACAAGTAAAGTTTTACCGACGATTAGTATTTATACAACTTCCCGACAAGAACAGTCGGAGGGAGAACCGCGGTTGCCGGGCATTACAACTCGTCCAGCTGGAAGATCTTCCCTTTACACTAGAAGATCACTACCACTCGATCCTCCAGTCACCTCCACACTGGTGACCCCGACGTGATATATGCTAATCGTCTTTGAAACTTTGCTTGTGCGGTTCAGGATTGCTATGATGTCATGTCTCATGAGTGGCGTTAGGTATGTGACGCCACAATATCACTGAACTTTTACACCTGAGATATGCAACGATGCGACGATGTGAAAGCGGAACTAAATTTCCGAAATTCCAATATTTGCGACCATCCATAATATGCATGTTTCCTTCCTTCCAAAAAATACAGATAAGTTGGACTCGTTTCAAGCTACAAGCTACCTATGCTACGTTACGAGCTACATATGATACGTTTGCCGATTCGTCAATTCGACCTCAAAAACCTTAAAAAAATCGAATATACAAATATACTAGGGAACATCATAATCGTATTTTCTTATTTTTACGCGAATGCTACCTACACATTGAAATAAAATCATTTCATAACGGATTCTATTTCAATAAATATATGTATTATTCCAGATACTGGGAACTAGTGAATGTTCACGGTAAACTGGATCCTCTGGTGTCAGTGGACCTGCGTCCTGAGAAGCGAGTCCAGATCACTTTCACATGCGGCGACACCAGCGAGGTTCGCACCGTTGATGTTTACAGGTACTTGTTTACATCTTTGTCATTCAAGTACTCCAATAAATGATTGCCTTATTGGTACAGGGGATGGTCGGCTTGACCGTTCTCGAACGGTTCACCGAAAAGGTCCGGTGGTGGCCCACAAAACCCTTCAGGCTAATTGGATTCATATTCAATCCCTTCTACCCGTCGAGATCGCAAGTTAAAATCCCGCTCCGGACTACCAAGTGTTGAGTTAGGTTTTTACATTCGTGATAATTTTTTTCAGAACCGTATCAGATTTGAAGACAAGATTAGAGCGACTTGCAGGGTTCCCGGCAGCCAAAATGAGATTGTTTTATGTTGATCAAGAGCTAAGAGACACCCAGGTATAATAATGTTAATTATTTTTAATCCACTGCTAGATGTGGGCTTCTCCGGTGATAAGCAAGATCTACTGCGCGTAAAATAGCATGCAGTCTGCAGTCACTAATTTAATCTTTATAATCTTCCAGGGACCAGAAGAAATGAAGTATCCTACGAAGCAGTTATATTCGTACAACATCAGATCGGGTGATGAGATTATCATCGACTCGAAACTCAAGCACTCAGTTTCCGCGAATTCAACAGCGTGAGACAAACCTCGCAGCCTGATGTGTGACGTCAGATGCTTGTCATTTAACTTCACAAAGTGCGTCTCAAATACCTATGTAACATTGTAATTTTGACCGTTGCCAAAATTATATCGCAGATAAACTGACAATTTAATCAATACAGTGTTACTATAAAGTTGGCAATTTACATATAATATTAATATACATATTTAGTAATTTTTCCATATCGAGTAATATTCTTACCCAAAGAAGAAATGTTTAGTAATTATTTTAAAGATGGATAAGAGACGATATACACGTTATCGTCGAAGTTTTTGAGAATGCCACTGACGTTCCACTAATGGGGGTATTCATGTTTGGGAGCCTCTTGCACTCCACGGTCCACATGCTCCAACCAGGGCCCCGTTTCTCGCGGCTTAGACATTTAACTCCAATAGACAAGTATGTCAGAAAACTAATGGATTCCTTATTTTATCTTCGACATATGTTTATTAGAGATAAAATTCTAAAGCGCGAGAATCGGGGCCCTGAAAGCTTGCAGGGTAATCAGAGCTATGTCGATTTTTAGCTCGAACACACAAAGCAGAACACACCTAGTACTCATTGAAGCAGTTACCAAGAGTGTGGATTGCAAGAGGATCGTGAATGTAATGGACCTTAAAAACTATGTTACGTATGCCCGTCGTCGATGCCATTTTTTTGTATTTTTACTGACATATATTTGTTCGTGGTACTAATATCGTATGTGTTTAGTTATATTTTTGTAAGAGATCATTTTGTTTGCTATATGGAAGCAAGTGAATTATTTTTAGATGTGTTACATCTATTGTGAAGTATTATATTAATTTAGATTCAACGGTTGTCACAAAGCATTTAGTTTTAAGGATTTATGTCAAGCCGAGCTTGTTAAACTAACTAAACAGAATTTTAAATTGCACAATTTTATTTCAATCATGATTCATTATTTATCAGACCAAACTTTATTTTTACAATTCTTGAGGTTTTTTTAATTTTTTGTTTATGCAATAAGCAACTGTGATAATAAATTACTTGTAGGTTACTTAAAACAAAATCTGAAATTGAACTATTTATGTATAGCATTATTTTTGTACCCAATTCTTTTATTTACTAGCTTGACCGAAAACAATTTTTGGGTACAAGGTATAAAATAAATTTACAACTATGTGTCTTCTAATTCATAAATGTGCTTGTAATAACAAAGTGATACTAACTGCCATTTCAATTTATAATATTTACCTGATGTAATAGGTAATACCGTAAAAAATAGAAATTGTAGAAAGTTATTTATATTTTTGATTCAGCCATTTTGGGATTTCGTGCCAAATTTAATTTTACATAGGGTTTTCTTTGCAGCTGCCCAGTTTTAAAGTAAGAATTTATTTGGTTAATACATACTTAGCTATTTTAGTATTGCTGGCAGCTTTTTGGGTTATTTTGAAATTTAATTACATTTTAATTGTGCAGGGATGACGAAAATATTGTTTTAGTACTAGAAAATAAAAATAAATGTATGAAAAATTCTATGGTATTGTTATTTAAGTATAATATCACAGATTAGCATCATAATTTTATCTTAATCAGACACATACAACTTTTTTCCATAGACAGCTACCATAGCATTTTGTACTTGTTCTAATATATGACTATAAACATCTAGCCATTCAATACTGCTGATCTCCATAGTCATACGTTTAAAGAAATTTAATAAAATAGAGACATGTTCAATATCCTTACTGACTACCATTTCTTGAAAATAGGCTGCAATCATGTCAATGTCACATTGCAATGGTGTCTGTCCACTTTCAAGCCATGCTCTCAACATTTCTCTTACTTCTGTCCATGGCAGACCCATTAACCCTTTTGGTTCATTTATCTCTGCATGCACAGGCGTAATTTCCTTGTGAACAGTTTCTTTTATCATTGGGTCTTTGTATGGCATATCTTTACTTTGGTTTTGACCTTGAAGAAACTTGTTCATCAAATTTTTTGAAGATTGTTGGAGTTTTAAATTTTTTGGAGGCCTGCCTCGACGTTTGCTTGGCGATTTAACTTGCAGAATAGGTGACTTTTTTGATGTGTTGTTAAGTTTATACTTTGTGGGGGTAGTAGATATTTTCTCTAAATTTACAGAATCTACCTTAGTATTAACAGGTACAGGCAGTATTGTCTTTTCTTCAACATTCATACACTTTTCTACTTTACATTCTACTTTATTGTTTAAGTTGCTTATAAGAAATTTACTCATAGCTCCCTTTACAGTTTTGTTATTTATAGGTTCTAATTTCGTAATTTGAATCCCAATGCCTCTCATTTCTTTACAATCTACATTCTGTTTCTTACACAGTGCAATTACTTCTTTAGTTATTATTTCAACATCATTAGTACTATTATCTAAGGTAGTAGATTTGTTAATGGTATTACAAAATCCATGCCCCATAAATTTTGCTGTTTCAACAGGTGCATCTTCTGCTCTAACCATTAGTTTAAGAGTTATACATTTCCCTATTACTTTAAATTGCTGCAATCTAGAATGAACTTCAGCAGACAGTTGTTTCAAGAATTCTATGCATTGGTCATCGGTATCAAATCTAATTCCATAGTTGACTTCAGCAGAAACTGACTTTCTTACAGTATGAAAGACCAGGGGGTTGGGATCTCTTGCACGACACTGATCAAAAAGTTGGGTGCCAAGTTTTATCCCCAGATGGCATTTAAGTGCAGCAAGAGTCATACTTTGTAATGAGCCACAAGTAACATGACCCAGTGATTCAAGTTTCTGAGAAGTTTGTCTACCAACTCCTGGTAAGTCTCTAAGTTTAACACCAAATATAAAATCTTCGATTAAATCTTCGGTCAGAAAGAACTGTCCATCAGGTTTTGCTTTTTTCGTTGCCAGTCTAGCTTGTAAGCGATTACCACCAAAGCCAGTTGAGCATGGGCAACCTGTTTTTATTTTAATTTCCTCTCTAAGCACTGCAGCAAAACTTTGGACATTGACATTCATATCTGCTAGCAGTTCTGTACAATCTACATACATTTCATCACAAGAAACTGCTTCTATATCCAAAGTGTATTTCGCTATAGTGTTATACAATGTGTATGCAACTTCTTTATACCCCTCAAAATCGTATGGGATTGTTTGCAATTCAGGGCAGAGTCTTAACGCTGAGCCCATAAACATTCCATTACTTATTCCCTTAGCTCTAGCCTCATATGAACATGATGCTATCTCACTCATTGACCCATACTTATCATCTTCATCACCTACATTATCGACTCTAGTCTCAAACTGAATTTCTTCATCAGGTTTACCAGTAGCTTTACTTATTTTCTTAGATTGTTTCTGTTTATAGAGGTTAAATTCCAAATTCCTGTCAACACCAGTTCTTTTTGGTCTTCCTTGTCCACCTTTTGAATGAGTGACAGCAACTGGTTTTCCTTTCAATTCAGGCTTGTTTCTTAGTCCAACTGACACGAAAAAGCAGTCCATATCAATATGCATAATAATCTTATTCTTTTCAAATTTCAATTGAGAAAAATTATGTGAGTCTGCTAGTCTCTGTTTAAGATCATCTCTTGCTGGGAACTTAAAGTTGCTGGTTTCTCTCAAATCATTAATGTATTGCTTAAAATTAGCACCAAGTTGAGATATGTGGTGTAAACGAGAATTGTTATAGAATTCCGAGATAAAGTTTGGGTCTGCAGCTGTCTTTGCTATACTGCTTATGTTTGGTTTCAAAGTTATTTTACTATCTCCTGAAGAGTTAATTTTTGGAACAAACTGCTTCAAACAATTATCATCATTAGAAGATTGCTCATCATCCAATAACATCTTTTGTTTATTTTCAATCACAAAATTTTTAGGTTGATTTTGTTCTACATTAAGAGTTTGCTTACATGCAGAATCAGTGGATGATATCTTTTTAAAATCCAGTAGTCTTTGATTTCGAGGAGTTTTATAAAGGAGAAAGTCCCTGTAATCTAAGAGTTTATTTGCTGCTATACTATCTGTAATCCACTCAGGACGCACAACTTTAGTTAGTGACATATTCTTTACTTTTGTGTCGGGTAAGTTAGAAGCTATTATAAAATCTTCGCTCCTTTGGTATGTGTGATAAACCCCCCCATGTTGACTCATGAGACTTTTTAGCTCATCAGCTGACGGTATAGTAAAACCATTCACGTAAATACCAACCCCGCAAAAAATATTTGAAATCGTTTCTTCCTTGTTAGCTCTGGAACCGAATTGCTCTTCCAACTTTGAGATTTTAGCTTGCATATACCCACCCCAAGCTTCGAAGCCATTGTCAGGAAATTTTTCGTCTCTCCGTCTCATTTACAATTTACTGCACTAGTGTAATTTATTTTGTATTTAACAACAACTTTCCTATTTCCTAAGATTACAGAAATTGAAAAATCAGAAAAAAAATTCCCTCCAACAGACGTGGACGTCACGTCTCGTGTGTAGTTAATAACGTCAATCAACGTCAACGACGACATTGACAGAAATATTGTCTAAAGCTAAAGCTTGACTCAAGAAGTTTATATAAAACACTGGAGAATGCCTTAAGAACACCGTTCGCTGGAGATTGCGTCTAGAACTAGAACATAATAATAATAATAATAAAGCCATTTTATTTCCAATCTGATACATGCATAAAATTACTTAAAGATACAAATGTCTATAAAAAAATACAATCACCATTACATTTTACATAAAAATATTCAACTAAAGTATTATTATATTTTTTTCCTTCTCGGGTATAGGCCTCCTCCAGTTTGTTCCAAGTATGTCTGTCCTTTGCTTTTGATCTCCATTCTTTTCCTGCTACCGCGTTAATGTCGTCTATCAATTTTTTCTGGGTTGCCCTCTCTTTCTCTTTTCTTTTGGTCCATTCCACAATATTGTCTCTAAAGTCCATCTTTTGTCTTTGTACCTCGCAGCACAAAGATTAACTGGGGTTGCGAATCGAACCCATGACTTGCTAGGCATAGTATAGCCTAATCGAACAGGTAACGGGTATGTTCTTATAATACCAAAATAAAAACCAAACTAGTAACATGTCAGAAAGCAATGGAAGGGAGCCTATTACAAATACATAAAATAAGAAGCGATCATGGAACAAAAACTAAAATCGATGCTCTGCACTACAGTCTGTCAAATATAAGTTGGCGTTCCAATGGCGGCGCCTCCTGTACTCTCTGTGTTGCCACATTTCATTTACATTTTTCCTAAATCTCCGTAGATCATAATAATTTATTTTTCGGTATTTGATAACTAGCATGAGAAATTAAACTCGAACTGACGTTTTTAAAAACACTACCACAGAAATTGTCGAATTAGTTCCTTTTTTAGCCACACGCCAACTTATACTTGACAGACTGTACGGCTCCTGAAACAGAAGTGGCGCTGGCGGTGGCTGGGTCTGCAAGTGTGCATTACTTCTTCTTCTTCTTCTTCTTTTAATTATGGTCTCTGCAGAAATTATTCTGCAATTTTGCCAATGTCAAGTTTAAATAAGTATACAAGCTTTTAAAAGATTAGTGGTAAAAACTGATAAAACTTCGGCGGTATTGTACGGTCATTACATTAAAACTATCATTAAATAAGTATACAAGCTTTTAAAAGATTAGTAGTAAAAAAACTAAAAAAATCTGCCGTGCATTACATAACAATCATTTTCTGTGGTCAAAGTCAAATCAAAATACTGTCAACAACAACACTGTCATTCCATTGACAAAGTCGTTGAAAGAAGGTTAAATTTTACCGTTTCTATATATTGATTGATTTGATTGGATTTAAATTTGAAATTGAATCCCTCTGAAAAGCTTTTTACATAATTAAGAGCGAAGAAAACTGTTTTATCTGATAAAAAACTACTGAAATATGTCAATGATAGAAGAAGAAATTGTAGTTGCGCCGTGGGTCGGCCCAACAAGTTGCAAAAATACGTTAACCGTAGTTGTTTTAGCACTAAACATTGATATCATTGAAAATATCTCTGAAGCCTTAACTGAAATCCACAACAAAGGCGATTACCTGTGGAAACTCATCGTTCTCCGTTCCTTTGATTTGGAAGAAATTGTAAGACAAGCGGATCTGACTGGAAAAATTGGTGTCGACTTTGTAGTTTTAGCTCTGGATACGAGTAGAATATTTTGCTTAG
Organism: Meganola albula; assembly: GCA_936450015.1. NCBI lineage: Eukaryota > Metazoa > Arthropoda > Insecta > Lepidoptera > Nolidae > Meganola > Meganola albula. The sequence goes on along the minus strand of OW388156.1, from coordinate 4,010,643 downwards.
AGTGGGCTAAAAAAGTATTAGCACAAGTGCATGCAGATTTAAGAGTTCGACGAACTGTACTGGTGAATGCTAGTGGCCTTCCTGTAAACGCAATGGCAGTCAGTGCTAGTGAATTAATAAGCTTTCAAAACGACATGAAACTGGACATTTTATCTGCTAATGTGTTTGAACGAGATAATGCGAGATTTTTAGCGCGAAGACTGTTAAAATATATTGAAGTGTCTGTGGGTGTTAAAACTGGTATTCCCAATTTAAATGTATAGCATAGTAAAATAAATGTACTATTCAAACATGAACACGTATTGTTTAAAGTGTGTCCATCAAGGATTTTTTTTTAATTGATTGCAGTTTTGGAATTACCATGACCTAAAAAAACTTTTTAATTTCTGAGAAGCATGGGAGGTCAAACTTTCAGCTTGCATATTCTAAAGCATAGACGACTTAGCAAACTCATTTGTGGATTTCTGTTAAATAACAGAAAAATAATAAAAATTGACTGCAGGACCTTATCAAATTTAATCATAGAAACCATATAGGTCTTAGGCACTGTTGCGGAACGGAACGCAAGAAACTTTGACGTGTCTTTGACGGATATCCGACACGTTTCGTACTCAAAAAAATCGCCATCTTACTCCTTCCTATTGTACGGGACTAGCCAAAGCAATTGTAATTTTCACTATATTATACACATTTTAATTTACGCAAAAGGAGATTTTATTCAAAATTCTACGTCAAAACATCTGCGGCAACAATAAATTGGTACTTCGAGACGAATAATACGACGGATCGGCGCGCCTACGACGACCCGACCAAAGTCCACATAACGCGCGAAGACAAAAATCATCCACTCAACGGGTGCTGGGTGAAGAAAACTATAAAATATTCAAGTTGCCTGTCCGGACCAGCATAAATCACCGAAGTTTTGGTACGGCTAGCCATCCTTTCTCATCCAAACTCCCTTTTCGTACCTTTGCTAATACCGTGGAACGTTAATTTCAGTGATCGAGACGCAGTGAGTTACCACCATTCTTGTGTCCAGCATTCGTGTACCGCAGCTAGTACAGGTGCCACATAAATCGTGAGTACTCCACCTTTCACAGACTTCCATAATGAGCAAAGATTCAGGCTTAAAAGACAGGCCAAAGTCACCATACAAAATCATTACAGATGACGATAATTATTGCGATCAAAACCTACGCGATTTAATTAAAAAACGAGCAATAATTAAAGGCCGCTTAACTAAGTTTTCTAACTATTTAATCTCAATACAAACCAGTGAGTTATTGCCTGCTAAAACACAAGTAGATTTAAAATTACGTGTTCAGGGAGCCGCGAGCTTATTTACCGAGTTTAACAATGTTCAAACGAAACTAGAAGAATCTGTTCCAGAAGCAAATCTTGAAGAACAGCTTCAACAACGCGAATCGTTTGAAAATTGTTATTACGACACCTTGGCTCGAGCTGAATGTATGCTTTCGATGAAAGAATGCAGTTCTAGTTGTAAACAAACACCTAGTGATTCAGTGAAACTACCAACAATTTCTATACCTACCTTTGACGGTTCTTATGAGCACTGGTTAGAATTTAGGGACACCTTTCAGTCGCTTATTCATAATTCTAATCATATACACTCAATACAAAAATTCCACTACCTAAAATCATCATTAAAAGGCAGTGCAGCACTGGTTATTGATTCCCTTGAGTTTTCTGCATCTAATTACGATATAGCTTGGGAATTGCTTTTATCTCGTTACAACAATAGCAGCCTTTTGGTTCATAACCACGTAAAATCGCTGTTTAATATTCAGTCGTTGACTAAAGAATCACCAGATCAGTTACGCCACTTGGTAGACAGTATTTTAAAGAATCTACGCGCATTAAAAATACTAGGCGAACCGGTAGATAGCTGGCACACACTTATTATTTATATTGTCGTCACAAAGTTAGACAAAACCACTGAACGCGAGTGGGAACAATATAAAACCAGTTATTTAAAACCCTCAGGTGATTCCAAGTCAATTCTGAACCTAGACGTGCTGCTCACTTTCTTAAAGGATCGGGCGGACATGTTGGAGACATTGTTAGTTTCACACGGTAGCACTGTTCACAAAAAACAAAACAACACGCAAAATTATCACAAGGTACACTGCAATGTTTCCACCAATAATACGCACAATCCTTTGAAGAAATCTTGTGTTATTTGCAAGCATAGCCATCCACTTTATGCATGTCAAAGGTTTTTAAGCAGTAATTTAGAAACAAAGCTAAAAATAATAAAGGATCACAAGTTATGCATGAACTGTTTGCGCGCAGGACATAATATAGATGAATGTAGGTTCGGTCCGTGTAGGAAGTGCAACGAAAAACACAATTCATTGATTCACAATGACAATGAAGTCAGCCGCAGCGTAATGCATCCTACTTCAAGCGACAGTAACAAACCGGCTCTGGCGATGCTGACGTCACTCGTTGCGCCTCTTCCACCACCACCTACAACTAGCGAATGCAGTCAGGTGACACCAAACAAACACATAGATGTTTTATGCACAAGTTATCCCTGTGTGCAACCTGTTCTATTGTCAACGGCGGTCGTTGAGGTACTAGATAGCGATAACAACTATCAATTAGCACGCGCGCTTTTAGACTCTGGAAGCGAACGATGTATTATTACACAATCGTTATGCGATCGTTTAAACACACAAGTAATACAGTCCACTCAAGAAATAAGAGGTAAGTATTGGTAATTCGGTATCACAATGTACTCGAATTTGTGATATTGATGTTAAATCGCGCACCAGCCCGTTCACTATGCGTATTCAATGTTTTGTTTTGCCAACTATTACATCCACGTTACCAGGTATATCTAAACAACACGCGCAGTTTAATATACCTGCGAACGTACAGTTAGCAGATCCTGATTTTTATAAATCCAAAACTATCGATATTTTAATAGGCGCTGATAAGTTTTGGGATTTATTATGCGAGGGAAAAATGCGTTTATCTTGTGGTGCATATCTACAGAACTCGCAATTCGGATACATAATTTCCGGTCCCGTAAATATTAACCACACATCGAAACAAACGCGATGCAACGTTTCTACAACAATAGAAACCCAACTACGCGCATTCTGGGAGCTCGAGGAACTTCCTAAGCTTTGTGAGACGCGCACAGAGGAGGAGAGAGAATGTGAAGATCACTTCGTCAACAATACAACGCGCAATGCTGACGGGAGATTCTGCGTCACAATTCCTCTCAAATCCTCACCACAAACTTTAGGCGAGACGTATCCTCAAGCTCTCAGCAGGTTTCTTGCGTTGGAGAAACGATTGCAACGAGATCCTGTGTATAAAAAGCTTTACACTGATTTTATGCATGAGTATGTAGCCTTAGGTCACATGACACGCATTGAGTCCAACGGCACACCTCATTATTTCATGCCGCACCACGGCGTTTTACGTGAGCACAGCACCAGTACTAAACTTCGGGTGGTATTCAACGGAAGTTTTCCCTCTAGTACTGGAGTATCGCTGAACGATCTTCAACAAATAGGCCCTGCTATACAAGGTGACTTATTAGCTATTGTATTACGTCTACGTCTGTACAAATACGTAGCGTGTGCAGACGTAGAAAAAATGTATAGGCAGGTAGAAGTCAAAAAATCTCAGCGCGAGTTACAGCTGATTCTTTGGCGAGATGACCCGACACAAGAGGTGGGTATATACCAACACGATCGCATCGTATACGGAACCGCGGCAGCTGCATTTTTAGCAGTGCGATCTCTCAAAGAAACTGCTGCAAACTGTTCTGATCCAGACGTTAAGCGAATCATACACGAAGATTTCTTTGTTGACGATCTGATCACGTGCTCAGATGATAAATATAAGTTATTAGATTTATGCGAAAAAACATACAAAATTTTAATGGCAGGGTGCTTTCCCTTACGAAAGTGGATTTTTAATTTTAATTGTGATGAGTCATCAACGAACTCGATGTTTAATGATATTAAATCTTTAAATTTAGACGAAAATAGTCATTGTAGAACGCTAGGTATTGGCTGGAACAATTATACTGACGAATTTCACTACAACACACAGTTTAAAAACGATACACAAGTCATAACTAAGCGCACAATTTTATCTCATGTATCGCAAATTTTCGATCCATTTGGTTTATTAAGCCCTACCACAATGATTGCTAAAATACTATTACAAAAGTTATGGTTGCAAAAGGTCGATTGGGATGACGCGCTCCCTCAAGAGATAACACAGGTATGGAACCGGTTTGTTATGAATTTATCGGAGTTAAATAGCATTCGTGTGCCGCGTCATGTTATAGTCGGCAAACCATTACATGTCGAATTACACATATACACAGACGCTAGCCAATCTGCCTATGGGGCGACAGCCTTCGTTCGCACGGTGCCCATCCATGGGCAAAAGGCTGAAGTCCGTTTATTATGTGCAAAGGGTAAAGTCGCACCCTTAAAACCCGTGAGCATTCCTAGACTCGAGCTCTGTGGTGCATTATTGGGTGCGCGACTTTACGAAAAAATACGTAATTCACTTCACTACGAATTTAAGCATATCGTGTTTTGGACAGATTCCACAATAGTATTAGGCTGGTTACACATGGCGCCAAACTTATTAAAAACATTCGTTCAGAACCGTGTCGCAGAGATTCATGAACTCACAAAAGATCTGCCGTGGCGACACGTAAGTGGGAAAGACAACCCAGCAGATTTAGTGTCACGTGGTGTTTCCTTACCCGACCTCATTTCTTCTCAGCTGTGGTGGGAGGGACCTCCACTTTTAAGCGACCTGGCGTTCGATTGCGCTAATTTAACTTCGGATGTAAATCCAAATACGATGCGGGATGAGCTACCTGAAGTTAAGTCAAACGCGGTGTTAGTTACGGTGTCTAATAACTCTTTACAATTGTTTCCCTTTTCTAGATTTTCTCAGTTTGAGCGCATGAGGCGTGCCTTTGCGTATTGTCTTCGATTTATTTATAATACGCGCAATAAATCAAATCGTCGCAGCGGCGCTCTCATTCTCGACGAACTGAGAGAATCTGAGTTAAGATTAGCAAAATTTTCTCAATCTGAATCGTTTGGTGAGGAATACGATTTATTAAAAAGAAAACAATCGCTTAAAAATAAACCATGCCTTTTTAAATTAAATTTATTTATTGATGAGTTTCAACTTATGCGAGTAGGTGGTCGTATAAGTTATTCACACGATTTTAACTACGACAAAAAACACCCAATTTTACTTCATTCTAAACATCGCTTTACCATGTTGCTTATGCGTCACGAACATAAACGCTTACTGCATGCTGCTCCACAAGCGTTGCTTTATGAAGTTCGTCAACGATGGTGGCCAATAGGTGGAAGAAATCTTGCTAGGACGGTCGTGCATGATTGTTTTACGTGTAAGCGACTGAAAGGTAAAACTCTGACACCACTAATGGGTAATTTACCCAAAGAACGTATAACACCTACTTATCCCTTTCGCATATGTGGGAACGACTTCGCGGGACCTGTGCTCATATTAAATCGCAAAGGCAGAGGGGCCAAAACAACAAAGGCATACATTTGTTTATTTATATGTTTCGTCACGCGAGCTGTTCACTTAGAACTGGTAAGCGACCTATCCACGGACGCATACATTCTTACTCTAAAGCGGTTTATATCTCGGCGGGGCAAACCCGATACTATATTTTCCGATAATGGGAAAAATTTTATTGGTGCTAAAACCGAATTAACCAAATTTTTAAATAATTGTTCTTCTGACATAACTGAATTTGCTCTCAGTCAGGCTATAAATTTTAAATATATACCCTGTTATTCTCCAACTTTTGGAGGTCTGTGGGAGGGGGGTATCAAATCATGCAAGCTGCACCTATCACGCGTTATCGGAAATGCTCATCTCACCTTTGAGGAGCTTTCCACGGTGTTAGCTCAGGTCGAGGCCATTTTAAATTCTCGTCCTTTATCCCCACTATCCTCTGATCCTCACGACTATCTTCCTCTTAGTCCTGGTCACTTTTTGGTTGGTCGTCCACTCACATCACCGGTGTATCAAGATATGCGAGATAACCACGCAAATCTACATTCCCGATACGAGCGCCTGGAGCAGATTCGACACAACTTTTGGGAACGCTGGTCAAAAGAGTACATTTCGGAACTCCAGACCAGAAACAAGTGGAAAGAGAACATTGACAGCCTGGAGCCTAACACATTAGTCGTCATCAAAGACGATAATCTTCCACCTTTAAAGTGGTCTCTTGGGAGGATCATACGTACCATTGTTGGAAAAGACGGCATATCACGCGTGGCTGATATTAAAACAGCTTCAGGGATTATAAGGCGCAGTTTCCCTAAGATATGTCCACTCTTCAAAGAAGATGTTCCTGATCAATAAACCGTTGGACCTGCTGATTCCAAGGCCGGGGGCATGTTGCGGAACGGAACGCAAGAAACTTTGACGTGTCTTTGACGGATATCCGACACGTTTCGTACTCAAAAAAATCGCCATCTTACTCCTTCCTATTGTACGGGACTAGCCAAAGCAATTGTAATTTTCACTATATTATACACATTTTAATTTACGCAAAAGGAGATTTTATTCAAAATTCTACGTCAAAACATCTGCGGCAACAGGCACCTTAATTAAAGAAACAACCTTTATTTTTTCAAGTTTAATTTTTGAAATTTTGTTTTAGGAGTTAAGGTTTAAGCTTAGGGCAACAAAGAACATGAATAAAAAAAAATTGTGAAGAAAAAATTATTTGTAATTTTTTTCATGTTTTTTTGTAATCTGAAATTATTATTAATTGCAGTTTTGGGATAACTTTGACATAAAAACTATTTAGGTTCAGAGAAGCATGGACCTACTATGCACCGTTTCTGAGTGATGGGGCTCTGAGTATTATTTTGTATATTTTTAAAATGATAGCTTATGATTATTCTGGAAAGAAATTGCTTTTTTAAGCCATTAAAAAAACATAATTTTGTGTCAGTCAATCTTTCACCTTGCATATCTAAAAAGGTTAAAATAGGTTAGTATATCCTAAATCCTAACTAAATTAAATTAAGTTCAGTTAAGTTAAGTTCAGTCCTAACTAAATTAAGTTCTAACAAAATGTTGTTTCACAGCTATACTTTTCTTGCAGCGTTGAGCCCTCATATTAGAGATCTGTTGCTCCCTACCTTGAGAAAAGTGGAAAGACATAAAACAGCGATAAAAATTAGCCTAACGTTTTTTATCGCAGTTTTGTTTCTTTTTCGCTTTTTTGCGACTGGACTAAAAAAGTCTATTTTCCGGAGGGAAATCATTTATGGACCTCACATATATGAAAGAAAGGATGAATCATTCATGTATGTGGCATTCCGTAAGAGTACCCACTAAACCCTCCGAGTGTTGCATCCCACACTTATGCCAGGGGTTGCAGGAACACGCGATACTTTCACAACCCCCAGCTAGCCTGCCTCTGTGAGCCTCTTCACGTCATGGGGAGGTTACCCTGCAAACGCGCCGCCACCTTGGGTCTTGATTTAAGCCTCCTGCGCAATGACTGTTTCGCAGAAGGATACCACTGCGCCCTAAGACTGCTGCCGACCACCCAACATATAATGGCCGGCAACGACATGTGACTGCCGTGTATGTTGCGCCGTGTCCTCCCGGCAGACGACGGACTACGCATGTCATCGGACGCGCGGTGATACCGCGCGTCCGGCTCCTTGTTTATGCGACACAGATACTTACCAAAGCACTCATGGCGGGGACAACGTTAAAGTGGAGGTCATACAAACATACCACAGAGGTCGATTACTGCTGCGGCAAACGTGGTCTTTCGGTTGCATGAGGATTAACTAAAAGAATCCACGTAGATTTATTACCAAATAAAAATAGGGCTACATTAGATCCAATAATCCCAGACTTACATTTCGTCTGACCAGCACCGATCATAAATGGGCGTGCACTTGAGGTTGGGCATGCATGTACATTTCAGTGTCACACAGCCGACAATTTACGGCAGGGACAGTCAGTATCCCTGTGTATCCCAGCCTTGCGTCACAGTACCAGGCACCAATAATGTTCGGTGCATAGTCCTTAGTACCAATACAATAGAACGCCATGTCGCACCTGTAGGGGTCAGCAGTGGTTAAAGTGGTGCATTGACGAATATATGTACCGCCAAAATATTTAAGAAACCTACCCACGGACGCCGTCCCAACATGTTTTTTACAAAACTAGGTCCATGCTTCTCAGCACCTAAATAGTTATTAGGTCAGGGTTGCCCCAGAATTTTAATTATTGTCAGTTTAAAAAAAAATATTTCGTTTAATTTGCTTCTTTTATTGCTCCTCAGCGTATACTGTTAACGGTTAAAACTCCGCCCCTAAGATGACCCACTGTATTAACTACTAAGATAATTTATTATTTGTGATTATCAAGGAATATTCTATCTGGATGTTGTGATGTAAAGAGAACTTCAATAATAACATACATTTTACACATTTCAGAATCATTTATTATACTTTGATTGTACTACAAAATAATAGGAAGTTTTCTACAGTTACAATTATGTTATATATTACATAAATAATGAAACAATTACAGCAGTCCTCACTCACGTGTAGCAGCACTAGTAACCTCACAATATCCATGTAGCAAGATTGTTGCCCACGGTCATGTTCCAGAAAATACTTCACTAAAATAAAAAATATAACATGACCTTATAACTAACTGAAATACTGCTCATTTACTAACATAACTGTTTATAATTATAAATAACACTAAGCATAGAAAATTCTGTAAAATAATCCAAAATTGACGTAAAATTATAATGAGAATTTCTCGATAAAATTAAAATTAAAATGCACTAAAATTTCCTTGTCACCCTATAGGTAGAATTATCCTAAAGTATATAGATAAGTTGTCGCAACTAACATTAAAGTCACATTAGTGACTCAATTAAAATAAACGTATACAAAACATTAATATTAGGCAATATCACAACTAAACCACCTGGACAGCAGGCTAATAAATACGTATCACCTCACAGTGATGTTGAAAGGAAATACAATATCTTTATATAAGACAGTCATACTGTTACATTATATATATATATATATATATATATATATATATATATATATATATATATATATATATATATATATATATATAATTACTTGTGTATGTTAATATATACCTTTAATTTTGTGAAATGATTGCTTAGTCCCTGATAGCTTAATTCCAAAACAAAGTTTAAGGAATCCAGACTTATTATGGATAAACCATAATATCTAGAAACAAATCTTAGTTTTGAAATAAGACGACAAAAGATTATTTCGTAATAGTTTCATCAAACTTATAAAGATTTTGGCCGTTGAGTTAAAATCTCAATGCTCAATTTCCATAAGTTAACTGTGACCCTGGAGTTTTCTTTGCTTGCTATTTAGAGAACTATTTCTTAATATGAAACACATTGCTGTGTTCCTAGTGGCTACTGCAATATCAAATAAGGAAAACTCAATAAGGTCACTAACCACTGCCTCAGATGTATTAAAAAATAAACTTAATTAATAGAAACTTCTTATAAAGTCATATTTAGATGTTACAGATAGAAAAATAAACATCACTCTAGTTTAAAAAAAATTGATTACATCTTTTTGTCCACTGTCATAATATAATAATATATATAGGTAGGTATTTATTGATTAAAACATACTTGCAAGGAATCAGAAATTAAAAGTAAAAAAAGAATCAATATAAATAATGTTTAATTTGTTATAATCTCAACATTAATTTTTTACTACATTCATACCTCATTAATGACCAAAAATATTGTTATATTATACACATGAACCAATAAATAACATTAATTTAATATTATAAACTTAATCATCAGAATTTGTAACTACTTAAAATCCGATTCTGTTCAGAAACAGAATCAGAGTTTAGGTAAGTCAGAACACAAATTTTTAAGAAGAGTCAGAGAAGAAGATTTTGAATAGTGTCAGAACACTATTCAAAATTTTCCACAACAAAAAATAAGGGTTTCCAAAAGATGAAATGGTGTTTTTTACATTCGCTGCAAAATATTCAGGTATGAGGTTACATAACAGCGCTCACGCCTATATTACCCAAGGTGAATGTCACCCACATTTCACTCTCTATGCTTAGGTCCCATGTAAAGGAGTTACGTTTACAAATTCTGATAGTTAAGGTCACATTATTACAGTGTTCCAATTGGAGCAGAGTAAATGTAAATACACTATTACTTCATAAAGGCCAGTTTTATCAGTTCCCGATAAGGTTTATTAAAGATATCCGAATATACCTAATGTCATGAAAGTTATTAGTTATTTTGCACATTGTCCCTAATAGAGTAATAAGCAACTGTTGAAACTGGCTGTAGGTACAAATATGCGGATAGGCAATAGTTATGAGTTATTATGCTCACCAGACACACAGAAGTTCACTAACTACCAACATATAACTTACTAGCTAATTTCCTGTACTGAGAGATATATTTATCAAGCTGACACCAGAAGCATCCCATGAAAAGTTATTAAAACTCCTTTTTTATTTAAACACTATGCAGCTCTACTGTAGGATCTGTAGGTTACTATAGCCCAGAGGTAGATAACTTGATAAGACCAAAGATCTTCTGTTAACTAATTAAACCTTTTGTGATCTACGAACTTTTCAATACTAAACCATTATTCAGATTTTACTATAATATTTTTTTTGTCTTGTCCCCATCGAGTCATTCACCGCCTCTTTTATAGCCTATAGAGGTTTATTTTCTAGAACTATGAGCCTCTGGGCTTCCATTTGCTATTCAGTTTAAAAGCTTAGTGATAAAGTTGAAAAGACATGCGACATCTAAACTGCACTATGCTCCGGTGTTACACAATTGCGAAACAGACATTCATTAATATAATGCTTTAATTATATGAGACAAATTAAGCACCCGAAAGTAATGACCAGAGCTGCATGTGTCACGAAATTTTTAGTATACATAATTATGTTCGCCTGTAATTGTAGATATCATAGGATGCTCCGCTTATTCGACTTCTTATATTGTCCTTAGTGTCAGACATTAGATCTTACCACAAGCAGATGCCACATTTCAAGTAGTCGTTTACTACCGACGCTTAAAATATGACCAATGTTGTGCGTCCGCCTTACATATAATCTGCACAAATGAACAATTAGAATTGAGAATTGCCAATTCTCGGTTTCGTATAATTCTCCCCATTTACACCTGTAATTTTAGAGAAATCTCACAGTTACACCCGACTGGATTTGGCCAGAACAATTGTTAGTAGAATCATGTGGAATGTAAATGATTTTTTTTCTGCCACCCATACTCAGACCAATGCCAAAGCAATTTATTATACCCACGCCGCCAACGATCTTTTTTCGAAATTGATTTCCGAATCACATGGATATCCACCAATAAGGTTCTTTGGTAAAATATAAAGGATCCTCATTGGTAGAGCAGCGGTACGAGCCTCGCCTTTGAAATATACGATCGCGGGTTCGAATCCTAGTCGTGCCCACACAACTTTGTGTGAATCGTTTTATCACTGCTGCTCAATATCGTTGAAGGAAAACATCGTGAGGAAACCGGAATGTCTTACAATAAATCATGCGACACCGCACTTGACAAGCGTGTGGATTAAGGCCTAAACTCTCTCAACTCGTAAGATAGTTGAGAGAAGACCCATGGCCCAGCAGGGGGTGGCACTAAAAAGGGTTGAAGTGAGATCAAGGGAGTCATTCTGAAATGGAATTTCAAAACAAATAATATGCGGCCGGGCTTTATGAATCTTGATTGGAAATCGAGTTGCAATTGGCAATTATAAGATTCTATTCTTCATTAGCGCCATACTAAGTCTACGCCTCAGGCTTCCGCTACGTGAACAAACAAGAACTGAGAGATTCATGATATGTGGACCACCAGAACTTGTAAAATAATAATATTATGGAGCTCTAACGTCTAGTTGTGTGTGCACTACAAATAAATACTGAGATTCTTGATATGTAGCGTCAGAGCGCAAGCCTCAAGGCGAAAGCTACGTATATGGAGTTACATACAATATTATCACTATATTTATCCAGTCTACTAATTAAGTGCGACACAGATAACACCATAAAAAACCAATTACATATTTTATGTAATACAAAAATCATAATTTTCGTACCTAGATATCACTTATAGGAATTAACATATTTATAAGTGTGATTGTGCATTATATGTGTATAATAAGTTCGTCTTACCCCTGCTTTGCACCAACTACCAACATTTACTAAACATGTTGCAAACGCTGTCCATATTTATAACTCAAGGATGAGTAGAAAGAGACAGACTATGATCGCAACATGTTTTGCTGTAATAGAACTTTAAAACTGCCGTGATTTACTCTCAAAAGTTGTCAGTCGCACTTAAAGTTCGTCTGAGCCAGTATATCCCGGTACTATGGGCCAGCCTCAACCACTCCATATAGCAGTGTAGCACCTATATCATTCACTTCACTGTACACAACTATTCTCTACACTTCGTTCGATACCTGTAAACAATATTTCTAGGGTTACATTGGCCAAACAAAGTCAGTTAGAAATGTTGTACGATCAAGACAGTAAGAATTCACCAGTACGAAAAAAGTCTTCGAATACTATTTTGAACTTGACAAAATGCGTTTTCAAATTTATTTATTTCGTCAAAACATTTTATAAAGAAAATGTAATGCTAGAAATACAATAAAATGGATTGGAACCAGTATGGGTAAAATAATTTGTAGATTTATTTGCATTTTAACTTATTGTATCGACAGGGTCATGATAGTACCTATTCGAAAACTTTTTTCGTATTGAAAACTTCTACTATAAAGATTTCTTTCACGATATTGAGCAGCGGCGATGAAAGAATTCACACAAAGACGTATCGCACGATGCAATGGGCACGACTGGGAATCTAACCCGCGAGCTTATATTTCAAGGCGAGGATCGCACCGCTGCGCGTCGGTAGTAAGTAATAAATAGTTACGTCTAATCGGAGTCGAGGTTGACAACATCGGCATGTGTGGTGGGAGCGCGCGGAGCGAGCGGCGGTCGGCCGCGCGGCCTGCCCGCGCCGCCCAGCATTATCTCTCGCGCTCGCTGCTGCTGCAGCGCCATCGCTACGGGGTCGCGGCTGCCCAGCCCACCTGCGTAGAACTTCGCACCCATCTGTTGTACAAACGATCGATTAAAAACGAACCTGATATTTAAAAAATTATCTTCAATACTAAACGGAAGAGACATTTTCTTTCAAATAAAAAACAATTTTACAACTTCACAGAGAAGTTGTAAAATTGAACGAACTTTCGTCCATAACGATATTGAATCTTGGTTGTTTAGTTTCTTAAAAACTAATGCAGGCAAAAAGACAGCATATTGTAATTTAGGAAACTAAAAATAATTATGTTTCCTGCGACTGGCCGTAAATCACTCAAATGCTCTTTATTTTCAAACGCTCTAAATTTAATTTAATTTGAAATCATGTACTATTTTTACTTTTTTTACTTTTAGTACTATTTTGAAAATTGATGAAAAACTGAGCTTCTGATTCTTTCTAAACCTTTATTTAAATTTAGAATGCAATGGGCATGTAATTTGATGTTCGTAATTCTTTTTTGCGGAATGCAAATAAATTATCAGGAAACCAATATGATGTATTTTGGCATTTAAAATAAGAATTAGACTGGACTCGCGACTAACTTCATACCAAAAACCAAGCTAAAGTTGCGTTAGCACGAAATAGCAAATCACAAACACAATATAATTAACACCGCTTTGTTTCGTCGGAAGTTGATATAGTATTTTCGTACCAAAATATTCGACCCCAAATATCCAATTCTTACTTGAACGGCAATAAGATATATGCATTTTTTTCATCTTGATGTGATTATTATATCGAACAAACTTTATCCCACCATACTAAAAATTGTGAAGTTGTTGTGCAATCTGGTCCAAGATGGCGGATTTCCAGTCCTATTCATATTTGGAACGCATAGTAAACGGACGTATAGTATCTGAACTAAATAAAATTATTTCGATTATTTATCTCTTATTAGGTCAATGAATTGTGTAAGTGTGAATAAGGAAATTCTCAAAGGGCTTTCTCAAATAGTAACATAGTTTACACGTAGTACTTTACTGATTTTATTTAAACTGACAATTCTTGACTGACGCGTAAAAACAGGTTAATGGTTTAGCGCAATAACCGACATACACGCGGGCGGAACCGCGGTCGGAACGCTAGTAAAATATAAAAACGTTACTATACTCACATTCTGCTGTTGCTGCAATAATTGCTGCAACCGCATCTGTTGCTGTTGCTGGTGTTGCCGCTGCCATGGTGGCTCGTACTGCAATCCACTTGTACCGCCCATACCACCGCTTGCACCACCTACATTAAATTCTGTAGTAATCATAAGATATAATAGGCATGTCATATAACTGCAAAAGGTTCTAACGCTAACCGTTGAACCGATTTAGATAACATTTGTTGTAGATAGTTAGAATTTTGTTGGTTTAAGTTTTGAATTTTCCAGTATAAGCTGACCTCTTTTTGTACGAAAATCTTAGACAATGCAAGTATCTTATACTGGAAATGTATAGCTTGATTTATAGTCATATGTACAGTTGACAGAAGATAGTTCACAAATAGAGGAAAACTTTTTAACCAGGTCGCAATTTTTTTTATGGTTTTATGTCAGCAATAGAGCACATTTCCATTAATAGTTCAATATGTTTCTTTTTATTTTTTATCCGACATAAAATCAACAAAGGACGATCTATTCGTAATATAGATCGATGTTAGCGCGCGATGTTAAATTAGCGGTCAGCAGGGGTCACTGATCGCACAGTTGTTACGGCGGCCAGAGAGCGACCGTACCCTTAGTATCAATAGTAAACCTCTTTCGTTAAACATTGTTAAGTTTATACCGTCAGTTTGAATGGTTAAAAACTCTATTCCCTCTCATTATCTGGCAACATGAGCTACGAGATTTGATGTAGGATCAATGGCTGTACTCATTATCCATTTCCTGAGGTTAAGGGTTATAAATTGCATAATCTTTACGGATTCCTCAACAGGATTGCAGTTGGCAAAACAAATTTCACACCTGACTCACCAGAATTCATCATTGGGTTCATCATACTAGGATTCATCATGCCTGGCTGTGCATACTTGTATATTTCACTCATCTTCTGCATCAACTGGAAACGAAAACAGAACAATCAATGATTTAACATTAAAAAGGAAAACAGACTTTAGAGGCCCGCTGAAAATTGCTAAATAGTTATTACAGAAGAATTTCTTAAGGATTATTTTGATATTTTAAATCTATACATGCTGCTAATATAATGAGCAAGCAAATTTATCATATCACTATAATATGGGAATTCTATAAAATAAGAAGTATTCTTATTTACATGGTATCAAATATAGTTGCTTTTTGTGTCACTTTGTAAATTTTGCATCTCGTCACACATTCTGTGTCACTGACACGACTGGCGTGTCTTCACGAATCCTTATCGCCTCCCGTGAACACGCCAGGCGTGCTCTCAGACATTAAAGATTAGGTTAAATAATGCTCTTTGGGAAGTACTGGAAAATAGTGCCATTTCTATTCAACGGATTTCAATGTGATTTTCAATATCAGTTAGACGATAGGTAGCGAATTTCAAGTGCTGTTAGTTTCTTATAAAAATAGATAACCCAACAACTTTAAGAAACAATTGTTAATGGTTTAAGTTGAGACTGACAATGCATAGCTATATTTGCACGTGAACATCTTTGACATATTTGCAATTATCAAGACACAGAATAACATATTTCAACACTTTATGTAACAGTTTCTTTACAAAAAAAGCTCTCGTGCGAATATAGCGTAACTAAAACTACAAATAATGAGAATGTCCATGCGTTAACTTAAAATATAAGGTCTGTAGTCTATGGCGTCAAGTGGCGTTCACAATCTAAACATACAGGGAGTAAATATGTAAATATTATCTCTTTAACTTACTCCATAGTCATATCCACCGAACATCTGAACAGATAAATGATATTCATTATTGTAATACTCTAATATGTTGTAAATCTTTATTTTTGTGATAAAAGACGCCAATAGTAATAAGAGTTAAAGTTATAGAGTATTAGCATCATATTTTTGTTAAGAAATGCAAATAAAATCTATATGAAAACAGTAAACTTAATGGCAATAATGAAATATGGAAGTAATGATCATCACACATGTAGGCTAAAACTAAACTAAATAAAAAATATGTAAATACAGTGCGACATATAAGAGGACTCGGGCAGTAATTTTTTTTCTTTTTGTTTTCGCCATCATTAATTTTCTTCTAAAGATCTAATCTGTCATGTGCGACATAAAAGATTAGAACTTGAGAACTTCGGGAACATTTTTTTATTCCGTGTGGTGCCACACGTGTGGTGTGTACAATTTGCGTCTAACACAGAGCACAAAATTGCGGTCTTCCTGTTCGAAAGGCGTGGTTGAAAACATTATGTGACTAATAACATTTTATTAAAAGTGATTATATTATTAAACTTATTACTACTTGCAGCGCGCCTCTTCCAACTTCCATCGCTAGTTACCGAGTAGGATTTCATGTTCTGTGTCGTTCTTGTACTGTTTATTCCGATAATCCTGAGTGTGTATGCCTCATCGCGACAAACCGAGCAATTGAAAAAAAGTATCTAGTACTTAAGTTAACTAGATACTTTTTTGCGTGTGATAGACGTGTTAGAATAGAAATTGCAAATTTTGTCTCTTGTGAACTTTAATACCTAGAGTTGACATTTTCACACAATTTCGTTTTAGCAAAACATAGTAAAAACATAACAAATGCAACCTTTTATGTATGATTGCGATTTTTACTATAATTATCATGGTAATGTTTAGCAAATATACTGGAATTTTATAATGTGGAAGGTGGCTGAGGCTATAGTGATATTTATATTCTGAACACTTGCATGCAATAAGATAATAAATGAAACACCGTGTATAACGTTATAATTGTAAGTGACATGTGTTAATACTCACCCCTGGATTAGAGTTGTATATGAGCGGCAACATGTCACGGATCTGGTTGTCGCTGATGTTGGGCATGTCTTTGCGCAACATGGCAGCGAGAGCCGCGTACGCTAACTGTTGCTGTTGCTGGGCTAAGAGGCCGGGGACTGGGGACAAATGTTTGATCAAATGTTGGGCAGGTTAGAGAAAAGTACCTAACCAATAACTCTTGTCGGACATGACGAAAGCCATTTAATATAATTACATTAAAAAAAATTGTTAGTATTATATTATAGTGTAGTATAGTGGCCTGTAAACCAGCAAAGATCTCTAGTCAACTAGGAAGATACAAATTGTGGAATGCTACCGAAATTAATAGTTACTAGGTGACAAATTTGAATACTGTAAAATTACTAATTACTATCCCCGTATTCATAAACGTCTTGCAAGCTTATTATAACTAAAATAAGTTTATAATTCGTTTGTCTTTGTCATCTTGACATTGATATTAGTAAGAAAGAGACAAAGTCATTTTAACTAGAGTCTTATAAGATTTTTATGAATAAGGCCGTTGATCTAAAATACTATGAAACTGAAGAGTTTGTTTGAACGCGCTAATCTCAGGGACTAGTAGCCCGATTTTAAAAATTCTTGCACTGTTATATAGCCCATTTACTTAAGAAGGTTACGCGCTACTTTTTATTCCACTGCTGGGCATGGTACAAAATGTAGGTCACGCCAGCTAAGCCGCCAGCGACGGGCAAACAAAATTTTAAAGCTGTCTTTTATCAAAATTACCCTTTTTTCCGTAATCATTTTTATTCAAAGCTCAATTTCACAAGCCTTCATGATACACCATTCTAAAGCATTTTACAATACCCTGGAACTGAAGACTCCCCTTAAATAAATAAAGATTTAAAAAAAAATACCCTGGAATAAAATTACTGCGCAAGCTTTGCTTGAAAGCTATAGGTATTATGATCTCACCCATTCCATTGTGCATGGGCCAGGTGGATGGGAAGGGAGCAGGCGGCGGGCGAGTCTTCTCATTCTCGAAGTCTTCCCACGCGGCTTTACGTTCTTCTTCGCTTAACGTTTCCTCTTCCTTGTTCTCAAGCAGAGAATCGTGCTCATGGTATTTATATATCTGTTGAGAATATATAACTTTACTATCTCATTCTTAAAACTCATAATTACATTCATAAATTCGCTATAGTAAGAAATTTAAAAGACGATCTTACGAGATAGATTGATTTTTCATACTTGCAAAATTATATCATAACATGGGTATTCAATTTTTCCGGAATAACCACCGGAAATGGAACCGGGATGAATATACAATAAGGAATAGACAAAAGACCCTGTTCAAAAAGTGAGAAATAATTGATCGTTATCATTTTTACGTATGTTTATTATAGGTAAATATATATTAATAAGGTTGTTAATGTAAATCAAAATCTCCTACCGAAGAGTGGTAAATATAAGTTACCTGTTGTTCATGGTCTTTCAGCATCTCAGCGAACAGTCTGTCTTTGGGTAAAGCAGGAATCTCTCTCGGCGCCTCAGGCCTCGCTTCAAACTTGTACAGTTCAGCGAGATCATTCTCCGCGTAGTGCCGGTCTATCTGTTGCTCGTCGATCACCCGTTTAGATATAGCCTGCTTCGTTACTTGACGCTCGTAGATCTTCTCTTCCATTGTTCCCTGTTAAAATACCCAGATGTCTTTAGGGACTATCTACACTTATTCAGCTCAATTCAGCTTTTGTCTAAAGAAAACATCACTTTTGTATGAATATGTAGGCATGCCTTCAGCTGCAAAAAAGCCAGATGTAACTAAATAAGTGCTATCACTTTAATTTTTTTTTAGTGTTCTGATGCTAGGTACGGGCCTTCTCTCAACTATCTTGAGGGTCGAGAGAGTTTATAGGCCGACCGTTTAACTCGCGTATCGCCTATCGCCAAGATTCAGGGCTCCTGAAGCTGCACAGACAGTGATGATGATTCAAGCGATATGGATATTAGTGACGAATAGTCTTATATTACTTTTATCTGTGGTTAAATAGTTCTTTATGAGATTTAATTAATGTTTTATGACTTTGTACCTTAGATGGCGATACGCGAGTTAAACGGTCGGCTTATAAGCCTCAATCTACACACGCTGGCCAAGTGCAGGTTTTTCACATGTATTTGAATAATTAGTTTTTAAACGTAACGGTTTCGGTCGTTTTTCTTCACCGATGTTGAGCAGTGGCGATCAAATAATTCTCTCAAAGATCGCAACTCACGACCTTATATTTCAAAGGCGAGACCATTACCGCTGCGCCAAAGCTGCTCTAATAATTGCTATAATCTGTTGTATCTGTAAATAGACCTATAGGTCTATTCTTTCAGCAGCGAGTTATAAATGTAAGAATTAAAAGCATGTGATTCGGCTTATATTAGGAGCTTATGTGACAAAAAATACTACAAATGTCAACTTGAGTTTCAACTCGACAGATTTTGAACATTTTTAACAGAATACAAAAGGTTTGATGGGCCAACACCAAAGAGATAAAATACATTGTTTCGGAGTCATCCCTAATTAGGTGGACTGAATTCGTTTGTAGTTTTTACACCTGTAATTACTAAATGATATTTTAATTAAAAGGTTATTCTACATCTTTTAAGTGTTACATGATCTTACCATAGCCAAAAACCTGTAGACATAGCACGGTTTCTTCTGACCGAACCGGTAGACTCTGAATATGCTCTGCACATCGTGTGACGGGTTCCAAGACACGTCGAAGATCACAACACGATTAGCGGCCACCAAGTTGATGCCCAAGCCTCCCGCGCGTGTCGAGATTAGGAATAACCTGGGAATAGGGGAGGCAACAATGCTAAATAAAATGCTCCTTAAGTTTCGTGGAGACCTTAAAAAATAATAAGTCCACTGATGAAAATGGGTTTTTCGTAAAAAAGAGTGGATAAGACCGGAAATCTGCCATCTTAGACAAGAATGGCCAACAACTTCACAGTTTTAGTATGGTGGCAAAAACATTTCTTCGATATAGTAATCACATCTAGAAAAAAATCCATATAATATCTTATTGCCGTTCGAGTGTGATTGGATATTTGGAGTCTAATATTTAGACAAGAACATATTTTATTAATTTCCGACAAAAAAGCTCTATTACAAGTTAAAATGTGTGTATATTTACTTGTTTCTGTGTATTTGTGTACAAGTTTATGGCATCCTAGCGCGTAAAATTACCTAGGTACGTAACCTACTTTTCTAAACAAATCACTTTTCCATACATTTTTAAATAATCTTATAACTGATGGTTTGATATTTAGTGCTGACCCTACATATGCTATGTTTTTAGTATGAAGTTAGCCGCGAGTTCAGTGCTATTCTTATTTGAAATGCATAGTACTTCAAAATTACAAGAGTTAATCTTCTTCTTCTAGTGCCTCTCCACTACTGGAGGTTAGCCATCAGGTCATGGAAACACTCCTGTGCACAGAGGAATAGTTGTTCTGCGCTGGCTACTCCTGTTCATTCCAGAATGTTTCTTAACCACAACTTCTTACGTCTACCATCATGATTAGTTGAAGCAGTTGGTTTCATGTTTGAGCAAATATTAAACTTTTGTCTTCTTGACGGTCGGCAGTGATGGCAGACAAAAGAGTTATTAATCAAGTATATTTACTAACCTAGCTCTAGGATTGTCTTCCCTGTTGAAATTCTTACACCATATAGACCTGTTCTCACATGACGTGGATCCATCCAACCTGAAGTAATCGACTCCTGGCGACCACGAGCCTATACCATTATAAATCAATATTAATTAGGTGTAGCAATAAATATGAAGTAAAATGATTAAATCAGAATCATGAAAACTGTAAATTTATTTAGCTTTTTGGATTAGACCAGCAGCTAACTTTGGCTTGGCATAGGTCTGAAGTTAAGAATTTACTCTGCATTGCAATTAACTGTGTTTTAGTAAAGTACTTACCAACATGACCACCCAATTTTTCGTCGATACGACCCTCTTGTGTCGCCTCGTCCACTTTCCCAAGGAAATGTTCTATCAAGTCCAACGAATATAACGACTGGGAGAACACCAACCTACAAAATAAATAAATTGAATAGTAGACATTCGTTTGGGATCAATCACTAAATAATTTGGATAGATTCATAAATTTAAAAGTATATGGCCCTTTTATTACTAACTACCGCTCACAGTTTCGCCCGCGTAGTCCCCGTATCACCCTCTTAGTTAATTAATTAAATCCTTGTTAGTGCACTCTCAGACCTCATACTAAACCAATTTGCCAAATTTGTATTCTCTAAACGCAGAGGTTTAGGTTTTGCGTTGATGTCAGTCAGTCAATTTCTTCTTTTATATTTTTAGATAGAAACATGAAAGTACAGAGTGTTCATTTTACACATTCTAGCGACCCAACTTACAAAAAAATATTTTCGAAAATGTGTTGAACCTTTTACATAAATGTGGTTTTCGTTTCAAAATAAAGGAATATGACCATTAAGTTTTAAGGATTTAAAGTGTTTCTTTAGGCCCCATCAATTATTTCCACATAAGTATTCGAGGAACTTCTAATATGTTGTTTTAATTGTTTTTCAACTTGTCCATCTTAGTCTTATCTCAACTATTTTAAGAGTCGAGAGAGTTTAAGTTTAACCTGTCCCCGCATATTTGATTCTTTATGATGTTTTCGTATGATTAAAGTTTAGTAGAACTAAGAAGACTCACAGTTTATCTCCGATAGCTTCGCATTGCCGCAGTATATCGAACAGCAGCACCAGTTTGTGCGAGTTGCGCATGTCCTCCAACTCCTCCTCTTCCACTAGCTTGATCCACCACTCTGTAGGGTTCTCGTTCTTCACTTCAACTACCTCCGACACTTCGGGGACATCTTCTTCTATTTCCGCTGTTTATTAAAATTACTATTTAGTACTAGCCAACAGGAAAATTAAAACCAAAACACCAAGAGGTACAAGAAAGAAAACTGCAAAAGAAGACACCACAGTGGAATGAATGTCTTTCTTGTTTCTCTGCTCCACAGCCTCGCTCAACCTTTTAGCTAGTTGATTATAAACCAGGAAAAAATATAATCTGTGAGTAGGCTTGCCTTTCATTGGGAACTAAATCATTGGCGAAACGTGGGTGATATTCTATTCTGCCTCCACGTTCCGATAATACAGGGTAAACAAAGTCACATATCGATAACGAAGATCGAAAACAATGAAATGTATGGGATTGACATACACTTAAAACTTTATGTGCTTTTGCCTACACAGACGGTATGTCACTTCAGTTACTTGTGACAGCATTCAGCCTGTCAATTGTCAAACTCACAAGACATCAATGTCACACAGGTTGCTGGTGATTGTTACGTCAGAGGACAATGTCTATAAGGTCGGTTGGGTGAGTTGCGGAGTTTGCAAACCAAATTTGATCTCACAAAAAGGCTTCTTGTGTCCAAAAATTTTGTGAATATTTGTGATTAGGGATGTGCTAGAATCATTAACAAAAAGATACTGATTAGCTGTCTGTGGTGTTATTTTGTGAACCCTCGACATGCATGAAGGGGTGTGTATCTGATAAACGCAGCCCTATTGGTTCGCCGAAATATATTTTATTCTTTTGGGTTACTTTTGCTTCATTTGTAATTTTGTCAAGGGATCTAGACTGAATAATAAAACGTCTATTAAATAATTAAATACCTGGATTAGCTCTGGTTCCCCGTCGCGTGGATATTTTACTATCTTTATTCTTCCCCTTTTTAGCGGACTTTTTCTTTTTACTCTTCTTACGGCTATCATCGCTCATGTCTGATGAATCATCAGTCGATTCTTCTGTGCTGGATTCCTAGAACAAATAGGATTGCTGAATTAACTATATGGTCTAAGATTGCTGTAAAAAACCACTTATTTATCCGTTTAACTTTATCACCGCCCCGTTAAAAGTCAATTGCTTTGTTGGTTGCTACATTCATTGTTGTTGCAGGTGCAATAGAAGAAAACACTTAAATGAGACACGGGCGGTTAAGTTTAATAGGGAAATTTTAAAATATTTTCATAATTTCCCTATTGAATATTAAAATTTCCAGTTGATCATAGTCGACTGAAAATTTTTTGTCAATGTTTAAACAGAATATTTCTGCTAATTTGACAAAATCTATTTAAATGACAAAAAAATCCTTCGATAAAAGTTATCTAGCTAGTGGTAATTGTATGACGAGGTAATGTCTTTATTGTCTCTTATTATAATTTTGTCGGAATTTTGTATGTTTAAAGTGAAGTATAGTTATATTATTCAAGTGTACATTACACAAGAAATCTTTTTAACCAGTGAGCAATTTTTTTGTGGTTCTGTATCAGTACTAGAGCACATTTGCACAAATTTTTCATTAAGTATTTTTTAAATATTTTATTCGATATAAAATCAACAAATTATGGATGATCTATTCGTAATAAGATCCATAAAAGCGTGCGGCGTAAAACTCGCAGTCAGTAAGAAAAGGCGACTGTACCATCAGTATCAATATTAAACATCTTACGTCACAGATTGCTTCAGTTTTAGTACTAAGACATATCACAATAACAAATACGTTTATTAAAATTTATTTACGTTTATTTTCTTCTTGTTTGTGCAATGGTTAAAAAGTTATTCTGCATTGATTTATAAACCCAATGAAACACGGGTTTTTGTAGTTAGATTATTAAAAATAAACATATTCTCTTACGTCAGGTGTAGAATCATCATCAATGAAATCAACTAGTGATCCTTCTGAGTCTTCTTCTTCTCTCTCCCTCTGAAAAATTAAAGAGAATAATTACATTTGATCAGAGTTTGAAATGTTAGTTATTGACCAAATAGATTAGAACTTAATTAACTATAGGTTGAACATTAACCCCCTGTATTCATATATGTCCTATAACCTCATTCTAGCTGAAAAAGGTTTAAAATTCGTTTGACTTTGTCTGTCCATTTTAACTAAAGAGTATCAATAAGACCATATGAATAACTCCTTTTTATTAGAACAACATAATTATAATTAAACATAATATTCAATACATAATGAGATTCACGCACACCAATAGCTATGAAATAAAAGCGAATTCGTAATGAGTTCTTCAGCAGTCTCTCTTTAGCATCTACGTTTTAATCTGCACGGCTCTGCACTATAGAAACTGGCAAAGTAGACTTATTTTAAAGATTTTGGGCACATAAATCACGATGTCATCAATATTTGTAGATATAAAACTGTTTTAATTACCTTTTTCTGTTGCATAATTTCGTATCTCTCCGAGTTATATTTCAATACGAGCGGGTGCGTCCATATCCGTTGTAGAGACTGGAAGTCTGGGAACAGGAATCCTGAAGACTTGCCCGCCAACGGCCTGGGGATTATTATAAATTAGACTCACAGAATCTAATCAGTTTTAAATAACTAGTAACATTTACTACCACCTTACAACCAGACTTTGTTTTTACTAACGCATGCGGTTTAGATGTGTCCTGTTAAGATGCAAAAAGGACGCTATAAATTATTTTACCAATTCTATTTCCAATCCGTTTTATTCTATTAGAAATAGAATAAAACATAGAATTATGAATTTATCGAACATTTTGGAATAAAACTAAAATGAATCTAAAAAATGCATTTTTACAGGTTCAAGACAGTATTTGAAAAGTTTTTTCGTATTGACGTATGTACTAAGCGTAGAGGTCTCTCACGCCTGTATTTTTCGAAGGTGTAAGCAAAGGTAAATATCACCCACATTTTGCAGGTTATGTATCCGTATCATGTTATTATTATTATTATTATTATGTATGTCTTTTCTTATCTCGGAGCTATGGAGCTCCGGACTTTTGGAAGGCGTGCGTGGGGCCGAAGCCAACACGTAGAGGCCCGTTAGACAATTTTTATTATTATTATTATTATTATACAGACAAGCAGTTGTGAACAACTGATATTCGCCTGTATCTGGTCTCTTCTCTTTTTTATATGCCATAATTGAGCGTATTTAATTAGGCAAATTGAATACGCGTCATAGCTTCCGTACTTTAGAGCCAGATAATCATAGTAACTATTAGAGCACCATAAAAACCCACTATTTTTGGGCAATACCTTTACATCCAGAGGGGTTCATAAAACATCCATTCAGCCATTCTAACTTTCACATTACAACAGTACAAAGACTTACCTTCTAGAGTAATTATCCAAATAAAATTGATAAAGTTTAATCTGCACTTCTGAGAGAGTGATGAACAGAACATATTCGTGTTTGGGAGGCAGGAAGGGCGCCAGCACCCCGTAGTCTCGCCTCTGCGAATAGGCAAGATGACAAAATTTTATTTGTTATCCTTGTACTGTTCGAAAATATTGGACATATTATTATACGTCATCGAAATCTTACTTAGTAGTTTCTCAAATCATAGATAGACTCCTAGACCTCCCAGTACTCCACTTTTTTCTCTCTAATACCCAGGCAACCTACGTCAATAAATCACTCAGTAGTGATGCCCGATGCAGATGATGATGAGCGATACCATGCTTTGAGCAACTGACGTTTACACTTACAGATTGCCCGTTTACGATTGTCCTCTTAATTGACACTTACTATGTGAAATTGAAGAGAAATGTGCTCACAGTAAAATAAAATACTTTTGATCAGAGGTGGCGTAGCAGTGAAATTTTATCGCCGCTGCTGCTCAAAATCCGTAAAGACAAATATCATGAGGCATGCGGCATGTCTAAGAGAATTAGCTAACCATTCGAGGACATGTGACATCTACTAACTGGCACATAGCCAACATGACTTATTGCCTGATCTCTCTTAATTACCTCTAGTTGAGAGAGTTCAGGACCTGTGCCCAGCGGTGGGACCTGTAGGCCCCAAGGGGTTGTTAGTTACTTTTGTGTTGTTTAAACTGACCTGTACAGCGCCATCCAACATTTTGTGTAGCACATGTGACCGTCGCTTCATCACACGTATGTCATGTTCTGTAGAGTCTGTGTACTGTCCGTTGGTGATCGGGTTCACGAAGCGATTCAAATACTCATTGTACTTTCCGAGGAGGTTTGGCTTCACAAACTGGACCATGCAATAATCTAGGAGCAATAGAATTTTATTATTAGAGTACTGCAAAAAAAGAAACAATTAAAAAAAAAGCAAGCAATTTAAATTTTTGAGTAAAAAATAAATCTTCAATCAATCAAAAATTCTTCCGCGTACAGTAGATGGCACGCGCACTATATGTGGTTTATATAAAAATAAGTCGGGTTTTCCTTCCTGACGCTATAAATAACTCCAGAACGCACGAACCGATTTCCACGGTTTTGCATTGGTTGGAAAGGTCCCGAGCTCCGTGAGGTTTGTAGCATAAAAAATTCAGCAAAAATTTCAACAGAAAAGCGGGAAAATGTAACATAAAACGAAGCCATCTGGTGGCGAAATGGAGTTCGTGGTTTATAGAAAAGTACCGTACGGATAGCTTATTTAATCATTTATACCCTTATTTAGCTTATTTAAAAAAATACTAATATTACCCCCTTAAATTTTGAAGACTTAATTTAATAACACCTTGTATAAAGTTGTATTAATCAATTTGGATTGATTAATTAAATTACATTTACATAACATTTTTAGGAATACTGTAGTTATTTGAGACTTTTGTTAGGAACACTTTTTATAATATTCAGTGATTTTGTATCTCAAAAAAAATAAAAATCAAATATTTTTATTTTGATCTCTGTTGAAAGGAAAACTCTTTTAGCTTTCTTTTTTATTTTGTAGTAGGAGAAAATCTTATAGGTTGGCATCACTGACATGCTCATGAGGCTGTGCCCATCCAAAAAGCGTCTAACACTCTTTGGACAGGTAAAATGAGTAGAGTTTTCACTTGTATCGGCAGGCCCTATAACTGCCAATATTTTTATTTCTATTTACGATATTCTTTATTCTACCTATTGGCTTTGCAAGGGTTACTTTAGGGTCTTATCGTAAGTAAACTAAAAATGAATACACTATAGGGTAATGTTTTTTTACAATTATGTCGTAGTTCGCTTAGCTTTAAGCAAAAGTTACACAAAAATATTAAAGTGAAGCCATCTTACATTCTTTGAGGTTGTTTTGCAGTGGTGTACCGGTGAGTACAATACGGCGTCGCGTTTTCACTCTATTCATGGACTGAGAGAGGCTGGTCTTTTCGTTCTTCAGCAAGTGACCTTCATCACACACCACCAAGTCGGGACCTGATATATATACAGACTTTTGCTATAACCATGAACAATATACAATCAGCATTCAATTTTAAACACAAAAATACAGTAGAAATGTAATTTAATTTGTTCAAAACAAAATTTTTGTTTAAGAGTATATTTTTATCAAAGCAGAAGCAGAGTGGAAATGTATCAATAAGTACAGTCAGATACAAAAGTTGATTAACAGATTTAATATCACAAATCATCATAACACAAAAAGATTCCATAAATTTGTGTTGTATAACTGTTCATTGTAAACTAATAAAGACAAGTTTATTTTCTTCTCTCATCATGACACTTAATTGACTACAACTTGCCTGATGTTAAGCAATGATGTAGTTTACGATGGAACGCGCCAGTCCAGTAAACCGATTCACTCGTTATTACTAATGATTATCGGTGAGATGGTGGCTGTGTAACGAGCCTCAATATGGTTAGAAACCTTAAAGGAGCTATAATTCTGACCCACCCTGAGGCACTGACCAGTAGACTGTACCATAATGGGATTGATCACTCTCCAATCAGCTCTTTCTGCTCTCACATTTTACAAAAGTATAGTCTGTTTCACAATACAATCTCCATTCTTGATGTTGCATAATGTCCTTGTAAAATAAAAGGACAGATGTTCTGCACACAAACGCCATTGTCTTTAACCAGTTAGTTACAGTCACCGACTTATACCTACTAGACGCCACGTATTGTATGAAGGTAGGAAGGTAAATCCAAATTCTTGTCCTTGAACGAACCGAAGATTAGCTTGTGGTCGGACAATGTGTAGTTGTAAGACATATTTTTCATGAGTATATCGGATTGGCATATTTACTACCCACAAGGGGCAGTTTATCTGAATGACCTCGACTTAGGCCAGCTCACCGGGACTGGTTTCCTTCAAGGCGAGGGACCCCATAAGTTAGGCGAGCGCGAGTACCCAGCTATGCGGTGTCTATATGTGTCTAGTCGTTGGTTACACACATACCTGGATCTACAAGGCTCTCTTGGAAGCTCTTGAGCATCTTCTTTTTGAACTTCTTAGGGTTATCAGCTGAGAGGTTACGAAACATTTCGTATCCCAACACACAGACACCGCCGCCATCAAACCACTGCTGTAGTTGGAACGCGCGCTCAGAATTCTGCTTGTACCTGAAAAATTTTGTGATCTGAAGTTTATAACTGTGCTAGCTCTCCGCCAGTGGCTGCACCCGTGTGTCGAACATTTTATATCATGTCCAGCAGTGGGATAAAAAGTAGCTTATAGCCTTCCTTATTAAATAAGCTATCAAACCGTGCAAGAATTTTTCAAATCGGACCAATAGTCCCTGAGGCGCGTTCAACAAAACAAACCAACTCTAAAAGCTCTCAAATAGAAATAACTTTCCCGATTTTACTTTTTTTCTTACTCTATAGGCTTGCGCTTGACCACAACATGCCTGATGTGAAGCAATGGCATAGTCTACGATGGAACACGCTACACAATTTATCGCTGCTTTGCTCCCATTGGTCGCAGAATGATGTTATAAAGCGTTCCTCGATAAATCGACTATCCAACACAAAAAGAGTTTTCAATCTGAAGCAGTAAGTAGATAGTTCCTCAGATTATCGCATTCAACTAAACAAAGAAACTCTTTAGCTTTATAAAATTAGTATAGATTATTCCCCGTATTCATAATCTTTTAAGCCATTCTACCTAAAATAAGTTTATAATTCGTTTGTCTTTGTCTGCTATCTTGACATTTATACTAGTAAGAAAGAAACGAACTCCAATTTAAGAGTCTTAATAAAGAGTCTTAAAATATAGATCCTCAGCCGAAAATACATTCATATATGGTTTTATCCATCACTATATTACTTATCCCCCGTACAGACAGGACAACTTTTTAACAAATGTGCATTTTCAATACATATATTTTAATATTCTATTAGACATAAAATCAACGTTAACATCTTTCGTAAGCGATTACGACCTTTTTCATACAATATGAAAAAGGTCACAAGGTTGTTTAAACTTTTTTCTAAAAATTTGCTCACTGGTTAAAAGTTATATGTAACAAATCTTATGCAGGTCCTTTCCTTCCTTATGACACTTAAATTACATGACAGTTACTAAACATAAATAAATTATTCTAGTTTAAGCCTTGTTAGGTGATTAATTATAATGAATCATGTTAGATTAAAGGGGTTTAGAAATAACACATAATACATACCTGGACAACTCATAAACGTCGACCTCGAACTCTGAATCAGCATGTTTGAGCCACATCTTGAACTCGCTGACCCAATTGAGTACAGTGGACAACGGACAGACGACTAATACCCGGTTCACATTAGTGAGAGCTTCGTGGATAAGTAGAGTGTGTGTCAATGATATAACCTAGAGAAACAGGGCACAAGTTAATACATACACGCATGTATTATTTGAACGTGTAGGCTGAGGTAGATATCACTCACTTCGCCGGTTTTTTTTTAGGTCCCAGTGGCGAAGAGTCCGATTACCATCGGCTTCCCTTTAGGAAATAGTCAAAATCACACGTACTTATCAATATATTATGTAACGCCTAAAAGATTTAAATACAACAAAAATAAGTAGGTACAACATCATGTGTAAGAACGATCGGTGACGGCAGTGAATAGATATTATTTATCTAAGTAAGAACTTTTTAGCTCCGGCTTCCTTTTTCAGACTTCCACTCTTCGCCACTGTTAGGTCCCATGTGTAATAGGAGTCGAAGCACAATTCCAAACTTCGATCTGAAACCACTGCTCCAACGATACTCTATGGCGCAGTATGATCCTTGTCGCAAGCGAATATGATCCTTATGGCCGCCTACTGTACACCGCACCTTTTAGCTCCTTGGGTTGCTGATTCTTAGCCAAATGTGGAGAATTATCTGATCACACTATGCCATACAGTCCATCAAATCTAAGAAGTACCGTTTGACGTTTCACTGTTTTCTATTAAATTAGCTTTATAGAGGCGTAATTCACACTATTTTTATTAGCTTTCCTGTAAAATAATTGAATTATAAAGCTATTTTTATTTAAACATAACATAAAAAATTTTCATACAAAAAAAAAATTCTAAATGTACTACGTTTAGAACTGTCAAACGGTACTTCTTAGAATTGATGGACTGTAGGTCTTTTAATATATTAGTTGAACTTAGTGCATTTTTTCTACATTTCGACAATTTAAGCTGTCGGTCTAGACAGTTCCCATTTAGAATCTTACTAGGATCACTCCTTATAAGATTGAATCATACTTAAAATATGGGTATCACCACCTTTCTATTTATATTAAACCTGGTGCTGGCATAAACTTACAAAATTCTACCAAAAAGAGATTAAAATATCATCTGAAAGTATATTAAAAAGGGCTATTATGTGAAATAACAATGATGAGTAATACAAACTTACTTGTAATGTTTTACCGAGGCCCATGCAATGTGCCAAAATACATCCCGAGCCTTTATCCTTCTTGATACGTTTCACGCTTTCAAAGCACGCGTTCCACATGAATTTTATACCGTTTGCCTAAAATAATAAAGGTTACAATCATTAAAAAATATATTAAAGAACGAAGTTCCTGTAACTAAACAAATAGTAGCGTATACAGGAAAAGTTATTGACCTGTGCGCAGTTAATTTTTGCTTATTTCCATATTTTATACAATACATTATTTTAAAAAATTATCCGACATCAAATCAGCAAATTATGGATGATCTATTCGTAATAAAATTTATAACAGCGCGCGGCGTTAATTTCACAGTTGATACGGCGGGAAGAGGGCGACCATGCCCCTAGTATTATTAGCAAACATCGTCCGTAAGCGCTAACTTATATTTTTAGTACTAAGACAAATCTAAACAAAAGTTTGCGCAGTTAAAAAGTTTTTCCGTATTGTCGGTAACTGTAAATACAATAGTATTTTATTAAATAGACCAACCAAATGTTATTCTTCATTAGATCCACAGATAGCGCTGGTTTAAAATAATAAGCAACTTTCATAACTTGTTAAGCACTTAATTCTCACTGAATGTCTGAAGTACACAGTATGATAAAGAAATTCGATCCTAGTTAATAGCCTTACCTGATGCGGTTTAAGTTTCTTAACCAATCCTCTGTCGACCTGGATCAATGGTTCCTTGGTTTCTGGATCGAAGTCTAGCACCACTTTATCTAATATTACTTCATCGGGTTTGCCAGACTCGTCGAACTCCAAGTTATTATACTGAACAACAAATAACAATGTATTGTCACCAAATCAGCATGATTAGGTTATTTTATTAGATACTTTTTTACTACATCAGCTGTTTTAATTGAAAAATATTTGTTAAATGTTTGCAAATTAAAATGTTCCAGACATAATATCTCAAGGAAACTGTGTAATTATCCATGACTGATTGTGGTGGAAAGCATGGAAAACTGATTTAACTACATGAACTCAAGTATAGATACAAGTCAAATTATTAAAGACTACTTCTTCAAGTGAGTATTGATATGGATGGTCAAATCTCCTGAACATATTTCCAGTAAACATCTATGAGGTGCATCAGAACATGTACATCAGAAACATTTTTATAGTCATTATAATGGCTATATAATGTAATAAAATATGTAACGAACTTACTAATTTCTGTCTTTCTGTAATTCTAGCGATTCTCTCCTTTTCTTCCCGCGCCGCTTTTTTAGTAGCCTCTTCTAACTGATTCTTGCCCATAACCTACACAAATAAAAACACATATTAAGAAAATATTCAAAGATTACCTTTGGTAGGACATCGCAATACCACGTAATTTAATTGATAATAATAGTCCTAGTTTCAGTTTTTACTATTACAATTTAATAGCCTATTGAGAACATTATTTTAGCGCCAGTTCCACTAGTTGCTGGTTAGGTTAATCTTTATCACGACATAAAGTACGAAAGAGACAAAAATTGTGAATAAGCTTAATATAAACTCAGTTTTAAATCATAACACTGCTAGTCTAAAACTGAAGATGACGTGAAACAGGGTACTAGTGTAAAAAAGACTTGTATAAGTGTTCTACCTATTTATGTTTATTGCTAAAAGCAACTTATCGCTAGAGATATGTAAATTGTAAGAATGAAGGTAATGATTGTGGCCGGTTTGCTCTCGGATTATGCACTGCTAAGTAAAGTCGCTAATTCGATACATCAGCAAATCGGTGTGCGATCGTATTGTATCGAAAACAAACAATAATTCAACAACGGATTTAGTTAAGATTGAACTATTTGTGGGTTAGTTCTAGTATAAATAATTGTGCAATTTTTATTATTATACTAGCAAACCCGGCGAACTCCGTTTCGCCACCAGATGGCTTCGTTTTATTTAACATTTTCCTGCTTTTTTGTTGAAATTTTTCCTGAATTTTCTTTGCTATAAACCTCACGGAGCCCGAGACCTTTCCAACGAATGCAAAACCGTGGAAATCGGTTCGTGCATTCTGGAGTTATAGCGTCAGGGAGGAAAACCCGACTTATTTTTATATAGTAGACTAGCTGCCCCAGCGAACTTCGTACCGCGTATTTATTAAAAAATGTTCACTTAGGGGGATGAAAAATAGATGTTGGCCGATTCTCAGACCTACTTAATATGCATAAAAAATTTCATAAGAATCGGTCAAGCCGTTTCGGAGGAGTATGGCAACGAAAACTGTGACACGAGAATTTTATATATTAGATTTCAAAATGACTTTACCTTACGAATATTTTTCCTTCCATGTTTGTTCCTGCCTTCGTTTTCAGTATCAGACTCTGATCCTGATCCATCGCTGGCTATTTGTTTTATACGCCGACGCTTCTTTTTACTATAACATACATACAATTATTGCATATAATTGTTTCAATCTCTAATTTAGGTATTTTAGAGGTTTTTGCCTCTAACACCTGTTTTCATTATGTTGGCTATACTATATTCTTTTCAGTTTAGACAACAATCAGCTAGAAGTATTTCTAGAGCTAAGAACAAAGGAGCTAGACGCAAAATATAAACGAACTGTAGTAGATTATTTACTATTCTGAATAAGTTTGCGCTTGACTTAACTTACCTGATGTCAAACAATGGTATAGTCTACTATAGAACGCGCTTGTCTGCGCGATTTTCGGTGAGAAGGTGACAGTAGAATGAAATTTCATTATGGTTAGAAACCATAAGAAAAAATCCGACCAAAAGAGCAAAGCCGACCCACCCTCTTAAATGGTGTACACCTACAGACATCGCAAGACGTGTTCCCGAAGGCCTCTTGGCGGTGGGCTTCGTCTGGTAGGTGATCACTAACGGCGGCCAAGGTCTACCAGTTTATTATCCTGTTGACTACATCATTACTTAACATCAGCCAAGTTGTAGCCAAGCGCAAGCCTACTTCAGAATAAAAAAAAAGCAGACGACCCTCCTGACGATCACTGTAAACTCTAGACGCTTGCAGAGGCATCAGTCGCGCTTTGCCGACGAAGATTGTTATAACACTGCGTATATTTTGTAGGATGAAGGTATGTACCTATAATTAGGCTGCATAAAGAACGAGAAAAATTGCTGTCGTGCTATACAATTATCAAAAACAAGTAACAGTATAAGTAAGTACCCTTCAGACGACGCCGCGGAAGCATCACTATCGACCTCCTTCTTCCGTTTAGACCGTTTCACAGCATCAGAACTCTCGTCCTCAGAATCTTCGAAGTCGCTCACTTTGCCTTCTTGCTTCCGCCGCGACGACCCACCTTCAGAATCGGAGGATATAGCATTCGCTTTGCGCCGTTTTGATTTAACACTACAACAAAAATGTTCTGCATCAGGAAACGAAGTCCTTCAAACAATAGTAAACAGTACAGGCACCTAATTAAAGTTTCATAAAATATTTTTTTCTTTAGTTAAATTCTACTTCTCCACTTCTATCCTTTTTTAGTGTCCCACGGCTGGGCACGGGTCTTCTCTCAACTATCTTACGAGTTGAGAGAGTTTAGACCTTAATCCACAGATGCTGGCCAAGTGCGGGTTGGTGGATGTCGCATGTCCTTGAATGATTAGTTCTTACACATGCCAGTTTCCTCACGATGTTTTCCTTCACCGATATTGCGCAGCGGCGATGTTACAATTCACACAAAGATGTGTGGGCACGAATGGGAATCGAACCCGCGGCCTTATATTTCTAAGGCGAAGCTGCCACCTATTTATTATGTTTGAGCATATATTTTCGTCAGCTGATCATCGCGGGTTAACCACCTGATGCGATCTCATAGTAAATGGTAAATTAATAACAAAAAGAAAAGTGAACAGGCAGTTTTTTTAATACGGAACTGTTAGCAGGGTTAACCTCCATTCCACCTGGTGGTAAATGAGAATGAAGACAGAAGAAAATACGATGTAGTACACGTGCAGACGAGACTTAACGACAAGACTCAAGACCTGTTCCCATTTATGGCTTCACCAAGCATCATGTTGAAACGTGATTGGGTACATTGTTATCATCAATTTTACACTATAGATAGACCGTTTAACTCACGTATCGCTATCTGAGGTACAAAGTCATAAAACATTAATTAAATCTCATAAAGAACTATTTAACCACAGATAAAAGTAATGTAAGACTATTTGTCACTAATATCTATATCGCTTGAATCATCATCACTGTCTGTGCAGCTTGAGGAGTCAGAATTTTAGCGATAGGCGATAGGCGATACGCGAGTTAAACGGTCTATCTATAATTATATTATAATCGATGCTAAAATCATACAAAACTCTTCTAAGCAAATTCGATTTCAGATTGAATGTTTATGAATATTTAAGTAATATAAACTAGCTGTCTTTAGAAACTTACTTTTCTTCTTCGGAATCATTATTTGTGGGTATCTCCTGTAACATTTTAACACAACATATATTTCAATTCGGTAGCCTTTTTAAGTACTATTCAAAATAAAACAAGAGTACAAATTTTATAAAGTATTAACAAATTCATCACGTCAACCCTTTTAGTGTCCTACTGCTGGGCACGTGTCTTCTCTCAACTATCTTACGAGTTGAGAGACTTTAGGCCTTAATGCACACACGTTGGCCAACTGCAGGTTGGCGGACGTCACATGTCCTCGAATGATTAGTTCGTAGACATGCCGGTTTCTTCACGATGTTTTTCTACACCGATATTGAAATATTTCACACAAAGATGTGTAGGCACGTCTGGGAATCAAACCCGCGACCTATATTAAAAAAATATTATGGAAAAATTTATATCACATTAATTGTTTTTTTAATTTTAGAGTAATTAGTACATAATCTTACATCTGTATCTTTATGCGAGTGTGATGAGTCACTTTCGACAAGTAAATCGTCTTTAGCAAGATGGTCGATGGCATCACCGTTTGGTCCCGAAAGGTTTATCGGAGGCAGTTCTGAAAAAAAAAACAAATAAAATCTAAGGTCGATGTTCCACGCACAGACACCGAGCGGATACCTTTCAACACCGTATAGCTGGGCCCCAGCGCTTGCCTA
Source organism: Meganola albula (assembly GCA_936450015.1). NCBI lineage: Eukaryota > Metazoa > Arthropoda > Insecta > Lepidoptera > Nolidae > Meganola > Meganola albula. The sequence goes on along the minus strand of OW388156.1, from coordinate 3,974,764 downwards.
ACTGATGTCGTACCACTGCATATCATCCGACCACAAGCTAATTTTGATTAGTTCGTTCAAGGACAAGAATGTAAACAAACAAATCAAAATAAGCGTCCCGATATCCCACCTACTTTAGACGATTACAATTTCATACACTATTTGAACAAAGTGTCTTCTAGTACCTAGGTATCTAGTCGGTGATCAGCAATCTATAACAAATTATACTCCTAGCCGTTTTACAGCTAAGCTGACTAGAACATATTGTAGTGCACAAGTGTGAGATAGCATGGGCCCTCTCCATAGCCTTCTCTCAGAGTCCGGTGATACAGGCTAACTGATAAGACCAGCGATAGAGTTGGTGCAGGATTGACGGCTAAACGTGCTGTCCGAGGCACGTGGGGTATCTGTTTTAGGCCAACAAGGTAGCAAAATATATCTATAGCTATATTGGAGAGGAATACCTCAGTATTGAAAAGTTTCTAGGCCGTAGTAGGCTGACGACTGGGTATAGGCCTTCTATCAATTTCTTTTCTCTGACTTTTGATTTTAAAGCACTGTATGTTAGCCAATTTGGGTTGGTGGATGTGACATGTTTCAGCAGCGGCAATGCATCAACTCACCCAAATATAATAATAATAATATTCTGGGACATTAACACACATGGTAACCTGATAACATACTAAGTATTTTTTGGAGCTAGGAACTAAATAGTACAATTTAGGTAACTTTTTTTGGTAAATGGTATAATTTAATTCACTGTGGTACACCTGCCATTTTGACTTACACCAAATTCAGATGCTTAGTAGTATTGAAACATTCAAATTAGAAAAATTGAATATAGAGTTAACCTTCTTCTAAATCGTCGCCATTGTCCGACTCTTCAGAGCTGCTCTGTGCTTGCAGCAAATCTTCTCCAATGGTAGGAGTGGGCTTGAATTTTTGTGTCTTGTGGCTAGAAGTGTTGTTGCTTGATGACTCTCGAGACCGATGCTTTTTGTTCAGAGTATTTAAGTTGGTCAGCCTAAATGGACAGGGATAGGTAAGCTATAAAACGTAGAAGTATGTAAAGGATAAAAATCTGGTCAATTTACAAATGCTATTGCATAGATTTCTGTATGTTCTATCATGCAGAGTAACTGGCCAACATTCATGCTTGTTAAGCGCGACAGACTATCTAGGCCCCTGAACAGTCACATTGTTATAGCGATAACAACTATGGAAAAAAATTATGTAAAGGATTGAGATGAACCTATGAAACATTATTTGTCAATCGTATATCAATCCCATACATTATATTCTTTTCGATCTTTGTTCAATGTTACTTTGTCTAGAACCCCTGGGCCTCTAAACCTAGACAAAAATGTATCAGAGCGATAACGAAAGACCAAATATATATATGATTGACATTCACCTTCGAAACATCACATGACAATCTATGATGTTCATTTCCATATTGCTTCGTTATATAATTAATGTGTCTAGAGGCACTAAAGAGCAGACATCACATTTGTTATTGACTTTGTTTCCTCTGCTGATTTCCTAATTTCAGATTTTATCACTTTATATCTACAGTACTAGCTTGCTTTTTTTAAATAAGCAAATAATTAGAAAGAAAATGTTTTACTGTCATAGCCGTAGTCCAGACAAGATTTAGGTACATGAAGCCTACCAACCGATCTGAATAATATTTACCCATCAATATCTTTATCACTTGCATCTTGGTTGTCTGAGCTCTGGCCACTGCTTCCACTGGGTTTGTTTTTAGAGCGTACCATCTGTAATTATTTTTATAAACTTTATTTTTATTTCTTAGACTGCATTCACCTATTATATTTTTAAGAAGTTTGAAGTTGAAGTTTGATGTTTGAAGTTGAAACACAATCTTAAACTTAGTTTTCTTTATAAATAAAACCTCCATGATAGTGAATCAACATTTAATTGTGCACTAATTGCCATAATATGAGTATTACATATTGGATCTACTACTACAATAAGCAGACATTACTTTTATAATACTTTAGAGTTACAATTTAGTTGTTTACAGCTTACATCTTAAAAGTTCAAAGTTAATCAAGTTTTAAAGAAATGCTAGAACTTTATGGCTTGCATAGTAACAATTATATAAACTAAATATATTGTTTTTGTACTTAATACCTAACCTTTTTAACTCTGGAATTTGTCTTATTGCTTTCACTATCTTCACCTTCTGAAGACATTGCAAGCCTTTTTCTCTTGCTCTTCTTTTTTGAATAATCACTAGAAGAGCTAGACTTCCTACAATTTCGTTTAGATCTCTTTCTACGTTCGTCAGAGCTGTCTCCACTCTGTTTACTTTCGTCATCAGAACTTGATGAATACTTTATGTTTTTCTTTACAGAATCTCGTTTAGACTTGGATAGCTTGACTTTTTGTTTCTTTGGAGTATCCTCATCTGACAAACTACTGGAAGAATCATTTAACAGAGACTTTTTTATCTTAGTTGGTGATAAATCCTCCTTTGAGGGCTCTTCTTTGCTACAGTTTTGTTCATCTTGTTTTGCTTCATCTTTTTCTGATGAATCATTATTGGTTTCATCATTTTGATCAATTTTCTCTTCAGGTGCAGTCTCGTCTTTATTGGATTTATTTGACTCAACATTATTTTCAGAGTCTGAATTTGGAAGGGTGGTATCTTTTACTAATGATTCGTTTATTATATCATCAACTACAGACCCCAAATTCAAGTCATCATTATAATCAAACTCATTTTCTTTTTCTGTATTAAGAGGTGATTGGGGTTTATCAACAGATTCATTATCATCAGAGTCATTCAACAGAGCATTTTTAATTTCTTCTACTACTTCTTTACCAGATCTAGATGTAGCGTTATTTTCAGAGTCAGAATCATTGTTTAACAAGGCTTTTTTTATTTCGTCTGTTTTCTTTGGGACATCCTTGACACCTTTGTTGCTATCTGAATCAGATTCACCTAACAATGATTCTTTATTTGATTTTTTTTGGGGCATATCATTTTTACTAGACTTTTTATTTTCAGAATCAGATTTTTTATTGCTGTCTTGTTTTAGACTTTCATCATTTTCAGTAGACTTTTTAGTGTCTTTATTCATTTCTTCTGTTTCTTTTGGGACATCTATAACACTATTGTTGCTATCTGAATCAGATTCATGTAACAAAGATTCTTTTAATGATTTCTTTTGAGTTTTATCATTTGACTTTTTTTTTTCAGAATCAGATTTATTATCACTATCTGAATCTTTTAGTGTTTCGTCATTTTTATTGGATTCCTTTATTTTATCTTTTTCTTTTGTTTTTGTTGTATCTTTCACACTTCCGTTGCTATCTGAATCAGTTGCATCTAACAAGGATTTTTTTATAGATTCATTCTTTGTTTGTTCTTTCTCATTAGACATTTTACAATCAGAATCAGAGATTTTATTATTATCTGAATCGGAATCATTAAGCAAAGACTTTTTTATTACTTCTTGAGTAGCATTTTTGTCTTTGTCTTGTTTATTGGACTCAGAATCTGAATCAGTATCATCTAATACCATAGTCTTAACTTTCTTTTTGCTTTTCTTTTGTTTTTTACTTGAGTCAGAATCAGAATTGTTTAAAAGTGCATCTTTAATGATTTTGGATCTTTTTTGTTCTTCCTCACTGTCAGATTCTTTTAGAAGGAACTCTTTTGTTGTTTTATTTTCAGTGGAACTCTCAGTATTAGTTGTCTCACTTTTATATTTATCAGACTCCTTTATTCTTGTATTATTTCCAGTACTTTCATTTTCACAGCTAACTTCACACATAACTTTACCCTTCCTAGTAATTTTCTTCAGATTGTGAGTGACTAAAAAGTTGGTACATAATTTTGGTAACCTTATAACTTTAATACAAAATCTTTTAGATTTAAATTGTTTAACTTCTTTTCGCTTTTGTTTCCAAAACTCTTCATCAGAACTACTATCACATCTTTTTCTGATTTTGTCTACTTGCTTAGATTTTTCTTTAGAATTAAATTTATCACTTTTGGAAATGTTAGGTGTTTTATCTTGAACCTTAGGTAGAACTTCAGGTTTCAGTAATTTACTAATATTGACACACCTAATAAGAGGCTTCGAATTTTCATCTAACTGCTCATCATCAGTTTTCTTGCTGTCAGAGTTGTTATCAGAGTCAGATTTTTTGGATTCTGGCTCATCTTCTGCATTGTTTTCAGTTTCCATTAATTCAGGCAAACTAGATTTTGCCTTATCTTGTATTGGGTTGGGTTCTTGTGTCTCGTTTTCAGAGCTATCATCAGCAAATCTTACTTTTTTAACTTTTTTCCGCCTATTGTGTTTATAGTCCTTCTCATTTAGATCTTGTTCATCACTATTTGATGTTTTATCAGGAAGGGAATCATCATCTGATATCTCTACACACTCACTGAGCTTCTTTTCCTTGTAGGAAATTTGTTCATCATCAGTTTTGGTGCCACATTTTTTTTCAGGCAATTCATTTTCATCATCAGTTGGTTCATTTTTATCTGTGTTTGGTTTTATGACATTATGTGTCTCAACTGTGGATCTAGGATCAATTTCTTCAATACAATTGTCAGTATGTTGACCATTGTCACTCTTTCCAACATCACCAGTGCCTAATTGGTCCTGATTTAGGCTTACATTTTTGATTTTCTTGATGGAATTATTATTTGAATTATTTTTCTCAATCCTTTCATTTTTAGTACTGATTTTTTTCCTTTGCCGGAATAATTTACAATTATAATACACAGGATATTTCTCTAGCATTGAAGGAGACATACTTTCAGCTGTTACTTTTACTGACCTATAATGTTTCAGTGAGACCTTTTTTGCTATTCGTAGTGTCCGAGACTTATATTCAAAGCAATAATAATCGGCTTTGTTTTTGTCACGATTATGATCTATTTTGGTAGAATTTGCTTTCCCGCCATTACTAGTTGTTGGCGCCTGAGTAATGTCAACAAGCGATAACACTTTCCGTACACCGGTTTCGACATTTTCAATGGATTTTTTAGAGAGCTCGCATATCATAAGAACTTTACTAGCAGCTTTTTTAACAGCATGTGTGTTTTTCAGTTTGTCCCTACGGATTTTCTTTTCTTTTAGGCTTTCAGAACGATTTCGCAAATTGGATCCGAGTTTACACAAATACTCCATTGCCTCGCACAAGACATCGGACACAGGTACTTCAGCCGCCATTTCCCAACTAACAGTATACAGTTACTCTTATAAACTTACACTTGACAAAATTTACTTTTCGTAATACAATATTAACGGTAAATGCCTATTTCTTTGATATTTGGTAACTACAAAACGAAAATTGCTACAATCAATGAAAAATGCGATGCATGGATGAAAATAAAAAACCATAGACAAAAAAACGTTCCGTTCCAATTTTTATTTGGATTACTTAACACTTTAACTCATCTTAGTTTTACACTGATCATATTATTAGGATATTTTATCAAAGTATGCTGGAAAACTAAAGATGAAACAAAGCACATAAACCAAAGGATTAGGGTCATTATCCTTTCCCACAAAATTCTATCGATTGTAAGTTATACGATGTAATGGAACGCAGTTCTAACATAAAACAATTTAACTTGGTCGGGTTATAGTTGATATACATAAATACATACGAAATAGCGGCAAAGGTATGTATAGGAAATAGATGCATTATTAATTTCATCTAATTTTTATCATAGAATAGAGTATGGCAAAATATCACTTTAATTTATTCATGACATCATTGACATAGGTACACAATGGTAAATCATAACAGCAAAAAATACAAGGCAAGTACTAGCTGGGTACCAATTTTTTGTACTCACCTTTCATGTAAATGGCTGAACTGATGTTTTACAATAGCATACGAAGCAATTGAGTTTAACTATGATTGATACACATGATTAGACGTGATTATCTTGATTATAATCATTGAATTATACACATATTCTGATTCTAGACCGAAAATTCGGCAATTTATCAAGGTAAGTAAACTATCCAAAACAGTCGTGAAAAAGAACCATAGACAAAAACTAGAGCAAGGGACCAAGGGAGGGAGAGGCGGTACTACTGAACTGACACTGAATATTACATACATGGAACCAAAAACCATCGTAGCGGATTGACATAATTACCGATTCATATTTTGGTCTGTCAATAGATAGAATAAAATTATATTATAATCTTTTCGTCTGAAATGGACATTTCATTCTGTGATAAAATTAATAAAGAACATAAAATATATTTCCTTAGAATATCAAAATCAATTATGTATTATTAATTAATGGATCAATTTATAATTCCTTTTATTTTGTAAATAGTTGTATGCATTTAAAATAAAAATAATTATCCATTTATTCATGAATATGTCTGCTAATATAAATAATTATATTTGCGAATATGGGTACTTCAATGTTTAAAATGTTGTATTATTTTGCTTCACCCCTAGTTTCCGCTGCACAAGAGTACATGTTGCAAGCACTATTTATCTCTATAGTTAGAGATGAGTAGAAAGAGATAAGGCTATGCTTGTATCATGTTTTATTGTGCAGTGCAAACGCCCAGATACTTAGACATGTTTTAAATATATTTATGTTTTCTACTTACGACGAAACCGCTACCGAATACCCTTTATTATCTGCCTCTTCTCTAATATGTATATTGATACTTTCGATTCAAGCCAAAGAGTATTCGATTTAAAACACACTTTTTTAATCTATGGTATGAATGTCAGTCAGATTCAAAAAGTGTCAGTACTGTCAGTCCATTCTGCTGCCATGTCTGTCTCTGTCACTCATACAGCAATGAGCGAAGTATGTCATCTGTCAGCACGCCTGGTAAAGAAAAAAAAGACGACCGTACGATATGTCAATGCAAAGCTAAAAAGTGACAGTAACGCCCCTCCCTCTTCCTTCTTCACCCCCGCTAGAGGATTGTCACTCTCATGTCACTACTTGATAGCTGTCAGGGGGTGGCGCGCCTGAAACCATAGAGTACTATTTACGTACTTTCTCACTATTACAGGGTACATATAAATAGTTTGTGGTAGGTAAAGCCGTTCGTTCCCGATTCCCAAAGTGTAAAAATCCGACTACCCCTCATTTAATTACTAAACTATGCATTGCTGACTGCCATTACTGTTTGTGTCATAGATTTGGGATACCTATTGATATAGTTTGTTTTGTGTTGAAGTATTTGCGTTGATTAATTTCTGTACATTATTATCAACCCATTTAATAATATTGTGATACAACAAGAAGAAATAACTGTGTGTTCTCAAATGTGTATTCTAGCAACAGGCCGCTACTTAACATTGATTTCTATTGAGTGTTGAATAGTATTCAGCCTCTTTAGTTGTCAAAAGATTTCTTCTACTGAAAAACTAAGTTGGTTACCATGGTGCTGTTATTCGATCCTCTCTATTGCTGTCATTAAAATAAAAATTGTCTTAAATTATAAATTGTGCAAATAAAACTAAAGTAATTTTGATAGTGATAGTATTTTGTTAGTCTCTTACAGTTCTGCTAAAATTATACACGTTAATAATTTCATGTGAGAAAAGAAAATCGTTATCAAAGTGTACGACATCAGCGTTCCTTTCAGAAAATTTTTACTGTGAAGAACCTTGATTAGTGAACTTAATAAGACTGCATCAATTGATAATAGGGTATAATGCGAGTGTAAAAATAAATTAGAAGAAACTCAGTAAATAATCCTTTGTTGTTTTTTTTATTCCTTCCAATAAATAAGGCTATGGTAAAAAAACTAAATATTTTAATTTCAATGCTGGTAACACTATTGTGGGCGCAGCTAATATTTTGTTTTTTACCGGCAACATTGTACCGACTTAATTCAGGCTCATTATACAAAAGCAGCCAGAGCCCAAATCCTTGATTAAAAAAATTACTTGTCAATTTCTAACTTTGCAACGGTACATGAACAGCAAATGAAACATGACCGTCTGAACCGCTAGGTTCTCTTAGTAGTCTGTGTCTGTCAGAAATCGCAAACAAAATTCGGAAGCGCGGGAAACCTAAAAATTGGCTGACGCGGTTTTTTAGTCTTTCAGTTAAAAAATTATTTTAAGTCACTTTTTACCCAGGATAAGGTTTAAAATTAAACTCTTTATATGTAATTGTATGTATGTAATATAATTTTGTACATTTTTATGTAAATATAAGTATATTTATAAATTAGTGCCAGAAGAGCTTGGTAAGTTTTAGTATATAGTTTTTTTTTTACCATGGATCCCCCCGGGGATCCCGGGGGTACAATACCCGACATTGCCCACAATGTTACTATAGATTATAATGCTGAAACTAGCATGGACACAGATGCTTCATCCGTGTCATTAAGAGGCGACAAAAGAAAACGAATTGCGGCGAAACGTATTTGCAGGACGTGCAACAAAAAACATACAAAACGCAATAAAGATGGTAAAAAGATCGACGGATATTGCGGTTGTGGTTCCGACGTGGAAAAGCCTGTTCAGCCCCCAGTAGTTCTTCCCCAACAGCCACCAGTAAGGTCTTTGTTTACCAACAGTGATTCTGCCCCATATGTTGTACATATTGTAAAAGAAACACAGTCTCAAAATGATGGTACCACATTACACCCGGTTACATTTGGTCGATTTTTAAAAAAACACAACATAAAAAATGTTATCAATGGTAGTTTAAAACGCATTGGCAGAAATCGCCTATCTATTTCCTTCAATCAGTTAAATGACGCCAACACTTTCCTCAGTAACACTGATTTAATAACCAGCAACCTAAAAGCATTTATCCCTTCTTTTATCATTACGAGAATAGGTATAGTTAGAGGTATCCCTTCGGATTGGTCTGAAGAAGAAATAAAAGAAAACACTAACATTCCTACAGGCTGCGGCCCCATTATCAAAGTGAGACGATTAAATAAAAAGGTAGTAGTTGATGGTGTTACATCTTTTAAAGCAACAGAAACTGTAGTTTTATCCTTTGATGGTCAGGTTTTGCCAAAAAGAATTTTTGTATGTTATAACTCATTGCCTGTAGAATTATACATTTATCCAACAGTTCAATGTTATAATTGTTGCCGTTACGGACACGTTAAGGCTCAATGTCGTTCAGTTCCAAGATGTTTTCGATGTGGACAAGGCCATTCTGGCCATGGCTGTTCAGCTGATGAGGATGATGTGCAATGTTGCCTCTGCAACGGTGCACATCTTGCTATAGACAAGAAATGCCCTGAGTATGTTCGTCAAAGAAATATAAAAGAAGTTATGGCAAAATCATGTATTTCCTATCTAGAGGCTTCAAAATTACACCCTCCCATTTCTAGGGTCTCATATGCAGATGCTGTTCTTGCTACTTCATTTTCATCTTCCCCTGCATATTCGCAACCCACAGCCATACCTGTTAATTTGCCATCACCTGTAAAAAACACTTCATTTAGCTATAAAAAAACCACTTTTAGTAAACCTCGTCCTCCTCCTAGCCCTAGAAAGGGATATGACAAGGACGCTCATAGAAAAATAATCAGCGAATATTCGATGCCCGAGCCATCTAATGGGTGTGCCATTACAAATAAAAGTAAAGAAAATGATACAGAAATTAGCATCAATGATTTCCTTTCCTCCTTAATTACTTTGCTTTCCCAATTTCAAGTTTTACCGTCAAACGCTGCCCCACTACTTGAAGCATTTTCTTCTTTTATTAAAAACAATAATGGATCAGTCCGCAATAATTCAGTGGAATTGTCGTAGTCTTATATCAAAAAAATCTGATTTAATCCATATAATCAATAAATACAAACCATTTATCATAGCAGTCCAAGAAACATGGTTAAAACCTGAGTCCATATTCAGGATTCCAGGTTATGCATGTGTCAGAGAAGACCGCTCTGATGGTTATGGTGGGGTAGCATTGCTAATCCGCCACCCAGTATTATTTTCTCACTTTAGTATCCCACCTCACAACAATGATTACTCTATTATTGCAGTTACTGTTAAGAACATATGCTTTGTTTCTATTTATATTCCCCGTCCAACTAATGACATTTTATCTGAAATAGACACAATCATAACGGCTCTTCCAAGACCATTTATATTAATAGGAGACTTCAACTGTCATCATCAAACTTGGGGAAGCTCTGTTTCAAATAGTTATGGCAATTTAATTTTAGACATAGTTGACTCCCATAATTTATGTATTTTAAACTCGGGCTCCCCAACAAGGCGTTCAGCCCCAACGGAGGGGCTCAGTGCACCAGACCTATCAATCTGCACTTCGGATCTTGCATCTTTGATTACTTGGAGATCCCTCCCTTATACATATGGAAGCGACCACTATCCTTTACTTTTAGATTTTGCTTTTGCGGTTGAAACTCAACCCAAACGTAAATCCCGTTTTAAATACAAACTAGATAACGCTAATTGGCATTTGTTCAAACAACGTTTAGATGACAAGCTGTCACAACTTCCCAATGTCACTCAGGGCTCCGAACATGAATCTGCCATTGCCATGGCAAATGTCATTATAGAGGTCGCGGATGCAACATTCCCGAAAAAGTCTAGCCATCATAATTATATTCCATCCCCTCCCTGGTGGGATAATGATTGCACTCAAACTATCAGGGACCGCAAGCTGGCCGAACTAAGGTATAGGGAGTTTGCTTCAAACGAAAACTTTGAGATTCTTTGTAACTCCATCCGAGAAACTAGAAAGCTATTTAGGAAAAAGAAACAAGAAAGTTGGAGAGCTTTCTGTTTATCCTTATCCCCCCAAACTAGGCCGTCTGCTGTTTGGCAGAACATCAGGAGATTTAGATCTGCGTTTAAAGAAACATGCTCTGCAACGCTTCCATTACCTCTAGCTGATTCATTTTTGGATAAACTTTCTCCTCCCTCAGTGGCTGAGCAAATCCCTTTATTAATAGGACCACCGGTAAATACTGAAGATACACTAGGTTTCATTAGTAGTTTATTTACCCTTTCAGAACTCAAAGCCATAGTTAATAACTTTAGTAAAGAATCCACTCCTGGAGAAGACGGAATTCCCTATTCTTTTTTTTCTCATCTTAGTGACAGTTTCCTTTCTTACCTCCTAGATGTCATCAATAACATCATGATTACTGGTAATGTACCTTCTTCTTGGAGAGTACAAGAAGTCATACCGATTTTAAAACCTGGTAAAGACCCATCAGATGTTTCTTCCTATAGGCCAATTGTTTTATCTCCCGTTGTCACCAAAATCGTTGAACACCTAATTAAAAACCGGTTGGAGTGGTATATTGAGAGTAACCAGCTGTTAAGTCCTTCTCAATATGGCTTTCGCCGGGGTAAAAGCACTTTGGACAGTGTCAGCATATTAACAACTGATATTAGGTTAGCATTCTTATCTAAAAAATCAGTCGTGGCTGCTTTCGTAGATATAACTTCTGCGTATGATAATGTAGTATTAAGTATTCTATATCAAAAATTAAATGCTCTTAATATCCCTGTAATCCTGTCTAACTTTATTATTAATATTTTGTCCAGTAGATACATACATCTGCAAACTCCGAACGCCGACTCTTCAGAAGACTCTTTCCACACAAGGCGTAATTTAACACGCATTGTGTGGAAAGGTTTACCACAAGGCTCAGTGTTAAGTCCAATATTATACAACATTTACGCTTATGATCTAGAATCCTCTTTAAATGGCCCTGTTAGTGTTTTACAATACGCTGATGATTTACTTATATACTGTTCTCACCAATCAATCGAGTCCGCTTGTACTTCTCTGTCCTCGGCACTCAATAGTTTGAAAACTTGGTTAGATTATAACGGTCTTGAACTTTCTTCATCCAAGAGCTCCGTTATGCTGTTTTCCAAAAAACGTCTTCGCCCTCCTGTTCTCGTATATTATAATAGCCAACCAATCCCATTAAAGAGCCATGTTAAATTCTTAGGAGTAATATTAGATTCCAAACTTTTAGGTGTTCCACACTGTGACTATTTAAATTCGAAATGCGAACGCCTTCTAAACATTATTAGATGCCTAGCAGGGGTATGGTGGGGTGCACACCCTTATACTTTAAAACTTATTTATAACGCGCTCATACGTAGTGTCTTAGACTACGGTACATTTTTATTGGCCCCTGGCAATTTGGCTGCTTTTTCTAAAATTGACCGCATTCAGGCTAAGGCTCTCAGAATAGTATCTGGGGCTATGAAGTCAAGTCCTATCAATGCTCTACAAATAGAATGTGTCGATCCTCCTATGTTCCTTCGCCGTCAGTATCTATGTGATAAATTCTTGTTTAGAGCTTTTCAATTTTCTAACCATCCCTTATATGATAAACTTAAGGCTCTGTCTACTCTTATTGAAACATGTAATTCCTGGTCTCATAAACCACTTCCATGCACTGTTGTCAGTTTTCGTAAGTTTATGTCCTTACAAGCCCCCACGCATCGATCTCCTACACACCCTCTCTTTTCCAGTGACCTAGAATCTCTAGTAAGATCTATTGACATAACATATAACTTCGGCATAGATAAAGACACCTCCATGGCTAATGAAAGATTTAACATCATCTTAAATAATGATTGGAAAGATTACCAATACATTTATACGGATGCCTCTAAAAACTCTTCTTCAGGTAACGTAGGTGTTGGGATATTCCACCATCAATCTAAAATAGTTCAAAAGGTGAAATTTCCTCCGCAGACCTCTGTTTTTACCGGTGAATGCTATGGCCTCCTCAAGGCCGTAGAATTAGTCCTTTTATTACAGTTAAAGAAAACCATAATATTTTCCGATTCTATGAGTGCGCTACAAACGTTATCGAAGTTTCCTTTTAAGTTGAAAACCGTTTTCCCCATTATCATTAAGTTACGTCAGCTTTTAAACATGTGCAACATCTCGGGTTACTCTGTTTGTTTTGCGTGGTTACCTGGTCACTGTAACATCTCTGGTAACTGTAGAGCAGATAAACTGGCCAATGAGGCTGTCGTCGATGGTGATATGTTTCCATATAAAAACTTTTGCCATGACCTTGGCTCTTTACCTACAGACTATCTTCAAGATTCTTGGAATAGCCTCTGGGCGGAGAGTTCTACAGTAAAGGGCAAATATTACAAAATAGTCCAGCCTTCTATCCCGAGCAAACCGTGGTTTTTCAAACAAATTTATAACAAACGTACAACTTCCTCACTTATACGCATGCGTTTGGGCCACAACAGCACACCGGCGCATCTTGCCCGTCTCAAAATTTTACAATCTGATGAATGCGAATGTGGCATCGGTGTAGCTGATATAAATCACATATTTTTTTCCTGCCCCCTCTATGATTCCCATTCATTTTTTAATAATTTGATATCTATTCCTGTCCCTTTACCTACATCTATCCAGTTACTTCTATCTTATAATAACCCTCGTATATATTCTATTCTAGCTGATTTTATAAACTTAAACACCAACTTAAAAATTTAATCCTTCCCAAATCCTATCCTGGTTTTTCCATCCGCTCTAAATTAAATTGTTTTAATGTTTTATAAGTTTCCCTAACTTTGTTATTGGCAAATGGTCTACAACCGAGCCATTAAAAAAAAAAAAAAAAAAAAAAAAAAAAAAAAAAAAAAAAAAAAAACAAAATTCGGGGTCGTACCGTAGGTTGTGTAATAGAATAAATTATAGAAAATGATGAAGTTGCTTAGGAGGAACATAATTAGACCATTTTGTAGGTATTACAGCGAAGGTGCGAAAAGTTCTGCGCCATCATCATCATCCTTTAATCAGACAAGTCAAGCGGCTGTTTTAAATGTTCCCGGACTGAGCGAAGCTGTTATTCACCCTGCAAGTCAGCCAGTCGGCCCTGGTGTCGACCCTCAAAAATCTGGAGCCTACAAAGTTCCTGAATATTTTTGTTACGATAATATGAGTTACTTCGAAGCTGAAATCGAAATGATGAAGTTCCGACTGCCTCAGCCCTCTGCTCTGAAAAAATAATTTACCTAACTAGATGTTGACGAAATTGTTATAGCCCTAATAAATTATTGATAGGTAGTTATTTTTGTTTCCTTTGCCCCATATACCAAGTTTATTTAATGTTCACATGCCTTAAAACTATGTGTTCCTAACAAAATGTGCCTATTTTGACTGTGTAGAATATTGCTTGAGAGTATACTTTCTTGGTGTTAGGTAATCTTCATGTTTAGTAGACTGCAGTTAGTAAATGGCTTCAGAGGCTGGCTAGAGATAGTTGCAATACTAAAACTGACTGATAGAATTTTCAGTTTAGGCATTGATGGCCTTCATAAAACTTATAGCACATTTCAAGCGCTCACTAAAACACGATTAGGGAAAGGAAATTACACTAGTCACTGTAGTGAGCCTTTATGCACGATTTTTATGAATAACAGGTTAAATATTTTAATACAAAGTAACTTGTCTATGTTCATCACCTAAATGTTTGTAAAGTGAGGTTTTCACTATCATTTACATAATTATTGTGTCAATGAAGGTTTACAGTATACATCAAAACCAGGACATGCAGGTGACTGTCATAGATGCTAGAAAAATAATCAGTATCAGACTAATAATAGCATAATTCTAGAAAAATACTAAGAAGTAAACATAGCTCGAGTATAAACATATCTTCTTGACCGAGGTATATACACATTAAAGCTGGAAAAGGATGGTTATAGTACCAAGGTACACACCTTGGTACTATAATCATCCTTTTCCAACTCTCACTGCAGATCCCATACCTATTGTTGATGACATCACTGGGGTGTCATTTACTGTTTGTTTGGTAATCTATTACCAGAATGATAAAGTTGTGATAGAATACATACTTATAACATGTCATAGATGATCTCTATATGATGATCTTATGGAAAAATATGTACTAGTGTGGTCAGCAAAATTAGTAACCCCAGTAGTGTTGTTAACAGGCATATTATCATCTAAAAATAAACAAATAATCTGTACCTAAACAATATTGAAACACCACAGTAATAACTAATGTTCCTTGCTAACCCTGTTTTTAATACTAAACCTTATATGTGTACCAACTCCTAAATGGATGAACTGATGATGGATGAAACTTTGGTTGGATTTTGAATTCTCAGT
This sequence comes from Meganola albula, assembly GCA_936450015.1. Lineage (NCBI taxonomy): Eukaryota > Metazoa > Arthropoda > Insecta > Lepidoptera > Nolidae > Meganola > Meganola albula. Next base: position 3,959,667 of record OW388156.1, on the reverse strand, counting down.
GGGTGGATTTTATTAACAAATACACAGTCAAACAAATTGGCAGTAAATATTTGTCGAAGTTAGTATAGATTACAAAATAAAAACAAATTATTTTTAGAATTTATTTTAATCATTAGATTCCCATACATACTATAATCCTACAACTAAATAACGTAAAATGCAATATTACATCTGAAATGGCTGACTTTACAAACTTTACCAATGCTCTGGTACATACTGTGAAAATGCACTAAACACCAACTGAAGCAACAGAACCTAATATAACAGCAGTTTCAGCATCAGTAAGAGTGGTCACTGGCTCCAGGCTCTCAGCATACTCACTCTCAACCTCATGTTACTTCTTCTTTGTCAGTTTCTCAGACAAATCATCAAAGGTAGGATCTTGTAGGTTGATCATCAAGCTGTTTCCAGGAAGGAAGACACGGTTCTGAGACTGAGCAAGCATTCTAGAAATACTCTGAGCTGCACGGATCTTACGCAGCTTCAAGTAACCTGGGTTCATTCCCATAGCTTTACCTAACATCTCAGCAGCTTCAGCCTCACCCTCAGCTTGTACAATCTTTTGCTGGCGTTCTTGCTTTGCTCTCTCCACCACAAAGGCAGCACGCTGAGCTTCCTGTTGAGCCACCTGCTTGGCTTCAACAGCAGCGGTATATTCCTTACCAAAACTTAATTCAGTCAAAGACACATCATCCAAGATAATGTTGAAGTCTGCAGCACGTTCTACCAATTCTCTTCTGATGAGAAGTGACACTTGCTGACGCTGCGTAATTAGCTGTGAAGCATTAAATTTTGCAACTACAGATTTCAATACTTCATTGCAAATAGAGGGTAGTACTTTCTCATCATAGTCTGTACCAAGTTGTCTGTACATGGTTGGGAGGTGACTGGCATCAGGGCGGGAAAGTACTCTGAGGGAAATGTTCACCATTTGTAAATCTTTGGAGCCAGTGGGTGAAGAGATCTTGCGAGGTCGGGACCTGATGTCGTAAATTATAGGATATTGGAACCAAGGAATACGGAAGTGCATTCCCTCGCTCATAACGTGTTGCTGTATACCACCTATTCTGTTGAACATTATAGCACGATGACCTCCTTCGACGGTAAACAACGATTGAGAGATGCCATAGGCTGCTGCACCGACGACGGCCACCAGTTTTAATCCGATGGTCAGTCCTGGTGGCCCTTTGGCCAGTTTGCCAGCCATATCGTTCAACTTACTTTGTGCCATATTTATTCACGAAATTACCAGAACAAATTTAAATTTACACAACTTTTAGAAGAAAAAATTCTAACCTAACTTTTCTGACCGAACAATTGTGCAATAACCATAGATCACCATAGAGAAAAAAGAAGCTAGAAGTGACTACACTGACCAAAGAAAATATAAATAAACGCTTACGACACAGACCAGCGTAAGCGTTTATATGTCTTTGACACTGACTTATAAATTAGTCGATTTTTACCTAAGTACCTCTCTAGTTGCATGGACCATAGAGAATTTAAATGTCTCTGTGACACTTTGTGACATTTTCATGACAGTTCACGACAGTTGACTTGACTATGGCTAGCTGGTGCAAAAAGAAATCTCTGTAAAATTTATCTGAAAATATTTACATTATAAATTATTTCATTTCAATGGTTTATATGCCTGCGTATAAGTAACGCTACGTGGAATTAATCAAGTAATTCATACTGTCTAAATTAGTAGAAATAAGTGTGTTTTTGTAAAAGAATTCCATATTTTACTATCATGGAATCGTGCATAGGTGTTGAACAAGATTTAGATAAAGCTATGTTAAAATTTAACTCATTAAATGACAATACGAATAGAGTATTACAAGATATAATAGATCATATTGAAGATTTAAGAAAGGAGATCGCTAAACGTAAGTTTATGACGTGGTATTTATGCATTGTATTAACTTTCTTTGTGACCAACCAAGTAGATGACAAAGCGAATTTGCTGTTTTGCTTTCGTGAAAGTAGTTGATATACTTTATCAGTTTACTTTATTTAAAAAACTATAATCAGCCGCCTTCTACGTTTTAATCTTCTAATAATAACTACCTTCTTTACCAATGTTTTCTATGGCTTATCAAAACAAGAGACAAAACAGGTAAAACAACCTTTCCTATTGTGTTGAACTACATAATCGAATGAAGTCGGTGCCTAATATTTTTAAAGTGACACTGATTTGATATCAATGTTTGCCTTATTCAATTTTTTAAGTATTAAGTTCAATATTTGTTTCAGAGCCAGAGAACACACCACTATCACCTGCTCAAACTATGATTGTAAATGATCTGGCTTCTTCAGTTAAACAATCTGTGTTTCAAATGTCTACAGGTAATTAATTTTTTTTACCTATCTCTACATTTCTATCACAATAATTAAAGGCCCAGCTGTAGGAGCAAAAGTCCATACACCTGGGATTAAGGTTTATATTATTTTACTTTTTGTGTATATCAAGGGGTCAGTGCCATTGCCAAGTTAAGAACAGCCATGCAATCCTTTTCATGAAGCAACTAACAACACTTATTTAAATTTTACCAAACCCTGTATATTATACAGATTATTCAAGTTTTAATAATTACTTTAATTAAATATGTTTTCTATTCAATTTTCAAAGATATTTTTTTGCAGATCATAGAGAACTACATGCGACAGTGTCTAGAGTTGGCAAATCAATTGACAGACACTTCATAGCAGATTATGCATCTGTTGCACCTAAAGCAGAGTCATTTTGTAATGACACTAATAGGCCTATAATGGAGCAAGCCATAGCTCAACACTTGTATAGACAGGTAAAGTGGTGCTCTTTTTATCACTCATTGATTAGTATTTCAGACTGTCTTAATCCCCAGATAGACAAGGAGATAAATGGAACCACATGTTGTCCAAACATTGGTTCAATATTGGTTGGTTCACAAGCTTATTCTTTGAGTGGGTGCAAGTTACATGTCACGTGTCATAATGTGATAATTAGTCCAGTAATTTATCTATCGGTTTAATTAATTTTAGGAAACTATACTTTTTGCGTGAACACTTCGAGTTACATATAGTAGCAATTAGTGGTGTTGCATTGTACAGAGAAAGGTTTAGTTTAAGAACAGCTTCATTAGTTTAATAAGTACTTACAAAATGTATATTGCTTTTGTATAATCTTGTAGAATCACTGCTTCCCAAGATACAGGTTCTCCTAGTTTGGGGAGCACAGTGTATTCCTATTTTGGCATAGATATTTGGTTAGGTATTTGAAACATTGTACATATATGTTGCTATGCATATCTATGTAATATTTTTGGCTATTTGCCAAAAATACTTAAAACTTTTTTATTATTTTATTTTATTATTTATATGTCATTACTTTGCATTACTAAGCTTTTATTTTCCTCAGGGATTGGAGGAAGTAGGTGATACATTTGTATCTGAAGCAAAGATTACAGGTGTGGAAAGAGCTTGTACATTTGCATTGTTGCAACGTTGTGCTGCTGCGTTAGCTGAAGGTGACCCTGAACCAGCTTTGCAATGGGTCGAGAAGCGAGCTCATGAACTACAGACCTCACCACTTCCGTTTACATTACACAGGATGCAAGCATTTAAGGTTTGTTCAGTGATATTTGTCTTTAATGTGTTACGTAAGAAGTTAAGTAAGGCATAATTATGAGATGGGCTTAGCCTAAAGAAGTAACTATTGTATGGTGTAAGCTAAAACTGCTTCTTCTAATTTAAAAACATGTTGTCTGCGTAATATAACAAATAATTATGTGCTATGTTCAATTTTGACATCCCATTTAAATTGTCTATTACACCTTGTAACAAAAGGTGTCCAAAGCTTACCGCCTACCATCTTTGGTATCCTAAGAATCACTTTTGTGATGCTGACCACAGAAAAATACTATAAAAGAAGAAAGACGATAAATTAAAAACAATAACATTTGCATTAAATATTTCCTTAATTATTTTTTATAATTTGCTGTAACATTACACAACATTTTTGTTCACAACTCCTTTTTCGGATTATGGTAGTGGGTTAAGGTCTCTGGCAAAATGGCTACTTAATCGCTTGAGCTCGAGCTTAAGTACTGCCGATTTGATAACCGGTCTGTCGACGCGCGTCGTCGCGCAAACTACCGGTAACTCGAGCGTTAATAGCCAATCGCCCGGGTCCTCTTAGTCCCGTCGAAGTACGTAAGGGTATACGGACGGTGCAGCTGGCGCGTACCGCGGGCGTGGGCGCGGCCATCGAGTACGCGCGCGTGCAGTTCCCGGCGCACGCGGCGCGGCACGAGCGCGCGCTGCAGGCGGCCGTGTGCGCGCTGGCCTGGTGCACCCCCGCCGCGCCGCCGCCGCCCCCACACTACACGCACCTGCTCGACGCCAAGGCGCTCGGTAACTATACACATTTCTAGTTTAGTCACAATTAGAGATGGGTAAAGACTCAGTAAATACTGTCACGTGAGTAAATACTGAGTAAATACTCTTTTATACTAAGTATTTACTAAAAATCGACAGTAAATACTTATTTTCATTTTTTATCACATTAATTGGTTCTTTCCAGGAGCTTGACATAGAAAATACGACCCATAGAGGATAGGACCCGCTAAGGATTTAATTTCTTTAGCTAATTCATACAAATGCCGAACCAATGTAACTTTTCCTTGTAATTTTTCTTAGTACCTAGTTGGAAATGTGCTTGAAAATAGATAAGTTAGCTAGGTATTGCTTAAATTTGATAATTTCGTACCCAAAAATATGAAATAATTATAACACACTAAAGTCCATATCACCAACCCCACTAAGGGGCTACATATGTAAGGTTTCTTTGTTTTACATTGAAGGGATATAATGTTTTGCATAAAACAATAGAAGGTATGCGACTTGCTATTAGTTTCTCTGTCACTTTTTTGAATGAAGTTAGAAAATAATAGAATGAGAGGCAAAATCAAACAAACATCAAGGACATGCTTATTCGTGTTCCTCAGTCGTAGAGTGCGCTCGTGTGAGTTTACGTTGTGAATCCATTTTGAATTTGGCTTATTCTTACGGATCCTATTCTGATTTATTGATTCTGTAGGCATAGGTACTTACTTAAAGGAATAGAGCAAATTATTTTAATTGAACTATCATAGAGTCCTGAATTAGACTAACTGATTAACCGATTCGATAAAGTAGGTAAATCTAATTTTAACACACACACACACACACGCGCGCAAATATTTTAAAATGACAAAGTAACAATAATTAAGGTATGCAACAAATATATTATTTTCTTTTTCTAATAGTAGGTATACTAAGAACTAGAAAGCTACCTTTCCGAAATAATTAGATAGACCTTACGCGGTATGCGGAAAAGGGCGAGGCGAGGTAGCTGAGGCAGAGCAAGGTCCATCCTCTCCAAGTGACCCTCGACTTATGAATGACGCAGGCACTTACAGGCTATGCATGGGAGTTTTTGCAATTAGATACCTAAATCACCTCGGACGGGAGAAGTCACCCGAGTGCCACCAGTTCGGGGCTGAATGGCATGGCGCTGCATACGCTGACCAAGTGCCCGATGTGGCCGTCATAGACTGGTCGCGATGGCTGGGAAACAAGAGAGGGTGGCAAACATCGTCCCGCTCCGCAGCTTCAGATGCTGGCCGGCGGGTTAGCCCACTGCCAAAGATTTTAGGGGGTGAACCGGGCTTAGCTGCTTAGAGCTGGACACCTTGCTGGGTCTTGCTTACCCTTGCTACAAATAGGAGTACCACTCCCCCCGTGTCTGTCCAGGGCGAGGAGATGCTAGAGACATTTCCCTTTAATAAAAGAAGTGGCTGAAGCTGGCTAGGAAATGGAATGAACTACGTTTTAACATAGCACAGTTGTAGAGAGCTATATGTCTAGTCCACTTGCCAGTACGGCTGAGATCTAGTCCCTTAGAGAGGCCATGGTTGAGCGCTTAAACTTGTCTCTTAAAGCTGTTTCCGACTGGGGTGACGCCAATCTAGTCAAGTTTAATGCTGCTAAAACCCAGGCGTGTCTATTCTCTGCTAAAAAAAGGCCATTTCAATTGGCTCCTACTTTTCAAGGTGTATACGTGACTATTACAGACCACCTTGAGCTTCTTGGCGTCAATATGACTGCGACCCTCATTTGGCCCGTACATTGAGTCCATGGCCCAACTAGCTGCCAAAAAGCTAGGTGTCCTCGCGAAGCTGCGTCAGTACTTCAGGCCGAAACAGATGCTCGAGCTATACGAAGCACAAGTTCGTTCATGCATGTACTGCTCGCATCTTTGGGTTGTGTCAGCTAAATACCAACACGAGGCGTTAGAGTCTATAGTAAGGCGAGCCAAGAAGCTTATTGGCAACGAATCCCTCGTCAAGGCTAAATTGAAAAGTCTCGAGCATCGCCGCATAGTTCCTAGTCTTTCGGTCTTTTACCGGATACACTTCGGAGAGTGTGCGTTGGAATTACACAATCTTATTCCCCCATCCCCGTTCTTCCACCGGTCAAGTAGAGGTACGGCTATGCGCCATCGTTATATGGTGGAAATCCCACGGGTACGCACATTGTGCGAACTGCCAAATTGTGGAATCCGTTGCCGGCATCTATGTGTTCCAATAGCTATGATCTCCCGGTTTTCAAGTCACGAGTGAACCGGTATTTACTGGGTAAGCGCGTTCCATCGTAGACTGCATCATTGTTTCACATCAGGCAAGTTGTGGTTAAGCGCAACCCTATTTTAGGATAAAAAGAAAGTCAAAGTAACTGAAGGTCACACATAGTATAAGTTGTTTTGGTGGTTCATCATCATCATCGGCCTATTGCAGTCCACCGTTGGACATAGATCACCAAGACATAGAGACCAATACAATTCATTTCACCCTGTTATCGGCTTGCCGATTATCTTTCACAGATCGTCACTCCACTTAACTGGAGGGTATGCTATACTACGCTCTTCAAAACGCAGTCTACTCAGAAAATTGCTTACTTTTTCGTTCAGTTTCGGCACTTTGTCTGCCGAAAACGGAACTGGCATAGCAGCTGCATTTTTCTGCCGAAACTTGCCGCAACCGAAACCGAACTTTTGGTCGGTCACTAATCTATCTATTTATATAAAATTGAATCCCTATTTCCCTTGGTCACGCCATCACGCGTGGACGGTTGCTTTCGCTAATTCTGTTTTTAGAATATTTCTTGAAGTACGAGATTGTTTTGTGGCGTCACATACCTAACACCACTCAAGAGACATGACGTCATAGCAATCTTGAATCGCACAAGCGAAGATTCACCGACGATTAGGATATATACAACTTCCCGACATAAACTGTCGGAGGGAATACCGCGGTCGCCGGGCATTACATCACGCCCGGCTGGAAGATCTTCCCTTTACACTGGAGGGTCACTACCACCCGATCCTCCAGTCACCTCCACACTGGTGACCCCGACGTGATCGGAGGGGGAGTGATGTGGCGTCACATACCTAACACCACTCAAGAGACATGACGTCATAGCAATCCTAAATCGCACAAGCGAAGTTTCACCGACGATTAGCATATATACAACTTCCCGACATAAACTGTCGGAGGGAGTACCGCGGTAGCCGGGCATTACGGGGCGAGGTCCCAGCTGGAAGATCTTCCCTTTACACTGGAGGGTCACTACCACCCGATCCTCCAGTCACCTCCACACTGGTGAACTTCGACCTTGAACAGTAGAGCAACCTTCGCAGCAGCATCGTCGGCATCTATCAACTCTTCATCCTTCCTTCTCACTCCACTACAGCAGCGAGTTAATCGAGCCATCCAGCACCGGGTCACGTGACCACCAGCATGCAGCGTACGGGCAAGCCTGGTCACCACACCCGTACTTCGGCACAGCACACTGCACATCGGCCGGTCATCTAGCAGCGCGCTTCGCTCCTGGCCGACATACGCAGCAGCCAGCCGCTACCCGCAGAATCTACCTCGACTCACTGAGGGCACTGCAGCAACTCCTCGACTCACTGAGGACACTCATCGTAGCTTCGCCTCGACTCACTGAGGACTACTCGCTACGACATCACTGCGCTCTTCGACTCACTGAAGACTACGCAGCATTACTGGCACTGGCAGACTCCTGACTTGGAATCACCTTCGGTCTCGGAGGGGGAGTGATGTGGCGTCACATACCTAACACCACTCAAGAGACATGACGTCATAGCAATCCTGAATCGCACAAGCGAAGTTTCACCGACGATTAGCATATATACAACTTCCCGACATAAACTGTCGGAGGGAATACCGCGGTCGCCGGGCATTACATCACGCCCGGCTGGAAGATCTTCCCTTTACACTGGAGGGTCACTACCACCCGATCCTCCAGTCACCTCCACAGTTTTTTAAGAAAAAAAGATAAAAATAAGGAATTGGGAAAGGAAAATTAGAAAGACAGAAGTTATCCGAAAGAAAAAGTCACGGCCAAAAACTGGGCGAGATATTATAAAAGGAAAGCCGAAGGAAAAGCAATTAGTACTCATGACTTAAACTGCCGTGGTTATATTTGGGTGGTTGTTAGGTAGGTCTGAGACCCGGTAGATGGCACTGCTTTACCGGGCAGGACGACGTCAACCGGGTCCGTTATTTATAGATAAATTTTAACCCAGACCTAAAAAAAAACCATCATGCTCATCACACAAAGATTTGTTCGGGGCGGGAATCGCACCCCCGACCTCCGGCATAGCAGTCAGTTCGCAAAAAAGACACTCCACTATTGTCAAAAGTATTTACTCATGCTTTAGAGTAAATACTGAGTAGAAATGAGTAAATACTCAGTTTTTACTATTTACTCAGTAAATACTAAAACAGTATTTACTCACCGCCCATCTCTAGTCACAATTGCTACGCAACGGTTATTTCACTTGGCGCGGGTACTTCCGTACCCCCAGATCGTATTATTCATAAAAGTTTGTCTTCTCGGTAACCTCAATCCTCTATGTTTGATTGAGTTTAATATGTTTGATGTTTGATTTAATTTTCACAAAATCTGGTTCCAACTTTCCCTAATAAATTCTTTGGTTCTATATATCCTGAGCATGTTTTCAATTAATTCTGAGGGAGTGACCCTCGAAGCACACGCACATTCTTCTCTGAACTATCTTGCGAGTTGAGAGAGTTTAGACTTTAATCCACACACACTAGCCAAGTGCGGGTTGGTGGATGTTACATGTCTTCGAATGGTTTATTCACGATGTTTACCTTCACCGATATTGAGCAGCGGCGATGAAACATTTCATAAAAAGACATGAGTAGGTACGACCGGAGATCGAACTCGTGACTTTATATTTCAAAGGCGGGGCGGTTTCCCTGCGCTACCGCTGCTGCAGTGTATACCTTTATGATGACTGAAAATTAAGTTTATGAAAAACGTTAACAAACACATGACACTATAGTTGGTCTTCTATCACTCGGTAGAAAGACAATTTTATCAGATAGCTTTTTCATACTTTGAAATCGAACATAATTAATATAAATGCGAAGTAAAGCGTTTATAGCGATTAGATCGATTTAACAATTTATCGGCTGCTCTTTCGAATATGCAATTGTAGGTTTCCCGTTTACTTTATTTTGCGTTTTATACTTGCGGCGGCGCGGGGCGTGTGTCATCTTCTAAATATATAAAAGAAGAAACTGAATGACTGACATATCAACGCAGAGCCCAAACCGCTGGGTGTTGAGACTCCAAATTTGGCACATAGGTTTCTTGTGGGGTCTAGGGGTGCACTAAGAAGGGATTTTTCAAAACTCACCCTTTAAGGGGGTGAAACGGGGTTCCAAAGTTTGTATGGAGAAACAAGATTAATGAGATCAAATTCGCGGGCGAAGCTAGTTGTAAACAAAATTATATTCAGTTATTACGTAACGATTGGTTACGTATGATTTATAATGACCAATGGCTGTACAGCAATCGTCGACAAGAGTGTTTAGCGTAGTCTGATCGGTCGGTGCGTGCGTCAGGCGCGGAGGCGGCGGAGCTGTTCATGCGCGAGGCGTGCGCGCTGCTGCGCCTGGCGCCGCTGTCGCCGCTGGCCGGCGCCGTGCTGGCGGGCGCGCGCGTGCTGCCCGCGCTGCACGACATCCGCGCCAAGATGTCGCACCCGCACGTCATCGCCGCCTGGTCCGACGACGAGCTGCCCTTCGAGGTGCCCGCAGTGAATGTATCGTGTAAATAGGGACGACTCCCTGCATAACTTATCCTCGAGACGGTGGTCCCTATTGACACGATGCTTTCCCTGTCCTGTCCCGGCTGTTATCCTCGTATAAATGGCCTCCTATACTTGACCGATTACAGACGTGTGAGCAGTTCCATTAGACCTATTAAGTGCGAGGAGATTCGATAAAATATAAAATTATTTGTGACGTAGCTTGTCCCTTTGTAAATGTCCTCGAAACAGGTCATAACATAATACCTTATTAAAGCTTTGTTGGAGCTGCGGAACAGGGATGCCGTTATACAATGTGTTAAGCGACGTCTCTTTCGTTTTTTTTTATTCTTCGATACGCTGGCGCTTGACTACAACTTGCCTGATGTTAAGCAATGTAGTCTACGATGGAACGCGCCAGCCCAGTGTACCGATTCACTAATAATTACGAATGATTATCGGTGAGAAGGCGGCAGTGAAATGAATAATCCTTCGGGTTAGAAACCTTATATGAGCAACAATTCCAACCCACCCTCTCTGCATGTGCTCTGTGTCACCAAACATCGCACCGGAACACGGCAAGGCCGCTTGGCGGTGCGGCTTTGTCTGGTGGGTGGTCACTAACCATGGCCGAAGCCTACCACCAGTTGATTGTCACCTGATTTGCACCACCCGGGGACCACGTGTGGGGATTCAATTAAAGGTTTACTTACACCCACGGACGAAGGTGACTCAGCCCCCAAAAACGTACAACTGCAATAATAATACTATACGGTGTCATAATAAGGCAGCTAATACCTAGATGATACTAAAATTGATGTTGGAGTTCAGTCTTAACTAGCTCGTATTTCAGGTTGACTTGGGTGAAGATGGCGGTGGTTACCACTCTGTATTCGCGTGCCCTATCCTGCGCCAACAAGCGTCGGAACAGAACCCGCCGATGCGATTGTTGTGCGGACATGTTATATCTAGAGATGCGCTTAACAAACTCGCTGTTGGTGCTAAGTAAGTATAATAATATCTAATGTTTTTTTACTATTAGTGTGATTAGACTAGTGGGGTTTTTGAAAATAATTTTGTAGTGTCGGATTAGAAACTTCTTCTTAGAATAGACTTCTTTATGATTATTTATTCAGCTTTCTTTCCGATTTTATATCATGTTCAGCAGTGAGACAGAAAAGGGGTTATCTAACAGTGCAAGATTTTTTTAAATCGGACCATTAGTCACTCAGCGTGCGTTCAAAGAAACTTTATAATATTTTTATAGATTAATTATAGTAACACAAAACGGTAAGGGGTAAAAACTATGAATATCCAGATGTTTAAAAATTTTAAAAATCTTCCGTCTGTCTTACTCCCACTTTGTCTTTAGTCATACACGACGGTACACCACACAAAATAATATATATTTATATAAAAATTACGTGTCACGTTGTTTGTCCGCGTAGGACTCCTAAACTACTGAACCGATTTCAAATTTGATTTGCATAACGTGTGCAATTTAATCCAACTTGAAAGATAGGATAGCTTACATCTCAATTAATAGTAGCAATATTATTTTATTGCAAATTATTTGTCTATTATTTGACAGTCAATTATCTGTTAGTTCCAAAAGATTATAACAGATGGCGATATCTGTTGACTGGATTGAGAAAGTATTCAATAGTGTGTTAAAATTTATAGTTGTTACAATTTTTGTCTAATACCAATATCTACTTGTTCGAAGCAGGGGCGGGCCACTAGTATATTTAGCATTAGGTTTTATACGTTCTAGGATAATACGAAATCCGCTGTTTTCAAGTCACATAAGCACTTGGTCGGCTTTTTATCTTACTTATTTATTTTAAAACAACCAAAGTCTATATTAAAAAATATCATCTATCTTGCTTGTACAAGGCGCCATTTTTGATTTGTTGCTTTATTGGCGCTGGTTATAATATATCATAAGCAAAAGTGAAATTAGTAATGAAATCGGTCTCATCTCTATTCATCCAGACACTGCACTTACTCATGTATGTATGTACATACATAGTATGAATTACCTGTTTTATTTTTCAGATTGAAATGCCCCTACTGTCCTATGGAGCAGTCTCCGAGTGAAGCTCGACAAATTTACTTCTCGTGAACTCATTGTTTTTATCGAAAGCAAGAAATAGGAGCTTGCTGTAGTGTTATTGAAATATTTTGCGTACTTTATGAAATACTACAAGTAAGAAATGGCATGGCGGCGAAAGAATAAGGAGGGAAAAATGTAAAAAAAATGTTTAAAGTGCTAGTAGTAGGTATGTGGGAATTTTTGCACAATTGATGAATGTTTTCACTTAGAAACGGCTAAATATATAAATAAAAAGTAGAGAAAGATATAGCTTATACATAATGATGTATGTAATATTTTTATCCTATTAGGGCTCTAGATAGGCAGGAGCTATTTGTTTGTATAAAGGAATGTTTCGTGATTTTTTCCAAGTAGTTTTTTTACCCTATCTTAGTAAGATGACTTTGGTTCACCGAACGAGCCGTTCAAAAACGGATGGAAGGACGCAATCAGGAATTGTTTAAACGTATTTGTGATTCACAGAAGATAATAATAATAATATAGTGGGACATTAACATACACGGTCATCTGAGCTCAAACTAAGCAGAGCTCGTACTATGGAAACCAGTTAACTGGTAATATACTAGTAAAATATTATTCTTTTATAAATACATACTTAAATATAGATAATTAGACCTAGACTTACGACAAACAGACGTGTTCATCATACAAATGTCTCACTTAGGTGACCCCCACCGCTATAAAAATATGAGCAACATTTGTTGACACTTGCGCCTAGCTTCTATCAAGCGCGTTAAAATGCTGTGTAACATAAAAAACTTTGTTTACAAGCGTCGGTTTAAATATTTTATTGATCTAAAGACGTGGTTACTGGTAACATGTGTTCGAGACCAGTAAATCCACAGATAGGTAGGGTAGTGAGAACGGACGATAGAAATTAACGATTATATATGCCAGAGATTAATTAACAAAGCATTATTACAAGAAATGAAGACTTAAAATGGATAAATGTTTTTTATAACATTAGTAAAGAGTAATAAATATTGGACTACTAAGTAATGGAATCTGTAGTCAGTAATGTTTCTTCCTAATATAAAATTTAATAAACGGTAATTTAAGATGGATTATGTGTTTACAAATGGACTGGCTCAAAAGCCACTATTGTTCTTTTTTTTTAATAAAATGAATTTAGTATTTAAATACGTTTTATTTCAATCACAGTCGGACAAAATATTAGAATTCAGGATCTTGGGAAACAATTATTTTTATTTCATGTGGTGCCCTCCTTCATTTTTTCTATTCTTATATGTTTCAATGTATATTACTGTAAGTCTTATATTAAAAAAACTAGTTCCAAAACTTAATATCAAGAAAAGAAATCCAGTGCATATAACACGAGATAGCGCTCACTTACGGCTTCAGTAACCGAAAGTGGAGGCAGAAGTGAATATGACCAACATAAAAACACGTTTGCTTAGGAATCGACCCTAGGACCTTACTATACAGTGAGAATGCTTAAAGCAGCACAAACGAGGCACAAATAAAAAACAAATAATTCTCGGTACATAATTTATTTAATGGATATGTACAGACAAAAGATTTTAGGACAAATAAAAATTTGGCAATAACTCTCAACAATAGCTATAATATTAATAAAGAGTGGTCATTTAAAAGCCGGCAAAAATATCAACAACAACAATAATTTAAATTTATTTATACTTAAATATAGTTCGGACATACCAAGGTAAAATAGGGCTAGCTTTTAGCAAAATATGACGTCATTTCTGCAAAAAATTGCAAATCATTCATATGTCCTAACCTTAAACCATTAACCATTATTTACTACTATAACCTCCACGTTATTTTTATATTTCTTTAATATTTGCAGAAAAGACGTCATTATATCGTCCGTAAAACGATAAAATCCCAAACAAAATCCACCTAATTAAATATACATAGTGATACCTACACTTTCAAAATTCCGTTTTACAAACAAATACATAAGTAACATAACATCTTTAACCTAAGAATAAATTAATAAATAAAACAGTTTAGACCATAGAGCATGAGCCGTAACAATTTTAATATCATATCGATATAACTACATAATTTTATGATCATAAACACGCTGGTTATACAAAACACATTGAAACCGACACTTTTAATCCTTACACCATGTGGCTACCACCTAATGAGAGGGGTATACGTAATTAATAATTATTATTGCTTGTTTTTTATTCACGATCATAAAATTGGATCTAAAATATAGTATTACTTAATTAATAATATATCGCGTTTTATCACACATAATTATATACGTAGCATCTACCAGCAAACTACTACAATTATGTACTAATTATTGCTGTAAAATTTAATCTACATACGACCGAAAGAAAGGCTAGTGTATACAGTTGGAGAAAAAAACATGTAACAGTCACTGATAAGGTCTCCAATAATCTCAGGTAATATAGTGTGTTTTACACAGCACAAATTCAATAGAACAGCTATAACCACCTGTGAAGCAAGTTCAATATTAAATATTGCCCTTTGCTTTATTGTTTGAAGTCCATGAAGGTCGATTTACACGTTTTTCCTCCAACAGTACTTATCTAAGACGAAAAAATACGAATAAGTTGGAAGACGCTCCTAAATACAGCAAAATTGTATGTATTTTATTTATTTAGTTAAATTATTATATACTATAATATCACTTACTAACTAAACTATCTATGAATATAGTAGTTTCTTAATATAAATACATTCGTATTACTAGTTATTTTAATTTGCTTGATATATTATGTTTATAATAATGGTAAATTTTACATCATTTTGGCACACACAGACCATTCATTTGCCTAATAATAAATAAGGAAGTTAACTAAAATTACAAAGCATAAAAATATAATCAAACATCACGTCTGATTTGAAGCACATTACACTTTGTACGAGTTCAATTTGTCAAAATGAAAAAATAATTACACATTAGAGAGTCTAAAGTGAGTTCTTTAAGCTGTTTACAACCGCGATAACGTAAACGTCAATTTGTATGGCATAAATTGATTCCTTTAGTCTTCCACAAAGCGGAACTAATAAAGTGCCATACAATTTCGCATTCACGCAAGCTTCTATTTTTTTTACACTATAAATAAGGCTTGCGCTTGACCACAACTTGCTTGTTGTTAAGCAATGATGTAGTCTACGATGGAGCGCGCTTACCAAGTAAATACCTATTCACTCGTGATTTGAAGACCGACTGATTATAGCTATCGGGAAACAGAGATGCCGACAGCGAATTCCACAATTTGGCAGTTCGCACAATAGAAGTGGACGCAAAGGGCTATGTGCGTACCCGTGGAATTTCCACCATATATCGGTGGCGCATGCTTCTAGGCTTAAAAAACTCACACTAGCTGCACAGAGTAAGTTAATTTCAATGTAGTAGACCAAACGTCAGTCACACAAGATATTCCCTAGCCATGACGACATACATGTATTTCTACTATATAATATTGCTTGATTACATTTCAGTCATTGCATCAGTCTAGTACATCTACTTGTAAATACATTGAAACATCAATATAATTGTACTAAGACATTCAATTCAAATAAATATTTGCTACATTAAAATATAAATAAATACCAACTACAGCTTATTAACACCCCCCCCCCCACCGTTACTTTATGTCAGATGTAACAACCATTCAAAACCCTCACTCACCACATATATAAAGACAAGATAATTTAAGAGGGGTTCGGTGCCCAGCAGTGGGGTGATAATAGGCGATACACCAACTCGAAAACAATACCTCTATTACGAGTTTTCTATACTCCTATTATCTATTAGTACTATTATTGAAGGGCGTGGTCGGTAGGAAACAGACATTTGTGTGCATGAACAAGTCTGTTTTTCTTGAGTATGGATGTAAGTATGTATTTACAAAAGAAAAGTGGTATATGTATACTTGTATAGTATATCCGTTATCTGGTTTCCATAACACAAGCTCTGCTTAGTATGGGATCAGATGACCGTGTGTGTTAATGTCACGGAATATTACTAATGTTTCTGTATGAAATCAGTTACAATTGTGTTCATTGAAAAAGTTTATTTAACCATGTTCCACGGAGTTTGACCCATATTATCTGCATCACTGACTTAGTCGCTACTTTATCGCATAAAACATTAAGGGATCGTACCTAAAACTGGTATAGATTACTTTTAAGGTGTAATTAGACTGTTTACTCAAATTAATGAATGATTTATTTTCTTAGAACTTCAGTTCTTTAATTTCATTTTGTGTTTAGAAGTACAAGTAAAAGATTACAAAAGCCCACGTCTTTCTCAGATTTATATATGTAATCTATGGAGTTATGATCGACTCTACTGGACCTCTATTTAAATTACATAGTAAAGCTATAACGAAAGATCGACAAGAACAAAATGTGTGGGTTTGGCAAAGATTGTCGCGTGACAATTCGAAGGTGTACCAGTCATGTCATTTTTGTTCTCGGAAGTTTCTATAAGGTAAATGTTACTCATCGTTATATTTATTTTATTCTTATGCCCTTTCACTAAGCGGCACCATAAGGTCTGTGAGTGCGAGCGAGATAGACATAGAGAATTGATTTATGGTCCGACGACTCGGTTCATAACGCGCTTACTATACCAGGCTTAGCTTAATGTTGTAATATTTATAGCGGTAGGTACTAATTTCAATAGAGAATATAGAAAACTCATACATAGAAGTACAGCTACCTATATTCCACACTAAAACCGGACTAATATTAAACATTTACGCACAGTTGCACTAAACTGAAGTTATATCACAATAAACTCTATTTGGTGTATTCTAACAAGGCTCCGCTATGAGTGCCGGATATGAAAATACATCTTCCAGTTTTTTTAGATTGTTTAGTAAAAATATTGCATTTGTCGCATTTTCGTACTTCTATTACGTAGTAAAATTTAACAAGAATGGCTCTAAATATAATTACTTATTATACTGTATAACATTCATTGCATTATGCATATAATTTTAAAATACAAGTTTTATTATATGCTACTGCAATAGAGCAACTATCGTAGTAAGTAGTATCGCATGCTTCGCCGACATTAATGGTTTTTTTATCTGTAATCAATGACAGACCATTGGCATTTCATTGGTCTACTATTACAATTTGAAGCACATAAATAGGTAGGTATATTAAATACTTACCCCCGTATTTATAAATGTAATTTAGGCTCATTATAGCTAAAATAGGTTTATAATTCTTTTGTCTTTGTCTGTCCTATTGACGTTTATATTAGTAAGAAAGAGACAAAGCCCATTTTAATTAAAGAGTCACAACTTTTTTATGAATAAACCGTACAATTATGAGTCAATCAACTTGAACGGCGTACTTATTGAATCTTACTACATAATAAACGGCAGGTACAGACAAATGCATGTTCCGGCACTCAGTCCTTTTAATTACAACATGCATCTTAACTAATGACAGAATAGAAGCATTAATAGGCACTTGAGAAATACTGCCCATGAATAGTACTTAATTTAAAAGAGTTATATCGTAGTTTATATGGGAAGGGACTACACAATGTAGTAATATTATTATACTACTTAAACGTGAATAAATTATCTTAAATCTGAATAAGTGATCGCAGTTTTAACATGATTGAGCGGATTGCACCAATAACTAACAGTAAACTGATGATTTTTTCAAGAAAAAGCGTGTTCAACGCCCGCAAGTAAAGCGTCGCAAACTAGCGTGTTGCGTTTTTTTTTCCAGCGAGTCGGTGTCGACCAAAAACCTTACATTAAAACACTGGATGTTGCGTCTAGAATAAATTGTTGGAATCAAGTGCATTGATATATTTTTGTGAGTGCACCTTAGATATATTTTTTGTATACTTCTCACACTTTACCATTGTAACCGGTGAGTAAGAGACAGAAAATATAAGAGTTGTCGTTCAAACATGTTCGTCTCGTCCAAGGTCAATTCAATTTTCTTCTCTTCAACAATTTGTTCTAGACGCAGCGCTGTCTCCAGTGATTTATATAAACTTCTTGGTGTCGACTATTCTGCTCGTGTCAAGTGAAAGGCGGCCGGGCAGGAAGTACGTGCAAGTTAGCTTGATTCAGACTATTAATTAAATTTGGAGTGTTTAATACGTAGCTGTATATTGGCTTAAGACAAAGGCAATATTTAGTAAATAGTTCATCTAATTAGTAATCAAGCATATAGGTTAACATCACTAATATTAAAAATCGATGTTTATGATAAAGTTCACATTATTTGGTATGAGAAAGATCTGGTGTTTCATTATTTAACAACCTGCTAGCGGTTGGTAATCTGATTTTTCAATATATTATCTGTGGATACTAAATACGGGGTTGATATAATTTGTACGTATTCCTATTATATATTCGTATATGTAGTGGGGCTGCCTACATTATATTGGTATAAGACTGGTGTTTTTAGTTATATTATTGAACACAAAGTACGGCTTGCTTATGGCTAATGCAACTATTTACTAATGCATAGTATATAGATATACGTATACAGTACAACCAGCTATACAAAGACCATTGGCAAGCTTCGGTATCGTACTTTTATGATGCGTGAGGGCGTGGTAACAGCAAAAGCTGCGTGTGATTCGCTTTCACGCGTCATAAACTTAGTCTCACTAGTTTGTCAACGTCCATTATTTAGCTAGTTCTATTGTACTACTGAAATTTTAATAGATATAAATACATTTGATCGCCCTGTATACAATATTTGTATGTTCAGATCACAATACGTTATAAGTACCTATAACTAATAAAACGTTATATATTGCTCATTTTACTATCATTAATTTTAACATTAAACTTACAGGTCAAACGTATCCTAAAAATACAATGAAACGCGAGGAAATTATTATAAACGCGATTATAACTTAATAGCTATATGTTGACAGCGCTTCCGCCATTTTTATTTGCAAATTCCTTAACTGGCAATACCAGGGCCTTTAGACTATCTCCGCACAAAAAGGTGGCTTGCTAAGGGCCTAGTTAGAGCTTCGCTATATGCCTTTGCTCGAAAACTTACATACGTACACTGTAACCAGGGCGTGACACAGTGGTTATGTGAGAGTCCAAAGTAGTTCACTCATCGAAACCTCCTCCCGGTGTTCCTCAGCCAACACTACCAGCATTACCCGAACGTCCGGCTGGAATTTCTAAATTTCTAGTATGCCTTTGCTCATTGCCTCGCGTGAATGGAGGAGCGTAGTACCGATAGGTACAATCTGTCTGATTTTTAGGAGTGAACAATTCGCATGACTGGCATTTGTGGTTAAGCGTAAGACTACTTTAGAAATAAAAATAATTACTAGCCGCGAGGCGATTCGCCAGGCTCTAGGCGCTTAGCAAGATACTTGTGTGCGACGGTGGACTACATTAGCTAGTACTATTGTGACAGTCCTTTAATCACATACCATGGTCGATTCTAGCATTATTACAATAGAAACAGAACTACAAGGCCCCGACCAAAAATATCGGCGGAAACACGGCAACACTACTTTAATGATTAAAAATATGCATCGAATAATAATTAATTCTTATAATATATTAACTTCGGACTACAAGTAAAGGGAGTAATCTAAATGCATATAGGGCTAACTACATATTAAGTTACTTTGAATTATCTTTAAATAATATTCCATACTAAACAGTATCTGTAATATCACATCTATCACTATAGGTATCTATTAAAGGATTAGACACCATATTCACCAACTTCTAAATCGAATGATTAAATAGTTATTGCCTACGCGCAAGTTATAGTCACTTTATGTGAGTAGTAATTTAGTTAAACAACTTTATTTTCAGAACGATTTTGAAAAGTGTACTTGTTTTTGAAAAGAGACTTTTTAGTCACTAAGAACAGTTTTCGTCGATTGTTTATAGTAGGTTATTTGAAAGAACATTCACGCACGCTGCCTTTTCGACAGCGAAACACATAATATGTAGCTTCACATTGTAACACCTACAGCTACACGTGAACCGTTAGATATAGAAAGGGCGATTAATACAGGCCATAACTATCGTCCAATCGGCATGACGCTGCCGATTAATTCAGTTAGAACTAGCAGTGTATGTGGGACTTAGTAGTGGCGCGCAAAATTAAGAAAATCGACTGTTTGTTTAAACTTTCGATTTAAAAGTTTGATGAATGTAGGTTAGTTATTCTAGATTGGTTTGAAACTTGTAACGGCGGTTATAATGTGATGCTTTATACACGGAATCAAGAAAAGTTACTTATGAAAATATAAGCCATTTTAAGCAAGACGTTGCTTAAGTAGCCAATTTCACTCTGAAGCAGCATTTTTTTAGCTACATTTATATCTTGATTGGTATTAGTGTAATACTTTAACTAGAGTCAGTGGTGATTAATGACCTCGCGGTAGTCCTCAGATTGATTTACCTTCCAATCGACCAGCGCTCTGACCGGTTCATATAATAAATACTACTTTAACT
Source organism: Meganola albula (assembly GCA_936450015.1). Lineage (NCBI taxonomy): Eukaryota > Metazoa > Arthropoda > Insecta > Lepidoptera > Nolidae > Meganola > Meganola albula. The sequence goes on along the minus strand of OW388156.1, from coordinate 3,938,927 downwards.
GAAAAAACAAAGACAAAGATAGTTGCTGTAGTTAAATTTTTCTTAAGGTATGTTGCTAGTACCATCACCACAGCAGTTAATGTATTTTACACTTATTAATAATCACCTATAAACCTCACCAATATAAAAACGCGCAACACAAAGTAGTAGTTTCTTGCTGGAACATTATATTTGGTAGATTGTATGTAGCATAAAAGTTGCCAGGAATAAAATAGCTTTATAATATTGCAGAATTTGTATTATGAATGATCTTAATCAGACTAGAGTATGGTAAAATATTCGCGCATTTTTTATAGCGATATTGTAATGTTATAGAATTTGAAACTTATTTTTTTACCAAAACATTTCGTTCTACGAACCTATATTGATTACAGGGCTTAGCCCTACGAATTTATGTTTATTGAAATGTAAACTTCATAATAATTCCATGACTATACATACATACTAAATTATTTATAATTATTATCGAACGAGCTAGCGGATAATAGTGCCATTCGTTATAAATTATTTTACTAAAATGCATAAATAAAAACATTCTCGTCTTCGTAGTGACGTAATAACTAAAACCTACTTAGTGTTGGGAACACAAATATATTTAAAACAATATTCACTTGTGTAACATGGGAAGGGTAACACTGATGACGTATTTGTTATCACAATGAATGCGTACATTGTATGCGAACGATGTCAACAATCGCGACAATGAAATAGATAAATAGTTAGTCAATACTAAACTACAACCGCAGACAAACTACAACTTTCAATGACATCGTTTCTACAATATTAGAGTAAAATATTGTAGAAACAATGTCATTGAAAGTTGAAAGACATCACTGATGTCTTACATCAGTTTTGCCACAGAAGTAAAATGTTAACGGAACTGACATCGGACGACTGATTTTAGACATCAGAACCTGAAGCTGTTGAGTACTGTAGTAGTAGGCACAAAAGTATTGTAGATACTTTACATTATTGCTAACATCCGTGTATCATATTTAGTACCAGCGGACACTGCAAGTGATGTCTAATGTCGTTAAGCTACTAAATAAAGTCCAACAACTACTACTGGTCCTATCTGACGTCAGATGTCTGACATGAATGTTTGACCTCAGATGTCTGACATCAGATATTTGACGTCAAATGTGTGATATCATTTATTGTTACCGTTTGAATCAGACGTCCAATATTAAGTCCCGCGTTTTATTAAGCAGCCGTAGTCAAGTAGACGTACCATTGTATGTGTGAGTTGTCGCTAGTGTTGTACCGTGTGGCTAGTGTAGTGCAAGTGCGCGGCTAGCTCGGCGCCGGCTCAGAACGTACTCCAGCAAGGTTGAGTAACGCTTCAGCAGTACGTCGCTCTTCGCACCCGCTGTACGAGTGCTCGTCGCGGGAACAACGGGATATCACCAGGTGCGCGGCTGGAGGTAACTGAGAACACAAAATATTATAGTCAATAAACTGCTGTTAGCCTTACTCTAGGTTCCCACTGGACAAAACAGGTTCAAGAGAAGAAGTTTCAAACATAACCCATCTCTATCTGCTTCGTTATGCAGTGCAAACGCATAGTTTTGCAGTACCGGTAATCGCTAATTAGGTAATCAAACACTAAGGGAACTGGTTCGCTTCTCGATTAGCAAACAGCGATTAGTAAAGTCATTGTGAAGTTGATAGGAGAACGCTATTTATCAAGTTGTGAGCTATGTCTAACGCCTAGTTCGAACTAGCGAAAAATCATTCTGGATTGGATATCGTATTTTTTTAAGTTGGTAGTAGTAATAGTAGTTTATTAATACATATTTAATTTAGTAATAATGTACATACTTGGTCGAGTACTGCGGGCCCGTACTTCATAGCTAGTACAGTGGCAGCGGCGAGGTACTCATCAGCGCCGGGCTCGGGCTGCGCGAGTCGTCGCGCGAGTAACGACGCACCGTTACTGTTCTCGGTGGGCACACTCTCCGCTGGCTCGTCCGGTACTGGTATGGGCTGGCGGCCGAATGCCTGGGAATTATTTCGATAGGTTACTTGATGATGTTTATACACAAACCACCTACTTATTTTTCAAGGGCGTCATAGTTAGCAGCAGATGCTATGATAGGACGTCATCTACCATCTACTTACGGCACTAGGAGAAGTTAGATGTCTGAAATTACCTATGGTACTAAGATAAGTCAGGTCTGACATAATATACTGGTCCTGATTGAAGTAAAATGTTTGGCATCACTTAATGGTACCTACTGAAGTCAGAAGTTTTAAGGGGTCTTAATACGCCGAATGGCTAAAGAGCTGAGGGTATTTAGGATTTTTGTATTAACCTTTAAGTATCTATCTTAGACCAGTACACACGGCAACATAACAAGCTATACATTTCGTGTATAACACATTGTATAGGATCTCCGTAAAACGAGAGGTCAGCTTATAATGGGAAAGTATAGTTTGATGTGAAGCCGATGGCCTGATTTTTAAAATTATACTTGGTAAAAGAATTTTAGAATTTTATCCATACAGTAGTTATTCTGTGCAATTCCCATTTGGTGTGGATATTTTATCCAAAATTGTAGTTGGTTAAGGATAACATAGGTAACACAGTCAGTATTTGAACATATTATTATTTACTTGTAATAAGGAAGCCCGATGTTGTGGATCCACTGTCCATAAAGAACCTTTACCGAGACCTGGAGCGGCTGCCACCTGGAAAAATTGAAAGGAAACATCAATATGTACAGTTATTTTGGGTCCTGTTGAGAATCTTAATAGGACAATCGAGTACAGTACTTCACAATGCGAACTATAGCGGTGCACGTATTTCCACTAGTTCAATTGTCCAGTAGGCTAATTCCGGTAACTAAATGAGTTCAGTTGCAGTGCAGTTGCATTTAAGTTTCGATCAAAACAGCCAATTTCGTACTCTCGTAGGTTTGACCACCGCTGTCAAATACGCTCGCGTCAAGTACGCGTCACGCAAACGCTTTAGCTTTTAGGTTATTTATGACAGTTACAAGAATACCATTTTGCAGTAAGTCGCAAACCTAATTACAACTGCAACGTAACTTGATCGGTGCGTCAAGAAATTACGTGAATTAGCCTACAGTTCAGATGTCTAAACTGCTTGGGAAATTAGTGATTGTGGTTGAGAGAAAAATAATTAGGAATCATGATTATAACATAGGTTTAAATTGGCTTCTTCACTAAATAATGGTAACTTAAACTAATACTTTATAATGGATTTTATCGCGGTGTATTTTAGATTAAATATGCCGAAGTTTCAGTCTTTTCAGACTTCATGGTCATGAGGGGAATGAGGCATTTGACGTACCAACTTGTTAATCACAATTACTAGCCCTACAAACATTATATTATTTAAGTGGCGATTTAAGCAAATTGAGCTCACAGTGTCTTGAATTTTGAGTGGATTTTTGGTTTTGGTATAAGTAAATTAAGCACTGGGTCCCAAGCAGGTGGTATATTCCAACCGTTTTTTCTGTTAATATTAGGATGTTTATTAATTTTAATAGCCTCGCGGATCATCATTGGTGAAGTTAAACATATTAAAACTTACTCACCTTATGGAAGCACTTGTTCAATGACAGGTTATGCCTCACGCTGTTCTTCCAACCTTGTGGAGCATGTCTGAAGTATGGGAAGTGTCGTATGATCCAAGCATATATCTCTTTGACAGGTAAAGCTCTTGTTGGCGCCGCTTCAATAGCCATGAATATGAGGCAGGAAAATGAGTAGGGGGGCTTGGCGTGAGTGTTAGTGGGAGATGAAGGGGGAGCCTTGCAAGGGGTGCGGGGAGGGGAAGGTACTCGGGCTATTGGCGGTGGGGTTTTGATCTCTCTCTGAGGACAAAAAAATGACATAATTGAAATTAATGAATACAGGAAGTTCTTTGATTGCATCATCTCGATCGTCAGAGTACGGAGATTAACTTTTTGAAAGTTCTAATCCTTAAAATATACGAAAGTAAATTGACAAATATATGTCAATTTACTTTCGTATATTTACAGCCCAGATTTTGAGGAAGGCCCTATAATTAGGGCGCTTTCCACCAGAATATCTAACTTCTTACTAATATTATAAATGCGAAGTTTGTATGGATGTATGTTACTCTTTCACCCAAAAACTACTGGACGGATTTGGATGAAATTTGGCACAGAGAAAGATTATAGTCTAGAAACTTTTTATCCTAATAACACGCAGCCTAAGCTACAGAACTACGAGTATGTGGCCACTTACTGGTGGTTACCTATGTAGCGAGATGTTTCACCGCGAGGAAGTATATGAAGACGCACAGCATGAGCTATATACAACATAGGAAGACAGACATGACGTATTCTTTCATTCGTAGTATCACGCCTGTATTAACCCAAAAAGGTAGGCAGAGGTATATATCACCCACTCTTTATCGGCTAATCCTTTTCGAATTGAAGCGAAGGCGACAAGCTTACAAAAGTCGACCGTGTGTGTATTACAATTTATATCTACAACGTATTTTCTCTATGTACACACGGCTACACAGCAATCTATATAGGCTATACATTCCCAGTATAAGCTGACATCTCGTTGTACACAAATCTTATACAATGTGAGATCAGCTTATAATAATTATTATTATTTCAGATCATAGATCCATAGTAGGTACACCAGTTATTATTTTACATAGATAAAGGAAGATCTATGAGACGACATCCATTTGTACATTATTTGGCTAACCAGCCTGTTCGCCACTGTATTGAAAATGTGTAGCTTGATGTGTAATCGTGCCTCACTTCAATCCATTTTTAGTGTCCCACTGCTGGGCACGGGTCTTCTCTCAACTATCTTATGAGTTGAGTGTTTAAACCTTAATCCACACACGCTGGCCAAGTGCGGGTTGGTGGATGTCACATGTCCCCGAACGATTAGTACTTAGACATGCCGGTTTCCTCACGATGTTTTCCTTCACCGATATTGAGCAGCGGAGATGCAACAATTCACACAAGATGTGTGGGCACGACCAGGATTCGAACCCGCGACCTTATTTTTCTATGGCGAGGCTCGTACCGTTGCGCCACCGCTGCTAGTGCCTAACGTATCTTAAAATTTTAAAGGTAGCTAAATCATAACTATTGTACTGTAAGATCAAACACATAACATGCCTTATAACTATTATCAAAAACTATACAAAATAACTGAGATAGCATATCAGTGATACGTGCTATCAAAATGCTATAACCTTGTTTTATACACATAATAACGATGCTTTAGTCTATATTGACTGCTTTGTTCGCGTTTTGGTATTTACTGGGTAAGCGCGTTCCATCGTAGACTGCATCATTGCTTCACATCAGGCAAGTTGTGGTCAAGCGCAAGCCTATTTTAGATAAAAAAAAAGACCCTGACTGGGGGCTGAGTCCGTAAAAATATTGAAATAAAACTACTTTATAACGGATTTTATCGCGGTTTATTTTAGATTTTAGATCCCGACGTTTCAAAGTCTTTTCAGACTTCATGTTCGCGGGTGGACTAAGGTATTTGACGTCCAAAAATATTAATCGCAATTATTACTGACTACCGCCAAACATTAATACATATTTAAGTTGCGTTCCGATTTAAGCAAACTGAGCTCACAGTGTCTTGAATTCTGAGTTGACTTTGCTTGGGTTTTGGTACAAGTAAATTAAGCACTGGGTCCCAAGCTGGTGGTATATTCAAAGCCATTATCTCTGTTAAAATTAAGATGCTTTTTAATTTCAATAGCTTCACGGATCATTCTTGATAGGAACCAGTTTTCTTTGATAAGAACCTGTGATATTCTAGTAGCTAGTAGCTTCAGCCCACTCAACAATTTACAAAAAATGTGATAAATAAAGAACCGCTCAACCGATTTTGTGCCAACTTCACATAAACCATCTACTAAATAGTCCGAACAATGCCTAAATTTGGTTTGAATAGGTAAGCCCGTTTTTGAGTTATAAAATTACAACGAAAAGTGGCATTGATTTTTATATAGGTATATAGATGTTACTCGGTAGGTAGCATTCTTGGTGACCCCTACGTTATACTGAATCCGGAATCTTCTGGTTGCTGTCGTCTGGGCGTTGGTGGCAAAATCGGCGCCACGCGGCCATGCTGGTTGTGACAACGTGAACAACAATAACCTATCTATAAACTCGAAAGGAAGAAAGGAGGATTGGATTGAAGCTACAAGTGGCACTGCTTTAAACGTGGTTTGGTTGAGGTTTGGCCAGCAGGGAAGTGTAACCAGTTTTAGTATATGTAATAAGTGCCTAATTAAAACCTAAGTGTTTGTTAGTGATCATGAAAAACGCCACGTATGTATTAGTTTTCTGCTTTCTAATTGCAACTTGCAAGATGTTTTCTATCTATAAACCTATTATGTGCACTGCCCGCTTCAACGCAATTTGCGATATAATGTCTTGTCCCTGAAATAGCCTGTCTACTAAAAGCCTGTCTACTTAAGCTCTCTAAATACATAGGTATTATGTACTATTCCTAAATTCTAGGTCCTGTTAGACCTATACGTCCTATTCTATATACAAGTACTACTTTGTTCAAATGTTGTCCTGAAAACTTACTGCTAAATTCTAGATTCCGTGTGATCTAGACTGCCTACTTATCTATGTACTAAGCACTACTTTGTCTTTTCGGTTTGTTGGTCTATTTTGTTAAAAGTCAGATATCTTGTCACTACCTAACTGTAAACTCCTGTTCTACTGTCCACCTACTAAAATTTTATGACGCTTTGTGCATCGCTTACGGAACCCCCTAACAATTCCAGATTCGCCGTGTTATAACAACTGCCTCCCGGTTCCCACCGAAACGTATTATACGACTGCGTCGTGGTCGCGACTCGCCGCCGCCTACGCCGCGCCGTGCCGCCGCCGCCGAGCGCAGGCGCTAACCTGTGCCTGCGTTGCTCGCAAATTGCTGTCCCGTGAAGGCCTACGGAGCGCCTCCAGTGGTCGTAACTCGTGCGGCCCGCATGGTTTGACTATTTAATTACTATTAATACTTTACTGTTTTTGATCAGTCTGTCAACTTTCACTGAGCTAGTAGATATCTTGTCTTGTGTTATTTAAGTAATATTTAACTATGGATAGTCAATTAAAACCACTTATTCAACAACGTGCTTCTATACGTGCAAGAATAACTACTTTTTCTAAATATTTAGAAACTGTTAAACATATTGAGTCGAAGGAATTTACTAAATTATTAACTGTAGAGCTGGAACTAAAATTATCACGGTTCAGAGATTTATTTGGTGAATTTGATGAACTAAAAAATAAAATTGAGTGTATATCAATTGATCAGTTGGATGAAAATGAAAAAACTGAAAATGAGTTTTGTACCAACATTGCTCTAGCTCAAACTATACTAGATAGTGTCACATCATGCAAGGCACCAGATAAGTCTCATTCCGGCTCATCTTATGAGTGTAACCGCTCCAAATTAAACTCTAATATAAAACTTCCTACTATTCAGTTGCCTACCTTTGATGGAAGTTACCTTAAGTGGATGGAATTTAGAGACACTTTCGACTCATTAATAAACAAAAATAACTCTATTCCAGACATTAATAAGTTCCACTACTTACGGTCTTCACTAGAAGGTGGCGCATCTAATGTTATTAAATCTGTTGAGTTTACTACTAATAATTATAACTTAGCGTGGAGTTTACTTGTTAATCGTTTCGACAACAACAGGATCTTAGTAAACAACCACTTAAAGGCACTTTTTGATTTTAATTCTATTTCTAAAGAAACTTATAAGTCACTTCGTTATATGATAGATTATTATTCTAAAAATCTACGAGCCTTGAATACGTTAAATGAACCTACGTCTTATTGGGACACTATAATTGTGTATATCATGGCTACGAAACTAGATGGCGCCACAGGTCAGAAATGGGAAGAGCATAGGAGTAAATTGACTTCTTCTTCCACTGTTGAACAGTTTTATGAGTTCTTGCGAAATCGTGCTGATGTTTTGGAAACCCTGCAGTATAGTAAAAATAATAACACTAAGTCTGATAAACCTTATCAAGCATATTCTAAGGAAAATAAATTCACTAAATCTTTTATTTCTTCTTCTAACACTTATAGTTTAAAATGCGTTGTATGTTCACAGGATCATTTAGTTTACAAATGTGATAAATTTAAAGCCATGTCTGTCGATGACCGAATGAATGAAGTTTCAAGGCACAAGCTGTGTCTAATCTGTCTTAGGCCTGGTCATCTCTCTTCTAAATGCAAACATACTCCTTGTCGATTCTGCAACAAAAGGCATAACTTATTACTACATAAATCAAATGCAAATACTTATACTACACACTTACCTATAGGTAATCCTAGTGTGACACCTACTCCTAATGAACCTGTGCCTTCTCAGGTGTCAACTGTCACTGTCCCCATTGATGATATTTCTGGTCTTGGGCTCCGTTCTTCTCTGTCTACTACAACAATGGGTCAAGTTCTTCTATGTACTGCAGAGGTAGAATTGGTTGATGATAAAACTGGGTGTGTTCACCCAACTAGGGTTCTTCTCGATTGTGGAAGCCAGTCTTCTTTTATATCTGAAAAATTACATAAAAAATTAAATCTTACTTGTTCTAAAACTAATATATCAATAGCTGGTATAAATAATAAACTAACTAATACTACTAAAATGTGTGGTGTGCACTTAAAATCTAGAATAAATTCTTTTCACATTAATGTGTCTTGTCTTGTTATACCAGAAATTACTGGTAGAATGCCGAGTGTTGAGGTAGACTCATCACGACTAATTATTCCAGATTATATACAACTAGCAGACCCAAGCTTCTATCGTCCCTCTGAAGTTGATATATTATTAGGGGCGGATGTATTCTGGGAAATTGTTGAATCTAAGCATATTAAACTAGGAAAAAATAAACCTACTCTTCAAAGTTCAAAACTTGGTTGGCTTGTGTCAGGGCCAACAGGTCAGAATCCTATATCTACTACTCATTCTAATTTTGTCAAGAAATTAAAGATTCTATAGCTAAATTCTGGGAAATTGAAAGTATACCTACTATCCCAACTAAATCTAAATTAACTTATGATGAAGAATACTGTGAAAGTCATTTCATTGCTAATACTGTCCGCTTACAAGATGGAAGGTTCTCTGTAAAACTTCCCTTTCGCGAAACCCCTGAGGATGCTTTAGGGGACTCTTTTCATATCGCAGAACGGCGATTCTATAGTCTAGAAAAAAGACTGAAAAAATCTAACTTCAAAGTAGACTACACTAACTTTATAAAAGAATACGAGTCGTTGGGGCACCTGACTGAAATAAGCCGTCCAAGTTTTGGATACTTTATTCCCCATCAGGCTGTGATTCGCGAGAGTAGCGAAACCACTCCGCTTCGAGTTGTCTTTGATGCCTCCTGTAAAACTACCTCTAATAAATCACTCAATGACATCCAATTTGTAGGACCTGTAGTCCAAGATGATCTCATGTCTATCTTACTGCGGTTTCGTCAACATGCCTATGTTGTTACAGGTGACATTCAAAAAATGTATAGACAAATTATGGTCGATCACTCCCAACGTCAACTGCAGCTTATTCTCTGGAGGGACAATGAAGGTCAACCATTAAGAATCCTACAACTTAACACTGTAACATATGGGACAGCTTGTGCTCCACATCTTAGTACTCGATGTCTTTTACAACTTGCAACCGAGTGTACAGATACAGCTGTTGCTGATACTATAAAACATGATTTCTACGTAGATGACCTAAATACAGGTTCTGACTCTTCTTCGGCCTTGAAGGCTACTGTTAAAGGTGTTATTCAAAAACTTTCTGAGGGTTGTTTTCCGTTGCGAAAACTTCGAACTAATTGTACTAGCATACTCGATGACATTCCTGTCACTAATCACTCTCAAGACTTCAGTAAACAGTCTTCTGTATTAGGGTTAAAGTGGACTCCTAATTCTGATACTCTGCACTACTCTGTTGAGGCTCATAATATTTCTAAGTAACTAAACGCTCGATATTGTCAAATTCTTGCAAAATCTTTGACCCACTAGGGCTGTTGTCAGCTTGTACTATTTTCCACAAAATTATACTGCAAAAATTGTGGTTACTAAAACTAGACTGGGATGATGAAGTCCCAATAGACATTAAAACTGCTTGGATTAACTTTTATAATGATAATAGATATTTTGCTGATATTCAAATACCTAGACATTGTATTTGTAAATCTCCTATCTATGTTGAGGTGCATTGTTTCACGGATGCTTCACAAGATGCCGTTAGTGCGGCGTTGTACTTAAAATCTATTAATAATCTGGGTGATGTTTCAGTTAATCTACTGTGTGCCAAAACTCGAGTCGCCCCTTTGAAGACAGAAACAATCCCTCGCTTAGAGTTGTTAGGCGCTTTACTTGGTGCTAAACTACATAAAAAGGTACTAAACTCTCTAAAAACTAAGATCTCCCGTTCAGTATTCTGGACAGATTCTATGATCGTTCTAGGTTGGTTGCATACACAATCTAGAACTCTGAAAACTTTTATTTCTAATCGGGTCGAACAGATCAATGAATTAACTGATAAAAATACATGGCGACATGTACCTACTGATTTGAATCCCGCTGATATTGCGTCTAGGGGTATACAACCCCATCTTCTTCCTGGTAACACTCTTTGGTGGCATGGTCCGTCCTTTCTCTCTAAGTCTGAATCGGAGTGGCCACAGTCTAAATACGTTCCTATGCCTTTGCCTGAAACAAAAATAACTTTAAATACTAAAATACAATCTTATAATATAATACCATTTGATAAATACTCTAAACTCTATAAACTACAAAGAATATTTGCTTATATACTGAGGTTTATTCATAATATAAGAAAAACGAACACTAAATTAAATGGTGAACTTACCTTGTCTGAACTGAACAGATCACTTATATTCCTCGCTAAAGCCTCCCAAGCTGAGACATTTGCTGATGAAATTAACACTCTAAAAACTACTAACGAAGTTAACCGAAAATCACGGTTAGTCTCTTTAAACCCTTTTCTAGACAGAGAAGGCGTCCTGCGTGTCGGTGGTCGTATCGACAACGCACCTTTCGTCACGTATGACAAAAAACATCAAATTTTGTTAGATACAAACCACACATTCACGCGACTTCTCTTTGAAAGGGAACACTTGCGTCTTCTACACGCAGGTCCTCAGCAACTTTTGAGTAGCATCCGGGAGCAATTCTGGCCAATAGGTGGGAAGGTACTAGCCACAGCTACTCGTCGAAAATGTATTCGTTGTCAAAGATTTACAGCTAAACCTTTAAACCCCATTATGGGTAATCTGCCCAAGCCACGAGTTACTCCAGCCTTGCCATTTGAGACCTGTGGCACTGACTTCGCCGGGCCCTTTTTAATTCTAAACCGAAAGGGTCGGGGCGCAAAAACTTCTAAATGTTATTTATGTATATTTGTATGTTTTAGCACGAAGGCTGTACACTTAGAAGTGGTCAGCGACCTAAGTAGCAACGCATTTATTCTGTGCCTGCGCAGGTTCATCTCTTGTCGCGGAAGGCCACACACTGTCTATTGTGACAATGGAAAAAATTTTGTAGGCGCCAGTGGCGAGTTGGGCAGACTGTTTAAAACGTGTAAAAATTCTATCTACGAATTTGCAAGCAACGAAGGTATTTATTTTAAATTCTCTCCTCCATACGCACCGCATTTCGGCGGTATCTGGGAGGCCGGTGTTAAAACGGCAAAGTTTCACCTTAAGCGTATATCTGGTAACTGTAGCTTAACTTTTGAAGAACTCTATACGCTGTTTTCGCAAATAGAGGCAGTCATGAATTCGCGTCCCCTAACGGCAATGTCAACCGATCCGTCGGATCTAAATCCTCTTACGCCTGGGCACTTCCTTGTGGGTCGAGCTTTGACCTCACTACCTTCGCCTGTCACACACCGAACGAGTGTGAACCGGTACCAGCTCTTAGAAAATTTAAGGCACCACTTCTGGAACCGGTGGACTAAAGACTACTTAGCAACTCTTCAACAAAGAACTAAATGGCAGTTAAAACAACGAGCCCTCAACATTGGAGACCTTGTACTGATCATGGAAGCTTCACCGCCTATGTGTTGGCCAATGGGCAGGATATCTTCACTTTATCATGGCGCGGACGGAGTCGCAAGAGTTGCAGAAGTTATTGCCAGGGGTGGCGTTGTCAAGCGCCCCGTGCATAAGCTCTGTATTCTAGAAGGAATAGTGGATAGCCTTGAGAATTAAATTCTCAAGGGGGCGGAGGATGTTGCGCGCACTAACGGCGGCGCGTAAAGAGGAACGCAGGCGGCGGACAAGCCGCTCGCACCCCGCACCCCGTGGACACCTACCTAAGAATCTATCTAAGCTAACAGCGCGGTGTGCGCATCTATTTTGTTAATTATACAACTCTTGCAATAAACCAATTTCATAAGAACTTTTATCTTGGTATTATAACTCTGCTAAACATTCTATCAGTGAAAGAATTTACATATAAAATTGGCAAGTTTTTGAGTTTATGATTACAAAAATATTAATGCTGTCTATTTCATCATCATAATTTCCTTTGCCTTTTTTCCCCATTTCTATTGGGGTCGGCTCCCAGTCTAACCTGATGCGTCTAGCTACCAGAATTAAATGAGCGACTGCCATAAGAGTTCGAAACCCTCAGGGAACCAGTGGCAGAGATGGTTATACCAGGGAGTCAAATTTTATTAGGCTTCTGACTACCTGTAATGATTGTCATAGATGTTCTAAATAACAACCGGGACTGACGGCCTACGAGCTCCTAGGCACGGAGGGTAGTCCCTCAACCAGACACTGAAACAAATCTTTGTTGTTAAACAGAGATTGTTAGGGGCGAAAATCGGACAGCTTACACCACTCGACTGCAGTGTTCGTTTTCTTTTTCTAATATTAAATATTAATTTTATCACAATAGCGATGACGTCATTCTTTTTTGTTTGTCCGTCAGATAGATAAATTAAAAATATTGGACACATATTGATCTTTTTTGTTTGATTTAATGATTACGGTGACGTCACACATGGTAAGTTTTATAGAGAGATATGACGTAGCGCACTCCCACTCTACAGATAACTTTAATGCGTTATATCTTAATATTGTTTCATTTCAATGATGAAGCAAAAAAATACGTATATAAATTTTTTTTTGGAATCATTTAAAATACGATTTCACACCTTGTCGTCATTCCTATTAGTGTCAATATGAAATATGATAAGGTCGTTCTATAAAGTTATAGTTTAATAAAATTCTCATCAGTTACATTTCAAACAACTTTGATATAAAAATAATTCGGTTAATCAAACAATATAAATGTTAAGTGTCTGCGCAGTGCTTATGTATCCTGATTTAAGGGCTTCCTGTTGTGTATGACGCAACGGTACCTCTTTCAATACTATGATAGCTACGAAATTGTCAACAACAGAACGAATCTTAACATAAATCTTCTGTTACCCGGGGGTGTAGGTAGAGGTGATCATCAAAATTACACAGACTATGTTTATTTTTCGATTTATTAGGCCTAATTTCCAACTTATTTGTTGTATTCCACAATATGTATATAGGGTGACTGGTAATTAGTGTAAAATACTATAGGTGCCCAGTGGTACTGTTCATTATTACAAACAACTTTCCCAATGTAGACATTGCTTAAAATCAGTGCAGCGTTTACTGAGCTATGTCCACGTTTACTTTTTCTTTATTTTTCATTTTTTTGGTTGTTTCATTTGATTATATTCTTTTTACATGTGTTTTTTATTTTTATTTGATTGTGTAGTTCCTGTTTGAGTCAAATAAATGTTTTTGTTTCGTCTCTTTTCTTTATTTTAATAGAATTCGGTATTTTATTTTGAGCCGCTTAGTAGAGACACGACAGTGGAGTGTAGAGTTGGGAGGTTACACGCCTTGCCGTGGCGCATGGCGGGGCGCAATCTCGCCGCTTTGGCAACGATAATCGTAAAAAAAGTTGTAAAAAAAAATTTTGGGAACGTTCGTCATCATGAACACTATGTGTAGTAAAGTATTTTACACTAATTACTAGTCACCCTATATATTTCCATTGACAAAGTGAAAAAATAATAATAACAGTTACTATCCACACCCGCCAATTCAAAGTAGCTTATCACAATTGTATGCATACGTACTTGTTAATAGGTTAGTGTAAGTAAATAGAACAATGCTATACCAATTTCATTGCGATAGCTGAGTCACTGACGCGAACGTTTACTTTACGTTAGTGACGGTGATAATGATGTGGGCATTTGTGATTGTTACTTATTATATGTGTTACATAATGTATCTACAGCGTAAACTGTTGCTTATCGCTATGTAAAATTTATCTATAAAATACGGAAGACGACAAGGTATCAAAAATCGTATTTTAATTAGTCAGTTAGCAAAAATTATAAAAAAATGTAAAGACACTTATTTTTTGCTTCATCATTGAAATGTTTATATTAAGATTTATAAAGCATAAAAAGATATAGAGGGAGAGCGTTACGTCACACATACCTCCGTACAGAACTAACCTGGGAGTGACGTCATTCGAGATTTCGCTTCGATGTATCGCCGTTATATTATAGGTCACACACAAAAAAGAAAGATACTTGTCCAATATTTTTTTTTTCAAAATCAAAAAAGTTCGAAAATCCCTGTTGCAAAGGCTGACTACCACCATAGCAATCCCGCCATTGCTGCCCCTGTAACGCCCTTACCACGGGAGACGGCGTCGGGCGGCGCGATTTGCGATTTCATCATTCATTGCGTATTTGCTCAAGCAGTGTCCAAAGACAAGTAAACGAGAGTGGGCAATGAACTGCATAATCGTCAGCCGCGCCGCCCGACGCCGTGTTTCGTGGCCACGGTGTAAGCCGGGATCAACAACGGCGCCGTGAAGAGACTCTGGTATTGAAACCGGCTAAGTCCCAAAACTCTCTCAACTCGTAAGATAGTTGAGAGAAGACCCGTGCCCAACAGTGGGACACTAAAAAGGGTTGAAGTGAAGTCCCTAAACTGTCTTAAATCTCGCACGAATTTACTCAGAAAGATAACAGGAGTTTGAAACTTAGATTATCCACTTCCATCCAAGCAAAGCGGGAGACAGTATAAAGAAAAATTAGAGGTTTGAATTTCCTCATAAAAATGGATTTAGCAACACGAGTTGTGTAATCTAAGGGGGTTCCCATAGATAACATTATTAGACCTATGATTTAACAACTGTCAATTTTAAATTTAATGAATCCCCCGACATTAATGTCTACTATCACTTTCAGCTTTCAAACAAAATAAAACGCATCAAAATAGATCAATTTGTTTAAGCGTTACATTACCACAAAATTTGTACACAAATACACACGTCTAACTTATAACACCCCTCTTCTTCGTCCGGGGATAAAACAATCAAAACTGTAATTAATAACCCTTAAATTAAAAATTTAAATTTTTATCCACTATATACTATATCCATTGTCTCTTCAGTTTTCTATTAAAAAAACTGCATCAAAATCGGACCATCCGTTTAGGCTGTCGTCGGTGGCAACAAACTTGTACACATATACACGCGTCAGACTTATAATACCTCTCTTATTGGTCGGGGGTTTATATGAAATAAAATGAAAATATTATTATTTTTTGGACAGAGCCTCTACATAAAACCGTGCAATTTCTTATCCTACCGTGTAGTGAATGATGTGGCAACTACTGAGAAAATCTGCTTAAACTCAGTAGGCTTCTGTCTCTTTTAAACTTATACCTATTAAGTACCTACCCTTTTTGTTACCTAGGTATTGAGTATTGAGTATTACTTAACATTTTGTGAGTTGAATTAGAGCGATCTAATTCCATGCGTTTACATGACATGGCATGGTTAAAATGGCAGTTATAAAATCATCGCAATCCATCTAGTCGTTTGGAAGTTACGAGGTAATAATAAAATTTACAAACATACAAGATATAATGAAAAACAAATACTTCCTTAGCAGTGGGAACTTTCAATATAGACTTAATGGGAACATAATGGGAATATAAATACACTGCATTGGATTGTCCCCAATTTACACGATGCTTTTTAGTGGCTTGCTGTCCATGGATGAGTTTGAAAGCGATTAGGGATAAACCAATTTGATACTTGCGGTGGCGACCCATGGATGTTGAATAGATTCATTGCTGGTAGCCGCAGCACCGTCGGTCATATAAACACATCAAGGCCTTGACTAGTAATAAATGTGTATTACGAATTTACATAATACATACTTATATTTTTAACAGTTGTAATGTTAAAAGTAAATATATCACGTGGTATAGGTAAGTCAGCGCTTCTCAACCACCGTGTCACGACCCCACGACACATCGAGGGGCCGTCCGCTCTTGTCAAATGTATCGTTTGGTATTAGGATAGTACAAGGTAGCCTATGTTCTTTTCCAGGCTATAATCTATCTTTGTGGTAAATTTCATCCAAATCCGTCCAACTAACAAATATCGACATTCATACAAAATATAACTTTCATTTAAAATATTAGTAAGAAAGAAGCAAGACATTAGTAAGATTTACAAAAACGATATTTTTATCAAAGATAACCAAAACGCATCTCTGTGGTTATAGCGTTCATTTATTACCATAAAATTACCGAAGATATCGTACCTTGTACGTTTACTTTTAAATAAATTTGTCTTCCGCTCGCGGCTTCGCTCGCGTGGCATAAGATTAAAAGTATTCTATGTGTTATTCCAGACTATTATCTATCTCTCCTCAAAATGACCTCTAATTCCGGCCAGTAGTTGTTATAAACATCCTCTTAAAATATTAGTAGGACGGAAAGTTGTCCCAAATGTGTAGATAAAAACATGTTAGTGCGAGCAAAAACAGTTTGAGAACCGCTGGTACATGGATTATTTACTCACCTTCACAATAACTTGGTTGTCGATCATTTTGGCGTCCTCCACGTCACTCTTTGTAAGATTTATACCTGTAATAGAATATTGTTTATCAAACACAATGCGCACAGCAGACACAACATAAATTAATAGGCACTTCTCACTGGTGAGAAAATGTTACAGTATCAATGTTATATTCTAGTTTTGTATGTTACTAACACTCAATTATGCTATATTGAATTAAATTTCAAGAAAAGAAGGACCAAACTAAATTACTCTTGATGGTGTTTTGACAAACATACATAGTCTTAATATTGCTTTATGACAACTTTACTCAATTTTTTTTTTCTTATACTATCATACAAACAAATTAAGGATTACCAAATTTTGGTATTGGTATATTTGGTTTATGAAAATTATCGTGTTACGACAGCGAATTCGAAGCAGTTTTGGTGTGATCTAGTAAGTCAAAACTTATGATTTTCCTTCCTAGAGCTCTTTGTTTACAACAAATGAACTGTCTTTTTCTACTAATCTCTGTGCAATAGAAATGAAAGCTGAATTTACTGTCTTTTTTTCCTTTTTTAAGATTAGAGAAAAAAAATTATCATGCAAACTGTACAAATGTGTTTTAAATCGAGATATAGTATAACTATGGTGATTTATTACGTTGCCTTATGATTTTATGAATCCGTGGACTTTTGTCGGAATTTAGGACACTTGAGTAATATTGACGAAGCACCATTGAAAAGTGAATCTTTTTAATGACTTTACGTGATCCACATTTCAATATATAGGTACCTCCTCCCTTTTACAGGCGTAATTTCAGGGGCTGTCCCTAAAATGCGCCTGTGAAAATAAGTCGACCCTCAATGTTCGACATGGCAAGATATTTGAAACATCTCATATCATTACGTATCCTAGCTTTTTAGTGTGGGCACCAGGAGATTCAGGTATGTGCCAACCCTATACGTATATAGATGTTCCAATACGGTTACTTCATCGGGAATGAACGACCTAAGTGAAGTCTACCAGGGTTCAGTATCACCATAACACACCATGTCAATGTTATAAGCTACCTCTAAGTAAATTCCTGTCCTGCAGCCAGCTCAGACTGGTGAGGTCATCGTCGTCTACTGGTGGCAGGTTGCCGGCGTTGCCTCCACAAGCCACCCTGATAAACGAGAACACATTCAGACTGCACATACAAATGGTTACTATAGGTAAATAATAATATTATAAAGTTAGTTTATTTGGTGGAAGGCGCTAATCTCAGGGGCTACTGGTCCATTTTAAAACATTATTGCACTATTAGATAGCCCATTTATTGAGAAAGACCAATGCGGGTCATGATACACAATGTAGGTCATGCGAGCGAAGCCATTGGAAAGCTAGTAAGATATAAACTTATCAGTATTATAAACATTTTACAATTCATTTACAACAAGTTTCTATCTATCCACTTCATAATACGACGTCGTCATTCAACCGATAGATATACCGAAAGTGTCGCAAGGGATTTTTTTTTCGGTATACACACCATTAACACTTAATACATTTTCACACGAATCCGTTCAGCCATTTCTCTATAAAAGAGTAACCTACATCCTCGCAATATTTAAAATTTATATTACTAGTAGGAGTTAATCTTGTAGTAAGGTATTATTTTATTTCTACTACGTTTCTACAAGATGTTTTCTCGAATTTGACTAAAGTACATAATTGTTATGATACGATGCTATCGTTTTAAAATTATAATTAATTAATTTTAAACAATTTAATTTGAATTAATCTATGTTAATAATGATATGTATTTTAATCTAAATATATAAAAGAAGAAACTGACTGACTGACATATCAACGCAGAGCCCAAACCGCTGGGTCTGGAGACTTTAAATTTGGCACATTTATTTATTTATTTATTTATTTATTTATTCATTCACAACATAACTAACATTACATTAGGTTCCTTATGGGGTCTAGGGGTGCACTAAGAAAGGATTTTTCAAAACTCACCCTTTAAGGGAGTGAAACGGGGTTCCAAATTTTGTATCAAAAAAAAAAATCAAAATTTTTATTAGTATCAAACAAAATAGTTTTACATAGGCATTAGTGATTGGAGCACCCTTTTAAGCAATTAATGCTTGTAGTAGGGTACTCCGCTCTATCCAAGCTTGTAATCAAACTGTACGGAGTAACAAGATTAGTAAGACCAATTTTGCGGGCGAAGCCGCTGGCGGAAGCTCAGTATCTCATATTAAAATACAGATTGAGATCTGTATTTTAATTTCAAAATTTTAAACCACGTCTATTGTTTTGTCCTAACTCCCAAAGCTTATTAAAAATAGGTACGTATCGCAATATCAATTTATAATTCTTTGTGATCCTGTGAAATTTGTCCCACCATCTTTATCCAACATCCTCTATCTTGCACCATTTCTACAGATGCATTTTTTCGGTAGGACCCTATCCAATTAGGGTACAAGTCCTCCGAGTATCGTCGTATGTAGGTACGAACTTCGGCTCAGGATGTTACCGTATAACTCAAGATTTTGGGGATCCGGCTGTTAACTATTGATTAGTTAACAGCATTTTTACATCATCTGATAGTAAGGGACCGTCTCCACGAGCAAGAGAATTGCAGCGATATTATCGTCTCGTGCCACGCATTTACTGTACAATATCTGTAACACGATTCTCACGCTCGTGGAGACGGTCCCTGAGTGTATAGAAACATGTGCCATGAGAATAACACCGCCGGGATTCTCTAGATAGTGGAAACGATCCCTAAGCGGGACCGTCGTCGTCGGATGAATTTTCAATTTTCTACTGATTGGCAGGTAACAATTTAGCTCTTGTCTAAAGTGACTGTTAGACTGTCGACTCCTGCGTCTCTTTCTTACCACAGTCAGTGATAATCAGTCTGTCTAGTTGTATGTTGTTAGTTGTTTATAAAATGTTCCACAAATTACCGTGTACACTAGGTGGTTTCCCAAAATATCTAAAGTCTAGGTTATTTTAGTGTTAGTTTTAACGCAAAAAGAAACGAGTCACACGCGTATTCGCGAAATGTTTATGTTAGTGCATTCGATAGTTACTTTTTAGACTAGTTGGTCTAAAGTATCATCTTTCACTTGCTTTTATTACTAAGTATTTGTTACTCTTTCACATTAAATTTACCGAATTCTAATATAATTAACATGAATTTATATTACTTGACCCAACCCAACCCAAGTCATTTGACGTCACAAAAAAAAAACAAGAATTAGACGCAGACTATGAAACGAAATTTAAAGTTAAATACTGTAAGAGTTTAGTAATAATTAGGTAGGTAATAGGAAGGACGTATTGGAGGTAATGATGTTCTTTTGTATTCAATGTCTTTCCTTTGACCGCCAAAAGCTATAAATTACATTGAACACGGTCATAACTCAATCCCTGCATATTATGTACTAGTCACTGTCGCTAATCATTTAGTAGGTACGAGTAATCTATTAGATATATTGTACATAACACTAAATTAGAGAAAAATCAACCCCTTTTTGAGGAGAGAATAATGTGTATATTTTTTCTATTTTATACATGTTGAAAAGTATACAAATATTTAATCGCTCTTGATGCAAAAAGGTGTAACTGCTTAAAGAGCTAATTTGGAGCCAAAAGATGAGAAACGTCAAAAATTTAATGATTGCTGTGCATCATGTTATAAAAAAATATTAATAACACCCAGTACTATTTTCCATAACATTTATTTTAATTCCTATTATTATTATATCTCTGTTATTGTTACTGTGTGAATAGTACTTGTTTTCCCAAGTATTTATAATCGTGTCTACATGCAAGGTTTTCGTTTACTATTAGGGTGATTTAGAATAACTTATCATCATTTTAGTTTTTTGGAGATTCACTTGTAATCCTAATTTAGCACTTTTTACGTGTAATTGATTTATCATTTGTTCTAGTTGTAGACGTAATTTAGAGAAAAGAATTATATCATCCGCGAAGCGTAAGTGACTGAGATATTTGTCATTTATTTTTATACCTACATTACTCCAGTTAAGGTTTTTGAATATCGTCTCCCATACGGAGGCGCGGGCGATAATTTTTTTTTAGGAACAATGGAGGCAATCCATGTTTACGCCTCTTTTAATTTTGGTCTCCGGGCCCTTAGTCTCCAAGCTGACTCTACTCGTACTCCTCTCTTAATTATTTATTGTAAAACTGTAGGTTCCAACTATTCTCGTTCGCTTTTAGCGCCTGCCATATATATGTATACGAAATAGAGTCGAAATATTGATGTATGCTATCAATTTGTTATTAAAATATCAAAATATATTTAAATGTAAAATTCATGTAAGAGTACAAAAAATTCATGGGATTATTTATTTATACTAGGCATCAGTTGTTTTTTTATAAGTAATATAGCTATTGAACCAAATATTCGCGTGACGTCATGCCCAGGTACTGTTCACTGTCATGATGTCACTACTTAACAGTAGGTAATGCTACATAGTATAATTAATTAATCTGTGGTAATGCATAACATTAAGCTTAATGCCAGTTTGATAAATCTTTTGATAATATACATCACACAATATCGTTTGTCTTACCCACTAACCCAGCGAAATGATAACGACACTAACTTTATCACTATCTACTGACTTTGCTTGATTGATGACCTAACAAACTGATACAATAATGTGGCAATCTGTGTTAGAGTTTTTTTTTGTTTTATTTTACTATCCTATTACTATATAAGGACAGATAGACACATGTTTGTATTCTCATGGAAAAACGGTTGTAGGGATTCGCATGAAATCTTGCACATTACTACCTATTTCATTACACAGTCAATTACAGAAGAATCCTAAGGGCTATTGAGACTAAAAGTACATATTACTATCGTACCTTATAAGTAGAGTAACTATTTTGAATCCTTGTAATATTCTATTAACACTTTCGGTATATCATTAAGTTATTGAAGCTAATAGGTCTATCTGAAGCATTATATTATGGTTTACTTAAACCTGCAGCTGGCGAGAAAGTATACCATAGTTATCGTAAACCTTCACAGAAAAGATCCGCGTTTTCCGAATAATTTTACCATCCCATGAATTAGTTTTCTATTTTATACAATTAGCCCAGAGGCATTAAATGGTTCACCAGAATTTTAGGAGAGGCATGAACCATCGAACCTAGTATTTTCTACAAGTTAATCTTGCCTTTGTTTATAACGAGGAAAGTGTATAAATTAGTATTTACATTATGAAAACAACAACAAAAATATACAAGTGTCTAATAAGTTTATGGATATTTTTTATGATCCGTAGTTATTCCTCAATACTAAAACAGGTCGTCGAAAGACGTACTGTACCAATTCACAGTTAATCTGACAGCGTATTATTACATCACATGTGTAGGTATTTTGCACGTGACTTGAGATATACACAAATTATGCGCATTTCTAAAATACACGTTTATGCCTAGATTTGGCACATTTGTTATCTATCTGAAATTTAAATAGATCCCAGCTTTGAATACACAAGCATCATCGATTTTTGGGATTTCAAAACACATATAGCGCCAGGTATAATTCAAAATATAGCATCGTCATTCATCAGTAAAATAAACATGACACATACAAAAAATCACAACAACAACTTCTGCGAAAAAAAAGTTTTATTTATTCGCACCAAAATGACACATTTTTGGTGCCATAAATACAGGGGCGTATTATGACTTCATTATTTGGATTAACCTGCAATAGGTAACTGGACAGATGCAGAAATAAGTGCGCGTTACCATTATAAGTAATAGAGTTTTTTGATTCTGGTTTGACATTGTGGTGTTTGAAGCGATTAACACCTGTCATCTTTAAATCTTAGAGGAAATTACTTACGCAGGTTGTGGCTGTTCCATATCAGATTCATCTGAAGCGTTTTCAATATCATCGAAGTTATCAATCACCCTGCCAGAAACCTCGAGGCGTCGGAGCGACCGACCACTGGAGGCAACGTGCCTCGCTATTTGACGAATCAACCGCCGTGGTAAAGGCAGGGATGCACGTGCACCTCGTGCCGGGGATCCACCTCGTTCACTGCGCATTGGCGCCATCTGATGGTAAACATATAAATTGACATAATTAGTGGCTGTTTTACTGCTATAGGATAAAGATACCGAATTTTAAGATTTGCTATGTTCACGCACTAGGCCAACCAATAATCAACACATTAAGTTCTTAACTTTTGGAATTCTTAAGATAGAAGAAGACCCGTGCCTAACAGTGAAGTACGATGGATTTTACTTTATTGCTTGACCTAATTCTTGCGTAGTCTCAAAATGAAATGGTATTCTAATATGTTTGTTGTTTATAAGAGCTAATTAATTAACACGTTCAACGTACAGTGCTCCATACATGGGTCACCATGAACAAGCTCCACACGTCCGTGCCCCTTAAATGGATCACTACACAATGACCAGGTACCTACGTACTAAGGGAAATTTAGCAAAGGTAAGAAGTGAGAGTTTATCTCAGTGCAAGAGTCTCTGTTAAATAAATAAATAATAAATAAAATAAATATTCTGGGACATTAACACACACGGTCATCTGGTCCCAAGCTAAGCAGAGCTTGTGTTATGGAAACCAGATAACTGGTATATACTATACATATAATACTTTTCTTTTGTAAATATATACTTAAATATAGATAATTACACCCAGACACCAGACAAACAGACATATTTAAAGAAATGTTTGTCTCGGGTGGGAATCGAACCCACGACCTGCGGCGTGAAAAGCAAGTATCTTACCGACCACGCCACCGGCCCGTCATGTGTTAAAGCACCTACTGAAATGAAATATGTAAGTATTTCCAGTAAAGAACTGTTTTTATTTGTTTTTGGCAAAAATAATTCATTTATTATCATTTATTAAAAAAATTGTCTTCTTGACGTAGGATTCCAAGCCCATAATCTAATATATAAAATTCTCGTGTCACAGTTTTCGTTGCCATACTCCTCCGAAACGGCTTGACCGATTCTTATGAAATTTTTTATACATATTCAGTAGGTCTGAGAATCGGCTACTATCTATTTTTCATACCCCTAAGTGATTTTTTTTTTAATAAAAACACGGTACGAAGTTCGCTGGGGCAGCTAGTAATAATATAAAGATTGAAATTATATGTGGGACGCACAAGGAAATGAAAATATTTTGTATGGGGACGTTTCACGTGTTAATGGAGTTTAGGTCTCGTGTCCACATTCTGAACTAGTTCGTTTGCTAACTACGCACAACTAAATCACATTGTGTACTTATATAGCGATGTTCCAAGTTTATGTTAACAAAGTACGAGATATACAATTGTCTTGATGTGATTGCAACATTAAACTGCATTTAAAACGATTTCAGTCGTTTAATACTTAGAAAACGTGCTAATTAAGATGTAATTATAAACAAACATGCTATTAAACTGACTGACTATTAGAAATGCTAAAAGCAACCTGTAATTAGGGATTAACTAGTCGCTAACATTATCTGACAAACGCCAATGATATACTTCTGAATGATAAAATATTATTAGTTAAAACGGTGTACATATCACTTGTAGGAACATTGTATCTCAGTTGCGCCACTTATTGTTGGGAAGTGCGACGCAATAGACAGCGTTAACTAAGTTTACACACGATTCGAGGTAGCTACCGGTACATTAATGTACAAAGTCCGTTAAGAAAATCAGAGTTACTTACAGCGTTAAATTTGTTCTGTGTTAAATTTGTATTTTGATTAAATGTTATTTTTAGATGCGACAGTTTGTTTATTTGAATTTTACTAATTAACATACAATCTTCTTGTAGATCAACATGTATTATTAGTAAGTACGTACGTAGTAGTTTAGTAGGTAAACAAAATAAACCATAGGACCATAAATTGTACCATAATTGTATTTATACGTCACATTACATTACGTAATACGTAACACTAAAACAGACGCTATGTATTAAGATTACGGAAAGAAAATGCGTGCAAGTATTTTTATCTTTAATTTATCGCGTGAAGTAGCGTAGAGAGAGACACGATCACACAATATCGGTTGACCTTGGCATAGTAACAAACAGCTAAATGTAAAGCGTGTTGCGTGTGCCGTGGCGTCTCCATGTCATCGGCAATTTGAACTCGCGCTACGCAAATGCTAACGACACAGTCATCTAATGACACGTATTATTTACAATGCCTTATTACGGCCCTGCGTTGTATCCTGCCTACTGTATCGTTATCAACTGCTACCAAGTAAACAGTAAATTCTTAAGCTCCCACCAGAGATCTACTTAAATAGTAGTTATACTAGGTAGTACAAGAGAAAGGAATACATTATTATTATTTTTTATTCAGGTTAGTTAGGTCACTACCTTAAAATTTTCTAGTGGAAATGCAACCTTCCAACCTAATCGCACTATGTGATATAGGATTCTGATTATTATTTTTAAGCAGAAAATAATCTACTAACATTTAAGTTAAGCATACTTTTTGTTAGTAAACATATGTACAAAACTATCCTTATGATTTTCAGATTTTGCATTTACACCTTTATTCAACAGGAAAAAATCTGTACAAAACAAACATCAAATGTTTCATAATACTTGTTATTCACAAAAACAAGTGTTAAAATCATTCAAATGGGCCTGATTTATGTAAGAAAATATCACCTATAAGAAAATATACCTACCTTATTTCGGGAACCAGATAAGAAATAACTATTCAAGGTAGGCCAACTTATCTTAGTAAGCTGTATATTTACTTATCTATTTGATACCAAGAGTGATGTGTATCTTTAGATATTTTAGACAAGTAATCATGTAAGTTTATACATAAACTCCTTAAAATTATTGTGATATTGTGGATAAGTTTATATTCTAAATTAAAACTAAACATTAGTGATAGCAACCTAGGTAAATACCTATTAGTTAGTCAATCTCTTATAAACTACTAAAAGGAATTTATCAAGTTGAACTAACACTCCTAATACTATTATCATAGTAATACACTCCCATAAGATGCTTTTGGCATTTCAGTCATGTTAATAGTGTATTTATTATTTATGATGAATAATGTTGTTTACTGACTAAGAAAGTGAATGACATCACATTCTCAAGTGCATTAACATGCAACAAACAAAGTGCTGAGCTAAAAATGTCACTAAACATTATATGAAACTGGAGCACTGTGACTGGGTGACACTTAAAATTAGAAATCCTACAGGAAGTGTGAACTGCAATCTAGGTCACCTAAAGGTCTAAACATATTTATAGAACAATGTTCTGGGTGAAAAAATATTCTTAACAATAGCTAATGCTGCCTGTCTGATAGAAGTAACAGTGAAGAAATAAATGACAGTACATGATAATTAACTATGACAAACAATTTTTATAACTTAATTAGTGTACACTGCATTACTCACTGTGAAATGGTGATTTGTTTGGCTGTGGCAACAGCTAAGAGTACATACACAATTGTTATGGTTAAAAACACCTTAGCAACGTAAGCATAGAAAATACTCCTTGGTGCAGCCAGGAGTGTGATGTAACAGCCAGATAACCATGTGTTGTTGTATTCTTTGGCCCAGCAGTTGGCGTCAACAACGTGTTGCTAGGAAACTGCTATCAGGGCAGCGAGGCGACCGCGTGCGCGATTGCGTCGTGCCCGTGCGATCGCTACCGACGTGGAAGCGCCGCGTGCAATCCAATGCACGTGCTGGCACCCACCTCCAAGGGCCATTACATAACTACAAGGGCTGCCACGGACACAACGCATAAGACAATGCGTTGACTTACACCCGTTCCATATTTAGAAGGAGCCCAGTGCGTCCGACGTTATTCAAGCGTCGCGTAACATTTATAGAACCGCATGTAAACGATACTTGTACAAATGATTTTGTTTATTCAACAAGGACGACGCCTAAGCCTGTTATTGCGGTAATATGGGTACAAAATCCTAAATGCGTAATAAAATAAAGCAAAAAAAACAGATGTAATCATAGTACAGAACCTCAAGAGAATGATGTTCTAGGTGGAAAATGGTGTAGATACTTCAAATAAAATATGATATACTCACTTTGGTTTTGTAAGTTGTTAAAACGCACTTAATACAAATTGTTAACAAACAAACAGCATTCCGTGACCTCCGTACTTGTGATCAACACTCATCAAACACCTTCCTCAACAACACCCAATCAACAAAACATAGACTATAGAGCAACCTACATAAATAAACATATGATTTGTCACTGTCTCTGGTATCTGTTCCGTTTCCGCCAACCCACTAGAGTGGAGGAAGGTTAGGTTTAGTCGATTATTCACTGAGTGGTATTCTGAGACTAGTATTATTAAGGATAAATTAAATCATAATATAACTTTGTTGCGCGAAATAATGTTAAATGATAAAAATCATTATACTATCTATTTTTAATCAAACTCAATTTCGCACATAAATGACTGACGTTGGCAGAATTTTCTGGCAACAATGCCATTAACCAAAAAGAAGAAAACACGTTAAACTTGACGTGGACTAAAGTAGCTGGTTCACTGTAGCGAAGTAAAATAAAAAGTATTTAATTATTCCACATTAATATAAGCGTAAAAATTTATGGAACGTTAAAGTAGCTGTTAGTTCTACAAAAGAAAAATGATTATAGCGAATGTAAGTGTATACTTTCTAACAGACGGTCGATTGATGTGACAACCTATTTTCCGCATTCGCTGATGTGTTTTTTGGTTTCTTGATCTAAACTGGTGTTTTATTATATTTTACAGAAAATGTTTGGACTGCTAAGTATAGCGCTAATACCGCTACTTTTAAGTCAGCAGACTGAAGCAGCGGCAGTGATATCAATTGATTTAGGTTCAGAATGGATGAAGATCGGCATAGTGTCACCTGGTATTCCGATGGAGATAGTGTTAAATAAGGAGTCAAAGAGAAAGACACCAGCTGTAGTGGCGTTTAGAGACGGCGTGAGGACGTTTGGTGAAGACGCGGTCACTGTAGGAGTACGGTTCCCGAAGAATTCGTACAAGTACTTACTGGACCTGCTTGGTAAACCGTATGACCACCCGATGGTGCAAGCCTACAGGTCAGTTACACGTGCTAATATCTTAGTCTAGTTATAGATTATAGTTTTAAATGATTTTATAAATTGGTGAATAATGAGGCTACTAATTGCAAGAGAAAGTGAGATGCACTTAAGTGCTTATGCATACAGTAATTTGATTATTTAATGTGTTAAATAATGTCAGTTTGCGATTTAATTTTAGCTTTAATTATTTCAAAAATAAATTTATAAGTTGTTTGTATTTCTGTATTTCCCAGGTAAAATTTTTGATTCACCATCCTTATTTTCAGAACCATTTGTTGGATCTATAAAATTCTCATAAATATATAGATGGTGAAAAGCGAAAACATTATAGTCTACAAATTATGGAATTGCGTTAGAATGAGATTAAAAAAAAAATAAGTTTAATATCCAAAAATCATGAATCTTGAGTTAAGACACGCTAGTCATGTTTTTGGCTCTGATGAACATTTTATTTTTTGTGCATTATTACGTTTTGCTTTCATATGATGCCAAGACTAATGTATAGTATTTGTATCTCTATGAAACTGTTACTTTTTCTGTGTAATATACTTAATGCACCTCTAGGGAATCTATTACCCAGATGAAAAGAAAAATAATGCATTCAGATTTGTGCAGTTTGTTAGCAATACTTCATACTTAGTTCAATGAATACTTATATGATGATGCAATACTGTAAAAAATTGGTATAATAATAATAGTACTAGCCATATTCGGCCTAGACAGGCAATCTAAGCTGATTAGTTAGGTACACAGAAGATATTATAGAGCACAAGTGTGTAAACAGGAGTAAACTCTCTATTCCCTTTACTCTCAGAGCTAGTGAAACAGTATGAGTGAAATAAAGCTACTTTATAATAATACTTTATATCACAGTTTATTTTAGATTTTATATCCAGACGTTTTTAAGTCTTTTCAGACTTAATGGTCATGGATGGACTGAGGTATTCAACATCTCAACTTATTAATCACAATTATTACAGATTATTATTATTGAATTCTAGACACTGTGAGCTCAGTTTGCTTAAATTAGAATGTAACTTAAATAATATAATGTTTGTAGGTAGTCACTAATGATTCTGATTAATAAGTTGAGGCTCAAATACCTCAGGCCATCCTTGTCCATGAGGACTGAAAAGATGAAACTTTGGAATATAAAATCTAAAATAAACTACAGTAAAATCTGTTATAGTTTTATTTCAGATTGAATAACACAACTGTTGAAAGATGAAGTTTATAAAAAATTTGGATATCTTTTAAGTAAGGGTTGAGAGAGTTTGATTTTTTTTTATTTTCAGAGAGCGCTACCCATACTATGACATAGTGCCATCTGACCGAGGCACACCTCTATTTAGACATTATGAGAACACAACATTTACTCCAGAGGAACTTGTAGCACAGTTGCTGGCCAAGGCTAAAGATTTCTCAGAACTAACACACGGTAAGAAGAGAATTTCATTTGTTAAAAATGTTTTTTAACTTCTGTGGAAGACTGGAATTTACATACACATTTAATTTTTTTATGTTAAATGTTTAAACAATTATTATCAAACAAATGCCTAAATCTGATTTAGTATTACAATTTTCTTTCACTCATCGCATGCATTCCTGCTTGAGATAAACAAAATAGTGTTGTGAAAATCATATGCACCTATGTGATACATAAGGTTACCTCTTGATATTAAAATATCAATAGGTTATAAAAAATGAGGCATGTCATAATTTTGACACATGTATCTGTGTACAAGTGTTGTTGCTCCGTAGCAACTAGATGGGTGGACCAATTTTGAGGCAGTATTTTTTTAAAGCTGAAGTGGTAGTGTTTCTGGAGCTGGAGCTCCCACGTTCATATAGCTCTACATTTTTAATAGTGATAAGATGACAATTTTTTAATTTTAATGCCTAGGTCAACCAATCACAGAGTGTGTGATCACAGTCCCTGGTTATTTCAATCAAGCAGAACGTCGCGCGTTCAAAGAGGCAGCGGCACTAGCAGGCCTGAATGTCCTTCAGCTCATCAATGATTATACTGCAATTGCTATTAATTATGGCATATTTAGGAGAAAGGTTTGTGTCTATCTATGTTATAACTTTAACCCTTTTAAGCGCCCCGCTGCAGGCATGGGTTTTCCCTCGACTATCTTACGACAGAGATTTTAGAGTTTAATTGACACGCTGGCAAATGTGAGTTGGTAGATGTCATATGCCCTCAAATGATTAGATCTTAGTCATGCCTATTTCCTCACGATGTTTTCCTTCACCGATTTTGAGCAGCGGCGATGATCCAATTCACATGAAGATGTGTGGATACAACTAGGGATCAAAAGGGTGGTGAAACTCTCATATTTTAAAAATAAAGGCGCGGCCGGTTCTGCTGCCCCAACACTGCTTTAATATATATTTAATAGATTAACAAAATTAACATAAAAGATCTGAATTTATGGTTAATTAACTTAAGATTAAACTATTGGAAGAATAATTTTACATAAGGTAAAAAAGAAAGTTTTTATAATGATTGTAGAGTATAAACTTGATTTCTGTAAATATGTGTGTTTTCTTAATATTAATAATATTAATAACAACCATTTATTTCGGGCTATAAGGCCTATATAAACTATATAACACTATAAACAAATACAATATTAAATTCCATAAATTCTAAATACTATAAATACCATATAAAATATATTATTTTTTCCATACTGCATCGTGAGTGTGTTGCGTGGTGTCATGGTTTCAAATTTTAGAAGTAGTCTGAAGTTAGCAATCGTGCCCGATAAACGGCAATAAGCTTGTACTTTTACGTATGTGACCAGCCAGCCAGAAACATAACCAGCAAAATATGCTTACACTTTTTTAGTGACATAGTGTGAAAAGTTTTGTATATATTAAAACAATTTTTTCAGGAAATCAATGAGACCGCATGGCATGCTCTGTTCTTCGATATGGGCGCGATGTCGACAACCGCGGCGCTGGTTGAGTACAAGACAGTCAAGATAAAGGACAAGGGTTATGTGGAGACTGTTCCACAGCTGCAAGTGTTGGGCGTTGGATTTGATAGGTATGTAGCCATATACTGATGGGTTCATTGATGATTCCATAAACAAACAAGGATGGAAAAAGATAAGGGTAATTAATACCCATATCTTTTCTTGTAAAGATATCGAGCAATCTTTTTTTAATTATAAAGTCCATGGACTTTGATTTGGACTCTCCCAATCAGGATCCTAGGTAGAAGAACACTGCAATACTAATGATACAACTTGACATATTCACAGAACGCTAGGTGGTCATGAAATGACACTACGTCTTCGGGAGCATCTCATCAAGGCGTGGGAAGCTAACGGTGGTGGTGACGTCAGAGAGTCTCCCAGGGCTATGGAGAAGTTGCTGAGAGAAGCTGAACGATTGAAGATTGTGCTGTCGGTCAATACGGAACATAACGCGCAGATTGAGAGCTTGCTTGATGATAAAGACTTTAAGCAACTGGTGAGTTATATTTACTCACTTATTAATAATAAACTGCTGTGGTCAAGGTCATCTACAATAAACTTCCAAATAATATTAGGGAAATTACTATTAACAAATTTAAAATAACTATAAAATCTATGTTATGTAAGAAAGCGTATTATAAAATTTCAGACTATCTAACTGATAAAAACGCTTGGAATTAAGATTGCTCTAATTCAACACAATAAACAAACAAAATGTAATAGATATAAGTATTTCATTTAAAAAAGAAAAAAAGCCTACTGAGTTTTTTGGCAGTGTTTCTCAGTAGTTGCCAGTCATTCACTGCACGGTAGGAAAAGAAATTGGACTATTTTGAAGTAGACTCGCGTCTCAAAAAAAATAAAGCATATTTTCATTTTCATTTTCATCCTTATAGTTTAGAGGACGTAGGCCACACAAGATCTATCAGTTTGGTTGACGGCTGACAACTTAATGTAACACCCTGTATTTTCTAGAATTATAAAGATCATTGCCCATTTGCATCACTGTATCGTCATCTTGTGTGTGATAAGACCTTAAGAAGACCACTTCACTTTGCTACAGATGTGTTTGGCGAGACAAGCTTGATTGATTGGTTTACTATACTTATTTTCTACTCATTGTAGAAAATTGCTAAAAACACATACAATAATAACCTGTGGCGGCTAGTATCAGACAGCTAAATAGGTATGCAGGAGACATAGTGCACAAGTTTGTGCGCCAACACAGACATGCTTCTATTTCCTTCACTCTCCGAGTCCATCCTGGACTGAACAACTAGTGAGAGAATGATTGACCAGACTGACGGCTCCTTTTCTCCGTTTTTGGTCCGGCGTAGTAGTATAGTCGTATCTAGTATACTAGTACCCAATGCTATAGACCTATTCTTCGGTACTTTGCAAAAAAAACTAATTAAATAATAATTGGTTATGCACTTCTACCCATTCCACAACTTTTCACTACTTAAGTTTGGCGGGTAGAAAATTCATATTTGAGTTTAGCGCTTGTGTAAATCTGTTGTTTCCTATTTATAAATTGTCTATGTAAATGTAGCATGTAAAAAAAAAAGTTAATAGTATGTACAGTGATAGTTTTCCTAGTTTTAATCAATCTGTATTTAACTTAACAGGTGACTCGTGCGGAATTCGAAGAGTTATGCGCAGACCTCTGGCCTCGAGTATCCGGTGTTGTTCAACGTTGTATCGCGTCCGCGGGTGGTGCGGGTACTGGGGCTCGACTTATACTGGCTGGTGGTGGGTCTCGAGTACCCGCTGCGTTGAAGGCGCTGACTGATGCTGTTGGGCATGACCCCTCGAGGTCTATAAATGCTGACGAAGCTGCTACTATGGGCGCGGTTTACAGGTACACACTTTACTTACACTTCAACCCTTTTTAGTGTCCCATTACTGGGCACGGGTCTTCACTAAACTATCTTACGAGTTGAGAGAGTTTACGCCTTAATCTAAAGACAATGGCCATGTGCGGTTTAGTGGATGTCATACCCTCGAAATATAAGTTCTTAGACATGAGTTTCCTCACAATGTTTTCCTTTAAGTACTGATATTTTTACAGGTACGTTTTGGTTTCTATATCCTAACTAGCTTCCGCCCGCGGTTTTGCCCGCGTGGTGTGAGGATAAATAGTGGGCTATGCAGTGCATAAGACGTTCATAATACTATTTTATATTATGACGCGGACACGTGCAATGAGTGAAAGGAAATTGTAAGTCAAAACGAGATTTAGGTAATTGACCCATATTAAGATGAATTTTCGCGCTTTATAGGTAGGTAAGTACTTAAAAAAAAGATTGACTGTGAATTTTTATGAAATTCCAGACATTCCACATGTGAATCAATAAGTTACATGCTTATTATAGACAATTTGTCTTCGGTCAATTTGCTGTTAAAAAGTTACAAATATTCACCCATTCATAACACATGCATATTACCTTATTATATAAAATATTCCAAGTAGGCCTAACGATACTATCGATGGACTATGTGATTTATGATGTTTGTGACCTATCGAATGGCATCTCTACTACATAATGCCTAATAACGGAAGTTATTAAAGTTACAATTTGTTACAGGGCGGCATCTCTAGCTACCGGCTACAAAGTGGCCTCGCTGAATGTTCGCGACGCGGTCCTGTTGCCTATACAGGTCACTTTCACTCGCCAAGTTGATGGAAACGACAAGTTGGTAAGTATACAGGCTAAAACTGCCTCTCAAACGTATTTATACTCTATGAAAAACAAAATAATGTTGCAAGATTCAGTTTTGCATACAATATATTTTACCTTAATTTACGACTTAATTATTCAATATTAACTTAATAATGCTTAATTTACAGGAAGAGTTAAGTTACATAAAACAGAATATTTAACACATTAATTATATCATGCGTAGCTTTCTAACAAAATGTTATATAGACTGAAAATTACTACTGTTCCCACTGCTTATGAATTGTTTTATGCACAAAATTTAAGTAAAAAATTAATAATCTTCATTTGATTGGGTTTTTAACACTGATATTTTTGTTACAGATCAGAAGAACCCTATTCGGGCCCATGAACCCCTATCCACAAAAGAAGGTAATTACTTTCAATAAACATACAGATGATTTTGAATTCTACGTTAACTATGCTGAACTAGACCACATACCTTCCAATGAATTGCGATACATAGGCGCTCTTAACTTGAGCCAAGTAGTGCTAAATGGCGTCGGCGCTGCTCTAGCGAAACATACTGGAGAAAATATCGAACACAAGGGCATCAAAGCCCATTTCAATATGGATGATTCTGGTATTCTAAATCTAGTTAATGTAGAATTCGTTGCTGAGAAAACTGTTACTGAAGAAGATGATGACAAAGATAGCACTTTATCTAAGATAGGAAGCACTATTAGCAAACTGTTTAGCTCAGACTCTGAAACTGCAGAAAAGCCTGAAGAGAAAACAGAGGAAAAGCCAGTGGAAGGCGAAGCAAAGAATGATACAAAGGCAGTGAATGAAACAGTAACTGACAAGCAAAATGCTACTGAAGCAGAAAGCAAACCAAAGTCTAAGATTGTAGTACTTAAAGAACCAATCAAAACGGAGGAACAAGTTGTTAACTTGCAGCCTTTGACCCCAGAACAATTCAAAACCTCCAAAACAAAAATTGGTGAACTAAACGCTATTGATAGGAAACGTGTTGAAAGAGAAACTGCGTTAAATAATTTGGAGGCTTTCGTAGTTGACGCTCAAATGAAGATAGATATGGATGAATTTGCAGAATGTGGTACTGCTGAAGAGATTGAGGAAGTTAGAAAATTATGTACCGTGACTTCTGACTGGTTATATGACGATGGTTATGAAGCTGCTACAGAATTGTTTGAAGAGAAACTGGCTTTGCTTAAAGACAAAACCAATTCTATATTCTACAAGCATTGGGAGCACAGAGAGAGACCTGATGCGATAGCAGCTGTTCGGAATATGTTGAACAGCTCAAAAGAATTCCTTAAGATGGCTAAAAACTTTACTAAAGACGCAAACCCTGAAAAAGACGTGTTCACTGATGTCGAAATCAATCTTTTGGAAAAGAAAATAGACGAGACCGAATCGTGGCTCAACAAATCTATCAAAGAGCAAAACGCTTTGAAAAAGAACGAAGATATAAAACTGACTGTTGATAGTATTAGAGAGAAAATGGCCAATTTAGACAGAGAAATGAAATATTTGTTGAATAAGATGAAGATTTGGAGGCCTAAGAAGCCTGTTAAGAAAGAGGCTGAGAATAAAACTGAAGAGGTTGTAATTGAGGAACCAAAAGCAGCTGACGAAGAAAAAATTGAGGATGACGGGAAAGTAGAAGCTCAGGAGGAAACTCCTGAGGTGGGGACTGAGGGTGAACCTGCGAGTCAGGAGCCACCCTTACAGCTCGCCGATGGCCAAGATGAACATTCCGAATTATAATAAGTGTGAGTGGAGTAAATTAATGTATTAGTCTAATTTATTGTTTATTTAGAACAATGTGTGGCTTGCTCATTTTTGTGGACCGTTTTGAAGATGGCGTATTTTTTTTACTTAACTATTAATCCTTCCATTGTTTTCATATGCATTTCCTGTTCATTATCTAACTTTGATTGTTGATCTCATAAAATCAGAACGAATTTAATTCGCCTTACTTTTAAATACCGCTCTCAGAGAAGATCAAGCCATTCAATTAACTTACTGTTAAATCTCAATTCTCAATCATACTAGCCGCCTTTCCTTTTCCACATTTCAAATTTTGAACCTAAATTTATTTATTGTTATAGTTTTGATTGATATTTACTTTTTATAAACAGCGGCTTCTCTCTATTCCGCAGGCCCCAGTAAAGGACGTGAGTGTGTATCGATGTATTTATTGTACCTAATTTATGTATGTGATAAAATAAAGGCTATAAGTTTGTATCAAACTGTTTTCCTACTACAGACATAGCACAAATGTTGGTAATATAATTTGTTGAGTGTTATCCAATTTATGAATAGTTTGCATGGTTGAATGTAGTGCCAATTTGAAAAAATAGCGTCAATTAGGCACCTATAACGATAGTTAATTACAATGTGCGATTGTGTATTATGTGTGTTGTCTAACTATTTTGGTGATGAAACATTACTGTGCATTTGTTAAATGTTATCCAAGTTAGGAATAGTTTCCACGGTGGAGCGTGGTGTCATTTTTAGATACATATAGTAGAGATTGGGTTTTTTTAGTAGGTTTTGGTCTTTAAATATACCGCTAAGTTACTTATATCCTCTAAACTTGCTTTTATCGTTTGTTCACTTTTAAAAGTAGCGTTAAAAGTGAACACTACACAAAGTGGCTATATCGCTAAAACTTGCTTAGGTATTTAGTTAGTTCATTTTTTGCGCATATTTGCACCTTTCGGAGTTAGTGGGGCATTTGGAACAGGCTTTGAATGTATCGCTAAGTAAGTTATACTCCGAATTTGCTTTATTTAATTCCTTCACTTTTAGCGCTTCTTAAACCGCAAAACTACTCTAAAAGTGACTACTTCAAACTTGCTTATAGTTTGTTCACTTTTTATGCTATCCATAACGCTAAAAGTGAGCGCTAAGAAATGAAATTGTGAATATTTATGATGAGCTCCATAAGGTTGTATATACTTTGAAGTTTTGTTTATATTTTGTAGCTATTAGTTGAGTTATTGGTAAGTATATGGAGTTTATACAAATATGTGCAATATTACAAAGCACCAGTGTCTGTAGCAGTGAAACAGTGTGATTAAATTGTATCTGTAACTAAGTGAGATTCGTTCAATAACCAGTCGCAAATGAAAATAAATTATACAATGAATTAAACAGTTGTTTTATTCTTTTTACACTGGTCTCGATAGTTTCTTTTTCTTATTTTTTATGATTTGGTATTTCGGGGATTTGTGTTCAGCAAAAGAGTTAAAAGTTTGGAATTGTATCTAAAGAACGGTAAGACTCGACAGTGGCGTAGAGTGCCTTAGCGGGGCCCAGTATAAAAATTGGATTCACAAAAGAAAAAGACAACGTTTGTACAAAATTAAAACAAACATTTATTCATCATAATTATCGATGTCACTTTTTCCAAATTTTTTACAAACAATTCATATCAACTTATACCTATACTGTCCTTGCCTTTTTCGGCAAACTGATTTATTAAATCGTTTATAGCTAATGATACTTTTTAATTTTGTCATTTCTGAAATAAAATAAATTGGGAAGTTTTTATTAATTTTTAGTTACGCACGTTGGCGGCCCCGTGGCCCGTATAATTGATACGGCAGATACGGGGGTAGCTACGCCCCTAAGGCTCGACCGCTATTTACGGGACCTAAACAGCCTGCGAAATGTAGGTGATACACATCTCGGCCTATACTTTCAGACAATACGCTGTTGCTTATTGCCGACGCCAAATTTCCCTATCATCGACACCACTTATTACGAAGGTGCTTCCGGTGCCGGTAGCACCTTCGTAATAAGTTGCAATTATAATTTTATTTGTATCGAGCCATACAGTCAACCAATCATAAGACTTACATACACTTCTACACCAGCGCCTTAATTGGCCACCCCCACCGTCACACTGCACTACATAATTATTTACGAAGATTAAATCTAACCCCAACTACTTGCAATTTATTCTATTTACTATCAATATTTTTAATTAATTAATTGAAGACTCTAGCTTTTCTTGTGTTCACCGCGAAAGTAAAGTGGCGACCGTGACGGGACTCGAACCTGCAATCTTCGGATAATAATAATAAAAATAATAATGATACTCTTCGTAGTAAACTAAGTACTTAGGTAGGTATATAATTTTACTGTTCATTAACTCCCGTTCCTCTTAAAATAATGCTTTATAAATGTTTAAACAGACTGTGTTTGTTAGGGAACTAGTAGCAACACAATTTCACGGTTTGCGCTTCCATAGAAGGCTTTCCTTACACCTTTGTTTAAAGTAAATATTGGATGCGAAACAGCATGGGAAAACGGTGTTTCAAACGTTCCTTGTTCTTAAAATAAATAGAAATGTTCTATTTTGGTACTATTGAGGAAAACCCATTAGTGTTCCTATTCTTAGCTGGTCTAGATGAGGAGTTTTAACCCCCGACAAAAAAGTTAGGTGCTATAAGTTTGACTGGTATATCCGTGTACAAGTTTGTTGCTGCTACGTAGTGCCTTAACATATAGACTGTTTTGATGCAGTTTTATATTTTATTTAGATGCTGAAGTGCTGGGGACAGCTCTTAGCTAAGTCGGAGGGTTTATTAAATTTTATGACGTTTTTCTACACTGATTTTGAGTACTCTGCGGTGAAACAAAGCGTGTACGATCTAGGGTCACGCACAAGGTAAGTGGGTTTGCTTAGTAACCGCGAGGTCTCCAGTTCGCATTTAGTACCTACGTAGTAGGTACTTACGTAGCCAGACCGAAGTTGGGAAATGTGCTCTAATAAAGTCAGTAGGCTCACTCCCACCACATAGCCGGCGAAATGTAAGTGATGTTGACCTCTGCCTGTAGGCATCATCTGCCTTGGGCTATTAAATGCACTTAGCAAATATCTTAATAGCTAATTGTGCTCGGCAAACGGCAACAGGTTTAATAGGTTCGCTGTTACGTATGTGATCATAGCCCGCGAAATGCGGTTCATATTCGCATTCAACTTCCCTTCAAGTGGCGTGAGCGAGCTCAATGTTATTATATGAAATGCTCAATATAAGTATGTACTTCTAGTTTCACGAAGAGATACACCTTGTAAGCAAGTCGGCAGGTCTAACAATACTAATAGCACACAATACCTTCGCAGGCACCAAAGCCCTATTACCCGAACTTGTTTCAAAAGAGCTTTTGTTTTTTTAAGTCCCGAAGGAAGTCTGCGTCCGCGCAATGCACTGGCGCCTTTCTTTGGACGAAAGAGACCGTAATATGTACTTATGTTAGTGAAAGAGAGACAGCAACAGCATACCGCGTTAACAGACTGGCCGAATGAATCCAATCCAGTCTGCTTGTTATATGCCGGTCGCACGGGTGTGTTGCTGTGTTTTGACAGTGATGTAAACAATAAAAATAATAAAATTTCGGTTTTTTATCTGTGAACAATCTTAATGTAATAAGAATTGTAGTTAACTTACTTGAACAAGAACATGTGTAAAGTTAATTAATGGAAGTGAATTGAGGATTTTCTTAGGAGTTTAGTTGACAAAGGTAAGAATAACTAAGAATGCAGTTGATTCCCTCTCGCGTCCCTCTTGGAGGAATGCACCTCGCTGCGTCGGCGCACCTTGCGAGTTCCAATTCACTGTCCAATCATACATCGAATTATTCGTTCCGGTCTGTAACAGTGTTAGGGAATGCCATGAAATTAAATGAGCTATTGACTTCTCATTGTTTTTGTAAACAACTTGTAGATATTGTGTAGCCATGTGCAGTGTGCACCGGTTTCCGCAATTAGAGGCCAAAGAAAGATATACACTTAGAAATATGGTCAAGTTTATGAGTTTGACTCCATGTTCTATGAATATTACTTACCTAGATATTTTTGTTTCATCGAGTTTAATTCAGTAACTTAGTATGCCTTATGCTGTAGAGTGGCCTTATGGTTCTAAGTATCTTACACAGTATTAGATGGTGAATGGACAAAGGGTTCACGTTAAACTTCACGTAGAAATAAACTTAGCTTTAGGTACTACCTTTTATATTCTGAAATAGGCTTGGCTTGATTAGAACTTGCCTGATGTTAAGCAATAATGTAGTCTACGACGATACTACATATTTCTTCTACCTGTTCTTTCTTCCGTGTTACCTACCTGCCCGTGGGTCGATAAGTTTTACATATTTCAACCGACTTGTAAAAGGACGAGGATATCAATTCGGATTGTTTTGTCGGATGCCTATCTTTATCCGTCAAATTGATGGTATTTTTCAAATTGATGTTTGATATGTAGGTTATTTATTTGGTAATGGTCTTATTGAAATTTTTGAGTCAGTTTTTTTGTTTAAATGTCTATTTTGCATCTATATTTTTCAGCTGAGCAATAAGTAAGTACCTACTTCATAGTAAAGTACTTACTGTAGGATATGATGAATACCTACTCGACTGGGCTCATATTACACCAAGCACTCAAAACTAAACACACAGAACAGTCTTAATACTTGTAACTATGGCAGTTTAATAGTCGTTTCATCAGCTAGGATCTACCCGTTTCGACATTATGATACCATCTGTATAATAACTTGAAAGATGAAACGGAATTAATTAGATAGGGACCTTCGAGTTGACTTTAATAAACATAAACAAATCGTGGAAATGGAGGCCCCTTAGGTTTTGTTTGAAGACTAGAGTCGATTCATACAACATGCAGGGTTAATAATTAGGGCTGCTATGGAAAACTATACATTTTTTGCATAGTAAGTAGGTACTGCCTATTTATAACTACAACCGTAAATAGTCGAAGGAAACAGAGAAAATGAAAGACGGAAAGGCTGCCTGGACGCTACATAGTTAGATGACAATTTCTGTCAATTTTTTCTTCTAGTTGCATCCATTTTTATTCTGCAATAGGCTTGCGCTTGACTACAACTGGCCTGATGTCAAGAAATGATGTAGCTACGATGGTACACGCCCGCTTAATGTGTATTTTCGGTGGGAAGTTGGCATGGGCCTCATTCCACTATATTCCATAAGGTTAGAAAACACGAAGGCAGAAAAATTCTAACTTCTAGAAAACCTTAAAACGTTATAGGTTACCTACTAGTTAACTTAAGTAGGAAGGTTGCGTTTTTTACTGTCTTCTCAATGAATCACATTAATTTTATCACAGACCGGTTGCGCTGTGCGCATAGGAGTTATCTCGGCATCTAAAAACTATTATTTTATTGTTAAAAGACGAAATAGATACTTGCTTAATATATTTAGAAGTTAAGATCCATCTTAAACCAAATTATGAATAAGTGTACACCAATCCATATAATAAAAAAAATCCTCTGTAGGTATAATATGTATTTACATTAAGCTGATCTTAAAAAAATGATGAACGGATTGTTATACTTTTTCACCAGTCAATCGCACCGTTTGCCTTATGACAGTGGAAGGTTTTGATAATCTATGGTTCACCAATGGATTCATGACAAATTTGTGTATTAATTTACCTGTGCTACCTGTGACATTAGTACAATATTTGTATTGTATTGTATCTCGTCTAAGAAAGGCTTAAAGGGTTCAACAATGATCTGAAAGCAATTAGAATGGATTAGTAACTCGTGTGACTACAGCTGATCCTTTGTGATTTCATTTGCTGCCTTTAGGTTCCCTTTACGTGTAGCTATGTAATTTAACTAAAGAAACAATCATATTTTGACGTTATTATAACGAACGAGCTAAAACTAAATTAGGGTATTCCATATTTAGATAAGAGGCTGGTTGATCGAAATAAATACTCCTTCAGGAGTAAGTGGAAGGCAAGCGGGTACGTGGAAGACAACCTACGCGCGACAGACCTTGTTAAAACTGCTACATAAACTATAGTCCAATGTTCCAAAAACGCTAAAGACCTCAACCAATGGAGGCACATTGCAAGGGCTGCATTAGCTAGAGACAACTGTCCATCGACCACTGGCCAGAATGAGTTGCTGAGGAGGAGGACGCTTAATCTAGGATGGCTAAGAGTTTCATGTCAAACAAAATCCACAAAACCAAAACACTTTCTCTTTTGGTTTTGTGCATTAAAATGTGTGCTAAGCACATTGTACTTGAGTAATTTAATGAAAATCGATCATGATTTTCATGAAACCATAATCGATATAATTTCTTCTCTCTCACAGTTGGTTAAAGTCTCTAGTCATAGAGCCAAAGTACACTATACTGAATATACGCGACTAAATTTCCGCTCGATTGCTCTTGCTCTCTGTTTCAATTAGGGACTGGCAAGCAACACAACCCGAAATTATGTCATGTTTTGGCGTACAACTGAAATTCGGTCGGGCGTAATTTAGGCGGCAACGCATTTTATAATTATTAGCAACTAATATGATTAAATAATAATTATGCCAAAAATTTTGTAAGTAGGTAATTCTATGTTTCGCTACCTTGTATATCTAGCTAGACTGTATGTCTTCAATACACTATGCCGAATATGTGCTGAATATACCTACGCAATAGTAGTTCCGCGGCTGATTTTACATGCCGACGACGAGACGTATCAATTAAGGTTGTCACGGAGGCCTTAGCGACCATTTCGTCGTAAACAAACCTCCCTTACAACTTTGCAAGAGTAGTACTGAAACGGAGGCGGAAGCGAAAAGACGATTTCTCGCGGAACTTCCTCAAAAAACGATTTGGTGTATGAACCTATTTAGGAGGACCTACACTAATGCTTTGAATTGGATTTAGGTATCAACTGTATAGAATAATATTTAAACCCTTTTCTTCACTTCAACCTTTTGATAGGCTAATTGTGTGTCATACGCCGAAAATATCTTCACCTAAAATTAGCCGCGGAACTTCCGTTGCCTATATGTATATCATACCTACTTACTTATATAATTATTGATATATCTATTTGTTATTTAATTATTGTTGTAGCTAATTATTATCACTCTATTATCTCAGCATTGGTTTCAAAGACGCGTGGAAGACGCTATGTCTCTCAAATCACGTACGCATCTTGTTATCAACAATGTTCGTCATATTTATCATGCAACATGTAATTATCACATTACCTACTTACCGACATTTTGCAAA
Organism: Meganola albula; assembly: GCA_936450015.1. Classification (NCBI taxonomy): domain Eukaryota; kingdom Metazoa; phylum Arthropoda; class Insecta; order Lepidoptera; family Nolidae; genus Meganola; species Meganola albula. The sequence goes on along the minus strand of OW388156.1, from coordinate 3,896,132 downwards.
CTAACGTCTGCTTGCGACTTGACATGATATACCGTAAACATCCTGTGAGAATAAGTGTAGGTACCAAAGATTAATCCAGGTAATATTGTGCTCATTGCTCAAATTTCATGTAAATTTCTCCCGAACCCGTGAAACCGTTTTGCCGTTAAAAGTCACACTTTACTTGCTTTAGCGTACAAACAAGCACACAGTTAACTCGGAATTGGATTTATAATAAACAAGCTTTCCGACAGCGGCTTCGCCCGCGTGTATGTCGGTTATCGCGCCAAAACATTACCTTCTTTTTGCGCAGTCGGATAAAAACTATCCTATGTCCTTTCTCGGGTCTCAAACTATCTCCATACCCAATTTCATCCAAATCGGTTCAGTAGTTTAAGCGGGAAAGCGTAACAGACACACATAGTTACTTTCGCATTTAGTAAGGATTGCCATTTTTTTTCCTTAGAGCGAAAGCACTCTCCTATTTATTTTTCCTTTTTTCTTTTTGCCTATCGGTAAATGGTTCAGTTACCCAGCACTGGTTCGGTATGATTTTTATGTATGTTCGCCGATTATTGCCTTTCGAAATAAGCTTGTTTTGTTATCTGAGTATTCAGGCTTAATTTTCTAAGTTTGTTAATGATCCCGAACAGTTGCTAAGACGCCAAGGGCATACAGTGACATTTATTAGATAGGTATGTTGATAACGTGAGAGCAGAGCCATTTAACTGAAGAACAAACTAATCAAGATTACGTCATTTACATTTAACTTATCACTAATCATTTAGATCAATGACCCTTTATGTTGAAACAGGCGTTGTTAATATGAATTAATATCCATTAATATTACTTTGTTAATAATGCAATTCTTAGAATTAAATGTCCAAGGTAATAAGTAGTAAATAGGTGACCAAGCTTCCTTCATTGTTTTAGTTGTCATACTAATAATTATACGAAGAGTTTGTTTAATTCTTTCAACGCTCTAATCTCCGGAACTACATGGTCCGATTTGAAAAATTCTTGCACTGTTAGATAACTCATTTATTGAGTAACTTTTTATCCCACTGCTGGGCATGAAATAGAATGTAGGTCACGCCGATAAGCCGCCAGCATAACGCTAGTTACCTAATTATAAATAAGCATAATATTTTTATACCTATACAGTTTCAATATTGTAAAAAAAAAGTTTAAACAAAGAATTCCCCTTTTTTTATGAGACTGATAACGATAGAAACCTTCGTTATTTATTTTTGTACCATCAATAAATATTAGTGAAATCACGACCAACACTCGTTCGACTGCAGGAGTAGCATTACCTAGCATCTTGGTCTTCGATATCATTTACCACTAGGTTCCATTGATGACAAAGCAGATATTTTAAATTTTGGTTGGTAACCTAAATTACTCGCCTTTCATAAGTATCTATTCTAAATTCAGGGAAGGCAGGTATTGTTTTAGGTGGAAGGTCACAACGGATGTTATTTTAAGTTCTCGTAGTGCTGTTTAAATATAGCCTTTAAATACAAACCATGGCTCGTGGATACGATACTGCTAATTTCTATCAAATGGAGACTAGCATTTATCTATTTATCCTTTCGCCATACCTAATTCTGTAGGAACAGCCTCGTTGGCAAAAAGGAAGATGTGTCTGTTTCTTACCGTTACGATTACAGTTAGAAGCGGGCCATTTTCCGCAAGTCGACGTCTCATGTGCGCCTATTTTGCGTGATTGGGCTGGCGTCGCTATTGCCGGCCCAGCTCCAGGAGGAATCCTAATACCCTTCATGTTGCCGACGGCTTTCCGGTGTGACCTCGGCTATCCAAGGTGTTCCGCTCTGTATCTCGCCACCCCTGGACAGCAGGTGACTACGTGGGTGGCTGTTTCTTCCTCCTCCATACATGCCCTGCACAGAGGGCTGTCTGTGACACCTATGGTGAAGAGATGCTTATTTAGTAGATACCTAAAACATGACCGTTTATAATGCCGGTGATTAGGCGTAGCTGTTGCCTTGCGAGCCGTTTGTGCCTACGCGCCAATCCCTCATTAATGCTAGGCAGTAACTATACGTCTTTAGTTTGCTTGAGGCTTAGTTTATCTCATGGAAGAAAAAAGCTACTTGATACGTTTGCCTACATGTGTTAAGTTCTAACCGTTGTGGTCAAAATTTTAAATCCCGAACCAGACCTCAAAGAGTCTCAGAGAGTGTAACTTTCGTAATTTCTCAACTCTAGTCCGTAGTCTGAATGTTGGAGGTGCGACAACCCTGTGCCTTAGGGTGTATCTTAAGCCATGGGTCCTGCGATCTTTCACCGGTCGTAGGCTAATTCACGTAGTTAAATAAGTTCAATTGCAGTGTATTTGCAGTTAAGTTTCGGTCAAAATAGCCCTTTTCGTTATCTCGTAATTTTAACAACCGCTGTCAGATACGTTCGTGTCATAGTCGCGTCACGCGAAGAGCTTTAGATTAGATATGACAGCTAAACAATTATAATACTCATAATACCATTTTGCACTAAGACGTAAACTTAATTGCAACTGCGCCGCAACTTGATCGGCGCGTCAAGAAATTACGTGAACTAGGGCACTGGTCCACCAGTCAGTCCGACCGGGTTCTGAGAGTAAAGGAAATAACCAGTGTAGTGTCCTTTGAAATATAGGGACTGGGGATTCCCAGTCCCCATGTTGAAACAACCACACATCTTTGGGTGGTTGTTTCAACATGGAAAACATTGTGAGGAAACCGGCATGTCTAAGGACTAATCTTTCGAAGAAATGTGACATCTCGCGGACCGTCCCTCGTAAGATTAGAGAATGCCCGTGCCCAGCTGTGGGACACTAACGATGGCTTTCTCATGACCGGTTTCCTCACGATGTTTTTTTTTCACCGATATTGAGCAGCGGCGATAAAACTCATAGATGTGTGGGCAACACCGGGGATCGAATCGGCGACCTTATATTTCTAAGGCGAGGCTCGTACACCGCCACCGTTGCTCAATCTGAGTAGGCTGATAAAACTCAATAGGCTTCTATTTCTTTTAAAATGAAGTTGTATTCTCCATACAATTTCATTAATGACTTTTTGTTTATTTGAGTTATTAGACAGCTATTAATCGTATCAAGACAGCTAATTAACTAAGATCAGTAGCAGTTGTCCATTGAAACGGGCTTTGACCTACATTTTGAAATATCCGCTCATTCAATCTCTAGCCGGAACTTTTCCACGTATTTTCTTTTGAAATAAGTGTTTGTGAGTTTATTTTCAAGTAGGTGATGAAAGGAAAATGTTTTAAACATAGTTTTAGATGATTTAACACGGTTTCAATAACCATATTATGGTTCAATAACCATATTGCATCAGACCACACCTGTATTACCTGAAACTGTAGGCAGAGGTGAAAATCATCCACTTTTCGACGGCGGTTTAGGTTCCATACGTACAAAAGGTATATGTACATATACCTTTTGTCATTCATCGGACACAACTCCACACATCGAGTTGCAGATAAAATTCTCTAAGTATTTAAGAAGTCTTTTTTGCTCGACCTGGGAATCGAAACAGGGACCTCGCGGTTATTAGTATAACCTACACAATTTTTTCTAGGTAACTAAGTAAGTAACCACCCTAATGTCCCACCGCTGAGCACGGGTCTTCTCTCAATTATCTTGAGTTAAGAGAGTTTAAGCTTTAATCCATACGCGCTGGCAAAGGTCATTCTTTTACTAAGAACTAAGAACTATGTGACGAAAGCATCTTTTTTAAATTACAATAGTTTAAGTATCTAATACCTTTAAACGAGCAATTCTTGTATATATGTAATTGGAATCTCGGAATCGGTTCCAACGATTTTCATAAAATTTAGTATATATGGGGTTTCGGGGGCGATAAATCGATCTAGCTAGGAATCATTTTTAGAAAATGTCATATAAAAAAAAATACCGTGCAAAGCTCGGTCATTCAGAGAATTCTAAATATGAATGTGAAAGTTTAATTTTTACAGAAAATTTCAGATTAGTTTTGTATGAAATTGAGCACGTATTTAGTATATGTAATGTATCACCTGGATTTTTATTCCTGTAAATGTTCGCCCGGTGATGTTTTAAAAAGAAATAAAAGACAGGACTAAAAGTTAGTCCTCAGTAATAATTATGTAAGATCGCAAAGTACCTAAGCGACGTTTTTTAGTTTTTGCACTAGTATAATGTTATATTATCTGTGGATTTTGGTTACTTTTTGTTCAAACCTTAGTGTATTCTATGTTGGTTTATGTGATTAAAATGCTACTAGGTAACATAATCTACATAATTACATTGCGAACATCCAGTTTATCAAGTTCGTTACATTTTGGATGAGTAACGATCGATGTTAATATTTTGTTTACATTAGTTATCTGAATATTAACAGTTTAACACAGATAATTATTCATAATTAGCCACCCGTGAGATTTGGAATTTTGAGAGCATGTTTGTTGAGTAATGTCGCTCTGAAACTTGCTACTTATTTGGATAAGTTTGATAAGATACTCAATTATAAATAATATAACTACATACCTAATTTTCAATTATTGAACTTCTCAGTGCTTAAGAAAATTACACGAACTGAGAAACCTCGATTGGAAAGGGCTGAGGTTGTAGGGCATATCGTGGCGGTGTAGATACCTACCGCGCCAGCGTGTGCCCGCAGGATTACAGATATCTTGGGTAGACTCCTGTCATCTTTGATTTGTGATCTCGGTAGTATGGTATAACTTTGTAAAGAAAATGCAGTAATCAAAAGGGATGTCATGATGGGATAAGCCTAAAATAGGCAACAGTGCGATGGCGATTCTGGATTTAGATCAAAGCGTTCCCAGGGCCGACATCCAAATTACTGAGGTAGGCTTTATAGGATTTATAGTGCGTAACCCTAGATTCAAGATTTTTCATTGGTATGGCATATTCCCATATACCCTGCTGCCTCTCCAATATCGAGGACCCGGAAAGGGTTTCCACCACACCTAATGTTAAGGATGGTCAACTTGATTTTGGTTAAACTCAAGATCTACTCTTTTCCACTGTCGCAACTCGGTGCAAATTGAACAATGAAACCCGTATGTATTTTGCCTGGCTTCGTACAATGGGCTGGCATATCTGTTGCATTCTTTGTCTCTACTTATTTATCCTCTGTGACCTTCGTTTAAGGCTCCGTATGGCATCAAATATAAAAGAACACATTTTTTGAAGTTATGAATTTTAATGTTAATTAATAGACTTTATTGATAAATATTTTTGGTATAAAATTCCACAAAAAGTACTTAACGCGGTTCCTACATCACACGTGTTAGCTTTAGACACGTGCTTTGTTAGTTAAAACAATAGACTATGTAAAAAGATCAATATCTGAGCACTGTTCAAGTAGTTCCTATTTCACGGTGGTCTTGAGAGTGGGTGTTCCACCTCTCGACGGCTGGTATTATTAGACTGTGCATTTTTTGCATACAGTTATTGATTGCCTATTTATTACTTAAATGTGTATTTACATATTATTATCTAGATACTTATAAATATATATTACGTAAGTACTTGGTTATGTACGACATTTAATTATGTAGGTGCGATCAGACTCGTCAATTGTCAAGATACTCAATTTACTATCATTTTTGGTAGGGATATGCGTTTTCGCGCAGTATCGAGTGTTAAATTATACAGGCTCATATTAACCTCACCGATATGATAGTCAAATGAGTACCTATCACAGCATATTTACTAGCAAAAATATTCGAGTTTACTTTAGCTAGATAACCGTTTCGTGAGGTCTTCTTATTCACTACAAACCTAGCATGCGAAACATATATTGCCCACATAATGTTTTCATTATCATTTGTTAAAAGAACCGCATTTAAACTTGGCTTTAGATTAGACTACTTAAAGCAACACCATATTCAAAAACATTATCTCGCTTCAATAGCAATTTGCGGATCTGTGAATTCAAGTATACAAGAAAATTTTCAAAACACATTTAAATACTTGCGTAGTACTAGAGATTCATATAACTGAAGTTAATATTACTCAATTACAACCTGAATGCGATCTCTCGAGCCTGGGGCAGGCAATATTATCATTGGAATGTTTTATAACCACTCCGGACCATAATGAAGCATTGAAACAAAGATGCATTCATAGGAGAGGTTAGCATCCTGGCAAAAGGAAAGAGGTTTTATTATGAAGATTAGTATTTATGGTCTAACTAAATTATTAGATACTAGCATTAGCAACTGATTGCCTTTAAATAGTGACTTTTTTACTAAATATGGGCCTGGAAAAAATACAATAGAAAAGAGCGGAGTGAATTTTAGGTTATGTGGGTATTAAAAACAAACTTATCTAATTATGTGTCGGGAAGATTGAGACATTTAATATGTTGTAAATTTTGTAATAGTTATCAGTCCCCAAAAAGTAGATACATATCTACAAAACCTGTAAATTCTTGACCTAAGGGGAAATTTAGCAGGTAGCTTTATTACGAGTAGGAGGGGTGAAGTAATTTAACGATATTCCGCGATAAAGGGCTAATGGAAGAATGATCTAAAATTGTGTATCTCACGCAAGTAAAGCCATACCTAACCGTTATGTTAGCCCATCATAAAAGCTTTTTTTTTGGGGGCTGAGTCTGCTTCGTCCGTGGGTAAACACCTTTAATTGAATCCCCACACGTGGTCTCCGGGTGGTGCAAATCAGGTTACAATCAACTGGTGGTAGGCTTCGGCCGCGGTTAGTGACCACCCACCAGACAAAACCACACCGCCAAGCGTTCTTGCCGTGTTCCGGTGCGATGTCTGGTGACACGATGCAGAGAGGGTGGGTCGGAATTGTTTCTCCTTTAAGGTTTCTAACCATATAGAGGCTCATTCCACTGCCACCTTCTCATCGATAATCATTCGTAATCACGAGTGAATCGGTATACTGGGCTGGCGCGTTCCATCGTAGACTACATCATTGTTTAACATCAGACAATTTGTAGTCAAGCGCCAGCCTATCAAAGATTAAAAAAAAACTTGCATTAAAACATTATTAGAATTAGAGCCAGTAGTTCATATCAAAGATAAAGTAGCAGTTTTGCTAGTTTTAAGACTACTTGTTAAGACAATTGTGTCAGCAGTGAAAGGTAAGGCGGAGCCGACTTTCTGCCCATTACTAGCACGATTTTTATCTTAAATCAAAGTCTCAAGCCCTTTGCAATAAGTAAAGAAACAGGACACATACTTCAGGGTGTTAAATCTGCTATGGAAATAGAAATTAAATCAAAGTAATACCATTATGATCTAACTCTGGCGTTTGTTAGCATTATTGACAGTTAAACAATGTTGATGACACAGATATCAGTGTCAAATCATCGGAAAAACATTTTACTACGAATCTACACAATTGCAAACTCATAAACATGTGCTTTACGGATTTCGCCTTAGAAGTATAACGTCACGAGTTCGATTCTTGGTCGTGCCCACATATCTGTGTGTGAATTGTTTCATCGCCGCTGCTCAACATTGGTGAAGGAAAACATCGTGAGGATTTCTAAGAACTAATCATTCGTAGACATGTAACATCAAAAACCCGCAGCCAGCGTGTGTGGATTAAGGCCTAAACTCTCTCAACTAGTAGTAGATAGTTGAGAGAGTTTAGGCCGTACTCAGCAGTGGGATACTAAAAAGGGTTGAAGTGTAACTTCGTGTGTGTGCTTCGTTGATAATGAAAATGTCCTTTTATTTTCTATTTTAAACATTTCAGGTAGACAGGTTAGTAGGTATCTATAATTTATCGTAATGATAAATGCTGAAAGACGTTCGTAGGTGTTGAAATAATTTGTAAGATTCACCATGATAACTAAGTAAACATATTTGTATATATTTTAGATGAAACTCTACAAGTCAACCTTTAAGAAGTGTACCACCTACCAAGACTAGATGTATAATTGGGTTTTTAAAATACATAACATTTGTCTCATACTTCCGACTGATAAAAAGTGAAACTGCAACGGACCATGAAACATCAAACGGAGATAAAAAATTCTAGCTAATTGGCAATTTGCCTGCACACATTCTTTGATCAGCTATGATGATAAGAATAGGAAGTTTAGCTATTAAGCAGTGGGCTACAAATGTTTTAAAATGGTTATTAGTAACTGAGTTTTGTTGAGTCACTAGTGGCCTTCCAATTTTAGTAGGGTAATACGTTATAACACAGATGCTCCTTTTCAGTTCAAGCAATCCTTAAACCTACTATTGATAAGTCAATGAGTAACTCAACCATCAACTTTGCGGTATCTATAAGAACAAATTGAGAGGATATACTGCCCTCACAAAACCGCATTAGGCTAATGAGTGATATTGAGGCATCGAGGCGTTGTGTCGCGGCGAGAGCTTTATTTTATAAAAGATGTTTTCTCTTAACTCTTAAGATTGCTATGAGAATACGTGTCCTAAGATGTAAGCTATAAGCCTAGCCTAGCCTAAGTTTATTCGCTAGAAGACTGCATACCCTTAAGAAGTTTTATCTACGAAAATCAGTAAAAGTAAGTTTATTATTATGATTGAGATTAGGATCAATAGTTCCGTGAGTTTTATGCCAATTACTTGTTCGAAAGGCAGTAATAAGTTGTTAGTTAGTTCGACAATCTTGTTAACTCAATTATTTGAAATGTGGTCACGTGTAACAATGAAGTTTAGAAGTTTTATAAATATTAGTTAAGTTAGTTGCATTGGTTACGTCTAAGAAATGTTTTATTTCATCATTAGCTTATTTAAGGCTAGGTACTGCTCGGCGTATAACTCTAAAAAAGCATGGTACTGATCAATGTCCGCAGTCATTGTCATCCAGTTCTTGCCAGCCACCCTGCTGAGATCGTCACTCCAACTATTTTGAGAGCGTCTTAACCCAGGTTTGTCAATCCGTGAACTCTTTTCATCATCGGTTGTTGGCTATGGTCTGCAAATTGCAGCAGAACTGATTCCAAATATGTTCGTAGCGATGTGAACCTTAAAGCTATCATGCTCGTTTTACGTTGAATGAAATAGAAAATAGAGAACACAATAATACTAGCTCAAATCTAAAATGCTTTTCATATAAATTGCCATTTAAACTAGTCTTGCAATCAATAAGTAACCAACATGTTTGTTTTGAAATTGGATCGACGAGCCATCGATTTCCGCGCCCCCTCAGGACCACCGGCACAGTTCCGGGTACTTGGGTCATATTACCTCGATAGTCAGATCTTAGGGCGCTTTCATTCCATACGTACTAAAGGAAAGTGGTGCGTTTTTTGTTCTGCGCACAGGAGTTAGGTTTTATCCATCCAAAAGCGCGTGGCGCGTGTTTCCGAGAAATAAAGTACCTAAACGGGAACTACATCAATTAGTATAGTGTTATGTTTTCCGTTGCATGCAGAACGCCTAAATTGTAAGAGCCCTTAAGGAGTAACCGTTATAAGGTTTGACGATATAGGTCTTGTCAAAATTGATGGAGGTTCAAAACAGGCTGTTTGAACACTTGAAGAGGTAAAGTTTAGATTCGATGCAGAAACTCTTTGAGGTAGTATTAACTCGTTGCGTTGCCTGAAATACACAATAAGAACATTTTGTAAGTAAATCTCATTGCAGATGTACCTAAGTTTAGCCGTGATAAATGCTGCACGTGAAAGTTTAAAAGTAATTTTCGCGATTTTTTTGTCTCACAATAAGGCAGCGTCAGGTTTTAATTCTAGATCATGGTAATGTCAGATTCTAATCGAAAATAATCGAGTATGTATACTGTCGGTATCGTTGTCACTTCCCATAAAAATTTGAATTTCTTGAATTTAGAACTAAAAGCTCTTACAAACCTTACATTTCACCGCACACTGACGTTGCAATAGTAGTTCAATGGACGACGTAAAATGTACGCTAGTGTTGAAATACTAGTAAGTAGGTAACTACTGGGAAAAGCGCTTGATAAACCAGCAGGTGAAACAAATGATTTATGTTTTCCGTACATGTGAGTACATATTTTGTTACAAGGTGTTTTAGGTTGTGTTAAATCACTGCCGAGAGGTCTATGATTTATAATCTACCTCTTCTTACTTAATTTATCATCTCATGTTTCGTTTTAATAAGATCGCTAGACAAAGGATTTGCTTATGGTAAAATTTTGTATGTTACTCATTTGTAAGATACATATTTTTGCTTTAGGCGAACCCTTTGTCTTAGGCAGTGTTGTTATTTATATAAAAATAGCGTGTTACCTTGTTCTGAAGACTAATGAGAAGACATAAGCCAGTTAGAAAGCTGAAGTACAAAATATACTAGTCTTATTTGCCGCAGGATGACAATCGTTTCATTTTGCATTTCGCAAAATGGAAACAGGGACTTTTCCATTTTAGGCATTTTGTAAATACCTAATTCGAACACCAGCTCCTCACATATCTAAAACCATAGTTATTTTTATTAAACTATGTAAATTAACTACTTATGAGGAGAAATAAAACATATTATTATTATATTAATAGATGTAAAAAAACTGAAAAGTAGCTAGCAAGAACAGGATAATGGTAACCGCAGATCGTGCCCAGTGGCATGTTTTAGAAGAAGCGCGAAGCCTGAAACAGTTCGATAACGATATCAACCAACCTATCATAGGTGTGATTAATGTCGTTAAAAATGACATGCATTTTTTGGCTACTATTTACTTCTGCTTACACCGTCGAGTTTATTCAGGTCAGGGGTATGCTATTTACCTATGTAGTGTTACATTTAGGTAATAGCGGCGCCCGTAAAACCTAGTTGCACAATAAAGAGAAAGATATGACCGACCCAACTAAACTTTAGGCAAGTTGTGCAATATTTCGCCTTAGTGTAATGTGCCAGTTAAAAACTACTGCCATATCTAACAAAATTACTATGAGCCTCAGAGCTAGAGGTGAGTTACAACGTCTAATATCAAGGTATTATAGGTATGGGGGAGCACCACCACCATGACATTAAGGTAAATAATACCACCACACTAGTTTATACACTGTATATTAACTGTGTGAGTACATCAAACTATACACAACACAAGAGTAAGATAACTCATACAGGTAACTTAGTTACCAGGGATGAGAGATGAGCTCACGTAGAGTTTCTTACAAACAACTTGTTACACAAGGTGAGGTCCACCTAAGTGGAGACGCGAGAGCGAGAGAAAAGAACAGAGGCCCGGTCAAAACCCGCGACTGTTAATTTTCACTATTGATCTAACAACACTATTAGTGTTGTTACCACCGACTAAATACATATTAGACATCATTTTATTATATTAGCTTTCCGACCGCGGCTCCACCAGCGTAACCATGACCCTCTTTTTCGCAGGCGCATAAAAACTACCCTATATCCTTTCCCCGGTCTCAAACTATCTCCATATTACATTTCATTCGAATTGATTCAGTAGTTATGGCGTGAAAGCGCGACAGACAGACAGAGTTACTTTCGCATTTATAATATTAGTAGGATAGCAAGGAAGTACTATGCTTTTCTAATAAGAATAGGACTGGACTCGCGGCTAACTTCATACCAGAAACCATGCAAAAGTAGCGTCAGCACAAAATATCAAACCACAGATAATAACATTATTTTAAAATGTATGGAAATGCGATATAAATAGAAAACTTTACTGAGTCATGCATTTATACTCAGATAAGTATAAATACATATACACAGATATAAAAACACGTTTTAACTTATAACACCGCTTTTTTCGTTGTAATGAAATAAAAATGTTTGTACCTAAATATTCGACTACATATGACCAATCTTACTCGAATGGCAATAAAATGTATGCATTTTTATTAATTTTTCATCTATATCTTTACATATCTTTTTTGATTATTATATCAAACAAACATTTTTGGTCACCGTACTAAAAAACGTGAAGATGTTGCCCATTCCGGTCCAAGATGGCGGATTTACAGACCTATACTTATTTGAAACGCATGAACGATTGTATGAAATTGTAAGGAACCATCAAATATTTACGGGGTATCGGGGAAGATACTCGTCCATAATTTTGATTGGTTGGTTCAAGTTTTTGTCTTTGGTCGTACCGATCAAAATTACTATTAGTTCGACCTCTACTTATTACTAATAAGTAGAGGTCGAACTAATATTAAGTTAATTTAAAATACATAATATTTTTTTTTCCAATTGCAAAATTAGTAGGATAACACCCACCAATTCTACACTTAGTAATGTAGGGGTGAGAGTACTTAAATAGACTTGTATTATAAAAATTCGAGTCATAAAAAAGTTTTATACAACAACAAATGAAAGCTTGCAGCAGTGCGATGCGACCTACCGTGTGGTATGCGGGCACATTCATTTGTTTTACGAGCCATTTATTGAAAAATTTGTTCCTTTTGAAATCCTTTAACACTTGTGGTTCTGGGAGAGAGGAAAAAGGGTTTCGTTTGTTAACGAGTTAGGTTAAGGTTGCTGTCAACTACACCGTAACAGAGCTGCAGGCGTTCCAGTTATGCGATGTGAAATTGGTAAAATATATTGCATAAATTACTTAATACAGGATTTCTTTAAGTATTATAATCATCGAAAGTGTATTCAGAGAGGTGCGGTGTAATACAACTCATGTTTTGTACTATGTTTGCTCTTTCGTGAAAATGTTCAAGTAACACCTGAGTAATTTCATATTATCGTTTTAAACACACGGTTTTAGAATATTTGATTCCTCACCGCAGCAGTGCCCGCGCGCATTTTGACTGTCACACAAGCAGATGTATGATAACTAAAGTTTAAAGGTGTCAAACTATTTACGTGTAACCTCTACGGATAGGCAGAAAGAGTTACTTTTACATTTATAATAAATACATCGTCAGTCCAGTGATAAGCCAGTTTTCTTATTAATTTCCGGGAAATCCCTAGGAAAAAGACTTTTTTTGGCTTAGAAAATACTAAGCAGCCAGATTAAAGTTATGAATTGTGGCCTTCCCTTCTCCTAATTTCCTTGTACGTATGTAACCTAAAAACAGCCTACACCTTTGAGAAATACAGGAGCGAGCGCTTTGTTACTTGGAACAATCATTTTGATGGTGTTTTGTTACAGTGTATTGCACACTCACCCTTGTTGCACATATCGTATTCTGTACATTCGTTCTAGAGCCAGTTTACAGGCATGTGCAGCGCCTTTGATTACCGCAATAAACAATTATTGCATCCATTAAGTATGTCCATGATTAAAGTGAGACTCAAAGTTTCATTGCTCTAATAAAAAATGTTCGTTGTCTGGAACATTTTTATGATAGTTATTCGTTGGATTCGGGGTTAAAAGCGGTTTTAATCAAAAGGAACTAAAAGGAAATATTCTTTTTTAAATTTATTTTGGGATATAAAAGCATCTTGCTTAATAAGAGATACAGATAGCGAAGGCCTATCTTGATTGATTCGGATAAAATAGTCCCAGTCTGATTTATGCGTGGTGGAAAACCTGCCTTATAATTTAAGAATGTTTATTATGATTTAAGGTTACAAAGCTAAGACTGCACAATGCTTGCTGCACAAATTTTAGGCACATACAGAATAGAAAAGACAGGGGAAAAGTAAAAGAGAGGAAAATACAATATCCACACTTTCACTTTACAAGGCCCCGTAAAATAACTTTATTTCATAAATTACAACTTTTGGGAATTTGTCAACATTGAGCTAAAAAGCTCTCTCGAAGCTTAGGCTTTAAAATCCAAAGCTACTTAAAAGGTGCTAAAATTGTGTTCCAAAACAATTCGGTAAGGGAACATAGCCAGCTGACGATTCCGGACGTTGCTCCCAAATCCTTGATGAACTCCAGAGCAATATTTTATCATGAAAGTAATTTTGTCTGTCTGTTAATTTTTCACGGCTTACACCTTACCGAATCCATGCAGTGGCATAAATTTCGGTTGTGTTCCTGGGTAGTAGCAACCCGTGAGTGATGCATGTAGTATCCAAGCGGCCGAAGGCTATGGTGACTTTTAACCGTCAGGTGGGTATGCATAGTTGCCGAAAAGAAAACGTTCGCTTCAACCCTTTTTAGTGTCCTATAACTGGGCGCGGTTCTATTCTCAACTATCTTACGAGTTGAGAGAATTTTTGCCTAAGTGCAAGCAGCGTGGGTTGGTGGATGTCACATGTCTTCCAATGATTAGTTCTTAGATGCTGGTTTACTGACTATGTTCATCTTCACCGATATTGAGCAGTGGCTGTGAATCAATTCACACCATGACGTGTGGGCACGATCGGGGATCGAACTCGCGACCTTATATTTTATAGGCGAGGCCGACACCCCCGCCGCCATCACTTTTCAAAAAAGAAACTATAAACAGTTTCTGGTGATATTTTATATTATGATAGTTTGCACACAGATGATTGATAGACAGATTCTTTACAGAATTATATTGATATCGATGTGCGGATGGAGTTGTCGGCGAAGAACTAGTGAAGATTACAAAGTTTAATAAACCATTTCAAAAGTTAAGGTGCTTGAAAGGAAAGTTATTTAGACAAGATGCTGAAGATAATTTCGAATCTAGGTCGACTTTCCAGGTGGGTCTGCTCCATGAAATGAAATGCCTATTAATTTATTTCAAGTATGTATCCAGCATTGGAACTAGGCAATTTTCCTGCTTTTCCGCTGTGCAAATAAACGCTGAAGGTTTTATTTATCAGGTCTCTAAGCGGATAGTATAAATTGTCGTTGGCGGAAATCATTAGAGCAAGCAAGTCGTTCTATTCTATCTACACGATGTTTTTGAACTTCATCATCGTTAGGGTATACTAGACTACGAAATAAGTAAAAATCTCTGTGGTGTATCTCTATTTTGTCTGGGCTGTCTTCTTTTAACAACCTTCAGTTAATACAATAGATTGCTGCTTTATTTGAACTAAACTGAATTATATGTGCACAAGCTTTTTGTGAGTACCTTGTATGAGATATGACACAGTTATACCTACTGTTGCCATACTTATGTAGATTATTAAATTGACTGTAATCTATTGTCTTAAAACATTCAACTTGTTATTACATCATTGGATCCTCGTGCCAGACAAATAACTGTCAATTAGAGACACATAAATCCGCAATTTCAATGACACGACGGCGTCGAGGAAGTACTAAACCATGTCCAAAATAATTTGAATTAGCGAGGGAATAGACACGTGTCTGACAGACAAGTAACTACAACTATAATTATGAATACGAAGCGTGTTGCACTGAGCGCTTGGACTTGCGGTTTTGAACTATCCTTAACAGTTTATAACAATGGCTACTGCAAAATTAACTACAGAATAAGAGTAAATTTACCTACGAGGGGAAATTGAAATTTCTATTTTAAAAATTGTTTATAATAAATGCAACCTCACCAAAATTCCAAGTTTTAAGGAGTCTGCTCACTATAACGTATCACGGTGGTGACCATGATAGGAAGAATACAATCGCCCACGGAGCAACGCTGTTGCGTACCATTGACGGATTGTCAATTATTTCCATTTTGTCAATGGTAAATAGAATTCGAAATTTGATTTAATGTTCTTGGATATTCGAAATTAAAACTTACCTTAAACCACTATCATAGTTTAGTGAGCATAAATGGTTCAAGGTTCTGGTTGCCTTTTCACCAAAGACGTGATGCAGCTATGTTGAGAGGTTGTGAAAACAAACCTAACACTTTGTGACTGTTTCCACTGATGCTAAAGTATAGGTGTGTAGCTGTGCAAGAAACACACGTAGCTCACCCTAAGCTATAGATCGATAATGGGGAAGTCCATAGCAAGCATCCATAGCACACATCTTCCCATAAAAAAACAACAGTTTTCATCAATACTATGTCATCTGGACGAATAAAGTTGAAAGTTTGTAGCTGACTGCAGACAGCAGCAGAAGAAGACGTGTCGCTGCGACTTACTGGTTCATTGAATCATCCATTATGAATGAATAATAATTGTAATATACCGCGAAGGGTTTTCATATAAATATGTAGATAAAAACCGCAACGATACTTCATCTGCTGCTGTCTGTAGTCGGCTACGAACTTGCACTTTAAATACAATTTAAGGATATTCAATGCGTCCATAGCAGTCTCGGTGGAAAAGCACCCTTAACCAGGCTAGCAACCAATGTCTTAGGTGTAGTTGCAATGTCAATGTTATTAATGTCTAAATTGCCTATATCTTCGCTGAATGATTTCTAGATTCAGGTTACTGTTTATAAAGATATTCGGTTAAATCTTAGCCTTATTTACGGATGTTTATTATAATTTGACTGTAGTTACTTACAAGAGTACAGTGGTACTTTGGCTTGCGTAGACTCTGTCCTCGGGTAGGACACTCTTTGAATATCAATTTCATTCCGAGTACTTAGTCGTAACTCTAATAGTAATCATTATGTTAAGTCGTTGACTATTATGTCACACTGTATCCTTTGTTTTGATTAAAAATATCTGTAATTAATTATATCTAGTTTATTTCATTATGTCGTTTATCGTGCAAAATATATGCCCAATTTTGGGTAGGTAATCGATTTAAAAGTGACCTATGTCTGTCCCAGAATTCAATTTATTTCTGTATGAATTACTACGTGTTTGTAGCATATTCAGCACCTTTATAATGTTAAGGTCATTAAGTATTACTTTCCATTAAAAAAACGAATTAGCTTCCTCAAACAAAATCAAAATAAGGTTACAAAAGGGTCCGAGTACCTTTAATTTTCAGTTGATACTTTCTAAACTTTACATATTAGGCGTCCCTAAGTCCAAAAAGGGCTCATAATGAGTACGGTCTATTTAAAAGGCATTAATAAGTGCTTACCTTCATTAGATATTTCGTATTTTTAACCCTCGAAGAAGAAAATAAGTCTTACGTGAAGGTTTTAAATTTGATGTATGGATCTGTATACCTGTGTATCTGTATCACATTCCATATTTGATCTTTATGTCTATATATTTAAAAGTTGAATTGATCCAGATGGTTCCTAGCAAAGTAGATAATAGGTATGTTTAAAGTACTAGTTCATCCAGTAAAAGATTCAGGTACGTTTTTATTGTTTTTAAACCATCCTTGAATAGAGACAAACCGGAAAATCATCGAGTTTTAGAAACAAACGAGCTATACATTTTTATATGCAGTCTTTAGAAATCAAATTTACTTTATTTTGCAGCAGTAGTCTAAAAAGTACTAATTATATTTTGAATGTAAACCTACCCAGATTAGACAGTTTTGATATATAAAAATATATCATCGCAACTGCCAAGCAATTTAGGCAAGTAAAACAAACTTATGTGACATGTTAAGTGTCAAGGTAAGCTTAGATGTGAAGTGTAGCCTATGACCGTGACTCGCAACTCATGTAATATGTGACCATTGTAGATAGAGACACGATTTGTTTACACTTTTCATTTCATCATCACTTGTCGCACGAAACTTAACCCTTTCAACACTAGACATACCTACTTAAAATTTAATTTAAAAAAAATTTGTAATCCCCGATTAAATAGCTGATAAATCCAACCTTTTTAAAGAAATAACAAAGGAAAAAATGCATAAGTTTGACTCCAAAACTAGCCTTCGGCGGCGTCTCGGACACGGAGACAGAATTACACATATAGTTGTCCTTGGTTCAAAAGGTTAGCATTAATCCCTTCCTAGTTGAATTTCGGCTACGGCAGCCAGTCTAGGTTTACTAGCCAGATATGAAGGAGATAAGTTTACAAGAGGAATGTGTGTCTGCAAACACACTGTGCACTCTGTAGTCTCTTCACCATAGTCCGGTGGGTATTGATGCGACCGGCAAGAGTTCAGACAAAAGACCGATGGAAATTAAATAGCGTGACCACAGAATTGAATAAAATTGAAGATGGGTTACATTCACCTTCATTAAGCCAGTGTGTGGATAAAGGACTATGAACGCTAAGGATAAGTGAGGCGATGCCTTAACCTATGCCAAAGTAAAACATTAAATGATCATAACATTACAATATCACAAAGAACTTCTGCAAAGTTCAATATTTGAAAAACATTAATCAAATTTCACACCTTAATATTGGGATATGTTGAAACTTCGCGAAGCGCATCCGGGTTACGTTGTAAATGAAAACAAAATACCTAGTTATAGCTAGCTATTTAAAGTACATATCTTTATTGTGATACGTAATATGATGCAACTCATTGAACAAGATACTTTTTGACGAAAAGGCAGCTTCATTCATTGGGACCATTTTGAAATGAACCTCTAACAAATGAAGAAAGAATTTTGCTAATCCGTCTTTACTTTACCAATCTATCTCTGGAATTATACCCAAGCAAACGTTACACATATGCATGGATAACCTCCTTGAAGATATGACAATATGACATCTTTGCCCTAATTGTATACAGTACAGTAAAAAATCAGTTGTGGTAGAGTTATATTTCAAATTCGCCATTGCCTCTGAATGAAAGTATAAATAAATATCTTTAAATTTCATTCCTGTTCTTAATACATGTTCTGAACTGCATTTATGGTTTTAATGATGTTCCTTTTCTTACAAAAACTTGCAAAACTAGTTAAAGAATCGCGAAACAACTCGTTAAACACCAAGTTACGACAAAATAAACAGCTTGTGTAAAAAATTGTAAAGCTGTTAAACCCATTCCATGAAATGGCCGCTATAACGATGAAGTCCACACATTCCTCCGTACCACGAGAGTTATAACCTTTATTCCAGGTGTGCGAGAGAATGATGACTCTACCAATTACATAGTTTGATCTCTTTTTCACAACTGAAACGTTAATGCTATTAAATCTCGTGGTACCGGGATTGTACTTAAGACCGATATTAAATAGTACTGGAATTCTGAATGACTGTAGGCACAAAAAGTGAACGGGTTTGGTTATGCGGCCTGACGGCATGCCGTGGTATTCGCAGGAAATGCCTAGACATTGACTGCTACAAAAACAAAGTTGTTAGAGACATCTAGCCTTGTATGATAGTTTAGAAAACAGTTTTATTTAAATCACAGTAATATTTCATTTACTACGTTTGACTTCGTTACATTTTGCCAATTCACAATAAAATTTCGAAGTTTGGAATTGTACCCGATGAATTGCTATAGACTCGCCCGCAATTACGTATGGGATCTAAACAATGTTAGCGAATCGTGGGCGATATACCTTTAAATAATACAGGCGTAAACACTATTATATTATATTACGTTATATTATAATATACCGCTTTAGAATTATGAGGTATTCCAATTTATTAAAGCTTGCTATATTAATATGCTAACACAATGTCAGAACTAGATTCTAAACGAGTTCGTGTGCGGGCGTACTATGATTAGTTTTATGAAATTATGTTCACGGCTCCATAATCTGAGCTATAACGCCGGAGTTAACATCTATTAACGTTATTAGTTGGCCATTAGCCAATATCAAGTGGTTATTGAACGCCGATTTCTTTGCCGACAAGACAATTATGGTTTACTGCTTCCATTAAAGAGTCAGTCATTGATAGGCTTTATCAAAACGTGTAAGATAATCGTTTCGAAGTTGTTCTAATTTAATTATTGCTGACGTATGTAGATACTGTGAATTAGACGAATTTAATAAAGCTTGCCACAATGATGACTAACCACGGCGGGTGATCTCCTATATCTGAATCACCTATATCCAGCGGGTGTTGGATATAGGATCATCACAACGATCGGTTAATCATTGTGGTGTTCTAAAGAGACCTTTAACCAGCTTTGGACATCCCCAGGCTAATGATAATATTAAATTAAATTGAATAAGGGGCAGATTCTCTAAAAGAAAATGAAAATGAAATATGAAGTCCAATCGACTGACATTAAAAGTCACGAATGGTCTTTGTTTGACAGGTTAATACAATTACTTCTAAACATATTATTATTGAATTTCAATGCAATATTAGGACCATGATTAGTCATGATAACTTTGAAATCACAGCAGAAAATGTAAAAATATCTAGCAAATTTCAGCCAACTTCAAATTTCATTTCAGAATAAGTCTACCTGATATGCGATAGGTCAAGAAATTTCTATGTATATTATTTATGACGTTGTAGATAAAACGTCTTGCGCCTACATTGGATTAATTTCCCATACATTGTAGCATTCTTTTGGATATAAAATAACGGTTCGTTGTAACAGTTAGCGCGCTAATAACGTATTATTTTGGTTTATTGGCACGCCTCCGTTTCCGATTACAACAACAACACAGCAACAATCTAATTTTAAAATCCTGTTTTGCTTTTTCCCTTGTTTATTGCCTACCGCTTATTGATGGAAATATAGTTGGCAAGGAATGTACGGCTTTCTCTTTGAAATGTTCGTCTTGGTGGGTCCTAACCCAATTCACATTTAGTTACAGCTTGTATAATAGGAAATTTATGTAATATATTTTCACGAATACAAAAAACATGAAAATATTGTGCTTCAAAAATGATATAGTCTCCATCTTCTTTCTAGGAGTAAGTACTTAATTTATTGGTACCTAACCCAGCCTGCTAAAATGAGTGACCCAACATTTGGTGTCTTTAGTGTCATTGATTTTGACTGATTTGGTGGCGTAGTGGTTAGTGACCCAGACTACTAAGGTCATGAGTTCGATTCCCATCCAGGACAAATCTTTGTATGATGGATAAGCGCATGTTTGTTCTATGTCTGGGGGTAATTCATCTAATAATTGTTGTACTTATTTACAAAAAATATATATTTACTAGTTTTCCGCCCGCGGCTTTGCCCGCGGATGTCTGTTATCGCGCTAAACCTATCCTTTACCGGGTCTCAAACTATCTCCATACAAAATTAGTTCGGTAGTGTAGGCGTGTAAGCAACATTTTGAAATCGGCAATCCCCCATAGGAATCTCCATAAATCTATAGGGGTTTCTTAAAAAATACTGCGGCTCTTAGACCATACATATTGTAAGTTTTTCATTCAAATAAACCAATAACAAAAAAAGTTTAAATTTCGAATTCTATTCGTAGCATTGAGTTATCAAAATGTCATTGTGTCAAAATAAAAAGTAAGTTAGATCAAAATGAAGGAGTATTGATATCAACTTTGAAGAAAATCCCACTCAGAATAATTTCTCAGGCTTCGCCCGCATAGTATTAGGTTAAAAATAAAAAGAATGGAAAAATAAAAAACACGTGTCTCATTATTTGTTTTAAGCTTTATTTGTACCGAATTTGAAGTGAATCGGACCACAGACTAAACAGTTCTGGTATATTTAATTTTTCCAAAAAAGCTCATTTTACACTCCCCCTGGGAGAAGTTTTGGAAAAATAAAAAACACGTGTTTCATGATTTCTTTTAAGGTATATGTGTGCCAAATTTGGAGTGAATCCGACTTAAGACTATACAGATCCAGAGAAACTTTAAGTTTTACCAGTAAAACTCATTTTCCACACCTCATGGGGGTAATTATGGAAAAATAAAAAACCCGTATCTCATTATTTGTCTTAAGGTTTATGTGTACCGAATTTTAAATGAATAGGACCAAGGAATAAAAGGTTGCATACAAACTTCACCCCTCTATTTAACCCTCTTAGGGGATGATTTTTGAAAATATTATTAGCCTATGTCCGATTCTAGGGTATACACTACCTACATTTCAAATTTCAATAAAATCGGTTGAGCGGTTATGGAGATACGCGGTAACAAACCTTCACACACACACACACACACACTTACTTTCGCATTTATAATATTAGTAGGATAGAATAGGATAGGATAGGAAGTACAATATCCGTTCCTTGTTCTCTTCCTTACTCATGATACAAACAAAATAATTGCTTAATTTCTAGTGTGAAACTAAAAATCCTATTTTTGTTTTATATTAATTTTAGAGTTCTGTAGTTAGACTATTAAAAGCTTAATTTAATATTTTCGAGATTGAGATGTCATATATTTACAGAGCGTGTATTCTTTCACAGTCTGCTACGGAGCCTATTTTCTACTTTCGGAAAATCTATTTTATTAAAAAAAAACTATTTTATAACGGATTTTGTCGCGGTTGATTTTAGATATTTTAATTTTTTTTTATTGTTTTTTCAGGTTGCCAAGATGGTGCACCTGCATATACAGATGTTGATGGCAATGGTCGTACCAACATTAGCACGTAAGTGTATTTTTTATTGACTACATGAAGAATATTTAAGGAATATTTTGGGGGCTGAGTCACCTCCGCCTGTGGTTGTACACCTTTAATTTAATCCGCACACGTGGTCTCCGATTGGTCCAAATCAGGTGACAATAAGCTAGTGGTTAGTGACTACTCACAAAACAAAGCCGCCAAGCATCCTTGCCGTGATCCGGTGCGATTTCTGGTAACACCATGCTGAGAGAGTGGGTCGGAATTGTTTCTCCTTTAAGGTTTCTTATCTTATGGAGGTTCATTTCACTGCCACTTTCTCACCGATAATCATTCGTAAAAGTGAATCGGTGTACTGGCCTGGCGCGTCCCATCGTAGACTACATCATTGTTTCACATCAGGCAAGTTGTAGTCAAGCGCAAGAATATTTCAGAATAAACAGATTATGTCTATATTACTTATGCCTAATCCCTCGTTCTTACTCATAAGTTAGGATACAAATTAAAGTTATTAGGTACTAGTAGTCGCTTTTGGAGCACTGTAATCGTGTTGCATCATCGTGTACCATGTACTTCTTCGTGTATTTATTGGAAATTTGACTAACAGTTTTTTTGCCTTTCTTAATTAATAAGTATAGATAATTGGGCTTCTCTTATATTCATAATGAACTCAGATCTAGCTGTTCTCGTCAAACAAGTTCTACAAAGAATAAGCTACTGATGAGGTGTAAAATGATAAAAGTTTTGTCTATTTTGAATGTAAGTATAACAGGCGCGACGGGTAAGCTCCCGGATAAAGCAGGTAGTCACTCACACATCGACACGGCTTAACTAGTGCCGGCTCCCGACCAAAGAAAAAACATATTGAAGATTATGAGGGTTCTGACGTGGAATAGGATAAAATGAAACCTTCAAATAATATTCAAAAGAATTTGAAGAATAGTGATGACGAAGTCAGAAAATGGATGGAGCTTTATCTCATATAAGTTATGATTATTGATTTTTCTTTCTTGACTATTATGATAGAATCGAAACGAGATACAACTAAATTATGTCTGTATAATTAGATACAATATAGGATGACTGACTATGAAGAAGATTATTTTTATACCTAACGTTTTTGGGATTGTTTATTTACTTGTTTACTTAGAAATATTTACTAACTTGAGTTTAACTTTTAAAATGTAGGAAGGAGAAACAAAGGCATTTTAGCACGCAGTCTTTTTGTGAAAATATTTTAACTTGACATAATAATTAAAATAGCAGAATTTTGGTTCTGCAGAAGCTTGAAATTGTGAAATAATAATATTTAAAGTGTATCTGTTGAAGTTCAAATGGAAAAGGGTTATTAGTTTTAATAAACAACATTTTGCCGTAGACGGAACCCAAAAATATTACGTACTTAAATTCTCTTGTTGGTGTGGGTGTGTACCAAACAAATTTTACGCTTACTCGTCATTATATTGTCCAAGTATTTGTGTGAAGTCATTAGCAACTGCCTACCCGTTTAGGATTTGGACCTTTTTTTATATCCGTTCCGCCTTTTCTAAGCACTTGTAGGTGCTATAAATTACCAATTGTGAGGATGTCCATAGAATTGATTTATTTTATGAAAGTCTATTTTTATAGTAATCTACTGTCTCCTTATCTATAAATCATTAGATCAGAATTAGGTCTTCCTGATGTGACTAGAGGGCTGGCCTACAACTCGGTTAAAGAATTAGCATTGCATTCAACATTAGAATGATGCCAGCCTTCTGGGCACATTCCCCCAAGGCCTCAGTTCGGAGAAATTCTATGAAGTTATAATTTTATCGAAATTGTATTTTTTATATTTAAATTGAAATAAACCCGTGTCTTATTATTATTATATCATATTCATTTGTGGCTTCCTCAGTATCAGTTTTTTGTTAGTAGTTATCTTCCTGATTAATGAAATTTAAATTTAATATTATTTCTGAAGTTCCTAAACAAATGGAATTAATATGATTACAAACTTTCACAATATTACAATTGACATTTACTAGAGAATAATAGAATAAAGGTCGACATCATACGACGACGCCGTTTTCTACGACCATAGGAGCTTGATTTGACTTATTTATATTACAAGTCTGTCATCGTTCGATAATTCAGTGACAAGGTTCAAATCGGTATTGTTGTCTACTTTTGTAGGAGGATGTAGCTCTGATTGACGACTACCGTCAGGTTTGCGGTCCCTTCGTTCACCGATTTGTACGTAAACCTTTCTTGAATCTATATTATGAATTAATCATGTAACGGTAATACCAAGTAGTCAATCATGTTCGATTTGATTGTCACTTTCGTAGGACGACAACTTCCTGTTTGTTTTTGGTTCAACTATACTGTTCACACTTTAATTACCTGGGTTGTAATTAGTTAATGCAAATTTTCTCTCAATACTTTTATGGGATAATGAGTTAGGTATCTACTGAAAACTTACTAGGAATTGGTCAGATACATAATAGACTGCGTCCAAGAGCTAGTTACCTCATGTGCGCGTTAAATGGAGAGTGTGGTAGGTGAAGGGCTATTGAGATGTTTCAGGTTCCATACCGCTGCAATATGTTGTACTGAAATTATATCTGCTTTCAAACATCACATCGAATCGACATTTTTGTTGATCACACCCCCCACCTCACCGATCACACAAGGAATCAGGTGACTAACACAAAAAGATTTAACTAGTTAGTATAAAAAGCCTTCGTTGTTTGTGTATCGGTTATTGGGTCTTATGACTCCTAACTGTAGACTATCAGGCATCATAAAATGTACGAGTATAAGGATTAAATTAACGATCTCTTGGTGACATGATACGTACAGGTATTGACGTAGATTACTTTTTTATTCGAGTAACATTGATATTCAGTGGCATTGAATGTTTGTGGTCGGAAGATTTAATTATGACCACAGCCACGATAAGAGAGTTGTTAAACTAGAAAACCAAAGTCATAATCCTAGTCAAAATTAGCTACTAACATTCCTATTCACTCATAACGGGATTGTAAACAGATCGTTATTACTTTACTATGTGCTAAACGTTATAATGGTTCCGTAGATATTTTATAACTCGTTGCCATAGCAACCATTGCAATCACGGGATAGAGACCGGTTTCTTGACATTGGAATGCAGATGGATGAATTTAAATGTTGAAACATGAAGCACTGGAAGGCGAGCGGTCTGCAGTTCTACAGCACTATGACCGTTGCTGTCTAACAGCTATGAAGTGTAAGCAAGTTGCTTTACATAGAGAGAGATACATGCCTTTAATGTTATGCAGTCCTTAAGGAAGAATAAACCTATAGCTAAGGAGTTATGAGATTTAAAGGGAGGGATTCTATATTATTTGGATTTGACTTGAAATTTACGCTGATGATATATGAATCAGGATAAAATGCAAAATCATTTATTCACATGGAATACAGGTTACATAAAGGTGACAAATAAATATATTTTTGGATGTATACTTAAGTCAACATTTTTGTTGTGAAAGATTAATTTAGATTATACAAACAGCTTCGCATCAGCAACAGATATAAATACAGAGCTGTAGTGAAAAGAAAACTAATACCTTTTTTGAGTTATATTAAATAAGGACGTTTAATGCAGAACTAGAGAACAGACTGTTAGACCGCTTGCTGTGTTCGACCCCATCACTTGTTGCTCGGTTGAAACATTCGTACGACGATTGATGCTTCCATGTATCCCACTCAATCTCTACAATTAGAGAATGCTCTTTGAGCGTTACCGCAATGAGAAATGACGCTGGAATCTTCAAATAGACGATGTTTAAAGATAAATGAGAATTAATATCGTTTGTTTTTATTAAACTTGTAATGACAAGATGCGTACTGCATAGTTCGGTGAATATTAATAGAAACTGAACCAAATCATGATAACTTTTGATCTTCAACATAGAAATTGTTGAACGTTTCTTTAAAAAGACACACGCTACGTCCTTACTACCTAACTATAAGCCTTACAAGGTTTCCCAAAATCATTTTGTACCCTTTTGGGTCTCTCTCACAACCAGCCGCTGCGCTTTTTATTCACAGTATCCTCATACTTGCCGTTGGGGACGTCTTACTTATTTATAATTGTTTGCAACTTGTGCCATACGCAGGCAGAAGGCAATTACAAATTTCAACGATGTACAGACTGGCGTGAAGCTTGTAAAGTGCCGCTAATTATATTACTTGCCAAAGAACAAACAAACTCCAAACTTTGTGTGTACTTATGGAAAGCTTCAGGAGAGGCAACGACTAAAATTAAAAAAAAGTTTTGTTCGAATATAACTTAAACTAAGGGTTTTGTTTAGGTAAACTGGTAGCTAAATTCTTTTTTTAAGGGTTCGCAATAAGATAAATACCTATTCTTACTTTCACACATCCATAGTAAAATTTGATTGGCCGCGGTAATATGAAACTACCAACTGACGAATAAAACCTTTTCGCGTTAACAGTTCATCTTTTAGTAAAGTTATAGGGTACGATGACTCAGTGATGGTATTTTTATTGCACCGAAAGTGAAGCGAAGGCGATTGTTACTTAAATATTGTTACTTAAGTATTGATAAAAGAGCTGAATTATTATTTGGCTCATAATAAGTAATGTTTTGTTTGCTGGCATTTTATTGATCCGATTATACTTTTTCACCTAGAAATGTCACCTTTTTAAGACTTTTGTATCACCTTTCTGAAATAGATAGTGTTGAAGTATGCAATATAGCGTGCCTTCAAATAAACGACCTCGTTAACAATTTGTAAGTATTCATACTCAGTCTACACCAAGATGAAATTTTTAAAGTTCTCCATAAAGTTACGGTCAATGACTGACGGGACTGAATTCACATAAATTGGTTCCCAACACAAAGATAAATAAAACGTAACATCTCAATTATCGACCGCATTCAAATATAAACTCATTCACACATAATAATAAGGGCGCAAGTGCCATGAACTCTTCTTAATATAAGATTTTTCATTGAAGTAAGATGCGTCATCCTGAGATCGAAATGTGTGGGTAACAAGGTATCAAGGACGGCGAGATTTCTTTTTTTATTGTTATGGCCAGTCTTTTGGTATGCAAATAAAAACGATTTTAATTTTGTTTCTTTCGGGTGCGGTAAATTACGAAATCGCTGATTGTTTTATCGAATAAATCGATTAGGAATCGCGCTTTAAATACATTTTTCACCTTTGGCTTTTAAAGGTCATTCAAACAGCAATTTTGAGATATAACATTGGTGTACAATATGCGGCATATCGAATGATCATACATACTTCAAGCAAAATATTGAAGACTTATGAATGATTTATATTTACCCAAAATTAATCTGATATACGAAGGACTTCATTTGATAGAATATGAATACCCACTAAATAACACATTCTTATATTTCTCAGAACTCGAAATGAAGTTCACAAAATACCCCGAGTCTGTGACCGCGCCGCTTGGAGACAAGGTCACGTTCGAGTGTGAGGTAAATGTGCCTGGTGAACGACTGATCTGGCGATGGAAGGTAGATGGTGACATGCCTTGGACGGAGTTACATGATGTGACTGACGGGAAGAAGATCGTGCCTTCAATCCCAGGGAGGAGCACTAAACTAGAAGTGGAAGTTAAAGGAGACGTTGAAGTCTCGCTTTATCAGGTTAGTATTAAATATAGATACTTATATTCACTTCAACCCTAGTGTCCTCCTGCTGGGCACAGGTCTTCTTTCAACTATCTTACGAGTTGAGAGAGTGTAGGCCTTAATCCACACACTGCGGCTGACCAAGTGCGGGTTGGTGGATGCCACATGTCCTCGAATGATTAGTTCTTAGATATGCCGGTTTCCTCACGATGTTTTCCTTCACCGATATTGAGCAGCGGAGATGTAACCATTCACACAAAGATGGTTAGCACGACCGGGAATCAAACCTGTGACCTTATATTTCTAAGGCGAGGCCCGTACCGCTGCGCCACCGTTGCTCGTACTTATATTAGTTAGACAATATTGCTATTATTTGTGGGACTAATTTCTTACCCATCATTCTGATTCTAATAAAAAGTATACAGTCCTGAAGTCTAGTTAGTCCAAAATATTGTAGGATTTTTTAATCAGAGTAGTTTTTACAGTAGCCTACATCGACAGAAATTAATGAGATTAACAGAAATTAGAGTTCAGAATTTATTTAATTATTTCTCCAGCTTTATGAAACTGGCAGGGATCTATAAATTAGGCAAGATTAATGTCTATCGATTTTCAGTAACGCATGATTGCTCATATACTCTTATAATAAATAATATAATACCTTGGGACATTAACACACACGGTCATCTGATCCCAAACTAAGCAGAGCTTGTACTATGGAAACCAGATAACTGGTAATATACTTCATATAATACTTTTCTTTTGTTAATATATACTTATATATAGATAATTACACCCGGACACAAGACAAACAGACATATTTAAAAAAAATGTTAGTCTTAGGTGGGAATCGAACCCACGACCTTCGGCGTGAAAAGCATGTATTTTACCTACCACGCCTACGGCCCGTCAATATTTTGTCTTCGTTACTCTCATGGGTACCTTCACGAAAACAAGGGTTATTGAGGGGCTAACAATAGAAAAGTACAACCATTATAGATGCAACGTAGTAATTGGCTGTAAGATAAATAATTTGTATGTGTGTTCAAAAGGCATAATCAGAAAATTTCCAAATAATCGGGGCTGTTTGTAGTATTCACAAGATTAGGTAGGCACATGCGGTCTTAGAATATGCATATCGTGTGCTCGTCTTCCAATTGCTGAATTCTTGGATTCAGGATTTCTTTGGTACTTAAAATATCCTTGAAAAATTTCCATCCTCTTGAGTGTTATTTGTTCAAAATGATGGGACTGAAATTCTAAAGCGATTTGTATTAATATCTTCTAATTAAATAAAAGAAGAAACTGACTGACTGACATATCAACGTAGAGCCCAAACCGCTGGGTCTGGAGACTCCAAATTTGGCACATAGGTTCCTTATGGGGTCCAGGGGTGCACTAAGAAAGGATTTTTCAAAACTCACTCTTTAAGGGGGTGAAACGGGGTTCCAAAGTTTGTATGGAGAAACAAGATAATTGAGATCAATTTCGCGGGCGAAACCGCGGGCGGAAGCTAGTGGCCGATAAAAAAAAATAAACAAGTTCCTCGTTCGTTAAGTATTGCTACGTTCCGCTTTTACAATAAGAAACCTTCGTTCTATATAGTTAAGACCAATAGAACTTTAGTTTTCTTTTTCTGCGACTCATTCCGTAGAAACATTTTATTTCCAAGCTACAGGTGTTATTCCAAGTTTATATACCTACATTAATTGCTTTTAGTGCATTCAGTGTAATTTTAAACTAGCAAGGGTATGTTACAGTTTACAGCAGACAAAAGACCGAATTTTTGAACAGGATTTTATATGTCTATTTAGACTATACCTGCTATGTAAGGTACATATTATTTGTTCGCCGTGTATGTTACCACCATAAATTTAGAAATGGTTACCTCTCTATTATACCTACTGTTGATGTAATGTGTAAAAGTACATTAAGAGATTTACTTGCACTCAGTATCTAATTTGATTGTGGTTTCAGTGTGTAGTGTGGTACGGAGCTGCAAGTCTGACATCAGTACCAGGGCGTCTATCCTTAGCGCGGTTTGTCAACCGTAACAAAGTGAAGCCTGATCAGCGCGTGATCATCGCTCCCTTGCATAATGATATAGTCCTACATTGCAAGGAGCCTGAGTCAGAACCTCCTGCAGCAATCACTTGGTTTAAGGAAGGGTCAAGGGTAAGTAAGAATTCCCTAAACTTACAGTTTTTTAAACATTTACTTACTGCATAAAATTTCAAATAGTATAAAGAGACAGTTATTTATTTAAAATTATATCACGTAACGTTCAGGTTATCTCCTGAGAGATATGCAAACACTTTAATGCGGTTATTAACTTTCGATATTTATTATTTACATTGCTTACAGGGCAAGAAAAGACAGTTAGAGACTCCATACAATGTGTTAGTGATCCCTAACGCAAGTAGTGATGATAGCGGTACTTATACCTGCAAAGCTACTAACGAGGTCAGTGGAGACATTTTGGAAGTACCTCAGAAAGTACATTTAAAGGTTCAGCAAGATACCACAAGAGAAGTCAGGTTAGTAGTGTTTATTCAAACAAAACTAATCATTCATTTAAGACATGACTTTTATTGTAATGTACACAATTTTTCCTCAATTTTTTTCAGATTTCTTGAATCGCCAGATTATGTCGGTGTATTAGATGATGAGGTTTTAACAGTGCGAGTTAAACCAAATGGGATTCTTCGGTTGTGGTGTGGAGCCGTCAGTTTTCCACCTCCAAGAATAACCTGGAGTATAAACGGGGAAGACATGCTGAAGTCTTTTGATGGCCAAAATATGTTAATCATATCGCAGTTTACAAAGGATCATGAGGTTGGTTCAGTAGCATCTGTTCTAATCCTTAATTGACTAGATTCCTCCTACAATTACGTAGTTTTCGTTTTAAAGTCTTCGGCATCATTATAATCTTTGTGGGAGTTTTGTCTACATCTGTACCTGCCTTGGTTACCGATTTAAAGACGCTGAACACGCAGAAAAGTTGGCAAGAATGTTCATCTGCGTCCTTGTGTGTTCTTATACTTCAGTGTCTTCTCATCTGAATTCTGCGTTTAGGTACATGAATCGGATTAGACGTCGCAGCTGCCAGGTTCTGTATCGGTATTGGTATCTGGTGGTATCAGCATTAACTACCTCAGCCTCTGCTTGGTTACAATGCAACCGCGCAAGTATTTGTCTAGCCTAAAAATGTGTTTTATCCGACAAATGACAGATCTTTCACGCCTTTAGAAATGTTGTTTAGAATTTATCGCAATTTTAAAAATACCTTCATTTATGGGCCACCAATAAGATATTGTGATATTAAAGACTGAAACGTTTCATTGTCTGACATTTTTGTGTAGGCGTCGTATTGAATCTAGGAGCTTTGAAGATGTTTTGATATTTCGAAGTATTTGTTATTTATTCGAGATGTTCTTTTTATCACAACAATAATGTTTATTGAAGCCCTTTTGATCTAATGGCTATCTGATTGAAAGAGATGTTTAGGTAAAGTATGGATTTACGCAATTGTGTTCATTTTGGACAATATTATTTACTATATTTTTCATTATCTGCGTGTTGTGCATGTTGTAATTTTATTTACTTTTATTCTTTAGGGGATTTATGCATGTTCAGCAAACGGTGTGCGTCGTTCATGGAAGGTGGTATCTCTGCAGCCTCCATATTGGGAAGGCAATGTAACAGCCACTACACCTAACGAGGGAGGGAAAGCACACGTCAATTGCGGTAACCCGTATGGGCAGCCTCCTCCAAATGTATACTGGGTGCTTAATTCAGAGATTTTGAAGAATGAAAAGGGCGTTAAGACTAACAGTAAGTTATTTTACTGAGTACCTAATTTAGTCTAGGATTTTGGTACTTAACTTTTTAGGTAGAATGAATGAATGGAACCTTGATGCATTGTTTTTAGACTTCTTTTCTGCACAAATATTATAAAAGTTAACTCGGTTAAGGAGACATCCTGGAGCAACCAGCAGTTTTAGATCGCATATAATTTACTAACCTTCATAGATCCCAACTAACTTAACCCGTCCAATGCATAGTGATGGTGGTTTATTTCATCCTATTAGACAAATAAATGAAGGAAGATCCTTCCAGTAGTAAACAGTTAACGGTTTTCATCAGAATCAGATTCATGAAAAGTATATTACACCACGAATTGGCAAACGTAGCGCAGGACGCCCTCAGACTAGGTGGAGTGACGATCTCAGCAGGGCGGCCGGCAAGAACTAGATGAGAAAAGCCGCGGATCGTGCTCATGGCGCACTTTAGGAGAGGCCTATGCCCAGCGGTGGACTAGAATAGGCAGATGATGATGATATTATACCACAAATGTCTCTTCAACAGACACAGATCTATGGATAGACCATGTGGAGAAGAGACATGCTGGTATTGTCCAATGCTTTGCGTGCAACACTCTCGGATGCGCGTACTCTGCTACCATGTTGACTGTGGTGCCACTGCAGATATCTGATCAGGTAAGTCTTATTTATTTTTGATAACTTATACATAACTGTTCCAGAATTTGGCGTTCTCGGGATATTTGAGTATGTTTTGGTTAGATATTTGTCAAATATTGACATAAAAAAGTAACTTTTATTTTTGATTCTTATAACCTAGCATTCATTAGAACTTAACTATAGATTCCTACTTGCAGGCGGTAAAGTGTAGTTTAAACAAAGTAATAAATTAATTTCACAGGATTATTCCGGAGAAACCTTGAAAAGCCGATATTCACCATCACCATCCTCTAGGAGACATAACAGGAAAAATTCAAGAAAACATAAAGCGGTATTGATACCCCCATCGAAACCCAACGTGACGAGACTGGACGACGAAAGTGTTATGGTGTCATGGTCTCATGATGACCAAGGACTTCCTATAAGATTCTTCAAAGTAAATACAAAAATTTGAGCATAAAGATCTAATACTTTTTCTGTCCTCTTTAATACTTTGAGAAAATAAACTCGAACTTTTTTAATAAATGGAAAGTGATTGCTTGCTAAACAAGTTGCACAAAAATCAGATAGGATTACCTACAAGGAACAGTTAAGGGAGGCACGGAATGGTAGGATTTGGGAGATATATGGGAAATTCCTCAAAGAGGGTAGAAAAAAAGTAAGGGCTAAAGATAAAGTCATTTAGTCCATGCAGGTGAACTCTACTAGCGGAACACTAGTATGAAATAAGTATTTTTATAACAAGTGGGTTTCATTCACTAATTATATCTGTTCGAAGTCGGGGTAAGCCGCTAGTCTAATTGTACTATCTCTTTAGTTTATTGCATAATATTCTTAAAAGCAAGAGATAATTACCTCGCTAGTAGCGTGTAAGTTGTCGAAGTCAGTTTGCTAAGTTTTCCGCTCCTTACAAAATGGATATTGTTCATGCTAAACTTTAGACGAGAGTGTTTGTCAGTGACTATTACTTTTATGATATTAAACGTTTATGTTAGCATGTAGGTAATATTTAGGACACACTTTGTGACTATGGAAAATTTTCCGTCGTATAAAGCAAAATTGTATGGAACATTGCTGTTTTTGGATGATTTTTCGTGAGTTAAGAAGTTAATTCATGTAAGTCATGATGTCCCATTAGGCCTTAGAAAACTATGAGCATCCGAAAACTGTGTATGAATTAGATATTCTTAGGTCTCCCGCAAAGCAGTCACTCACTGATTAGGTAGCCCGCGAATGCACGAGCAATAGCAAAAACACGACTCGACGGATCGCATCGTTTATTTTGATTGGTTGAAAGACGTCACTTGTATGATTTACGCCAATTTTATCGCCAGTAATGAATTGACACAACCGATTGCTTTAAATTATATTATGCAGTCTAAGTCTAACCCCACCGGTGGTTTCGTTACAGCCTGTCACTTCTCATTTAGTACTAAACTGTCCCCGCATACTCGAGTGTAGCCTTGTGCGAGAGGCCTGACTTTAATTAAATTCTGCAGGTCCAATACAAAGAAGTAACCAACTCCAGCAATTCACAATGGAACACTGCTTCCCAAGACATTCCGGCGCACATACATTCCTATCAAATCGATGGACTTACAGCTGGTAAATATTACAAGTAAGTTTCTCATAGGGCATTATTGTTCTAGGTAAACAATAGTTTGCCACTGCAAAAGCAGCTGCTAATATGCATAGGAGATGGAGCCGCAGCTGGCTGAAGGCTCCTATGTCAGCCGGCGGTGGCTTGCATCGGAATAGCACCTTTAGCCAGTTGGTTGAGCACTCCATTTGTCTTGTCCTGCAATCGATAAATAGGGGCAACTTTACAGCGATTTATCTATACGAAACCAGATTTTAGAATATTTATCGCCATCATCGTCATCATTTTTAACTGAGAACTTGCTTCTTGTCGGCTTAGCAAATTTTTGTCTTGGGTGTGTAGATCTTAGATTAGATCTTTAAGGGTCTGTTATGTTCTCACCAGGAACTTAAAATACCTGAACAACCACTCTTCCAAGGGAATAGAGTAATATGATGTTCAATGAAATTGATATTAAATAAGTCTTGGTAACGTAATTTTTTTTGTCAATTTCCAAGGTTCCGCATCGCAGCAGTATATTCCAATCAAGACAATAAAGCAGGAAAGAGTAGTTCTCGCTTCCACCTTCTCCGTGGAGGATTTAAGCCTCCTCGGGCACCTGTGTTGACGAGAGCAGTGCCTCTGTCACCTACATCAGTACAGCTGGAGTGGACTGTAAGTTTTAAAAGAATTATTATATACCTAAAATATATAATGTTGCAAAAGATTGTCATCTCACCAATTTAATATACACATATAGTTGAGTTCATAGTTTAGAATATTTTCTTCTTTATATTTCAATATACTTTTGTCTGTCCAGTGGTCAAGTGGCGGGGAGGTGGAAGCTGAGGGTTTCTACGTATACTACCGCGCGGTGGTGTCGGCGGGGGCGTACGAGAAGGTGACGGCGAGCGGTGCCGCGCGATCACTAGTGCTGGCACACCTCGCGCCCGATACCGGCTACGATATCAAAGTGCAGGCGTATATTGCACAGGCGGCCTCCGAGTTCAGTCTTATAAAGGTTAGTTGGGAAGATTAAAGATCCTGCTAGGTTTAAGTGTTCTAAATTCGAGATAAGATCAGTTGGTATCACAGATAATATAATACTATGGAAATTGTAATCTTTTAAATGTAGACAGTATCAAAAGACGGCTGTGTTGAGCTGGTATAATGAACCATGAGTGAGTCAGGTCATTTTTAGATCTAACTGACAAATTGACAAGGCAAAGATTCATCATTTAAAGATACCTAGCTGTAGTCACGTCAGTTTCCAGGTCAGCCTCAATTTGACTATTTTAAAATGTTACTAAATTAAACTAACTGAAAATTTCTTGTCCGCAGACTGCTAAAACTCTTCGTCTAGCGAGTGAACCAACTAGCCCAGCGCCAGCGACAACGCCAGCAGGAGCACGGCCCGCCCCGCCCGGCGCGCTGGTGACGGCGGGCGGCGCGCTCGGAGCCGCGGCGCTGCTGCTGCTCCTCGTGGTGGTGCTGCTGATGTGCAGGCGGGCGAGGCGACCTACACAAGACAGTGAGTGTAAAACATCTTTAGATGTTGCGTCACGGATTATGAGCGTCGCGTCGTTTGTAATATTTTTACAAGAAAATGAGTTCTATCGTGGATACATAAGGTTTCATATCTGAATTAACTAATAAAATACTGTAGAGTTTTGTATTACAGTAATTGTTTACTTCGGATGCTTTTGGTACATATCAGGCGAAGGCAGGCAGAATTTTTTTTAAAACCACGAAAGCATACAATGTTGTTTTTCTAATTTTCCCTTAATTATTACGTTATGGCCAATTTCACGTATTAAAAATTAAACATTAAATTCAACTTATATTTTTATGTCTAGCATACTATATCTATCTGGCATTTCATTAAACTTATTTCTTCATAACTTGAATACACGATAAACGACTTCTAACAACTCACAAATGGAACATTAAGAAAAAGTTACCTTTCAACCAGGATAACGGCGTGTATAATTCGAGATACCCAAAACCAGTGCCGGATTAAGGAAACGCGAGGCCCGTAGCAAATGCTATCGAATAGCCTTGGTCTGCAAGGGGTTATTGAGTTTAGTTTCTTTGGTTTAGTATAAAGTTTTTAATAAGATGATTTAATATTATAACCTCAGTCTATGTCACTCGAAAAGATGTTCTAAACTAAACCAAGGTCTTCACTAAATAAGTACTAAAGCTTCGATGTTTGGAGGTAAGCACGCTCCCGCGTACCGCGGGTCCCCACCGTGTGTTTTACGCGGGGCCTGTAGCGAAGGCTCTTCGCTTTGTGTTTAATCCGGGCCTGCTTGAGACTAAAGTTATCTAACAGAATAAAGTAGATAATCCGGTTCAGATCCGATCCGGCGAATTATGTTTTAATAAACTTCGGTTCCCGTACTTAAGTAGAGTTTATCTCTTTATTTTTCTTTTGGCTTTTGTCATTAATGGATTTGCTCTCTCAGTTTAGGTACACATTAAATGGACTATTAGAAATCTATTGAAATAAAACTACTTTTTAACGGATTTTATCGCGGTTTATTTTAGATCCCGACGTTTCAAAGTTTTTTCAGACTTCATGTTCACCCGTGAATAAGTAGTTTTATCCGTTAAAAAGTAGTTTTATTTCAATGTGTGATATTCGCGTAAATCTAAGACAATACGGATCTGTTTTTTATTAATTTTGTTTTATTTCTCTAATTAAAACTGTATGCAGCGCTCGACTTGAATAAAAGAAAGTTTAAATAAAACATTCATCAATGCATTAGTTTATGAAACAATGCGTGAAATGACGTGGCGCGAGTACGCTTGGTGGAAAGGACTAACCCCATAATAGAAAAGCTCGTCGTTTGCTATTAGGGTATCCCTAAGGTAACAATACATTTCGTAAAAGTTAGCAAAACAAAGCACGGTTATTGGAGACCTATAAATTTTAAAATTTCATGTAGGTACTGATCATCTCAGTATGAGGTACGGTTTTAACCCTATCAGTTTGTGGTGAGCGGTCCCTTCCACGCAAAATAATATAGTCCCGTGGGATTCTTATATGGCCGTTTTTCATCTTATAGTTGTTTTCTCTATACAAAAGGAATGGGATCAAACGGAAATATATTTTCAATGATATCAAAGCAGGGTTGTCAAAATGTATTAAATGATGAATGATTTGTTGCAGAAGAGAAAGGCCCTGGCCCGGAGAGCGGCGGGGCTAACGGCTACATCCCGGCTAAAGTGCCAATCACTATTACTGCCAATCCTATGCATTCTGAGGTGAGAAAGCTGAATTTGTAAAACCTTACAATTTTGTTTTGTTATTGGGATGAGAGTGTGCTTTATCAATTCGAAAATTGTGTTTAGAGAGTCTAGTGTGAATTTTCTAACCAACACTATTGGCGACGATTGCGTTGAAGTGAAGGTAAATTTCTATGAAAAAATGGTTTACCCGAAACCTTTAGCGTTTACCCAAATTTTTATAACTGGTTTAATATTATACGCAAAATTTTATTAGATGTCAGACAATTAATGGTACTAATAGGTACACTTTTTTGTGTTGAAACAAAATTTATTTTTGTATTTTTTATTTAGGGAGGTGATGCGGGAGTAGAAATGTCTTTTCTACATAACAACAACACTGGAAATAACGACGACACATTACCACATTCAAGAAAAAACGGACCAACGTCACGGCAATATGTATGAGAATGTAAACAGATAAAAATGTAACATTATGATTCTAGTGGTATTGCCCTAGTAAAAAAAAACATTTTGGGAGAAAACCTGAACAGAATCCTCTAGAAATGTGATATATTTTGTTTTCGCCATATCGAAGTAAATGGACTACTGACAGTACAAATTAATATATTTATGATGTTAAGATCGTCTTATATTTTGATATCGATTGTCAGAATGAATTAGGTTTTTTCATAGAATAATTTTAATAATGACCAGTGATTCGTTTAGAATCTAAACTAAACTTTAGATGAAGTCTATTTGAAAGATTTCATTTGTTTACATTTAACTACATACTTTCAAAACAATTCTGCCGAGTGAGATAATGGAAATAAGGATGAAAGTGGCATAGATGTTTATCGAGAGAGGGCTATACTTTTAAGATAAAAATAAGACTTATAATTAATTTTATTTATTGACACGTTAAGAACAATTTTGTAGATCTGAAGCTAGTTTTAAGGTATTTAAATATTTTGGCAACGCTTAGTGTTGTTAATGTTAGGAATCTCTTTAGTGTTGTCAATTGATAAAATTAAAATACGGCGAAGGCAATGTACTTAAGGTGTTATAAGTTTTGTTAAAAACAAAATTATTTTTAGTTTGTAACACTTATTATTTTTAAATTTCTTGTCAATTTAGTTTACTACTTGCTTATTATTATTTTTTTGTTTATAAGGTTGTGACAGACAGGCATTTAAACACTAAATATTATCTATTAACAAGTTTTATTGTCTACTAATCAGAACTAAATAACACTTAAATCTGGCTAACAAAAGATGGGACTTTGAAGTTTTTAAAAGTTCATTAAGGCAATGATACATACAAATATGATGGTAAAGCGAAATGTAGCAGACAGAAGATTTTGTTATTCATTATGTGGGACCCAGAACTTTAAAACGCAAGAAGTAGTTAATTTTGGGTTGCCATACCGATAATTGTTAAATTTACCACATTTCTTTTAAACCTATCTCTCGTTAGCCAGACTAAAGTCGAGTTGTGTAACGTTTGAATTGTTTGAGTTTTTAGTTATTCTTTGTGTAAGATAAGCAGTATTTAAAAGTTACGAATATGAAAAATATCTAGTTATAGTCGTATTGATGTGGTACGAATACTGTAAGTACTACTAGGACTGCATTTGTGGATATAAAAAATAGCAGAACTCAACAAAATACCGAATTGTTAAAGAAAGTACCTACTCGGTGCGTTCTATTCTACTTTTTTAGTGATAAAATAAATACTTTCTTGCAGGAATAAATTAATTTAGCATGACGTAGATAGATACAAAATTTATTTCCTATTGTTTTTACAGAGTTATTTGTAATTTTTTTTCACTTAATAATATCAATGCATTCGCTCATTTCGAAAATAAGACTGAATTTTTAGACTATACTCATTTTTGTAAGTAATCATTTGAAACGAATTTAAACTTTATGTAATGGGATATGAGTGTTTGATTTGAATGTAACGACAGATTGTTTACTTTTGACCGCTTACTTCATAAACGTTTGTCTTCAGCGGCATCTTGATTTGTCAGTGAAAGGTTTATAGCCATATCTTCCGTATTTAACGTGTTCCGGATTTACCTTATTCCAGATTTGACATATTTCGATGCCGTCAGAGACTTGATTTCTTTGTTATTACCATCATTTTAACAAAGAATGTTCTTAATAGTTCAAAACCTATCGTAACATTAGTTTAATTTTTTATATTTACAAAAAAGTTATGATTTGATACGATTGTATCACATTGTAGGCATTTACTATATCGAATCTGAAATATGGCTAGTTAAGAACATGTTCAATATGGAACAAAACTTAAAAATATCTTAAGATATAGGTACGAAGCAAGCTCTTAAAAGTAATCAAGTCTTGAAGTTAACTCTCCTTAAAAACTTAACACCACTGTCAAAATAAAAAAATATTTACTCACTTATTATTTTAATTTACAGAATAGTCTTTTGACTGGTACCCAATCACTTCAAAGTTGTTTATATAAGTTCGTACGCCTTGTACATATAAATTAGGCCCTAAATTAAATAAATAATTCCCTTGCCTTTTCAAAAGGACGGAAACTTAGCAGGAATAAAAAATAATGAATTTCTAAGCGCCCCGTTGTATATAATTCAAACAGAAGGTAAATTAAGTTTCGTAAATATAATTTGTGTTAAATAGGAGTATAATTTTCGTCTGTTTAGGGGATGTTGGGATGTTTGGTACTCAGTGATAAGCATAGATGAAATGCTATTAATGTGGGCGTATTGTTACTATGCAGGTTTTTTATATCAGTGTTGCCACGTTTTTCCATAAAAAATCTAGTTAATAAATGGTATGTCATAGAGAATGTGTAAACAAGCTATAGAGTACGCCTGACTGTGTATGACAGTGTCCAAGAGTCATAGTATGAACAGCACAGTGACGACGTTAGCAAAACATAAATCAATCAATCATTAATCAATAATCAGCAATTTATGTTACACTAGCTTCCGCTCGCGATTTGCCCGTGCGGGTCCCGTTTCACCCCTTTAGGTAGGGAGTTTCCCTAGTGGAGGAGGAGGAGTAAAAAGTTCTTAGTACACCTAGACCTCATACGGAAACCATGTCTAAAATTTGGACTCTCTAGACTCTCTGGTTTGGTCTGTGCGTTGATACTAGTATGTCAGTCAGTTTCTTTTTTTAATTATTGAAGATCCAGATCACTATGTTAGAACTGTACCTTAAAATATACTACAAAGTTAGTAAAAAAATGCTATTTGTACAACTGACTGTATCGCTAATGGCGCTCTATACCTTGCATAAAATATAGATACCTACTCAAAGAGGTATACATACATTTTTCTATAACAGAAATAAGAAGGTTGATCATTCAAAATATAATTCTTAATGATTAACCTCACTCTGTAATCTAATCCTTAATACCTTTCTATCTATTAAATACATTAAGACATTTCGAAAGAAATCCTAATTTTAATAACGTTTTAGTTCTGGCCTGTTTTTTGACAGTTGCTCTTAATTTGTGAAGTTGCCACAGTAAAAATATATTAAAATTAAAATCTTATTAAGGCGCGGTAGTCCGTAAATCTGTAACGAGGTTAATAAAAAATACAATTTATCAACATTAAATATGGTTTGCGGGTTTGTGCGCCATTTTTGAAGGTAATATACTAATTGATTTAGTACACTACAAGTATTTATTGTAAAATAATTAACAAATACAATACATTGGACTAAAACAAAATGTTTTTCATTCA
The DNA here is from genome assembly GCA_936450015.1 of Meganola albula. Lineage (NCBI taxonomy): Eukaryota > Metazoa > Arthropoda > Insecta > Lepidoptera > Nolidae > Meganola > Meganola albula. The sequence goes on along the minus strand of OW388156.1, from coordinate 3,855,342 downwards.
GTACCTTAAGCTCAATGTTGTCGTGGGACTATGTTGTATGTAGATCTTATTTCGAAATAGTACAGTCGCCTTCTGGCTTTTTCTGTCTGTATTATTTGATTATCTACTAACTCCTAAATTACACTATTGATTTTGAGACGTTTTTCCATATGTAGTATTTTAAAGTCTAATCAAAAGATTTATATGTGCTTACACAGTTATTTACAGTACATCTTATTGCACACCATAGATGAATGAATTCCTCACACTATTAATTAATTAATATTTTAATTACACACATAAACACAGCGCCATTTGGTCCCACTCAAATTATATGACTACTAATAATAATTAATATTATTAATAGTAATATAATTATATTACTATTAATTATATTATTACTTATTTTTTGTTAATTAGCATGACTTGTGTTATAAATAGTATAATAAGTACGTAAATGTTAGTTAGTTATGTTGTGAATAAATAAATAAATATTTATTATTATATAATATACTAAAGTAATTTGGAAAAGTCTCGGTCTGTTTAATAAGCTCTAAGTAACAAAATAATGTCCCACATTATTTAAATATGTAAGTGAGCGATAAAAGTTTCCATTAAAACGTTCTGCCAAATTATCCATTCTCCTAGTCATGTTTTTAAAAATAGCGCTCATTTATGATAAGCATATTCATAGCAATTAGCCGAGGATGGTAATTTCCTTCAGCTAGTCCACCCTCTTGTTCTTAATTATAAATTGTGTAACGCAAAATGGATTGCAGGTTAACGAAATATTAAGTTTAATAAAATGACAGTAGCATTATCGAAACTAATTAGGTTTTGAAATATATTGTTATTTAGGGGCTTAGTGTGGCAACATTTATTTATAAAATAATTTTCTAAGTACCGTCGTCGTAAATCTTATTAGTATGAGTAGGTTTCAGATGTTATAATTATTGAATTTCAATTATAATTCATTACCTACACTTATTACGTACTTAGGCTACGTTCTCATAGGCAGGTGACGTTCTTTAAAAGACATGCTCATTATTAGTACGACAGCATGCTTTTAAAGAGTTAATGTTACTTGTCTTGCTAGAAATAAAAGCTTGCTTATTGCATGTAAGTACCAATGCTTAAAAATACAGTAGCTCGATTTCGAGCCTGCTATTGCTGCGCGAGTGAAAGGGAGTCTGCTTTGGCCACAAGTGGACAAGTTTGGTTATTAGCATACTATTATCGATCTGTTTGTTCAATTCAGTGCAGATTTTTCTATAGGTGCAACATTCAGCGCTGGCAGAGAGCATTCCATGTAGGTTTGCAGCATTGCTTTGAATATGCTTGAACAATATCATAGAGCTTGGGTGTTACATACAAGACTAGTAGCGAAGTAAAATAACGAACGAGAATGCTGAAATGTCAATTTTAAATTAATTAGGTACCATGAGACTATTTAGTCCTTGAACAATAGTCACCCGCCAATTGTGAACAGTAAAACAATTGATTGCCTGAACGCATGAGATGTCGCCAAAGTAATTATTTTCCTAGGCTCCTTTATTACTTCCAATCGACCTTACGTGTTATTTTCCTCTTGTTACAATGTAAGTGCTTTAAGGCCCGATTTGGTCAATTAGTCGCTACTCCTAACATACCATTTCGGTAATTAAAACGAGAGAATAGCCGATACGAAAGAAATAATTTATTGTTCAAAGAAAATAATTGCTTTGTTCGTTAAATGGTTTACGTACCTACTTATGCTTAAATGAAAATAGTAGATATAATATGATTTATATATCTACCATCTGTGGTCATTATTATCATTTATCATCAGCGTTATTTAGCATAGCACATCATTGACCAACCTCTACGACTACAATCATCCAGTTCTTACTAGTCACCTTGCAGAGATTGTTACTGTACCTAGTCTGAGAGCGTCCTACGACACATAGTCGTAATAGCTAACCTATTTATTAAGTTATTGGATCAGAATCACAAACCTATCAGCTAGCCAGCAAAAAAAAGTACGACCGGCCCAATACCACTTCAGCTTACTAATGTTAGGCTATGTAGATGACTCAAGTTTCCTACTAGATAAGAGCGCCATTATTGTTTCATATTTTGACCCAAATGGCATATTAGAATGATCATTTAATCATATCTCAATGATCAAACCTAATATTATCCCTATTAAGTTTTTGAGAAGGTACAAAGAATTCAGTAGTTCACCGACTTACACAGTAAGTGTAATAGTAGCTTTGGAGTTAATTGGCTTTGACAGATGTCCATCATGACCAACACACGAATGATCCTGTGGGTTCCGTTTGTACCTACTCAGGTACGAAAATCTAAAAATTTGTTACAGATAAAAATGTTTCGTTGGGATTAGCATCAATATATTGCAAAATTTTATCTTTTGGTACAATAACTATTAAAATATGTTTTATGCTTTCAGGATAATTCGGGCTCAGGGTCACATATTTAGTTAGGTACAACAATGATCATTATATCTATCCCTGCTGACTCCTTTGTATTCTTAAATTATGGGTACCTAAAATGTTCTTTTAGAATTTATAGGACTTTGCGAATTGCCGTCATTATGTTTGTTAGGCTTAACAATAATTAATTGCGTTGTATTGTCGCATTAGAGTTGAAACAACTAAACCAAATTAATGGGTGACATTTAAGTGTAGTTGGCCGTTGATTGTAGCCACGTGAGAACGTATTACTTAAATACCCATAGGATTGTGTAAGAACAGATGTTGCTAGTTTTATTTTTTTGTTATTTGGAAAAACAATTTATTTACAACATCGAGATATGCGGCACCATCAACTGCTTATCCCACAGTGCTTGAAACACGGGAATGCATTGTATCCCATACCAACGGCCTTCCCAACTTCCAAGGCAGCAACGACATAACATCGGGTCTCAATACTCAATACTCAATATCTTTATTGCCATTCCATAAGTATTTCTTACCGTCGACTCACTGGCAGGTTACGCTTTAGTTAGTTTAGTTCTTAATTTAGGTTAGTGTTGAGATTTTTATTCAGTGAGGTACTTTATCGTCTAAATGTGTCTTTAAGTTGCATATTCAATTAAAAATCTACTCTTATCAATGTTAATTACTAAAAGATAAGGAAAATTTACTAGACAGAAAGACTGAAAGGCAAATAAGGAGTTCTGGGTTCAGTATGTACGATGGCGCAGCAGTATCGGCCACGGCTTTGATATAGGTGCCCACACATCTTTGTTTCAGTATCGCACCGCTGCTCAAATGAGTGAAGAAAACTTCAAGTTTTTTACGTATTACGTACACACTGCCTGGAATGACTTCGAAGTTCAGCGGTTCAGCATTTTGTATTGGATGTTCTATCACATCTATCTAGTAACGGTAAAAGAAAACACGTATGGAAATCATCATACTGTAGAAATTACAAAGTCTATACCTATAATAAGGATTCGGATAAGCCCAACAATTTTAAGAGACGCTAAGGAACAATCTAAAGTGAAGCAATCTATCATCTGTAGTCTTAGTTCGCTCAGGTATCACTTCAACCCATTTTAGTGTCCCATTGCTGGGCACGGGTCTTCTCTCAATTATCTTACAAATTGACCAGCGTGTGCGCGTGTGAAGGCCTTAATTCACACACGCTAGCCAAGTGCGGATTGGTCTCACAGGAGGATTAAGGCCTAAACATACTCTCAACTCGTAAGATAATTGAGAGAAGACGCTTAGTATCATCAGTAAGTAACCTACTTATCTTTAATATTTTTTTATGTCTCGTTTCTATTAGGTAATTAGTGCGATTTAGCACGATTTCCTTCTTTAACAAATAATTGGTAACATTCAACGGTCTTTAAAGTGAAATTAGGAATTTGTCTTTGAATAATTTTGTTAATGTTTATCACAACTTCGTTGGAACAAAATGTTTATTCAACAAACAACTCAGGAATCTCTTTAGTTTGTGAGTTTATTAAGTTCTTGTTTAAAACAGTGGCTTGTATTTTCTATTTCAGCTTCAGGCTGCTTTGTTTTCTAATTCTTGGTAATCAAAAGTCATTCAGGTATATAATAGCGATGGCAGGTTTTCCAGAAGCCTCGAGAGCTTAGGATTAAATTAATAATAATGTAATAATAATATAGTGAGACATTAAAAGCACACACGGCCATCTGATCCCAAACTAAGCAGAGCTTGTACTATGGAAACCAGATAACTGGTAATATAATACTTTACTTTTGTAAATACATTCTTAAATATAGATAATTACACCCAGACTCAAGACAAACAGACATGTTCATCACACAAATGTCTGACTTGTGTGGCAATCGAACCCACGACCTGCGGCGTGAAAAGCAAGTATCTTACCGACCACGCCACAGGCCCGTCAAGTAGTAGTATTTAATAATTGAAATAAAACCTGTTAGTAGTAGCAAAATGAGCTACAGGATTTTAAATTAAATAAATAATAAATAGGTAGATGAATTGACAACGTTTGAAAGTTCCAATACCAGGCCTTCTGATGAGCATGAGTTTAACTTTAAACTAGAATCTATCCAACTCAAAAAAACAGAAACAACCCTCGACTGTACCAGCTGGGCATGGGTCTTCTCTCATTTATCGAGTTGAGAGAGTTTAAGTGTTAATCCGTCAACGTGTATACCAAGTACGGGTTGGTGGATATCACATCTCCTGCAATGATTATTTCTAAGCCATGCTGGTTTCCTCACGATATTTTCTTACCGACGACAGTGAGCAGCGGTGATAAATTATTTCTCTCTCTTCATTTCTAAATAAATGAATTTAAAACGTGTGCATCAAATTATGGATAATCTATTTGTAATTATGTCAATGAAAGCACGTGGCGTAATATTAGCGGTCAGTGACTCTAACGCGTGCACAGCTGATACGGCAGCAAAAGGGTGACAGTGCAATCAGTAGCAATAGGAGGATATCTTTCATTAGCACTTTTTGTACTGAAACGTATCAAAATAAAAAATACGTTTTTACTAAGATATGCAGCTTAGTTTATATCTCTAAGATTTCGCACTTTTAAAAAAAATATCCTGCGTACAGTAACTAAGCAATGAAGTTCTAAGATGGTATGATTTCTCACTAATTACGTATCTACGTGATGAAACAATTTACAAAAGGATTAGGCTCAAAACCGTCGCCTGTCAAAATAATGCAGAGAACTCGTCAAACAATTTGCTAATTCATTTGAACACTATTATTTACGCGCGAAGAAAGTTTCTTGTCATAAATTAAGTGCGGGGTAAGTTGGTGCTCGTAAATCTAAGAGCTCCGCCTTCGAGTACTTGTCTCTTGTGAGTTGTCACAAACCCGCACTCGGGAGGCTCAAAGGTTAGGGTGTGCAAGTGTCCACGATCTGGTGGATATAATTATTAACCTTTTAACCACCCGTGTTGCATGTATGCGACAAATGTCCTAGCGATTGTACCTCATATATGCTACAAAATCAAGTATTGCATCTACCTACCTACATTTGTAAAATTTTGAGGTTAGGTGCCACAGAAAATTCGCAGCTTGAATATATCGCTGTAAATTAGACTTAGGTGACAATAATAATCATCCGCAAAAAATCTCATCCGTCCTTATAAAATTACTGGAAAAATTACATTTCATCTTTAAAATTTCACTTTTACAATAATTTTAGAGTACAACTGGTCCGCAAATTACAATCGGTCATATTTGAATAAAATTTCACCTTTTCAAAAATGATCCGCAAACATTTTATTTGAAGATGAAATGTCACCCATTCCAATTTGTAAGGAGAGAAATCATTTATAAATAAATGTCTATCAAATGTGATCAAGTTTTTGTTGATATCTTTTTCCTCATCCCAATATTTTAAATATCACAATAAAACACCGGCCAAGTGCGAGTAAACCTTGATGGAGAAGGTTCCGTTAAACACCAGGGGGGTAAATAGTTTAAAGTATTAGATAGTTTCTTCCGTTACTACTTAATTTGTGACCTAATAAGGGACGTTACATGAAATCAAATAATTCTGCGAATCTGGAAATGCATGACAGTTTTAATGTTATACACTTCGAGATTTATTTTATTTTATTAATGAGAAACAATTGCCTGATGACTGCTGATGAAATGATAAATTACTAAGTAATATTACTTTTGACGCATTGAAAATTCATATAAAAATTTGAACTTTTCTGTATAAGTTTCCGATACTGTTCTATCTGTGGGGACAGAAATGATATGCACCCTAACCCACCCTGGTTGTGGTAAACTAAACAAAACAGTTCGGTTATAAAGTCAAGAACTCGACGAATCCTGTTTCTTATGCTCATGTAACTAATTAGATAGTTGTAGGATTATTTATAATATACTGTATGGTAAGTTGCTTTTGAGAATACAATTTATAAATGCTTTACCTACTCGAGCTCGAAATGCAATGGCGCAGCGCTATCAGTTTCAGCTACTGAAGTAGCTGTCTTTTTGCACCGCTGTTTGTCTCACCGGTCGTGTCGGTTTACATGTGCCACCAGATTTTAAAAGTAAAATAACCTGTGTTTGTGTCCACACTTGTGCACTGTCATATTTTCTAGTCTATCTAGTAACCAAATAATTGGCTTCCACTATCAGAATACGTCTAGAAGGAGTTTGATACTTATATTTTTATTAGTAAGGACCAGTATGCCATCTAACATGGCAATGCTGCTAGCCTTAAGGTACGTTCCCGGAAGATAACGATGCGGAGGAATTTTTTGACTTAGTTTAGGTTAAGCATTACATAGTTAGTTTAGTTCTTTATTTACCCCTTAACCACCTACCTGCGGTCTCGGAGACGCAACGATTTTTCAAATTCAAATATTTTCGCGTGTGAGTGGCGTGCGTCAAAGCGCATTCATGTACCTTTTCTACACACCAACTAGCGTCGCGCTAGCGTTCGGCGAGTGTCTACGTGCCCGCGTTTGGCCAGGGTAAGTAAAATTAATTCGCCAGCGGTCTCCGTGACCGCGCGTAGGTGGTTGTGTGACTTTTTATAATTATTTATTTTTACTTTTTAGAGTCAAAATGACTAAAATATTGACGAAAACATTATAAGATGACTTCAGCAAGAAATCTTACCAAAACTTAAAAACGGCTTACCTATGTTTCGTGTGTAAAATACCTATTTGTTTGGAGTGTTCGCAAAAAATGTAGTTTAATTTTTTATTTTTTGTTTAGTTTTTTTATTTGATTTTATTTTTAGTTTATTCAAATTATTAGAAATAAGAAAAAGAATTTACAATCATAAGTATTTTAGATCTCATTTTCTTAGTATATTTTTGGTGCCATTTTCCTTATTTCGTAGATATTATTCCATTTTTATAAAACTTTTATATTACTTTTGCTAATTTGTGACGCTTAAATAAAGCAATTAAGTATAGATATGCATTTTATTTAACTGAACTTTAATTTCTTATCATAGATCCAAAAATATTCGCAATAGTTCATTAGCGGTCTCTGTGACCGCACGTAGGTGGTTATAGGACAGAAGTAGGTGCTAGGTGGTTAAGGGTTAAGTAAGTGTTGTTATTGTTATTCAGATAGGTTCTTTTTAAATAAATAACTAAATAATAATAATATTTTCACACAAACACATAGCGCCCTCTAATCACAAAATAAGCAATTATATTTGCTTGTGTTATGGGTACTGTATGGGTATGTAAATGTGTACCTAATATTATAGATAAATTACACCCAGACAGGACAAACACTAGTGTTCATCACACAAAGATTTGTCCCGAGTGGGAATCGAACCCACGACCTCCGGCTTAGCAGTCATGATCACTAACCACTCCGCCACGAAGCCTATCAAATAAAGCTAAATTTTATCGTGGTCTTCGGCGGTGAGTGGAGACAAGGCATTATTAGTGTAAGAAAGTCATAGACTTAGGGTTGTATCATTTCCGTACAAGCTTGTATTGCGGCTTTGTTAGTAAAGTTTTCGTAGTGAAATTTAATTAGACCAAAGTGCGGTTGTGAATGTGTGGGATAAGTTGTTTGTTATTTGGTATGTCTTACGGCGGCTACGAAACAGCACCGAGCGGAGAGACTACCGATTTTGGTGGTCACTACCTTTTTAAAACCATGAAAATCGAGCACTAAATGAACTGAAAATAATAATATAAATATCGTAGGACATTAACACATACAGCTATCTGATACCAAACTAAGCAGAGCTTGTACTGTGGTAACCATATAACTGATAATATTCTACAAATACTATTCTTTTGTAAATATATGCTTAAATATGTATAATGACACCCAGAATCAAGACCAACAGACATGTCCATCACACCAATGATTGACTTGGGCGGGAATCGAACCCATGATCTGCGGCGTGAAAAGCAAGAATCTAACCACCACGCCACCGGCCTGCCAATTGAAAATTTCAAGAGATGTGACCCGTGCCCTATCATAACATGACAGCCATCATCATAGGCGAAACTTTATGGATTCTCAGTTTATTATATAACAAAAAACATGTGTACATAGCTTCACTTCAACGTTCAACCCTTTTGAGTGTCCCACTGCTGGGCACGGCTCTTCTCTCAACTGTCTTATAAGTTGAGAGAGTTTAGGCCTTAATCGATACACGCTGGCCAAGTGCGGGTTGGTGGATTACATACATAGCAAGTTGATGACGTACATAGCTTAGTTTAACAAATTTCCAACAATAGTATGCTATGTGGCCCTAACAACCATATAACAACGTACAACGCACATCTCTGAAGGCAAAGCTTCCTTAAGTCGGCGCGCAGCTCTACACATGAAATATTTGAACGCATGGGTGTACAAAGTTTACTTGTGAGTTTATGTGTTTGTCTTGTTGGTTTGTGGTAGAATCAGTAACAGATTTCGAAGTCTTAGATTGGAATTCCAAATTGGGTTAATAAGTTAACATTTGTAATGATTTTGATTCGGTTGTCTTTATTTAAAAGCTAAAGTGAGAGAGATGTTTTTTTCCAGGTTTAAAAAATGCGTTAGGGTTCAAGTTATACTGTACTTGAAATCAGAAATTCTTTGCCATCACTTATGATAACCTACGTATAAACAGAAATTAATTTGCATTAAGTATATTTTAATAAGATTTTTGGGGTGTTAAGTTTTTTGCTAATAAGTTTTGTTTTAAAAATCTTACCTAGACTTGTATGAGCAAAGATATATAAGTTATTTACATCAGTCACACGTCAGGTAAGTAGTTCCAAATATTTTTCTTATCTGTGAACGTATCACACGGCTACTGAAACAGTTGAAAATACGAATGCTTTTGTTTTGTTTCAAATAAAAGCAATTTAGTTATGTTTAAAGTTGAATGCGTTTTATAAAAGTATTTGCCAGTTGGAACCATGTGTTACTACAATGTAAAATGTAATTGAAATAGCTGTTTGCTATTTTTAACACCCGACAAAAAAAGGGTATTACAAGTGAGTAAGTAAGTTAAAGTAAGAAAGTAACTAGTGGCGCGAGTACTCTGATATGAATAGTAGACTGTATTTTTAGCGAGACTAGATTTTAATTTGATTTTTGGTTTGACAGACGCCTCAACAACCGATTCAGGCTGCAGCGGGTGTAAGACATTTGGACGGAATCAATCTATCGCTTTCTTATGTTAAAAGTAGTGCGGGAAGGGAGATGGATATAGGTTAGTAGTAGAGTGTCAATTAAAAGCAAATTGAATAAATATGACTGGCAGGGGTGGTAAGATACTTGTTTTTCGCGCCGCAGGTCGTGGGTTCTAGAGAAACATTTGTGTGATGAATATGTCTGTTTGTATCGAGTTTGGGTGTAAATATCTATTAAAAGTATATATTTACAAAAGAAAAGTATTATATGTATACTATATACCAGTTATCTGGTTTCCATAACATAAACTCTGCTTAGCTTGGGACCAGATGACCGTGTGTATTAATGTCTCAGAATATATGTTTATTTTTTTAAATCAGTAAACGACTCTTTGTGAACGGCAATTTCAAATTCAAAGTTTTGGCGCAACCAGTAACTATCTAACTGCAAAGTAATGTATTCAGATTACAAGTATCATACCATGATAAATATTTATTACCTACATAATTTAAACGAATACGAAAATGGTTTCATATTCTAGTTCTAAAACATTAAATGACAATTCAGATTTGGATTACGAATCTCTATTATTTTGATGATTCATTTGTGTAGTTTGTCTGAAAATCTAAAGAAGAATTTCACAATACCTACAAATTATTGCTGAAATTTATTTGTAAGTTGAAAATATTTTAATGTTTAATAGCATCAATCTTCGCTTGCTTTTAGAGTTTAAATATTGGCATAGTTAACATTACAAATATGTGATTAGATTGCATAGGTAACTGTCTAACAAATAAATAATATTTTAATTATGAAAGAATTGCTGTCACAAAATTAAGAAAGAAGAACTTTGTGACCACCGCGCAATATTTTTTTTGTGGTTCTGTAGGTATCAATCATAGAAGACTTTCCATTAATAGCTCAATACATTTTTTTTAAGCACTGTAATATGTATCATTTAAACAGTAACGCCCAGGTGATCCTACCTACCCCAGTATTAAACTAGTATAGGGGCCTAGGGGATTCAGTCAGTAAAACTAAGATAAAAGGTGGATTAGCCGCGCACACGACCGCTATACTTAGCGTCTCGAGTTGTTCTCTTGATTCACCAGCGGACGTCCAACTCGCACGGGGTCCAACGATATATTAATTCAAATAGATACATACTTAATAGGTAACGTAGACAATACATTCAACATAATCTTAAACTTCATTTACTCGAACAGCCAAATGAAGTTTAAGATTATGTGGAATGGACATGTGACGTCGCAGACGACGTCACCTGTCAGACTTGACGTCTGGCGTTCATTCGGTCCGAACTATCCTGAAATATTATGTTCCAAACACACTACGACAACACTTTACACAAACCATTTTATTGTATGTATGCGTAAATAAAACCGAATTTAAAAAGTAAATTGGATAATTTAACAAAATCACGAAGTCTATTAATTATTTGAGAGGGTTGAAATAACATAATGGAAAGCTCCAATTTATTGTTTCTATTTAATTATACGAAGGAAACGAATATTAAATATTATGTAAATGTAACAAACCTTTGCGTAGTCCGTATTTGAAATCCTACGATCGATCGATAAAATTTTGTACTTATTTTGTTTGCTGTGAAACCTCTTGAGGGTTATTTATTTATGGAATACAAATACAAATATATTTCGTTAGTGGTTTCACCCAGTTCCGAAGTTTTGGAACAAACTTTGATTGAATATGTTGTGGTACTAGTTCGCAAATGTTTATGGTTTTGTTGGAAATTCGTAAATATTTGAAGAGCATAAATATTACTCATACATAAATGGGAAGTACCTACATGTTTTAGTTTTGAGTATTATTGTGGTGATGAGATTAGGGCCCCTAAACAACGTTACAAAGCGAAGCGATAACGAAAAATCGAAAATAAAACATAGTCTAGGGGATTGAAATGTCACGTGACAATCTTATGCCAATCCCATACATATTATTCTTTCTAGAAATTAAACTGAATGAGCAGCGGTGGCGCAGCGGTACGGGCCTCTCCTAGAAATATAAGGTCGCGGGTTCGATCCCCAGTCGTGTCCACACATCACATATCCTCGAATGATTAGTTCTTAGACGTGCCGGTTTCCTCACGATGTTTTCCTTCACCGATATTGAGCAGCGGAGATGAAACGATTCACACAAAGATGTGTAGGCACGACCAGGATTCGAACCCGCCACCTTATTTTTCTAAAGCGAGGTCCGTACTGCTGCGCCAGCGCTGCTTGCAAGTCTATTATAAGATAAAAAACCTTAGTTAACAAGGTTTTGAGGCATCTATAAATATTAAAATATTTTCTACCCTTCTAACGAAGAGTTTCAAAAACCTATCAAATAAATAGTCTTTAGTGAGACAAAGTCGTTCGCTTTAAGGGAACCTGCTGAATTTCCCTCTTAAAACTTTGACCATATATCTTGAAAAGTATTTTCCTAAATTAAAGTTTTATTGAAAGAATTATAAAGGACTTAACTTGAAGATAGCGTTTGAAAAGTTGTTGAAGAAGACTTTCAAGATATAATTTTAAAAGATTGCATTTTTACTTTGTAAAAAATATTAACCAGTCATTAGTGGGCAGCTATAAAATATAATCTTAATAAAATTATGGAAACAGAATTAAAAAAAAATACAATTATTCATTGCTTAATTAAAATATTACCCAAATTAATTTAAACACAAATCAAAATTTTAAAAAATAAAGTTCTGTTTATTTTTGTCTTTTTTAATTAGCAAAGAAAATCGGGTTACCTACACTGTCGGCATAAGGAAAAAAGTCACATCTTACAATTTTTTTCATAAGTGAGTTATTGATATTACCGAAATCAGTATCTTTTACTGATTACGACTATCTTAATAACTTAGTTACGAAAGAAAATGTCAGATGTGCCCTTTTACTATACGACGGCAGAACATCACTCGAACAACAGCTAGTTTTAAATAGTTTCTAAAAGAATTTTGTATGCAAGTTTTTAAGTCGTAAAGTCGTAACTAATCTCGCCTTGAACTCTTCAGTCAAAAGCAAAGTGTTACTAAAAATGTAAGGAAAATAGGAAGTGTCGTTTGGGTTATCATTACTTTCCATTAAGTTTCGTCGCGTTGGGAACTCAGAGGTGCTGAATACTTAACGAGAGCCGAAATAGACCAAGACGTGGAATGTATAACTATCTTATATGTGGTATTTTCAAAGGAGTTTGAAAAGCCTTGTTGCTGAGCGTAGTGTAAGTACTTACTAAACAAATTTACTTGTTATGCTGTTCACGTGTATCTAGAATTTTCTACGAACAAAAAATCTCGTGAGGTGTATTTATATCACCCGAATAACCATAGAGAGAAAAGGGTAAGGGATTATATACTCTGTGGTAGAGTAGACCATTATCGTCATCTTTTGATGAATATTTGACTAAAATAGTGTCGTAAACCCTTTTAGTGTCCCACTGCTGGTCACGGGTCTTCTATCTTACTAGTTGAGAGAGTGTAGGCCTTAATCCACACACGCTGGCCAAGTGCGGGTTGGTGGATGTCATGTCCTCGAATGATTAGTTCTTAGACATGCCGATTTCCTCACGATGTTTTCCTTCACCGATATTGAGCAGCGGAGATGAAACAATTCACACAAAGATGTGTTGGCTCGACCAGGATTTGAACCCGTGACCCTATTTTTCTAAGGCAAGGCCCGTATCGCTGCGCCACCGCTGCTTCAGGGTCAGCTAGTAACTAATAAAAAACATTAAATTTGCAACTTAAACTTGCAATTTACTAGAATACCCACCCTAAAATATCTGCCAGGTTTTTGAGATGAATATACTAAAAGAATTACATACCAAAAAACATTATGGATATTACTAGCAATAACACTTTTATTATCTATTTAATTTACAAAAACGAGAAACTCGAAAAAGTATTTAGCAGTAAACTGAGATAGCTCGTAAGAAGAGTCTTCAAATTTTTATATTATTAAGTATATTCATGAAGATTTTATTTTGTGACCATATTCTGTGAAATGTATTATAGTAAAATATGCAAATATCAGCTGTAATCTTTCAGAATATACTTAAAATTATTTAGTTAAGTTAATCTTCCTAAATCTTGGAAGTATTGAAAGAATTTTATGGAGTTATACGTCACAAACGATCAATTCTAACAAATGAATGCCTACAGAAATACGTAGGTAGTTGAGTTCTCAGAAACGGCACCAACCCTTCAACCCTCTTTAGTGACCCACTGATGAGCACGGGTCTTTTTTGACTATATCTTACAAGGTGAGAGAGTTCCGGCCACACACGTTGGCTAAGTGCGGGTTGGTGGACCTCACATTTTCTCGAATGATTTTGATAGACCGTTTAACTCGCGTATCGCCATCTGAGGTACAAAGTCATAAAACATTAATTAAATCTCATATATAACTATTTAACCACAGATAAAAGTAATGTAAGACTATTCGTCATTAATATCCATATCGCTTGAATCATCATCACTGTCTGTGCAGCTTGAGGAGTCAGAATCTTGGCGATAGGCGATATGCGAGTTAAACGGTCTATCTATAGTTAATTAGTTCTTAGGCATGCCGATTTTATCATTATTTTTTCTTCACCTATATTGAGCAGCGGCGACGAAACAATTGACACAAGAATATGTAGGCACGGTTCTATATGAGTAGAACGCAATGCTTAAGAGATTAATAAAATTATTTTATTTATTATTGTTTACCGGGGAATGAACCCGTGACTTCATGTTTCAAATACGAGGCCGACACCACTTTTTTTAAGGTATCTATGCAATTTGTCGTCGTAAGAAAGGACAAGTGCATAGGTAGCTTTGAATGTTAGATGATACTAACACAAACATAAAACTATCTACAGTTAGATACCACGTCTATACTGAAAAATCACGTTCCTTGTTAGAGCAGTAGATCAGTCCATTTGCAAGTTGTTTTATTTGTTCATTCACACGACCCGTTCGAGATACTAGGAAAAACAGAAAGCGACAGTTACGAGGATATACAGGGTGCACCGAAAAGGCACGCCTTAAATTCTACGTTGTTTTAGCCATATGCAATGGAATTGTGACGTTTTTAATTTTAATAAATCAATAAGACAAATATAAGAAACCCCACAAAATTAAAATATTATTTTTCTATTTACTTTCTTAACCTAACCTAACCTAACTTATTAAGAGGCCACCACTTTTGATATTAGGTCACACCTTCGCTATTTATCAAAAAAAAGCTTCGCTGGGTCTCCAAATTTAGCAAATTGATTTCATGTAAGAGCACTGAGAAAGGATTTTTCAAAGTTGAATTGTTGACTAGGGCCCGCGTGGGTAGTATATTTTAGTTTTTAAAAAAATCCGACCGAAACGGATGGACACATTTTTGTATTCGATGATTCTTTTTTAATTTTTTGACGTGATAACGTCTTTAAAATCGTTTTAGTCGGGTGACATGTTCAGAAACTTGTGTCACACCAAAACCTCACGAGCGCGATCGCAGGTATAACGAGAGAGAGACGGACCGATCTCCCGTCTCATCTCGAGCGCTGCCAGTCATTCCGTGAAACTTGTCACGCGGAATCCTCACGAGCGGAGGCTGGCATAGCGTTCGAGTGAGTGGACCGATCTTCCGTCTCTCTCACTCTAGCGGCAACAATATTAATTCCTTACTTCCCAAAAACTTATATCACCAATAAGACGTTATCACGTAAACATCTCGATCGTAAACCTACTTTACAAACAACCAATTTTTTTTTATACATAGGTTTAGTCCCTCTTTCACAGCTGGAACGTTAAAAACAATTTAGTAGAAGGATACCAAATATGTACGCTATCTCCCATATTCATTCCAATTGCATTCAACACAATAAACTTTCAGGTTCAATTATTGCAATGGATATATCTATAATATTTACAAAACAAAAATAAGAGAAAACAACACAGAGCAAGGGGTAATTTTCATAAATAATAATAATTATTGCAAATACTAATAATAATAATTATTATTAATTATTTATAATAATTTTTAATTATTATTATGAAATTATTAATAATAATTAAAATTTATTATTATGAATAAAATTAAATAATTATTATAATTCATAATATGAATTATAATAATTATTTAAGAAATTAAATAATACTTAAACCTAAACTAGAAAAACAAAAAACATATTTAATCCCCGGCGAAAGAAAGGGGTCTTATAAGTTTGACATGTGTATTTGTGTAAAAGTTTATTACCTCATACCGTTGATAGGATGGATGAATTTTGATCTGGTTTTTCATCCAAAAGCTAATCATCTTTCATCATAAAAATTGTTCTTCGTAAGGTTTGAAAAAATACATCGACGGTTACTTTAATTTCAAAGCGATCTAGGTTTTCACAAGATTTAGTTTAGCCAGATGCTTGTGTCTAAACTTAATACTGAAATAAATGATCCACACCGAAAATAAACGTAAGATACAAAATACGAATTAATATCGCTTAAGCTTAGGCTTACACAAACGAGCCATTTATTGACATTATTACTTGTTACTTTCCACTTTTTTCTGCATATACGGTGGACTAGCAAAATGTGTGTATGTATGTATTTAAGTATGTATGTATAAATTTCACAAAATTACAATATTTCATTGGTCCCCAAAAAGTGAGTGTATCGATCCCATCAGTGCCTAGAGATTGATGTTATAGGGTTCACCGCGAACCTCATGCCACTATAGGACAGAAATGTGAATTGTTACGTTGTATATTGTAATTGTAAGAAGTGCATAATTTTGTGTGAATTATTTTATCGCCGCTGCTCAATATCAGTGAAGGGAAACATGGCGATGAAACCGGTATGTCTTAGTACTAATTAGTCGAAGACATGTTTCATCCCACCCCGCATTTGGCCAGCGTGTGTGGCTTAAGGCCTGAACTCTCTCAACTCGTAAGATAGTTGGATGAAGACACGTGCCCAGTAGTGGGACACTAAATAAGGGTTGAAGCGAAGTGAGGCATCGTATTACAATAGACAATGTCGACAGCTAGCAAAAAATTTCTGCTACTTATGACTTCTGGATTTTGATCAATGTTATTCAATTGGTACAGGCAGGCTGGTAGTTTTAGGGGGTAATATGAACCCCCTCCAATCGGAACATAATATAATCAAAATTTGCAAGACCTTTTTTTGATGTATCATTTTCCTATCTGCATTATTTAGTTTATTTGCTATCGGAGGCGGTGATTTCGGCAAGTGGTAGTGCTAGCGGCCAACTATTATTCGTCATGGCGTCTTAGTTTTTTTTTGTAGTATTTTAAGGAAAAGAGATATAGTAACTAATAATAATTAATCTTGGCATAATTTCACCAAATTTTTTTGCCACGCGGCTGGCTTGGACTTCCATCAGAACGTAGGATCGTATATATCACCGCCTCTAGTGATTATATTAACTGTATTGAAGACTAAGCAAAGAGACGGCGTTGTGTTGTGCTTCTAGGACCCTGATATTGCTTTGGTCGGTGGTTCGTTTACGGGAACCCTTAAGCTGTATGTAATGTAGCGTGCAGTCGTTATTATCTGTCAAAGGTTTTCATTAAACATTCTATTCTATGCACTGATGTTCATTTATAAGTACGGATGACCTACTCATGGTTTTCGTTCGTTAGCTAATTAGATATCAATTGGTTTACGGTGTAAATAAACAATAACATAAAATAATATTTAGAAGAATAGTGTAATTACAGACCGACGACGGCGTGTTATTTAAGCAATGGATTTTCACATAGTAACGCTTGTGTATGTTAACTTAATTTCTTTTTGTAAGTATTTGTTTTTATGAATTGGAGCTGCCCAGCGATACAAGTAGGTAGTCACCAAATTTTGTTTCTGACATTCGATATTTCTATTTAAAATCTCTCTAAAGGGTCAATGTTTCTAGAACCTTCGAAAGTATTGTTTATATCATAAAATATATTAAAGCGGGCTTTTGTCCAATGATCACTAACCAATGCTCTTGGTCTGTATTATACAGTTAATAAAATCATTCACTCTAGTTTTAAAGTTCATCGATTGGAATCTGAATGGTTGATGATATTGAGGTTCGTAAATAACAGAATTATATTATATTGTAATGGTTTTGTTTGTGTAGACAGCCTCATTGGTTCATTTGTAGTGTTTTCGCAACCAGTGGAAATTGAAAATTGTTCTCAATTCAGATATTTTGTACCTACGTTGTAATACAAATATTGTTTTTTGTTTAAACGAGGTCTATTCTGATATTAAATAATTTTTGATTCTAAAAAGTTATTATTTCGGCACATTTTGAGTAGGTAGGTAGGTATACCACAGTTCAGTTGTCTTCGTAAATATAGCACCAACTAGGGCAATAAAAGTAATGAACTAGATCTGCATAAATACTTCGCATTACTATGAATACTCAATAGTGAAGTCAAACTTCCTCAGTTCTAGCACTTCGGTACAAACAAGTTTTAACAAAGTTCTTAGCCGCACTCGAACGGAACGGGTAATTACCGATAGCGATCGGTTCGACTTTTAAAATAACTCCTCTAAATACCGCCCCTATTGCGTTGCTATCGGAATACAATAGTAGACCTCCAAAAAAACGATCTTATCTAACTTCTAAAAGCAACGCTTTTATACCCTTGTTTTTATATCAAAATTACAAATTTTCATTTACTCCGCACGTACATTATTTACATAATCAAAAGTTGCTGAAAAAGACAATCTCGGCGGTTGTATTCAGATAAAATAATGTACGGTGTATAAATTTAGATGTCGCTCCGTGACTCGAGGTGAGGTGAAACGCGTAAAAAATGAATAAAAAGGTTTCCGCAGGCTTTTGAGAGTTGATTTTTGTTGACTGGCATCTGGTCTTTAGGGAGAATTGGATAATATTACTTTGCGAATCTCGCGTGTGACAGTTTAGTTCATTTTCTGTTTTATAATACGGGTATCGAACTTCATCAAACATGAACCACACATTCTACTTGATACTGGGTACCTTTTAGCAAGCTAGTTTAAAAAAAACTTGACTCATAAACGGCGGCACGGATCGATATTAGGAGATAGCATTGTTTTATTATAGCTACAAAAACTCATCTTTGAACCAAGGAAACTACTTTTCCTATCTCAAATTGATTTCCAAATCCCCGAATTCAATGGTAAACAAAATCAATCGCCAATTTCCGGACCAAATCGTATCTCAAAATAAATACGAACGAATATATTCTGTTAAGTAAACTCTTGAGAGTATTCTCGTGTTGTCTAGCGATTAATACAAGCTAGCAAATATATTACTGACTGCTAGCCTAGTGGTAAGCACCCCTAGAGCATACTTAGCAAAAGCTGATGCCTCAATGCGTGTGGAGAAATCTGCCGTACTTATGGTTTAAAAACCCTCATTTTATCGTTTCCAATCTAATGATGCAAAGTAACGAATTAAAAACTTCACAACACCATTGTTTATTATACAGATACAATTTGAAATAAAACTACTTTTTAACGGATTTTATCGCGGTTTATTTTAGATTTTAGGATACAATTTCTTGGTGAACAGCAAGCGACATTTTTATGGTTAACTTATTTAAATATCAACTAACCCATAGACTTGTCTATAACGGTGTGACTTTATGGTATTTTATTATTAGATTTTTTATTTGTCAAAGTCCTTTCTAGCTTAAGTATGGCAGAGGTAATAAGTGGACAGCAAGAGCTTAAGAAATATTATTTTTCTAATTTAACTACATTTGGTAAAGTAGTTGCGACCGTGATTAGTCAAGTATGTTGGATAGATTCCCGAGTGACGCCGAAAAGCTATTGAAATTGAGTCTACCACAAAACCAAAAACATTATTTATACATGCTGACGAATGCAACTTGGAAAATATAATGACAAAAGCTTTAAAGTAACGCACTGGACTTTTTATTTTTTTAATAACTTTAACGGAAGTTATACTCACATTTTGACTAGCGCTATATTAAATACTGGATACATTTACCGACAACATTGGATTTTCTTTATTGGGACTTACCCGATAGAGACAATCTTACTTTAGTGGTGCCGTGAAGAAAGTTTGAATTCAAACCCGACCAAGTCCCAGGACACCTGATCAGAAAGATACTAGGAGGAGTTGGCAAGTAAGATTGTCCACTTCCCTCCAAACAAAGCGGGAGACAGCATAAAGAAAAAAGAGAGGTCCCACGGGTAATGTAATCTGAAGAGATCGGTTAGAGCTGGTTCCAGTAATAATTATGGCGTTACTTTTTCAGTTAATTTCCGTGAAGATATGACGCATGACGGTAAATGTGGAAATCCTTCGTTACTTGGCTCCAATTGGGTTTCCAAAAGATACTTTACCCGTTTTGGAACGAAGTTCCTTATCGCGCGTTATGAAAGGGGGCTAGACGGAAAAAAATCTTACGAAAAGTTGTCACGACACTTTTTGCTATAGTAAGCTATTGTAAGCTGTGCGGCGTGCGCATGTTTCTCTGTTTGTCTGTCTGTCTGTCTCTCTCTCTCTCTCTCTCTCTCTCTCTCTTACTGATTAAGTTTACATTACATTATATTTGTTAATAATAAAAAAAACTATAACTTAAAAAAAAAAAATTATTACAATTCCTTCACTAATTAATCGAAAAGAACTTCGTTCCATCTGGGTGTCTCTTGACACCTCTCAAGTTTTTTTTTCTTTAGTAGGAGTTCTTTATAGGGATGACAATTTTTTTTGGTTTCTCCGTTCTTCTTTTTTTGTGTGATTTTAGATTACCGTGAGATTACGTCCAAGCGAAATCTGGAATGATGTCACGCTTAGGTAAGTTTTATACCTCTGTAGCGCACTTCCACTCGATAACTTTAATGCGTTATATCATAATATAGTATCAATGATGAAATAAAAATACGAGTCCAATTTTTTTTTCATATTATTACTGACAGAATAATTTAAATATGATTTTTAATACCTTGTCATCATATCTATTAGCAAAGTTGATATCATTTCTACTAAGACGAAATACTTAATACCAGTTAATGGTTAGACAAATCGTGTTTACAGTTAGTTTCTAACTAGTGGTTAACTTTCGGTTGACGTTCGCAGCTGAAATTCACCTGTCGTGTGCATAATTAATTATCAACTGCTTCTAATCTATTCAGTACTTAAAACTTGGAAACAACTCTGCCATTTTACTGCTACAATTACTATAAGTTGGTAGCGCCTTTTGAGGAACTGAAACTTTAAATTTAAATAACTACTTTTAAGTCTAATAAAAAACAAACTTATATATAAAACAAACATACGTCGAAGTTTGATCTACTATTAGGCCTTCACGAGTATGCCCAACAGTGGAGCAGAGGAGCCGCATCGGTATCGGCCGTGCCTTTAAAATATAAAGTCGTTGGTTCGATCCCCGGTCGAGCCCAAGTATCTTGGTGTTAATTGTTTCATCACCGCTGCTCAATATCGTATTAATAATAATAATATAGTGTGACATTAACTCACACGGTCATCTGATCCTAAACTAAGCAGAGCTTGCACTATGGAAACCAGATAACTGGTAATATAATACATAAAATACTTTTTTTTGTAAATATATACTTAAATATTGATAATTACACCCAGACACAAAACAAACAGACATATTTAAACAAATGTTTGTCTCGTATGCGAATCGAACCCACGACCTGCGGCGTGAAAAGCAAGTATCTTACCGACCACGCCACGGGCCCTTTATATACATATATTTACTATTACATTGAATTTACAACGCCAAATATTTCAGCAAATCACAAATATAAGATCAGATCAAGAACATGAAGTCAGTTAAAATAAACAAGTAGTAACAAAGCCATAAACCAACAAACATACGAATCCTTATTAAAACTCGTATATCGTTCAGAGTATTCGTAGTGAATACAAAACTTGGTGCCGTCTTCAGAGGTGCGCCAGTTATAAATTCGAAGATTTAACGGTAAAACTTCGCTATTGTCGACTTCCTAGTACGCAACTTCGATACCTCTACCACGAGTTTACAGTTTCAATCCACCAGCGACTCTTAAATTTATAGGGTACTGTATAAATTTTAGCAGTTTCATCATCTTTGTCTATTGTAATAAACCAAAAATCTCAAATACTTTGACTATATTACTGTGATAGAAGATAAATGGGTAAGTACTTTGAAAACTTTCTGTGCGCTGAATTTCACGCAAATTCGATCAGATTTTTTAATGTAATTGAAAAAAAAAAAACACCAATATATTCGTTATTTTTATCTCGTCTTTTTTACAGCACAGATAATATAATACTATGTCATCATCAACGACATTTGTGTTTCGTAAATCGAAGCGGTGATCTTGAGGGAATTTTAGAACATTTAACATAGGAATTATTATGCGCACGCGTTCCCCTCTGCCGAGGTAATAAACAGTTACCACTGGCGTGAGTATGTAAAAAAAAACTGGCAGAAACAATTTAGCACTAGAACTTGCGTACCAATAACATTTCCTCTGTTAAATGATCTAAGGAGAGAGAAACGTCGTCATCTTAGCGACGACGGCATACAGCCACAGAACAGTAAACGCAGCGGAGATGAGAAGAGAGCCACGTGTTGGTGAGTGCTGCAGCTATTTCCCATAATACCTATTCCATCAATACAATCCTAGCTGAAAAAAATTTCCTCTCTAAACCGCTTTCATCATCTCCACACGTGTCTCATGCCCTGGAATCTTTAGTTGTTAAAACTCAATGGCTGTACCGATTACGCTAATTTTTTTTTTAAATATTCGTTAAAGTACTGGGATGGTTCTTAAATGGAGATGGAGAAATTTATTAGGAATTGCCTTAAAAAGTATAAAAACAGCACTTTTCTATTCTCCCATACAAACGATTCGTAATAATGCTTAGAAGTAAATTTGAACGGTACTAAGTTTTCAGGATCACCCGGTTACAGATAATTAATGTCTAAATCGCGAGAATCGGGTAAATGTTTAAGTGCGTATGTCACTTATAGGTATCACCTTATATTTCAAATCCGATTTTAATGCCATTACGTTACAGAAACTTATTCCTATCTACCTACATACTTTTGTGGTTTTACCTATAACCAAAGTTACGGAACCAATACTGTTAAGTTAGGAGTGCGGTCGGTAAACAATGCTGTCAGAAAGATGACGAGATAGTCATTGACGAGGGGTAACTTATTAAACAATCTTAACAAGTTGCATCTTACTTATATTAAATAACAGTGAAAGTTTGTGAGAACGGACGCTGGATAGATGTTCTTTTTAACACAAAAACGACAAAATCGATCGATGTGAGATTTGATATTTTATACAGTACTTCAATATAAAACTCTGAACTAAAAGTTAACTTACTATAGCGTTTTTATTTAAACCTAACAACAGTCTCTATTACTTTTACTTTCGAATAAAAATACATTTCTAAAGGCACTACGTGGAAAAATACTTGTACACAGATACACAAATACTATTCATATGTAGTTAAGTTATTTTTATCTCCCTTCCTCCTACTCCTCCCTTTTTGTATGTAAGAAAGGTAACAGTTTTATCCATTACATTATTTTTCACTAAAGGTATATTATTAGCAGCGCAGCGGTGACGCAGCGGCACAACCCTCGCCTTAGAAATATATGGTCTCGGGTTAGATTCCCGGTTGTGCCCACACATCTTTGTGTGAATCGTTTCATCGCCGTTGCTAGGGTCGAGGTTTGGATCCCCGCTCGTTGTGTGAATTGTTTCATCACCGTTGCTCAATATCGGTTAAGGAAAACATCGTTAGGAAACCGACATGTCTAAGACCTAATTATTCGAGGACATGTGACATCCACCAACCAGTACTTGGCTAACGTTTGTGGATTAAGACCTATTTCATTTAATTTCATTCATAACTCTCTCAACTCGTAAGTTACTAGAGAGAAGTCCCGTGCCCAGTAGTTTGACACTAAAAAGGGTTGAGGTGAAAGGTGTATTCTAAGGTAGGTACTAACGAGAGCGCAGTCGCATAGAAGCTAGTACTACTTAGAAGTAATACTCGACTACTTGAATTCTTACAATGTTTGTGAAAAGTACTTCATAATTTGTATCGTTTTCTGTGAAATTCGAAGCTAATACTCTTAATTGGACTCCTTTGTATTAAAAGAAATTTATTGTTTATGAAGACAGGGACAGATCCGTGCCTCGAAGAATACGTTAAGCCGTCGGTCCCGGTTGTTATTTATAGAAGTCAATATAATCTGACACCTGGTCTAACCATCTCGGCTACTGGTTCTCTACGGGTTTCGAGTTTAGATGACAGTCGCTTGTATAATTCTGGTAGCTAGCCGCATCAGGTTAGACTGGGAGCCGACCCCAATAGAAATGGGAAAAAGGCAAGGGGACTGATGATGATGATGATGATGAAGACATGGACAAACTAACCAAGTATTTAGTATGACGACAATATCTTTTGTTTTAGTCCATCAATAGTTGAATTAAAAATATTGGTCGCGTATTTTTCTTCTTTTTTGTGTCACGTAAAGATTATGGTAATATACGGCCAAGCGAGATCTTGAATGACGTCACACCTAGGTAAGTTTTATACAGAGGTATGACGTAGCGCACTGTCATTCCATAACTTTAATGCGTTATATCTTAATATTGTTTCATTTCAATGATAAAGCAAAAAATATAAGAATAAGGATTAAAGACACCTATTTTTTTTTTTAATATTAAGGATTAATTCAAATAAGATTTTTCATACCTTGTCAACCCTATTTTCGATTATGTATAAATAAACTGGGACATTACCACACACGGTCATCTGGTCCCAAGCTAATCAGAGCTTGTGTTATGGAAACCAATATACTTATAATAGATATTCGCACCCAGACTCGACACAAATGTTCATTACACTTATGTTTGTCTCGGGTGGGAATCGAACCCACGACCTGCGGTGCGAAAAGCAAGTATCGTACCGACCATGCCACCGGCCCGTCAAAATAATACCTGCTGTATTCTAATCCTGTTAAGTATAAGCCTCTCAAATATTTTATTGTCCAAGTGTGAAGACAGACAATATTCTCAAGAATTCCAAAACAGCGGCCAGGTACCAATAAAAATTTGCATGGTAATTAAAAGCGTCTTCCTGATTAAAGCAGATTTATTCAAAGTTATGCTTAGAATTGAATTGAAAAATAAACAAACATTGCATAATAAGGAGTTGGAAACCGAGCATCGTCATTTAATAGCTTTGCGTCGACCTTACTAGTTACTATTGTAGGTGCATAAATGGTGTAAATACCTACGATAGTTTGTGAAGAATGATTGTATGAATGTGATGTGTGAATGTTTGTTCACGGAGAAAGGCTGAGCAAATTCGAGGACCATTTCCCATATTTTTCGTATTTAAAAACCTCTACCATACTGGTGTAGGCCTTCTACAACAATATCGCTTAAGTAGAAAACAATCTGTTAAAAATGTCCTGGACTACGTAAGTAGGTACATGATACCTACAAATGTAAAACCAACTCTAAAGCCACACAGTAAAGTTTACTTTAAATAGAAATACCACCCACCAGACAAAGCCACACCGCTAAGCGGCCTGACCGTGTTCCGGTGCGATGTCTGGTGACACCATTTAAGACGGTGAGTCGAAATTTTGCACCTTTATGGTTTCTAGCCATATGGAGCCTCATTCCACTGCCATCTTTTCACCGAAAATCATTCGTAATCACGAGTGAATCGGTATTTTGGGTGGGCGTGTGCCATCGTAGACTACATCATCGCTTAACATCAGGAAAGTTGTAGTTAAACGCAAGCCTATTACAGAATAAAAAAATGCTATATTTTGACACAGCAGATTAAAAACATACATTTTTAACGAACCATTGTTGTCACTGATGAGTATAATAAATAAATCGAAAACAGAGACTTTTAACTAACGAACAGACGGATATTTAAAAATATAATCTGTAAAATAGTGAAGCAACTAACAGAGAGATTTTATGAATTATTAAAATGCGCGGGGAATATTTGTTTACAATTATGTAAAGTAAAAAAAAATGTTTTTACTCGAAAATGTAACATGTATGTATCTTGATTATGAAATTTCACAACATTACAATATGTCGGTGGGTACAGACATTCATGTTTACAATGTTTACAAAATAAAATATATAATATGTTTGTATCATAATTCAAGACACTTAATCGTTTAATCTACCTATCTGTAGTGCGCATATTCAAAGTGTTAGAACTTAGAACCTTTCATTAAAATAGTTTCTTAATTAATTAAATAACTTTTGACTGGTTTATTATTTACTTTTACTGCACAATTAATTGAAAAGAAACCGTTTTAAAATTATGTACAAATGATTACGTACTCCAGCGTTCCCGCAGCCAGATTCTGAATAATTACACCTACAGCGGCAGTAAGAGCAAACACAAAAGAAGTTGTAACATTTATAACACCAATAATAATAAAATACCTATTTTTGGGGGTTTATTTTAAATATCAACAGTATTTATTTCAATTTTTAGATCGATGAAAGACTTGTTGAAACTTGTATTCAGTAATTTAAAAATAAAATACTCTGCTATTTAGAGTTAGGTAGAGAGGGCAATTAAGGAACCCTTTCGGTAAATTAACTTTACAGCTAACCGGACTAATGGTAGGCGTACGTATCTTCGTATTTAGTTGACAGGCCACAACCGCATTATTGTATGGTCGGCATCGTTCCTTGAATCGCCATCCCGAACTAATTACTAAGTGCTAAAAGCACTTCCATAATATTAATACAGGCCGGTGGAGTGGCGGTAAGACCTGATCTGCGTACAGAGATCAGCTGTCTTCTCTCAACCATTTTTTTTTTCTGTAATAGGCTTGCGCTTAACTACAACGTACCTGTTGTTAAGCAATGATGCCATCTACGATGAAGCGCGCTTACCCAGAAAATTTTTGAGGGCTGAGTCACCTTCTTCCGTGGGTTTCAACTGGTGGTAGGCTTCGGCCGTGGTTAGTGACCACCCACCAGACAAAGCCGCACCGCCAAGCGGCCTTGCCGTGTTCCGGTACGATGTCTGGTGACACCATGCAGAGAGGGTGGGTAGGAATTGTTGCTCCTTTAAGGTTTCTAAACATGTGAAGGCTCATTCCACTGCCACCATCTCACCGATAATCATTCGCAATCACGAGTGAATCGGTATACTAGGCTGGCGCGTTCCATCGTAGACTACATCATTGCTTAACATCAGGTAAGTTGTAGTCAAGCCTATCGCAGAATAAAAACAAATACCGAGTCACTCGTGACTTAGAGACGTGCAGATTATAGCTATCGGGAAACAGAGTAGACGGTAGCGACTTCTGCAACTTAGCAGTTCGCATAATAAAAGTGCAATCAAAGCGTTTTGTACGTACCTGTAGAATTTTCACCAAATGTCGATGGCGCACGCTGTACCTCTAGGTCCTATGATAGAACGGAGATGGGGGAATGAGATATGTGATTCCAACACTCATTCTCCGAAATGTATCCGATAGAAGACCGTAAAACTCTCTCAACTCGTCAGATATCTTAAGAGTTGATAGAGTTAAGACTTAATCCACAAACAATGGCCAATTGTAGGTTGATAGATGTCACATGCCTCGAATAATTAGTTCTTAGACACGTCCGTTTCAAGATACTTTCCTTCAACAACAGCGATAAAACAACCATTAAAAAACGCATGGGCACGGCGAGGGATCGCACCGCGACCTTATACTTCAAAGGCGAGGCTGATACCTGAGGCACAGGGTTCGCCCTAGTTCAGGCAAACATAAAATTCTGTTTTTAGGTTAAATTTTGTTCTTATATTGTATGTACCCTTTAAACAGCTAATAAACAATTTTATTATTATTATATTATTATTATTATACCACTGTGCCACCGATACTCAGTGAAAAGAATATCTTGGAAAATACATTTGGAAAATTAGAAGTACTCTCCTACCGTTCCATTTTTATCTGTGCGCAATTTAGTCTGTTATTGAATACAAGTACCATCTAAACTGTAAATTACAACTATATACCGAACGGAAATGGGATTTGTTCATACATAGGGTACTTGTCGGCACCTTCTCTGCATATTTATGTCTTAATCAACGTTGGCAGCTGTTGCCTCACTACACAAATTACCTCTCCACACGTGTCTTAAACATATGTCTCCGAACGTAGCCTACGAGTTTTATATTTTGGCTGCTGAATATTTTTGTATGTTTTTATATCTTTATTGCATTTTATAAATTGAAACTACATAATATAACTTCCTCCTTTTGTATCAATAAATGAACACGTATCCATTAGCTAATTGTTCACTACGAAGAGGTAGGTACTACAGAGCAGCGGTGGTGCTTTGAGTTGCTGTTGCGTACGGGCCTTAGAAATATAAGGCCGAGGGTTCAATTTCCGGTCGTGTCCACACATCTTTGTGTGAATTGTTTCATCACTGCTGCTCAATATCGGTGCAGGAAAACATTAGAGAAAACCGGCGTGTCTACGTACTAATTCGAGGATATGTGACATCCACCAACCCGCACTTGGCCAGCGTGTGTGAATTAAGACTTAAACTCTCTGAACTCATAAGATAGTTGAGAGAAGACCCGTGCTGATTGAATAACAATCTCAACACTAACCTAAATTATAATAATCTGTTATAATCTGCCTGTATTCAAATCACTAGTAAATCAGAATTTACTGGGTAAGCGCGTTCTATCGTAGACTACATCATTACTTCACATCAGGCAAGTTATGATCAAGTGCAAGCCTATTATAGGATTTTAAAAAATCCGCATTGCTTCTAAACTAAAATAGTGTTTATAGTTACTTGATTATATAACGAATTGAAACCAAAGAGATCTAGTTCAGGAATAGATGAAACCTTAGCTGCCAGTCGGGTATGCAGTTAATTAAGGCAATATAGGAAACGCCGGAATGTTTCGACGTCCGACAGTGAAATGGACTCGCATTTATATTTACGTTTGTGTTCTGGTAATAAACAGAGTTTGTAAAAACTCTGAAACTAAAATTACATCTTCACCGAATTAAAGATCACTCAAAGCCCCACCACTGGGCACTGGTGTTCTCTTACTTAATCCACACACACTGACCAAGTGCGGGTTGGTGGATGTCATACGTCCTCGAATTATTAGTTCTTATTGTAGTTAAAGTTTTTCTTCATCTATATCGAGCAGCAACGAAGTAAGATGTGTAGGCTCGAACCCGGCAGGGGTTTGAATCCGCGATTTTATGTTTCAAAGGCGCTAATATTTTGCTTTTAAGAGCAGCGGTTGTACAACGTAATTGGTTTTGGCAAATCGGAATTAATAAAAAAAATCATAATGATATTTTCCCTTAAAGGTACACGCACAATGTCATCTAGTCATTGTATACCGTTACAACATAAATAAATAAATTAAACTTTTTTAGAAAGATCTTTTGTGCCCTACTGCGAACTACGGATTAAGGCTTTGCACCGAACACGATTTTAGTCTCCGGTTACACATAATATCCGGAGATTCTCCGGATATGCCGGCGATTTGTAATAAAACTTTAATAGAATGAAAGTAAATAAAAAAATTAATAGGTACCATATTTATAAAAATCAAAGACAAAATAATCTACCTCTATAAATAATCTAATAACTAAAAATAATAATAATTACAATTCATCAATAAATTGACGTTATGAGCTGACTAGTTGAACCAACATAAATTTGGTTGATTTAATATAACAACCATTGGTTTTGGTTGAAAAACACAACATTTCAACGGCATCTGATAACAGTGCACTACGCCTGTCACCTAAAAACTAAAATTTAAAACAGCAATGTTTTAAATATATTTAAGAAGTAAAGGAATATACATTTTAACTTCGGTAATAAATATCCGGAGATAAATAAAAAAACCGATTACTCGCTAAATCGACAATCTCCAAAAATTCAACGGGTTTTCAGTCTCCGGAGCAAAGCTCTATTACGGATCACACTTCAACCTTTTATAGTGTGCCACTGCTGGGCACGGGTCTTTTCTCAACTATCTTATGAGTTGAGAAAAGGCCTTAGTCCACACACGCTGGCCAAGTGCGGGTTGGTGGATGTCACATGTCCTCGAATGATTAGTTCTTAGACATGCCGGTTTCCTCACGATGTTTTCCTTCACCGATATTGAGCAGCGGAGACGAAACAATTCACACAAAGATGTGGGGGCACGACCAGGATTCGAACCCGCGACCTTATTTTTTTAAGGCGAGGCCCGTACCGCTGCGCCACCGCTGCTCCTACTACGTATGGTCTGTATTAATTATTCAGCCCACACAAATAATCAAGCATATATGTATGTTTATGCTTATTTATTGCGCCCTAAAGACTAATTACATGGGAATATAATTACTGTAATAAGTAATAACGCTTTAACGTTCCTTTGTTGGTTAACAATGGGTCTTTTCTAAGCTATCTTAATTTGAGAGATTTTAGGCATTTCAACACACGCTGGCTATGTGTGGTTTGGTGAATTTAGCCCCAAAACATATCGCTTTCTTCACGATGTTTAACTTCACCTATATTAAACAGCGTGAGGATAACACAATTCACACAAAAAATTGGGTAAATTGGTAATTGGAAGACTGTTGGCGTTAATGACCCTAACTGCTAAGCTGGTCGTGGCTTCGATTCCCATCTAGGACAAATCTTTGTGTTATGAGCATGATTATCTGTTTCATGTCTGGGTGTAATTTATCTTATGTAGGTATTTCCAAAATAATTTTAGGTATTATTATACTAATTACCTAGTACCCATAACACAAGCAAAATATAATTACTTAATTTGGAACTAGATGGCGCTGTGTGTATGTGTGAAAATATTATTATTATTATTAAATAAATTATAATCCCAGGAACCTAATAGAAATAAAGTAATAAAACGTTTTGTAGGTAACTGTTTTCCATGTCACATAAATCAAGATTAGTGCGAAAGATTTAACAGCTACAAACTAAACGTACCGTAAATAGATGAATGGGTTGTCTATAGGTAGATACCTACTACGTCATAAGGTAACTTTTTTCAAATAGTTTAATAGTAGATATTACATATTATATTAAGCGTGTTCCAGCTTGATACAGGTGCGAGTAAGTTTAACATTTAATAACAATAATAGTAACATATAATAATAATAACATATTTTTAATATAAAAGATTAACTACGTACCTATTACTAAAGCGGGCCCGTATTTGTTGTCACATCTCAGTTTTGAGTAGGTACGCGCTTGAGATGACAAACTGTCTGAACTGTTCCAAAAACAAATAACTATTAGGGTTAACGTACTAGAAGTTACATAGTACCGACGCTATGTAATGAATTACCTGTTGATCTGTTGTCAAATATCAAATCAAAGACCAATTTAAAAGGTTCCAAATTCAATTTCAATTTATGTATTTATAAAAAATTTATACATTGTGTTTGAATATTGTACATAAAGAACTAAAAAATAATTAAACATTCACATTACATTCACTATCAACACACAATGAAGATGTCAAGCATATCATTGAAAAGTACATTAAAATAGTAATAACAATATTAATTACAATGTCAGCAGAGTATTAATAATTAAAATTTAGAATTATCTAAAGAATACTAGCATTAATCTAACAAGAGGTTTTTTTAATTTAAAATAGTCCAAAATTTTAAAGAAACTTAATATTTTTCTACATTCTTGAAAGAAAAAGGTGTTGATTTGTATAGGCCTAATCCTAATTGCATAATAATAGTAATAATAAGTAGAAATAGATATTAGTATGGTAAGAATAAAATCTGTAATTAATTTTAAACGAGAACTGCTACCGATAAATTGTTATGCAGTTTGGCAGTTTAGCAGAGAGTAGAAGTATGTATGCAGATTTTGAGTAAATAAATTAAAAAAAAAACTGCCTTTCTATGAAAGTACTCAAAACTGAGATCTGTCTATAAATGTGGATTTAAATTACATAAAAACAATTCTGAAGATCACGACAACCCTTAACTTTTATCAATACCTAATAATAACTACTTACTTAGCTTTTGCGATGAGTATTTTTTGAAGTTCTAACAGTAGGTAATTGTATGAAAAATCTGAAAAAACCGTAAATATACTTTTCAGTTTAGAGTAACAGTTCGGAGACAGCGGCCATCTTCAGTTAGGATACAGGTGAGTCCTCACATGACTGATATACCTACCCAATTATAGCCGTAAAATTCCTTTAATAAATGTGCCATGTGATTACAAATGTAACAATAAATTATGTAAGAAGGTTTAAGCTTTAGATGGTCTCTTACTATCAAGATCGCGCCTTCGGTAATCTTCAAAGGCAGCCACTTTTGTGTGAATCTCATGCCTCCATTACCCACTATTGTATCGGGAGGTACACGTAAATAGTACATTTCACTACGTCTAATACCAAATCTAAAATCGTGTCGCCAATATATACAGTTTTAAAATTGTTCTTATAGAACTGAATTATCAAAATTTGTAGGATAATATTTTTATTAAAGAACGTCATAAAAGCAAACGAACTATTCAACTTTATTGTAACGACTAGCTTTCCGCGGCTTCACTTGTGTGACCTACATTTATCATGCCCAGCAGTGTGATAAAAAGTAGCCTATAGACTTCCCGAATAAATTGGCTATCTAACAGTGCAAGAATTACCTATTCCAGTCGGACCAGCAGTCCCTGAGATTATTATGAATGTATACGGGAGTTTTAATCTGAACATTGTCTGTTACATGTCAGTTGTTGACCGCAATTTCCAAGGCTCTAACGTAGTATTGACAACGTTACGTCTTCCTATAAACGTCACGTAAAGACATTACTTGAAGCGGGTGTGACAACTTTGGGGTGGTTCCCATCAAACCTGTCAAAGTGAAATGTGAGCAGGGAAATTATTCCATCGCTGTAAACGCTACGTTTACCTATCTATAAGGTCGGGCGCACTTTGCGAATGTCTTCGTCCAGTTTTTACTCATGGGAATACCACATACACGAACGACAGTGGAACGAATTTCCACTGCAAAGTTGATTTGGTCGGTACACTATATGGGCCATTTGTGCCGTCTGTCCTGAGTGCCGGACCTCTAGGTATGTACTTACCATGTGGTAATTGATTTCTAGCATTGTTTTATACTAATAATAAATTACTTTATGATTTGGTCACGAGAGTAGTTGTTGTTGACATTACGAGCACAAGCGCATAAGCATGTTTTTAAATAATGCAGAGCAGGTGATGATGATCTATGGTATGAAGAAATGTTATTCTGAATCACCCCACTAAAGACGCTGTACATTTTTTTCATAGAAAAAGGCAGTTTAACGTATGAGCGTGTGTACACGTCTACCACGAGGTAGACATGTTATGTTCAAGACAAAACATATACTCTACACTCAGACACATACACGTCAAGTAATTTCAAAATTCAAATCACACTCGTTACGAAAGGCAACAGGTCAGTGAACTTATCTTAAACTTCATCCATCAGGGCTTCAGAACTTCATTTAATACTCCAAGATAAGCCCTTTGATAAGATTTGAGTACATTTCAGAGAAAATAGCTATTATACCTTCGTTATGAGGATGCTCTGAGGTTTATTAAAATATCAAAGGGTTTCTTTGTCCGTGGGTTGTATATGTTTTGGTATAAAGAATATCCTTCACATATTACCTAATTTAGGAAAAGTCTATTTGTGGCCCAATTTGATCAGAGCCTTTATAGACTCGTATACATTATTAATATTATGTTTTTTTGGGTGAAAAATCTGTAAGGATTGTATTCCCCGATGTCTGGTTTATCTTTGTCTTTTTAGCTCACCTTACATGGGTGTTCTTAGTTAATGTAGAACTAGCATTTTTAGCAAAAAGCATATATTTACGTGACATAAGTTAGTGAGCCATGGCAAAGCTAACCCAGGGCCCATTTGTCGCGAAAAAATATTAAGCTTGTTTTGCGCAAAAAGGTAGAAAGTAGACTATTAGTTAAGTCTTTATAGTCTAAAACTTCATCAAAATAGATAGTGATTTAACCTTTAACAGATAGAATATAATTTTATTAAATACTAGCGGACCCCGCAGACGTCGTCCTGCCCGGTAAAGCAGTGCCACCTACACCTATCGAATATAGATACTTATAAGATTCCATAAAAATCGGTCAAGCCATCTCGGAGGAGATTGTTTTTTTTTAATTTTTCTTGCGTAAGAACCATCTCAAACATCCTCGTACTGCAAGGAAAATTCTAAAAAAAGAATTATAATAGTGAAATCGGTCCAGCCGTTCACTCGCGATGGCGTGACCAAGGGAAATAGGGATTCATTTTTATAAATATAGATAAATAAATGAAGTTTTAATAAAGTAGGTTTCTAAGTTATGCAAAGATTTTTCAATAGACACTCTCAATATTATCAGTGAATTTTGTGACAGCGAAATCTTGGTATCAAACAAAAGCAGGTAAAGTGTTTTTAATTACACAAAACAAACAAGGAAAAAGTGACAATGCGTTTTATATAATTGTTTGGTAGGTAACAGCCATATTTCACCATGCTACACCCCGGCATGACCTTCACAATCCCAGAGGAGTCAAGCTTTTATCTCAATGAAAATATCTGCCCCGAAAATTAGTTTATGTTATTTACGAGATTGGAATTGTTTCTCTAATGGATAGATGTAGTTTATTAAAGTTTCGCCTCATTTTCAAACTTCATTTAAGTAGGTAATAATATTCTTTTAATTGATGTTAGCTAAGTTTAGAGGGCTGTCTTCGAAATTTTACAGGCCATAAATACATCGAATTGAACATTTTTAGTTACTTTCACTAATAAAGGATTTGTTTCTGCACGTGCTCGGAAACATATTTGCAACACATATTAAATATGAACCGACTTCAATGTTTTTAAAATAACTCAAAAACCGCTTAACCGACTCTTCGAAACTATTTCTTTTGACACAAAAAATGCATTTGTCAAAATCTATCTATTAATGGCGGAATAGTCCGTCACATAGATACATACAAAAGATGAACATACGACACTCATTAAAGTTGGTTGAAAATGCTTCTATAAGTTAGAGTGATGAAAAAGCTCAGCGGAGAGAAAACGGAGGAAATTAATGTTACTTCCTAACAAACATTCCGTAAATAGCAGTTATGATAATAACTTTATAACATTTTCACACATACGAGAGCGCCATCAAGTCCCAAATTAAGAAATTATATTTGTTTGTGCTAAGGGTACTAGGAACGGATAAACTACTTAAATACTTTTTTTTTGTAAATAATACATATCATAGATAAATTACACCCAGACACAGAACAAACAATCGTGCTCATCACACAAAGATTAGTCCTGGGTGGGAATCTAACCCACGACCTTCGGCATAGCAGTCACGGTCACTAACTACTATGTTACCAGGCCAGTCAGTTTTTGAACAATATCAATAGAATCAGACTAAGATCTTTAACCTTTGTTTGTTTTAGCAAATACCGGTTAACTCATATGTACTTAAAATACCCGTAGTACTCAAAATCACTGTAAGTATAACTATTTATTATAATAATGAAGCTATTAATCATACATTATTAATCATATCTAGCAAACTTGTAATGAAACTAAACAAGAGGTCTGACGTTCGTCTAGATTTTACTTATCTAAACGATATTACACTTGTAACTACATCTGTTTCAATACTAAGATAATATGTGAAAGCAATCAGAGCAATTAATTAAACTAGTAGAGAACTTAATATAATTGGGTCTTAGGCTTTCAATTTTGATTTATTACTAATTGCCTCCTCAACTGACAATAACATCGAAATTCTGTTAAGTATATTACAGTATGATGGTTTAGTAAATTAACCTCGATCGATAATTTAAATTGATTACTTTCTGGTTTATTGGAAAGACAAATCTTATCTGATGAAAAAACTTTGTCAATTGAAGACCATTTCTTTCGTTCTCTTGTTTGAATCCTGGCATAGAATGATATATTTTCAAGTATATCACATGTCTTTGTCATATATGACATGTGTTCATATATTCATGTGAATATTTATGTTGTTATGTTTAATACTTGTATTGTAATTGACTTCGGTTAATGCTCCATAATTTGGTGAAATTGAGCCTTTAAATATGGATAAAAATTATCATAAAAGCAATCTAAACTCATAAAAGCACGTGTTTAAAAGATAGAAGATAGCCGCCTTTTAGGTAAAAGCGGAGAGAAATTTATGACAAAATGTAATAAGGAAGCGGATATTGGAAACCTTAAAAGAAGAATTTTAAAAATAATATATAGCTTAGTTTATGATCATGCCTGTGTTAACCAGATGGAGGTTAAACGTAGATTATACTAGAATATGTATTCGGGCTATTTTTTTCATCGGTCACTAATAACGAGATGCTTAAGATTAAATTTAAAATGCTATTTTCAGCGCTATTTTCATATGGATTAAGTTAATTAGAATTATTTACTTTTAAATGTATATGTGCATTTTAAACGCGAAACTGCTGAACATATCAGCAGTAGCAACGGGCGGATTCATCCATCTCTCGCTACCTCGATCTCGGCTATGTATGAAACCTTGAATTAATCAGGAATCATTCGAGCAGGCTATATTCTTAACAAAATAACAAACTAATTTTGGCTACAAAAAACATTTTCAGGGATGTAATATTATTTCTAAGCTCCGTCTGTTTACTCTCGACTAAGACAACAAACGTACGATTTAAGTCGGATTTTGGGATTTAGCTCAGTGTCAGGGTCTTTTGGATTAAGAGTATTTTGCTTTTAACTTTTTATATTCTGTTGGCTATCTCCCATTGCTGAGTGTAGGAATTTAGGAATTGTGATAATTAGGCACTTTGCTAATGGAACGTACAAAGTAAATGGACACTCCAATGTTCGTTTTAGCTTTGATTACTAACTGTTGGTCAGTGTGGATCTATTGACGTGTAGTGTAGTGTGCGTGTAGTGTGACGTTTTCGGAAAGTTAACTACAACGGTGCTGATACCTACAAGTATGATTCTGTATGACTCTATAATACTTTGTCGTTGGGGTAATGTCAGGGAATATTATGCGATAATACTATGTTTAGTAAATGTATTTTGGTGTAGCAGGGATCACATAAGGCGTTAAATTAAACAAATATTTTAAAGTTACGCTAGCAGCGTATCTAATAGAACTTTTAATATCAATTCGTGGAAATGAAAATAGTGGCAAAGCATTTGTATCTGTTTATGCAAATAATAAAATATATTGCTAAACACATCTAACTACTAACTGATAGTAAAAAATAATAAATACCTAATAACAATCCTAATACAATTTTGTATGCTCTCGTGCATATAAATTTATATTTTGCTGAGTTGGCGTGTTTTATACATATTGTTCCAAATTTTGAATATGTCTTTACTTATAAGAGGTGACGCATCATTTCCAAAACCTGGATGGATGTTGACTGTGTGCTGAGTTCAAGTTACAGTGACACGTTAGTATTGACTTCGCCTTAATCAATCCTTTTGGTACACTATTTGCGTCAATATTTCATTTACAAAAGCCAACCATAACAATTACCTTGAAATCAAAGGCTGTTTTGGAACCTCTCAATATGTATCTTATAATAATTCCTTTTTAGAGTTTTGTTTGCTTATTAGCTATCTGACCTCATAGCAGTTTTCAAACGACCCCTCACATAATAAAGCTGAATACCCCACAACCATAAAAGGACTATACAACATCAGAGTGTAGTCCATTACAACAAGTTCAGAGTTAGTTGGTTAAAATTTTAAAATGAAACAAATTAATGATAGGGATTACATAATACAGCTTTGTGAGTGAAAATACCCGTAATGGCGGGGCAGCAAAAATGTTCTCTATTCAGAGTCGACCCGCCAAATAAATTGTTACGATTTTTCTTTGACGCCTCTAGAATGTTTCTTTCTGTTGTGGTTTAAGCTTTGAGAGATTAGAAAATATAGATTATGGTAGAAGAACGTTAAATACCATTTGTAAATGTGAATCTTCTGACGGACTCTGATATTCTGTGGGTCCATCAAGTTTAAAATTATATAAAATATAGAAAAAATATAGTATTTCTTAACCAAGTAGGTTTGACTCAGCAGTATCTTTTGTCTTTCTGGTATATTATAGTTTTGAGAATCTAGAAATAGTATGACCTTAACTAGTAAATTTTGTATTCTCAAATGAGTATCGGTAGTGTCGCAGCTTATAGCTCGTACCAAACAATTGGATTTATATTCATGCTAGTTTTTGCTTGCGTCTTTACCCGCTTGGAATGTTAAAAGAAGCAATTTTGACCTTGTTGTAGAGACCTTTATTCAAAGTGATAATATAAGTTGTATTCAAGGCGAATTATTGTGAAGTGTTGTATAGAATACACTCAAACTTGTAAAAAGAAGTGCGTAGATAGCATTTTTATATAGGTACATACTACCTAAAAATAATATTACAAACAATAAGATGAATGTGATGCATATTGTTCTACTTGCTCACTATACAAGCTGGAAAACATTGACAGACCCTGGAGGATTTAAGATAGATTATTTTACATAAAGGAAAGACACAGTTTCTTCCTTTGTCATTCGGTTGTTTTGATTCACGGGTGTGCATATTTTTGAAAATCTTTGAATGCATTGTGGTTTTCGTACACCGATATTTTCCAACTTGTATATATAAGAGGTAGAGGGCCGGTTATTATCTGCTGCAGAACCGACAACCTTTGGGGTAAATGAGTTCTTAAGTGGAGATCACGGATCGGAAAACCTAGCGTAGAACGCCCTCAGACTAGGTGGAGCGACGATCTCTGTAAAACCTTAGGAAAAAGCCGGATGAGAGTAGCCTCGGATCATGCTCAGTGGCTTGCTTTGGGAGAGGTCTATGTTCAGCAGTAGATTAATATAGGCTGATGAAGATGATACATAAAAGCGTCTCTTTGTGTGCCTATCTATACAGGTCTCTATTCTTTTGGATCTACTTTCACTCCATTATGTGACTTTGACAAGGGGCCCAGGAATACTACGAAACTAGAATACGTCGAACTCGGAATACGACAAGTCAGGAAGATTGTCAATACGGAACAGAATCTAATTGGGCATAAAAATAGTAAAGATAATGACAATAAACGATCTATAAACAAAAACTAAAGGCCGAGTAAGAGGATTAGTTGACATGGGATAACAGTTCGTTTGTCTTTCGACTTTAGTCCCATTGTGTCGTAACAAGCTTTTGTACTACTTAAATATGTTTAATACATAAATAAAATATACAGTTCGAATGTTCAGTTCTGTTGTAAACATAACGCGTTTTACCGTGAGCACGTAAATAAGTCATTTGTATGAAGAAAATAATACACTGCCACTATTGGTGCGTTTTTTGACACTTTTTCTCGAAGTTTCATGCTTATATTTTCGTCATCTGCCACTGAACATGCCATTGCTTCTGATATGAATTCATCGACCATCTCTTCAAAATAGTTGCAATAAAAGTAACCATGAATAGAATTTCTTTCAGCGTATTTCGCTTTGTTACTATATAATGTTTTACTGGTTTAGGATTTACTGTCAGAAGGTAAAGTGCATCCTTCTATGTGAAGCCTGGATGGTCGCTAGTGACCATTTAAACCAGCAGCGGGGTTGTACAGCAAATGTTATAAACGAATGATCATGTTTATTGGCTTCACTCGATTGTCATTAACACGTGACGTCTATCAATCAATAAGAATGAAACGATGCGATCAACCGTGTCGTTCTATTGTTTCCGGACTTTGTAATACTACAAATAATATTATTATAGTAGATTATGTATCAGTACCAGTAAGTACTGATACATAATCTAATGTTCTAACCGCACAGTTCACCAGCAACGTATTCGTTGAGGTAGATGATAAGTGCATTTCCGATTAGCGTTCATACTGCCTATCAAGCCTGTTGACGTAAAGACGGCAAATCCAATGTTCATCCAATGGTGTGAAATGTTACTAATTGTGTTGGACTAGTAGGTATGGCAGTGATTTCATTCCAATGATGTTTTAGGTATTGAGACGAAGATGGGATATCTAAACAGTATTAGTATTGAGTATTAGATAACATAACTGACATTTGTTAGTTTTCTGGTGCTACGCTGAAACATGTGTGTTCATTGACATAGTTTTAATGTGCCAATGTGTCAATCTTAAGAAATTGTCTTAAATATCTTAAAAAGAAAAAGTCAATGAAGGGTTGATGATATATATATATATATATATATATATATATATACACAGAAACACGTCATAAACGAAATCTTATCTACAGGCTGTTAAGAAAATTAATCTAAGATACGACTAAATCCCATGTAATTACATAAGTAAAATGTGTATTTGAATTCTAAAGCGTAAACCACATGAAGTAACCCTACTAAGTAATTTAACCGAATTCTATTTGTGGCTTAACATTTATTTACAACATAAAGAAAATACAATTCTCAAGAAAATTGAACTAACTGAAAAACTGTCGCAAAACTAAACATACTAATGACTAACTTAAACTAATGCGACAAAAATACCTCCGCGTCGTTTTCTTCCGGCCAGAAAACTAGCATCAAAGATACAAGCCAGCCGTTTCATTACGTGTGTTGTCAGCTAGGCGTTTTGAGAACTCCCTGATACTAGGCTCCACGGACCTAGAGTCTTAACACCAAACGGCTCAACCACGTAATAGCCTGTAAATCTTGCAAGGTTTGCGTATATTTTGTGTCTTAAGAAATTTTTACGTTTTACATTACCACGAAATAACTAGTAACTACTGAATTTACAGTTAATAGTTACTTTAATTAATTAAAGCAGTCAAAGCTGACGCCTCGATAAGGGTAGGTTAGCACTTTTTGTTGCCCTAGTTATATTAATTTTAATTAATCTTGTTAAAAGTTAAAGTTGTTTTGCTACGTTATTAATTAGTTTTAATTATGTTGAGGTTCTTAAATTTTATGTTGGTATTTTAAGAGTTTTAGTTTCAAAGAAAAATTCTTTAGCTGATTTATTTGTAAACTAACCTAATAGTTCAATTAATCGGTTTTAAGTTGCTTTGATTTTATCAATATTGTAAGCCATTTTTATCTGAGGTTCTTAGTTTTAAATTTACCGATTAATGAGAAGCAAAACTTATATATATTTGAATGATTTATCCATCAGAAGGAACAACACACGACACAATTATAAAAATTCTGGACAGTTACATTTTTCTAAAAATACTTAATTTATTGTTATACATCTATATATATAAAAATGAAACCCGTTTTCCGTTGTCACGACATCACGCGTGAACGGCTGGACCGATTTCACTAATTCTTTTTTTTAAATATTCCTTTAAGTACGAGGATGGTTCTTACGCAGAGAAAAATAAATAAAAAGAGAACTTAGAAAGCGAAGAAGTGCCGAAAACCGGGTTAGATACCTATTATTTATTATAGGTTATATTCGGTAGGTCTGAGACCCGGTAGATGGCACTGCTTTACCGGGCAGAACGACGTCTGCCGGGTCCGCTAGTTTCACAATAAATATTCTAAATGTCTTAAAATTAGATGGGCCGGTGGCGTGGTCGGTAAGATACTTGCTTGCCATCCAAGTTAGATATTAGTGTCATGAACACCTCAGTTAGTATTGTGTCTGGGTGTAATTATCTATATTTAGGTAGGTACATACGTATTTACAAAGGAAAAGTATTATATGTAGTATATTACCAGTTATCTGGTTTCCATAGTACAAGCACTGCTTAGTTTGGGATCACACACCGTGTGTGTTAATGTCCTACTATATTATTATTATAATTTAATAACCCTTGACACATTCTTTAAAGCTTTCGAATTAAACAAAACAACAACTTTTTTTTTTATTCTGAAATAGGGTTGCGCTTGGCTTCTAATTGCCTGATCTTACGCAATGTTGTAGTCCACGATGAAATACGCGCATGAACAATATACCGACTTATTCGTGATCACATATGCTTTTCGGTGAGAAAGTGGCATTGGAATTAGTCTCTATATGGTTAGAAAGCATAAAAGACCAACAATTTGGACTCACTCTCAAATGGTGTCATCGGATATTGCACCGGAACACCGCAATAACTAGTACAAAGATACACACGTCGAACTTATAACACTTTTTTTGCCGGGAATTAAAATTATAATATTTCAAAAAATAACGAAATAATCGACTTAAGTGGCTTTCAAGCCAAAAAACGACTAGGTACACTTAAGATGAGCAGGGTCTAAAAACCTTTTCAGGTACGGAAAGCATGCAAATTTCCAAAAGTCGTGACAACATTCATTTGACGATTTCTTTTCAAATTT
The DNA here is from genome assembly GCA_936450015.1 of Meganola albula. NCBI lineage: Eukaryota > Metazoa > Arthropoda > Insecta > Lepidoptera > Nolidae > Meganola > Meganola albula. The sequence continues at coordinate 3,813,367 of OW388156.1, read as the reverse complement.
TCGCGTCGATGGATACTGAAATTTGAGCTTGTATAAAAAATGATCCGGTATATTTTTTCGACCGCTTTTTCGAGGCTACGTGGGCTTATTTGTATTACGGATTCGACTGGGTTTATGAAGCTCTTCGGATCGATGAATATTGCTGTTGATTTAAGATATCCTCACCGTAATGTTTCACTGATGCAACTGTGTTATCAGTATCTAGCACAGTTAATAACTATTGTTTTTTTGACAGTAATACAGGAGATTTCCCACCTCCTTCCCATGACCCTACCCTCCTTGCGGCATACGGACCGAAGCACGGGAGTTAAACCAATTAAATTTATCGTGTTTGAAAGCTGAATTAATCGAGATGGTTCTTAAGAAAATCTACTAAGCCATTTTTTTTATTTAACTATCTGAAGTTTGATAATTAGCACGGACGCTACTTTTGCTTGGTTTTTGGTATGAAACTACCCCCGAGTCCAGTTCTATTCTTATTTGAAACGCATAGTACTTAAGTGTATATAAACAGAATAACGGCACAAAACAAAGTTTTACTATACTAACGTTTGAAAATATAAAGGAACCGAGCGCATAAGCTGCTTGCTTCCGTAGAGCTACGGGCAATTGGGGATTAATTTAGAGGTTCTTAGAAGATGGTGCTGGCAACTATAGCAAATATTTTACTCTCAATATAAAGCTGTCTCGGTTTTAGTGCAGTCCCAAGTGATTGTTTAGCAAAAAATGGTTGGTTCAACTCTGGTTAGAGTAAAAGTCGTAAGTAAAAAATAGTTTTTTTTAAATCGCGTTTATTTTAATTTATGTCATCATCATCATATGTGAGGCATCATATGGCAAGCTTTTTTCGCATTTTGGGTCAGATCCTAGTCCAACCTGATGCGGCTAGCAGAATTAAACAAGTCACTGACATTAGACCTCGATACCCGAAGGGAATCAGTAGCCGAAATGGTTAGACCCACGTGCCATCTAGATGCCAGGTTTCTGACTACCTGTAACGGTTGTCATAGATTTTTTGAATGAAAACCGGGACCAAAGGCTTAACGTGCTTTCTGAGGCACGGAGAGTACTTCCTTCACCAATGAGAAACGAAACAAATCTTTGTTGTTACTTAAAGATTGTCGAGGGCGGGAATCGAACCTGCGTCCTCCTGGGCACAGGTCGTTAATGTTAATTTATTTAATAAGGTATGAATCTAGTTTTACGACGATATATCTCATCTTGATTTGTTTAATTCTGTATTTAATTAATGTGACTGCTAATAATACAATTCATTTGGTAAGTATAAAAGTTAGGTAATTCTAATAATATTATACGTCTGCATTGCGGAAAGGTCTTTGTAGTTACTTACCTATATTTTTTATACTGACAGGCACTGTTTCGTCAGATTACCTTAACATACTTTCGTATACTATCGCATACCACACGTACCTACCAAAGAGCATATAAACGCTTAACACGTAATACAAATTACTTCAATTCAACCCTTTTTTTAGTATCCCACAGCTGGGCACGGGTCTTCTCTCAACTACCGTACAGCAGTGGTAGCGCAGATCGATACCGATCGGTATCTCCTTTGTAATATAAGGTAGCGGGTTCCACCCCAGTCGTTTGTGTGAATTGAATCATCCCCGCTGTTCAATATCGATGAAAGAAAAAATCGGGAGGAAGCCTTATTATTCGAGGAAATCTAAACATTCAAGTACTCATGACATCCACCAACCCACACTTGTCCAGCGTGTGTGGATTAAGACATAAATTCTCTCAAGTCGTACGTGTCATCATTATCATATTCACTTCTGGACATAGGCCTCTTCTAAAGCACGCCACTGAATCCGATCCGCGGCTTTTTTGCACCCCAACAGGACGGGACACAGTGGGTATGTGAGACTCCAAAGAAGTTTACTCACCAAATTCCCCCGGTGTTCCTCTGCTAACCCACTTGACAGGCCGCAGTTTTGTATTCGCATTACCCGAACGGCCGGCGGGTTATTGCCGCCCGCCCTGCTGAGATCATCACTCCACCTAGTCTGAGAGCGTCCTACGCTACGTTTGCAAATTCGTAGTACTACATGTAAATTGCTTCAATCCATTTTCTTTGTGACCTGTGAGTAAATATTACCTTGTCATATTTACATACTTGACGCATTAATTGTCGCCCTAAATCACATGTGTAGTGAAACTACAATGTCACTTTACTCACCTAAAAACCCTGAAATTGGATATGACCCAAAAAGTTGTCGCGTTCCGCAACTCATTTCCGTTTTGATTTAATAACTTTGGTCTTGACAAAACGCTTTGTACCAGCAACCCCTTTTCTTGTAAATACGGCTGGAATATTTTTTTTATATAGTGGGACATTAACACACACGGTCATCTGATCCCAAACTAAGCTGAGCTTGTACTATGGCAACCAGATAACTGGTAATATACTATATAATACTTTTCTTTTGTAAATATATACTTAAATATCGATAATTACACTCAGACAAAAGACAAACAGACATATTTAACGAATGTTTGTCTCGGGTGGGAATCGAATCCACGACCTGCGGCGTGAAAAGCAAGAATCTTACCGACCACGCCACCGGCCCGTCATATTAGAACAACATACAGTTTAAGAAATATATGCCCCTAATCTCTAAACAAATAAACTGGTATTAACTGGTGATAGGCTTCGTACGTAGTTAGTGACCACCTACCAGATAAAGCCGCACCGCCAAGCAACCTTGCCGTTTCTGACATCTGGTGACACCATTTAAGAGGGTCATAATTTTTGCTTCTTTATGGTTTCTAGCCATATGAAACTGCATTCTACTTCCACCTTCTCATAGAAAAACTTTATAAGGTGTTCATTAATAAACCTGTCAAACGCTGCTAGGGTTACTTGTTATCGAAAAATGAACATAAAACAAGAAAAAAAATCAACAAAGAAAAAGTAATCTATTAAAAAATATACCGCGTACCACCATCATATCGCATGTTAGGTACTATAACATGCGATATGATGGTGTGCGCGTTTTCTAGTGTATAGAAAGGTTGGATTGTAGCTGAGTTGAACTAAGCTTTTCTAAGTTTATTAGAAAGGTCTTTCTTCTCGATCCGGGAATCGAACCCGGGTCCTCACGGTTGTTAAGCGAATACGCTTACCATTTGACTACAAGTGGCATAAAAAGTTATATTTAGTGAAGTTATATTTCCGAAGTCGTATCTTAGACTATTTGCATATAACTAAATAAGGTTTTGTGTTGACAATTTCGTGTTTACGTTCGATAAGATGTTGGTTTTGCTTACAAAATGTTGTATTGAGGGATTTGGGACGAATAGGTTTTAATAAAATATTTTCGATTTGATACTTCATTATAGGGGTATTTTGATCGTAAATTGTGATCCAAATTCGGCCAAAGATTACTTAGTAGATTTATGTAGGGTGTCTGATCATTCGTTAAAAATATTGAAATAAAACTATTTTATAGCGGATTTTATCGCGGTTCATTTTAGATTTGAAATCACGACGTTTCAGTCTTTTCAGACTTTATGGTCACGGGCGGAAAGACTTTGAAACGTCAGTATTTAAAATCTAAAATAAACCTCGATCCGTTATAAAATAGTTTTATTTCAATGTGTGACATTCGCGTAAATTTGACAAAATATTAGTGAAATATGATTAAAAAAATTGTCTTTGAGAAAGTTGAAATAAAACTACTTTTTAACGGATTTTATCGCGGTTTATTTTAGATTTTAGATCCCGACGTTTCAAAGTCTTTTCAGACTTCATGTTTACGGGTGGACTGAGATACTTGACGTCCAAAAATATTAATCACAATTATTACTGTATTGTTGTATGTAAGTTGCGTTCCGATTTAAGCAAACTGAGCTCACAGTGTCTTGAATTCTGAGTTGATTTTGCTTGGGTTTTGGTACAAGTAAATTAAGCACTGGGTCCCAAGCTGGTGGTATATTCCAACAATTTTCTCTGTTAAAATTAGGATGTTTTTTAATTTCAATAGCTTCTCGGATCATTCTTGGTAGGAACCGGTTTTCTTTGACAAGGACCTGTGTTTTATCAAATCTCAAGTAATGGTTGGGGCCTTTTTGAGTATGTTCACACACTGCAGATGTTTAACATCAGCTATGTGTTCTTTTACGCGGGTCCCTATACTTCTTTTTGTTTGTCCTATATATTCGCGTAAATCTAAGACAATACTTTGAGAAAGTTGTTTTAAATATACGCCCTAGAGCATCTAACACGGGAGGTGTTATACGCAACTTCTAGTACTAAATTGTTTCTGCTAGGTTATGGGGAGGGAGGAATTTTCTAAGTCAGAAGCCAGTCGCCGTATATACAGTTATGTTTTGATTCTGCTTCCTCTTCGTCAACCCTTTTTAGTGTTCCACAGCTAGGAACCGGTCTTCTCTCAACTATCTCAAGAGTTGAAAGAGTTTTGGCCTTAATCCACACGTGCGAACCAGTGCGAGTGTGAATAGGTACGTATAACATTTCCCAGTTGAAAAGGATGCCTAGATATCTTCATAAAAACTGGTGTTTATTATGGACAAAATCCCAACAGGATAGTGTGGTTAGTAATTTATTCAACAAAATCGCTAATTGCCTCGCCTGCCACTGAGCTCACGGTCGGGCCAAAATTTCAAAATATTATAAAAAAAACAGAACAAGTAAAACGAGGTACCGCAGATGTTTAATTTTCATGGAAACGATAGTTTAATTACTGCATATTTTATTTACGAGGGTCCATTAAGCTCGCTGTTTACTGTAGCCCGTTACTTTATTGGGCTGTCTGTGCTGGCTTTACTGCGAATGACTGTGTTCTATGGCTGTTAAAAATTAAATACTCTTCAATATTCATTCATCCAGGTTATCCATACTTAATATTATAATTATATTATACTGTTAGTTCACGCTAAACCTATAAACCAATTTAGGTGAAATTTGGCAAGAAAGAAATCCAATATTTCATCATAATTTCGTGATTTTCAATATGTTTAGAATAACCTTAAAAAAATCCCTAGATTTAATAAAGATGATGGCAAAAAAGTTCCTGCACTATCGCATTAAATGTACCTCATCTGTAATTATAAATGTTAGTATTATTTTTAGTAAATAAGAAAATGAACTTTGCACGTCTTACATAGTGCCACCGAATGCACTGCCACCGCCCTTGCCCTTATTTCATATCGGTGAAGGAAAGCAAAGTGCCTGAAGAAACCGTCTTGTTTTGATGAAGGCCTGAACTCTCAACTCTTAAGTTAGTTGAGAGAAGACTTGTGCCCACTACTCAAAAGTTGCGCACTAAAAGAATTGTTACTTTGTCTCCCACTTGCAACTTTATGCTTGTGATGGACAGATTGCTCCAATTCGCACAAACGCAATTCTACCTATTCGCGATTCCCATACTATACGGGTTCTATACATTGAAAGAAAGGGATGCGGATATACGCATTCTATAGCCGCATCCCTTTCTTTCGGAATAATACGGGTTCCATACAGCTGCAGTTTACTACATTTGTGATTCTTAACAGTCGTTATTATGACGCAAACGCGGTTCTACCAATTTGTGAATTCAATATACCTAATACGAATTCCACACAATTGGTAGTAATTGCCTGGGATAGCACATAGGCTACTTTTTATCCTAACACTACGCGGGCGATGCCGGGGATGGAATCTAGTACAAATTATATAATTTCTAATCTAAATAATAACTTTAGGTGTCTCAAATGTTATCAAAACCCATTCAGCCGTTTTGCAATGATTTCGTGTCTGAATTTGTGCTAATACTTCTGAGATTGTTATTGCGAAACTTAAATTTATCGACCCGTATTTTCTAACATAATTTAAGTGCAAAATACGATTTATTTCAACTACTTGACTCAGTTTAACCATTAGCAATATTTATTATCGAACAGTGGTGCTCGAAGCCAAATGTATTTTCTACTATACATTCGGAGAATTTTCGCGAAATTTCCATTTTGAAGAAACATCGAGTCGAGAGTGGAATTCCAAGAAACAGAAATACATAACCATTCTTGGTGGTGTATTCAAGTTCCGTATCATGAGTGTTTTATGGGATTGTGATTCCTTTGAAAGAAAGGGATGCAGATATACGCATTGTATAACCGCATCCCTTTCTTTCAACGAAATCATTATCGCTTTAAACACTCATAATACGGCAGCTAGTTCAGAAAGTAGTTGTTAAAACACATTTGTGTTAACTCACTGTGAATACTTGTAAACATATAAATTCTTATTGCCTTTCTTTCGTTACATTTTCTATTGAAATTTTAACTCTATTTACAATTTTTTCACGAATTTACATAAGTAGATGTACGTATAAAAAACTTAAAATTGAAAATTTTATGGGATTCAGACTATGGACTATGGAGCGACTGAACTGAAGTGCTTTTAACCGCATGCGTTACACCGCATTCCGGACAACCACTGAATGCGTTCAGACTTACGTAAGCTTACTTATCTTATCAAGAAAACCGCATCAGAATCGGCCTTAAAGTTCAGGCGCTACGATGATGCTACAAACTTATACACAGACATACCTTCAGATACACACATAAAAATTATAATACCCTTTTGTCAGTGGCTAAAAATTATCAAACTATTATGTGGAGATGACTGGAGGATCGGGTGGTAGTGACCCTCCAGTGAAAAGGGAAGATCTTCCAGCCGGGCGAGTTGTAATGCCCGGCTACCGCGGTACTCCCTCCGACAGTTCTTGTCGGGAAGTTGTATATATGCTAATCGTCGGTGAAACTTTGCTTGTGCGATTCAGGATTGCTATGACGCCATGTCTCTTGAGTGGCGTTAGGTATGTGACGCCACAACTATAACTAGCTTTAATTAGTCAGTGTTCAAACCACGAGTGAATCGCTGTTTATTAGGTAAGCGCATTCTCGCGTTTGTCTAGAACTTAGTAAATTATGTAGTCAACGATGGAACGCGCCAACCCAGTATAACGTTTCACTCGAAATTACGAATGCTTTTCGGTGAGATGGTGGCAGTGGGATGAGCTTCCTTGGTTAGAAACGATAAAGGGGCAATAATTACGACCCACTCTCTCTCTCACCACACATCGCACCGGAACACTACAAGGCTTTGGCACTTTGGCTGATGGGTGGTTACTAACCACGGCCGAAGCCTACCACCAGTTTATTGTCACCCGATTGGCACCACTTAGGGACCACGTGTGGGGATTCAATTAAATATGCACATCCACGGACAAAGGTGATTAAGTCTAAAATTATCTAATAGAACATATAGATGTTACCAAAGGCTATTTCAAAAAAGAAAATCCTGAGGTAGGTTTTTTTATTTGAAATAGTCTTTGATCTTTTAGTCACCTTAAAAAAAACTTATACCAAAAATAACTAGAGCTACAAGCATTAAAAAGATAAAACAAACGACATCAACCGTAATAATATTCTTTAACAAAACAAAGTTGACACCAAACAAAATACTTATTCAAGATTGTATTGTTGACTTTTTTACTGAGATAAAACCTCGAATTTCTTCCTAAGGCTATTTTTAAAGCAAGGAACGGATTAATGAGCTGTGGGTCGGACAACTCAGTCTATTAAGTAGGTAAGGCAGATTTCAAGATGAGCTGCTATAGCCATACAATTTCAGCAGTGAGATGGTAGAAAATGTTTCAGTAAAATTGTCTTAATGGAAATGTAATGTTTTCTATGGGAATGATAAAAAATTCAGTCATTCGGTCTGTTTCAAATTTTTTTCATTTTGCAGTGAAAAATTTTGTATTATAATTTCACGCAATACATTTGTGAATCTGGTCGGTTCGGTATATTTTTATATTTTTACACCAAAGAAAGAATAGGGTTTTATTTTTGGTATCGAAGTGTGTAAACGATTGGACCTAATTTGAATATCTTTTTTAAAAATCCGAAATGGATGACAGCGGTGAATTATACACCCAAAACTAAGCTTTGAACAACTCTATTGGTGAAGACCGTATGAAATGATGTGCCGTAGTTTCAGTAGGATAGGTCCACAGTCGTAAAGAGGTAGATATGGGGGAATCCCCTTAATCGTCTGTCATCAAGTTAGAAACGACAGTGATGCGCGTTTTGCCCCTGGACACCTAAATCTTTTTGAGTCAGTTAGAAATATAAGTGGTCCACTTCCCTCCAAGAAAATCACAAAATCACATTGAAAACTTAAAAAAAAACAAAAACATTTGTGATATGTAATACTACGAGACTTAGTTTTAGAAACAAAATTGATGACCCAACAACAGCAATCTCTTGAATGAATAGGTATTTCGTCCGTTACGAAATTAATTCGAAGACATCACACGGGTTCAAGCGAAGTAAAGCTGTTTGAATAAAACATTCTTACTTTTAATGTAGAGCTACTGACATTAGTTGAGAAAAATGGTAGACTATGCAGCAGTTCACAGGCTAGAATAAAAAGATACAGCTCTTTCTTTAGCCATTAAAGTCGCTTACTGGACCACCGCGGCAGTTACGTATGTAGGCTTAAAAATAAGGCTGTTGCAGTTTCTTATTATAATTTTTAAATACACACTAACTAATATCGAATTATCAAGGCGAATTTTAAGATATTATTATGAATACTCTATAATTATTGGGCAAATATCTGATGAATGTGTCAGTTTTACTAAATAAGATAAACGATAAATATTGTACAGAAAGATGGAGAAACGGAACGTCTGGAGAAATCAAGGAAAATAATTTGAACACCTGAGAATGGCTACTCTGGAGTTTTTAGCGAGTAGCCTGCGTCCAGCAAAATACTCAATAGGTGCTTATTATAAATAATCATTATGGCCCTGTCCTTGCCTATACCCTGTCAGGCACAGCAAAAGTGTTAGACGAGAGGAAGCATTGATTTTACATATTAATAAAAATAGAAACTTTCCGCTTGTGGAGCTTTATTAATTTGAGATTTTATCGTGTATTTTATTTCATTTTAGAATTTTATATCTTAAAAACAAAAAGCAAAAAATGTTATATAAATAAATTAAAACATAATTACCTAAATTTTAACATTAAGAAATTATTTTAACAAAATTATTAAATTACACAGCAGTTCCAGCGGCGATGGAGTTTCTTAACTTAAAAAAGTTGAGTTGTCTTTAAACATAGTAGTCTATTCACACGTACGAAGGCTCATACAAACATGTTTGCTGTTAGATTCTGTTTCGTGATATTTCAGCTTGTATTGTATATATCTAGGTTTAACGCGCGCTTGTAAGCGGGGCATGTTTGCTAGACTTCATATCAAAGTTGAGAAATATTGACTCTAAAATTGAAACAGTAAAGACATTCTCTATATTAGGTATAATAATCTCTTCTATAAGTTTTTCCGGCTACAGAGGCCTGTCTAAGCTGACTAGCCAGGCAGGCAGGAGATGTCCAAACTAAGGATAATCCAAATTACCCAATACCCAAACTAAACAGAGCTTGTACTCAATGACGTTTCTATCTTGTACTATGGAAATCGGATGGCTGATAATATACTACTTAAATTCTTTTCTTTTGTAATCATCATCATCAGACTATGCTAGTGTACTTACAGCTGGACATACGCCTCTCCTAAAATACACCACTAGGCACGATCCGCATATTTTCTCATCCAGTTCTTGTCGACCGCCACACTGTTATCGTTACTTCACTTAGTCTGAGGTCTTCCTACGCAACGTTTGCTAATCCGTGGTTACCACTCACGAACTCGTTTACCCCTGCGGTTGTCGATTCTACGGCAGATATGACCGGTTCACTGCCACTTCAAATTACAAATTCGGTGTGCTATGTCTATTACATTAGTCCTCTGGCGGATCGCTTCATTGCGTATTTGATCCTACAGAGAGACTTTCGGAGGTCGTAAATCAAATATTTTGTTTTATCACTAACACCAAATGTATCTAGAAGGTGATTCCTCAATCATCTGACGACAACTTAGCAAAGGTGCTGGTCACCACATTATGTCGCATCTACATTATTGATATGTTTCCAATACTGGTTTAATCTCCTTTTTAACTGTTGATGGTGGTGAAAATAAACATATTATTTGTGTATTTTTCCTAAATCTTGGAACTATGGAACTCCAGACTTTTGGAATCCGTGTGTTGGGCTGAACCCAACACGTAGAGGCCCGCTAGACAATTTTGCTCTAAATGTAATGAGGCACCAACCGATGATTATCCCTGTTGCGCCATATAAGTACACATAATTACAATCCCCGGTTAGAACAGGACTATTACAGGATATGATATAATGGATTAGGTAACCAGGACTAAGGAAGGACTATGGCCCCTGTCTGACCAATGCAAATAACCACGGATAAAATGGCAGAGCGCGACTCGCCCACTCGATAAATAGGTCCAACAAGGGGCAATATAGGGCTAGAGGAGCGGAGCGGTGTCCCACGGCATTCTACCCAATCATAGGCTGTCACTTACGGGACACTGCCTCTTCCGAGCATGTCTGCTCTGACATCTCTACTCAAGCCGGCAAATGAAGGCAATCAAGAGCTTAAGTTTGGTTATTGTTGTTATAATTATCTCCTTCGGTAGCTCATTAAACATCTGCGCACCCTCAAACATTATATTTTCAGGCCACATGTTTTGTTTCTAGATTTACGTAATTCGATTTTATCAGTATTTCTAGAGAATTTTACCTTCACCGAAAACAAACTAGCAATTAGTGTTAGATTAGACACTAAAATTCAATAATGTTCCACACGCACGCCACATTTCTGCAGCGGTAGTAGAAGTCAAAAATCCTGTGTATTTGTATACAAGTAGTTCTATACGCGAACGTCGAAGGCGGCCGACTGTTTGACACAATCCAAACGATAGCGACTTTTAATTTACCTAACAACGCCATCTAGTTGTTACACGAAGAACTAATAATGCTTTACTGCTTACTTAGGTGTGACGTCATTCGAGATTTCGCTTGAACGTGTCACCGTAATCTTTAAGTCACACAAAAAAATCTTTTTTCTGTTCTAATTCCAATATTTTTAATTTATCTAACTGAGAGACAAAACAAAAAGATTGTCGTCATTCTTGCTCATAGAGTTTTGACAAAACGGTTTAGAAACCCAGAGACAAATTCAAGACTGCAAGTGGAATATTCACACTTCACACTTCAACACTTTTTAGGGTCCCACTGCTGGGTACGGCACTCTTACAAGACTATCTTACGAGTTGAGAGAGTTTAGACCTTAATCCATACACGCTGGCCAAGTATGGGTTGGTGGATGTCACATATCCTCGAATGACGCGAATGGGCGGTATATTATACCGATGTTGTTGCAACCGGTGCTAATTTCTATTTATTTGTGAATAATAGGTACACACGGCTGCACATGCCTCTATGTTTTCCAGTATAAGCTGATCTCGCATTGTATTGGATTTCCGTACAACGAGAGGTCAGCTTATATTGGATTTTATAGCTTGATGTCTAAAATAGTGTACCTATTATTCACAAATAAATGAATTTAAACTTTAACTGTCATACAGTTACTACATCTAAAATAAGAGTGATATTATAAAAAAAAATATAATTACATGTAAATTTACTAATACTATGTACCTACCATTAATATCATTTTTTTATTCTGAAATAGGCTTGCGCTTGACTACAACTTGCCTGATATAAGATATTAAGCAAATGCAGTCTACGATGAAACGCGCTACCCAGTATACCGATTCACTCGTGAATACAAATGATTTTCGGTGAGAGGGTGGCATTGGAATGAGGCTCCGTATGGTTAGGAATCATAAAGGAGCAACAATTCCAACCCACCTTCTTAAATGGTGTCACCAGACATACATCGCACCGGAACACGGCAAGGCCGCTTAGCTTACTAACTGACCTACATTATTTTAACCAATAATAAATACTTAGGTCTACAATATTTCGAATAAGTGGCAACCCTAAGCTAGTAGTTATTATTTCTTTTACGATACTGGCATAGTTTTAAAATGCAATTTTTCATGTATAGTTTAATACAAAGTGATGAAGTTGCAGCAGCGACTTATTGCTGAAAGATTGCCAGCCATCCATCAGAACCGTCCAAAAAACCGATAGAGCACCAGATAAATGATAGGTCGTTTAACTAAAGCGTTTCGATTCAAAAATGTCAATCGGAATTTTCAATTACAGTTAACTTCAAAGACTAGATATGTGATATACTATTAATAGTGCTAGAATCAAGCTAGGAGAGAATATTAATAGCCTTATTTAATAACCCTTTTGTATCCCACTGTTGGGCATGTGGACGTAGGTCTGATCTCATCTATCTTAAGAGTTGAAAGTATGGGCAGTAGGCGAATGATCGGTAAAATCATAAACGGTTTCCTCGTGACGTTTCCTTCGTTATAGAGCAGAAGCGAAGAAATCGGTATCGAATCCGCCAGCTTGTATATCAAAGGCGAGGCTGATACCGCTGCGCCGCCGCTCCTCTTGTCTACTGAGCGTGTTAATTTTTTTTTAAACTGTCATCATGCAGCAGTCGCTAAAACGCGCGAATTGGATGCAGCACGCAAACGCAGAGGGTCGCTAAAATGCGATGTAAAACAAAAAAACACCGATTCAAAAAGAAGCCAGTATGGTTTGGCTTTAATATCCTTCAGCCATAATGTTATAAAACAACCATAAACTGAAACAAATTTTACACCTCACAAATTATCATTTCCAAGCACTTTAATCCACTTTGCAAGTATCAAAACACATCATACATTTACCTATATGATGGGATACTTCGTCCCTTATTAGTTTAATGTACTTATTATTACATTAGCTGAGTCAATAAAATATTCATTAAGTACATTATAGTTGGTACTAAAACTGTTGTCTCTTTAACGAGATCCCGCAACTGCCATCAACTAACTTAACTACAGTTAGTTCAGCCCATTCGTTGTTTAGACAAGTAAATAATGTAATGCTAGTGAGTATAAATATACAGCGCCATTAACAGCGCATGCAAAGTTCTAACAATCAAACAAATTGCTTGTAACAGTACAATGTGGTCAGACTATACGAATAATTTCGTTGGTATTTTAAATTATATTAGATGTTGCGTCTATTGGAATGTAAAGTAACAGCCCTTTTAATGTTCCATAGGCATAGTCTCTTAACATTTTTGAAATACTTAAATAGTTTTGCTTTTGATCACAACTTTCCTGCAATGATGTCGTCTACTGTGGATTTCGCTTCATAATATGTGTAACAGGATAAATTCCAAGTGTCAATGACATGAGCCTCCATGATCGGGATTAATAAAGGAAAGACATTGCCGATCCACCCACTGAAATTATGTCACCAGACGTTGCAGCGGGACACGGCACGGCCGCTTAGCGGTGCGGTTTTTATAGGTGGATGGTCACTAACCACGGCTGGAGGATGTAGGATGTCCTCCAATGTTTGGTTCTAAGACATATCAAGTTTCTCGCGGCGTCTTTGCAAATATTGAGCAGTGGCGACCTAGGATCGAACATACGACCTGTATTTCAAAGCACAGCAAAGCTGAGTTCGGTGCCACTGCATCATCGCGCTCCTCCTATTGTAAACAAATACCTATCTATTATACTTGATTTATCTCGAAATCCCGAGCAAAAACTAGTATCTCCAATAGAGAAGGTTGAATTCCAAATAAATCTCTATAATTTCGTACATCGGGCTTCGCACTATGTGCATTGTAGCATTGCTAAATACGGGAACAGTACAAATATTATAGGCATTGGCCTGTCTCTCCCCATCTAGTCAAACAGACTATTTAACCACAACGACTAAATTACTCGGACATAAGTGTATCATGTCTTCAACAAGTATGTAAATGGTAGGCAAATTGTCGCATAAAACGTTAGTTGTATATTTAAAGTGGTTCGCCCGCTATGTGCCGTCATTTTGGCGCGGTTCCATGTGGTAGACGTAGAAAATTCACGTTACGACCTCGAGGATCTACTTTGATGGGTTTTACGTTCGGATAGATAATTTTCATATGAGAGGCATGACAAATTGCATTTTTCTAAATTGGCTTAGATGCAATTATAAAAAAAATTGAAGACTATTGTCGAAAAAACCATCGCACCGTCTGGAAAAAAGTGCAACTGAGTGACTGCTCGCTGCTAAAATCTTAACACTCACAAACACATATCGCCAGCTTATTTAGGTCCTATGTGTAATAGAAGACGAGCATTCATCGGGGACAATTTCAGATTTTCAAACTTTGGGCTGTAACTAAGAATTATTATTAGATTTTTGCTTGGCCCAGAATTAGAATCCGAGCCTTGGCGAGTATTGAGCTAACACGCATAGGTACTTAACAGATTTTATTTTATTTTTAAAGAGATTTAAACAAATATTATCTTCAAATCAATTCTTACAAATCACACGAACGAACTAAAAGGGAAAATAGTAGTGCTTTGCTTATAGCTTAATAACAAGAGTATAAGTATTTATATATTGTTAATGGTTTCTCGTTATTCCTATACGAACATGTTTTACAGTAGTATTAGGCTGTATTTGGTTTTATTACGTTAAGAGTGACCAACTCTGAAGTCACTGAAGGAGGCAGCGTAGAGCCTTGCTTGAGCCCAAGTCTCTCCCTGTAATATCATAGTAGTGTCATCCGCGTATGAGAATACTTTGCCGTTTGATGGTGTGTAATCACTAAGGTCATTAATGTAGACGCTTTCATGCCATAGCATGTAACTATGGCAAAAAAGCCCTTGGTTCGATTCTGCGCAAACATATCAGAGGCACTGCAGAAGCGGGGAAGGTTTAACATCATCCTGATTATGTTATTTATGTATTGCTGTGTCTTAAGACATGAAGTACATAAGCGGTATGTATTTTGTGTTTTAGAAATATTTCTTTTATATCTTTCTCGAATTTTGTCTAGAATATAATTATTGACCCTCGTTTATACCTACCTACAGCTTTTATTTTTTCAACTCGCACGACTTATTACTTTGTGCTAACAGAATTTGAGGTAAAACTAATTTGATGTACGTGCTATCATGTATGTTTGTTTGGGTCTAGACGTGTTGGCAACTAATGAGTAACAATTATAAACGTTTTACCGTTGGTTTGGCCTCACATTTTCTTTATTACTAGCTTCCACCCGCGGCTTCGCCCGCGTGGTGTTAGGATAAAAATTAGCCGAGTGACAGATCTATGAGAACCCTGTAGAATATTTTTTTATTTGTTATTTGAGGAACCCCGTTTCACCCCCTTTAAAGGTTGAGTTTTGAAAAATCCTTTCATAGTTCTCCCCTAGACTCCATAAGGAATCTATGTGCCAAATTTGGAGTCTCTATTGACCCAGTGGTTTGGGTTCTGCGTTGATATGTCACTCAGTCAGTCAGTCAGCTTCTTCTTTTATATATTTAGATTTGATTGTAATATGACTTATAACTATGTAGTCTGTCATCGTCATCATCGGCCTTTTCAATCCTCTCCAGGACATACTTTTTTATCAGCCAATGCGGCTATTGCTTTTTAGTATTATAAGCGCCTCATCATTCACACGCACACATACTTGCATTTAAACATAGTTTTTTGTATTTATATGTAGCCTAAGTTCGATTGCTTCCCAGGAATCAAATGTATTGGACTTAGGGAGAGCGGAGTCTCCTAACACCAGCTTTACTTATTTGACGGGCCGGTGGCGTGATCTGTAAGGTACTTTTGACGCTGCAGGTCTTGGGTTCGATCCCCACCCAGATTTGAAATCGTTGGTCAGATATTTGTGTGGTGAACAGGTCTGTTGATCTAGCCTTGCCTCTTATTACATAAGGCACCCAAACTTTAACGGCGATAAGTGGGTGATATTTACCTCTGTCTACCTGCCTTAGGACAATTTTATGTAGAGACTCTTTCCAAAAAATAAATGATATTTTTCTTTCATTTCTGGTAATACAGGCGGGAGCGCTATGTTAAAGATTATATTTCCAGTTTCTTCACGAACATTTCTTTAGTTACCGACTAAGCAGCGGCCACGAAATTATTACTACAAATAAGTGTATTGCTCAAAACTATTATTCTCTTTTTGCGCAGTCGGATAAAAACTATACTATGTCCATCCCCGGGTTTAAAGCTATCTCCATACCAAATTTCATCTAAATCGGTTTAGTAGTTTGGGCGTGAAAGCTCGACAGACAGAGTTACTTTCGCATTCATAATAAAAGTAAGGATTTTAAAGCCGTGTCTGGTACCTACCAATGCGCCACAGCTGTTCTGGGTGAGGAGAACGAATGACTGTATTTTCCCTTTTTTAAAATAATCCTGTCAGAAGTGTTAGCATATTTATCCCTGGTAACACTTACTTTATTACTAGTATAGTATTATATTATCTGTGCTAGTATTGAATGACAACCTATTTTTTATATTAAGTAACTGAAACACTACGAATGACCGTTCTCAATGCGACACATGTTAATGTTCATTCATTCAATCGCTCATTTTTCACTGGATAGTCAGTTCACTCTAGATCATTCTGGCTCGAGACATCTTGGCGATAAGTAGCCCTCCAAAAGGTGGTGATATTTTAAAATTCTGGTCTGACCTACATAAAATATGTAAGTACCCATAAATTTGTAGTTAGCATTGTTAATTAGTAGATTTATATCATTTGTTGTGTGGAAAAGGATGACGAATACAAGTACGCTTTGTTATATCTCAAATTGTCTTTGATTTATTGAATTATTCCTACCTTCTGAGCTGGATCTAACAGTTCAGAAGTGGGATAAATAGAAAATTCTTACAATTTTCTTTGTTCACGTCCACATCGATAAATTTGCTCAACCGTGCGACAGAAATGTGGGTATAAAGAGATAACCTATAAACCCACGTGGTACAGACAATAGCTCGGATACAAGTTTAAGAAATGTATTCGTCTTCTTTCCTCACTATGTGCGATGTCCTTTTTTCTCTTGCTACTGAATGATTTTTTTTTATATAAATGCAACGACACGTAGCGAAGATAGTATAGAAATAAACACATTGTTCTATCGTTATTACGCTTTGAGTACGCGATTTTGTGTTTAATTTTTTTTATTTCTGTGCATTGTTTGTGAAGTGAGGTTGTTCTATTAGCGCCCAAAATTAAAAAAATAAATAAATAAAGAAGCACTACCCCAAGTAGAGAAAGATTTTATTTTTATTTTTTTATTTGACATTCGTTAGACCGAATTAAGATTTAACAGTCCTATGTTGAATTATGATATACACTAAAAGCCGATTAGTTAATAACAATAACGACATCGACAACGATAACGATAACGATAATGATAATAGTGACGATAATTATAATAGTGATAATAGTGGTGATATTAATGGTGTAATAATTGTGATAATAATAACGATGTTGGTGATACATGCATTTACTAAGTGATCCCTCCCATTAGTGTCAAGCAGTTCATTCATAAGAGGTAAACTTTAGTGTAGATTAATTATTAAAACATATTCCCTAGTATTGCCGCCGGCTACATGCTATTTTGAAACTTGCGCTTTTCGTCAGATTAACGCAGTAACTTTAGATGCCCACCTACTTCCCGAATTGCTCTGATGCTATCCATCGCCAATGATAATAAATAGCTTAGTAACAATGAACGAACACTAAGATTGCCAATTATGAGTTTCAGAAGCAACGTCAACATGGACCGGAGCTTGCCCAGGTTAGAGGGCACTGAACCCGTTGCTGCGACCCGTTGTGAGCCCGGGTCCAAGGAAAGAGGCATGTCCAGGTGCGAGGACAGAGGCGAGCCCAGGTTCGAGGGCCCAAGTACGTCCAGGTACGAGGACGGTAGGAGGCCCAGGTACGAGGGTCAAGGTACGTCCATGTGCGAGGACGGTAGAGAGCCCAGGTTCGAGGGCCAAGGTACGTCCATGTGCGAGGACGATAGCGAACGCGGTACCGAGAGCGGGCGCAGGTCCAGGTACGAGGGCCAAAGAGAACGCGCAGCTCCGGTGCGGGACGATGCCACTGAGGACCGTGAGGGTGCAAGCAGGCACAAGAGGCGACGGCGGCTGGACAGCGACGGCGACACTGATGAACGTGAGTCGACTCAGACTTTTAGTAATAGTAAGAGATCCAGAGACTCTGAAACGAATGTTATTATAGATAAGTTTTTGTCAATTTTAAATTCTGTCAAGAGCTCAGAGAGGCCCAAGCTATCATTTAATAATAACGTTATACCAGATTTTGACCCCTTGAGTAAAGAACAAACAATTTTGACATGGATAAATAAGGTTGAGGAATGCGCAGAGATATATGAATGGTCTCAAAAGGAGATAATACATTATGCTCTCCCTAAACTTACGGGTTTAGCTAAAACTTGGTACCAGGGGTTACCTACTCTTTTGCATACTTGGGGCGAATGGAAGAAAAAGCTGATAGAGTCTTTCCCTTGCCGCGAGGACTACGCTGAGCTCTTGACAGAGATGTTAGCGAAACGGGTTAAGTACGGTGAATCGTTGGAACACTATTATTACGCGAAACTGAATTTATTGAATAGGTGTGCAATCTACGGCCGAAAAGCTGTCGATTGTATTTTATACGGAGTAGACGATCGTGCTATCAGAGTAGGTGCACAAGCTGCGCAATTTAGTGAGCCTGAACAGATTCTTAAGTATTTTAGGACCGTAAGAGTAGGACAAAGTCGTGAAGGGTTTGAGGGTCACAATAAAGGTAGGATCGAGCGTAAGAACTTCAACCGCACATTCAATGTTAAAACAGATTCCGGTTCAGCTATTCGATGCTTCAACTGTAATGAAGTAGGACACCCTAGCTTCAAATGCGAAAAACCCTTAGTTAAATGCACCACTTGTAATAGATTAGGTCACCAGGCGGGTAGCTGTTTTAGGAAACACAGGTCTGAACCAGCTAAAGCTGAATCTCAAACGAACACTAAAGAAAAACAGGTGTCAGAATTACGCACGTCAGATAAGCCCAACGATAAGTACATCTTAAACGTTAAAATAAATGGGCACGTAACGCCATGTCACGTTGATTTGGGTAGCCAGTGTTCGCTAATCAAAGTTGGCAAGGCTCAAGAACTAGGACTAAACATCAAACGTGCTAGTAATCTCCCCGTTCTTAGAGGTATAGGAGCAAATCTGACCCGACCGTTAGGCTTAATCACCGCCGAGGTGGAAGTGCAAGGAATTGCAAAGGTCATCGATATTTATGTGGTAGAGGACTACATGCTTGGACACCCCGCTCTTTTGGGACACTCGTTTACGGAAATGCCTGACTTAATAATAACAAAAACTCCAACTAAACTAATATTTAAAAGGATCAGCCCAACTAAAATATATTTGATATCATGCAATAACGTGTGTGTTCAGAAGGGTTCACTAAGTAATGTGCGCGTGAAATGCAGCCCACCATTTAGCGGGAGTGTCCATGTACGCGGCTCTCTTAGGGGAGACGAAGGACAAGAATACTATCTCCTGTCGGGGGAGTATGACATTAAAAATGGATTTGGCTCGTTACTTATATTAAACCCGTCAGAAGGTGATATAACCATTTCTAAAGATGCTTTAATAAATCGCTCTATAAAATGCGAGTGCACGAATTCTTTAGCGCAAGAGGTTTTAGATTGCTGTAAAATTACATATGACTCCATGACTTCGGATGAGAAAATAAATTGCGGTGAAAGCTTAAGTGACAGCGACCGCTTATTACTGCAGGATTTACTAAACAAATACAAAAATTGCTTTTCCAGATCCTTAAAGGATCTTGGCTTCACGAGTGTAACAGAAATGGTTATACAACTGGAAGACGCTGAGCCTGTCGTATATAGACCTTACCGCTTATCTTATTCCGAAAGGGCTCTTGTAAATGACATGGTACAAGAAATGATAGACAGTGGTATAGTTAGGGAATCATCGTCACCCTACGCCAGTCCAATTGTACTAGTCCAAAAAAAGACGGGCGAGAAGCGCCTGTGTGTCGATTACCGCGCACTTAATAGGAAAACTATAAAGGATCATTATTCTCTCCCGCGTGTAGAGGACCAACTTGACCAACTGGCAGGCAATAAATTATTCACATCACTTGATTTAGCGTCGGGTTGTTACCAAATTCAGATTTCTGAAGAATCACGTCATAAAACCGCCTTTGTCACCCCGGACGGGCAATTTGAATATAACCGCATGCCATTTGGTCTGGTGAACGCGCCCTCAGTTTTTCAAAGAACTATTAATAAAATCCTTCACGACGCTAAGATTAAGTACGCAGTAGTTTACATGGACGACATACTTATCCCCAGTAAAGATGTAGTCCAAGGTTTAGAGAGACTAGAGGAGGTTCTACAACTTTTAAAGGAAGGCGGCTTAACACTACGACTTAGCAAGTGTAACTTTTTCCAGAATACCATTGAATTTCTAGGGTTCAAAGTCAGTAATTCGGGCATTCGTCCGGGCGACAGAAAGACTGACGCTATCTCAAAATTCCCCACACCTCGTAATGTACATGAACTGAGACAGTTTTTGGGCCTATCCGGGTTCTTTAGGCGCTTTATTAAGGGCTATGCCGTCATAACGTCCCCATTGACTGACCTCCTGAAGAAGGATACACCTTGGACGTGGGGTGATAGTCAGGTAGACTCATTTAATTCCGTTAAAAGTTTGCTAACGCAACGACCGGTACTAGCCTTATATGATCCAAAAGCGAAGACACAATTACATACTGACGCGTGCAAAGATGGCGTCGCTGGCATACTCCTGCAAAGCGATTCAACTGGCGTGTTTCACCCTGTGTCATACTTTAGTCGTAAGACCTCGCCCAACGAACGAAAACTGCACTCGTACGAACTCGAGACTCTGGCTATCTGTTAGGAACATCATTTACAATTTACACGGACTGCAATGCTCTAAGATGCACTTTCGTAAAACGTGATCTGATTCCGCGGGTTGCACGATGGTGGGTCCAGATACAGGAATTTGACTGTAATATTGAATACCGACCTGGCTCTCGAATGGCACATGTTGACGCCTTAAGTCGAGGGCCGGTTTCAGCTCCCATAAGTGAAACCCACGTTCTAGATATTCTGAGTGTTGAGAGTACAGAAGAGAACTGGATAACCACCGTGCAGCGTGCGGATGATGAGGTACAAAGAATTAAAACCATTTTGGAGGATAAAACTGCAGATAGGGTCGTAGAAATTCATAAAAATTATAAACTTAAGAATGGTCGCGTCTATCGTGTGGTTGGGGATGAGATTAGGTGGCTAGTCCCGAAAGGTGTACGTTGGCAGATATTGAAGAAAAATCACGATGACATAGGACATTTCGGATTCGATAAGACTCTACAGCGTATTCAACAGCACTACTGGTTCCCGAAAATGCGTAGATTTGTCAAAAAATATGTGCAGTCCTGTTTGGAATGTGCCCACCATAAAACACCTGGAGGGAAGAAGGAGGGTGAACTGCACCCTATTGAAAAGGTCTACATACCTTTCCACACGGTACACGCAGACCACCTTGGCCCATTTGTTAAAAGCAAAAGAGGAAACTGCTACGTATTAGTTTTAGTAGATAGCTTCACAAAATTCGTTAACGTAACCCCAGTTAAAAATACGAAGTCTCTGACCAGCGTGCGAGTAATGAAAGAGCATATTAGCTATTTTGGGGTCCCTGCACGTCTCATAACCGATAAAGGCACTAGTTTTACAAGCAACACGTTTAAAGAGTTCACTTCATCATATGGGATAAAACATATCATTAATGCCGTCGCAACACCTAGGGCTAATGGCCAGGTGGAGCGCTATAATAGGACCATCTTAGACGCTCTATCTACTAGTGCTCATAATAAAGACGAAAAATCTTGGGACGACTGTATCTATGATATCCAAATCGGCCTGAATACCACGGTAAATAAAACTACACAGAAAAGCCCCTCTGAATTACTATTTGGTTTTAATATAACTAGTAGGTCCGAAGGCTTATTAAGCCCCATAATATCAGACACAACTACCGTAGCTAATCCAGAAGCTTTAACCAATATTAGACAATCGGCTAGTGAGAATACTAAAGTTCAGCAACTTAAAGATGCAGAGAGGTTTAACAGTCATAGGAAAATAGGAAGAAAGTATAATGTAGGAGATTTAGTTCGTATCGAGAGGCAAGTACCGCATGATGGCAAATCGCAAAAGCTAGTGGTTAAATTTCAAGGTCCATATCGCGTAATAAAAGTGCTCCCTAATGAAAGATACGTTGTCGAGGATACCCCTATGACGCGTAAAAACGGACGTAGATATGAAGCTGTGATTGCTATAGATAAAATGCAGCCCTGGTTAGCATTCTCTAGGGAATTAGAAAGTGACGATGAATGTGACGTCACTGAAAATGAATTAGAAGAATAATTTGTGTATTATTTAAGTATTTGTAAGTCGTGGCAAATTGTCGATATTATGTTTTTGATGTTTTTCAGTTCTTATTATATTACTTGCTTTTCACGCCGCAGGTCGTGGGTTCGATTCCCACCCGAGACAAACATTAGTGATGAAAAACATTTCGACGCCCCCAAGGAATAAACCGGTTTTATACTATTACTGACTTTTTACTGTTATAACATTTTCAGTGTCTATGGGTCTGGATACACCTATGTAATTTTTTTCAGATTGTTTTTGTGATAATTTTCAAAGATTTTTCTTATAACACTTTTGTTCTTCGGAAATATTTTAATTTATATTTACAGGAAAAATATCGAAATATATTGTTACAAATTAAATTCTGTGGCTACATTTCGGTAAAGAATTATTACTGTAAAATATTTCTTAAAAACTTCCGGTTAACGTGATTACAGGTTTATTATCGTGAATTTTTAGGTGGATATTTTCGGTAATACTCTTTTACAGAAATCATTCGGGACCTTGATATATGTATTGGCGGTAACTGGCTCGCGCTCGACGAATCAAGGACTCATTTCTACATGTAATTCACATTACTCACACTAATACAAATACACGGCGTACGCGATGGTCAGTGCATCTCTTTCTAAACACGGAAATGAACTGCGACAGGTTATCGCGCACGTGCCGATTGTATGTTTACGTAAATCACGACAGTTAGTTGAATTTGCTGGTTTAAAGTGACATCACGTTATTATTGTAAAAGCTATTGTGCGATATTTTTCGTTGTAATGTTTAATGTATTACACTGTGTTGATAATAATTATACTTGTTAGGTATCTAAAAGATATTAATTTAAGTGATAAATATGGCATCGAAACAACGCCTTTTGAAAAACCCTCGAGTAAGAAGAATGTTGATGATGATTGACGATACTGACGATCATGTTGCAACAAGTAAGTATAAAAATAAGTATGAGTAATTCAATTAACATTGTATTTATATGTGATAGATTAGTACCTATCTATTAAATATATTTTGATGAACGTAGTTTTGGCCGATGGAGTGTTGCGTGTTCGAATCTCGCAGCAATGTTTACGTCTATGTGCTAGAGGTCTCGGGTTCAATTCTCGGGTCGGCTAAATTATTATGTAGGTAAGTATTATGTAGGTAAAAAAGTATTATGTAGGTAAGTAGATTTTGCTTTTGCGTTAGGTGTATGACCATGTTTATAAAATAAATTAATAATTATCCAGTTAAAAAAACTATTATGTATTTACAGGTTCTGGAGTTTCTTCCGATAGTAACTGTGCTAATATCACACAAGAAAGCGAAGCTGTAGAATCAATGTCCATCCCAATGACCAATGAATATAATTTACGAGGTATGTATTATACAATAAAATTTAAACTTATTTATATCTATGCATAGACATACGTATCTTATAAAATAGATGAATTTGGTCCTGTTGTGATAGTGATAATGAATTTTAATTAAATCAGACTCAGAAAATTCGTGTGATACAGGTAGGGACACGGTGGCTCAGTGGTTAGAGCGTCAGCACGGTACGCTGAAGGTCGTGGGTTCGATTCCCACCTGTGTCATAAGTTTTTTCGATTTTCTTCTAAAATTAAAAAGCTTAGGTACATGTGCTTAAAACATGTTAACAATAACAAATAGTAAATCAGACTAATTTGTATTTTCTCATCATTATGGCAAAACCAATTTTTTTATTATTTTATCTGTTTGCTTTAACTTTTAACTATATTATTCTACAGAAATTTAGGAGTTTAGAATTTTAGTGCAATAATATTTATTTTTGGAAATTATTATTTATTCAATAATATTATTTTGATTTCAGATCGACTGAAGAAAAATTACATTGATTGTGGTAGAGATGTGAGTGATGCTGATTTTTCACCAGATTGTTCAGAATATGTTCCAAGTCCAGAAAGGATTGCAGTCAATAGCCCATCAAGTATGTTTTCTGGTCACAGTGGAGATTCCCAATGTATAGATAAGATTTTGAACACCTCAAAAGTAATAATTGATACTCCCTCTACTATTTCTAATTTATCGCTACTCTTAGCAAACAGCGATTTTATTGCTTCCTCTACCACCATTTATAAAGCTGAACACAGTTCTACAATTGATAATGTCCACCACAACAACGAAAAGCAATTTGATGAAGAAAATTTCATAAATTCCAATTTAAGTTTAGTACCTAGTTATCCTTTAGATGATAATTTGTTAAGCGGAGAATTCGAGGAAACATTGCAACCTGAAAGCTCATCTGAAGTTAATGAAACTTGTGATATTACACTGACCGATAGTTGTCAAAATGATCAACCCGATAATAGAGCTGAATTAACACAACATTCAATAGACTTTGTACCAAGTAATTTGGACGAACCTTCCACTTCACAAAATGAAAAAACATATACCAGAAAACGTAAAGTTAATGAAGATCAATGGCGTAGCAGAAAAAATAAATTACTTAAAAATTCTGGTCAGGATTACGAAGGTTGTCATAATAAAAATAAGTATCCAAAAAAAGCTATTGGTCCTGTATGTGCATGTAAAATGAACTGTGGCAGCAAATTTACCGCTTCAGAGAGGCAAGATTTATTCGATAAATTTTATAAACTATCTAACCGAGAACACCAATGGATATATATTATTAAATATACTGAAACAGAAAATATCAAACGGATGACTCTAGAACGGAAAAATAATCGCACACAGACTATTAAATATTTTTTTCCTTTAAATAATGTAAAGGTTCTTGTTTGTAAGACATTTTTTCTAAACACTTTAAAAATTAATGAACAAATGGTATATACAGCTATAGAAAAAAATAAAACAGACGAAGGTATTACAGATTTAAGAGGTAAGCATATAAATAGACCTTGCAAAATGAGCTCCAGCACTGAATCTAGTATTGAGAAGCATGTTTCATTATTTCCTAGAGTAGAGTCTCATTATACAAGAAAAAACTCAACTCGACAATATTTGTCAAATGACCTCAACATATCAAAAATGTATCGTTTGTATACTGATTGGTTTCCAGAGCAAAATTTTGTTGATGTTAAGATGGCGACAAAACGTCAATATGAAATCATATTCAATACGAAATATAACTTCTCGTTTTTTAAGCCTAAAAAAGATCAATGTTCAACATGTTTTGCATATGAGCAATCTAGTCCGTCAGAAAAAGATGCTCTAGAAGAAAGTTATAGACGTCATATAAATAGAAAAGAGAAAATTCGGCAGATTAAAAATGAGGAAAAGATTACAGTTGATAAATACGATAGCACAATTGCTATCTTTGACTTACAAAAAGTGCTAAGTATTCCACAATCTTCTGTCGGAATTTTTCATTATAAACGCAAGTACCCTGTGTACAATTTTACTATTTTTGACGCTCAACGTAAAAAAGGTTATTGCTATGTGTGGCATTCACAAATTGCGAAACGAGGCTGTATAGAAATTGGAAGTTGTTTGTTGCAATTCTTTAAAAGTGAACAGGAACGAGGTGTTAGGAAGATATACCTTTATTCGGATGGTTGTTATGGCCAAAATAAGAATAGGTACATTTTTGCCTTGTATGTGTATGCAGCGAAATTTTTAAATTTATCTATAACGCACAGATTTTTTGAGACTGGACATAGCCAGAACGAAGGCGACTCAATGCATGCCTGCATTGAAAGAAATATGAAAAATAAGTTTATTTACACACCTGAGCAAATATATAATATAATCCTAAATTCCAAAGTCTCGGGAGAAAAGTACACTATAAAAGAATTGGAGCAAACAGATATTTTGGATTTAAAGAAATTGGTAAATCCTGTAAATTGGCGTCGCGATAAAGATGGGAATACGATACGCTGGTCGGACGTAATGGAAATTCACGTATCATCATTGGACCAAGATAAGGTTTTCTTTAAATATGATTTTGATGAGGCATATTCCGAATTAGACATTAAAAATTCATCACAAATTAAACGACGTGGGCGAAAACCTAAGACAGATGCATTGGTTGAGGCTGATATTATATTGGAACGTGCTTATCATCAACCTCTTCCGATAAGTAAAGCGTTGCACTCTGACTTACTATCTTTGTGCAACAGTAACGCAATTCCACGGTATTACCACCCATTTTACGAATCTTTAATTTCTGTAGATAATAGTGAACAAGAAGATGATGATGATGATACCAATGATAATACAGATTAATTATTGTTTTTAATATTTTTATTATGCTATATTTTTAGTAGTTTTACTGATTATAATTTTGATCTCTTAATAGGACTTTGTTCCCAATAAATATAATAATTTCATAAAATTTATGAGTTTCCTTTAATAATTTCCTTAGACTTACTTATAACAAATTTATTTTACATAATCGGTTTTCGATGATTACAATAAATATAACTACCAGAAATGTCCTACAATATACCTGTTACAATACTTTACCCTTATAAAGTTATTAAATTGTCTACCGTAATAAGTCGGTAACTGAATATTACAATCTCACTTTGTAATTCAAAAATACGTGTGATAACCCAGTAAAGTAATATTATGTCTTTGTTTTTTTAACCAATTTGCAAGAATAATTCTGTAAGTAAACATTGCTGGAATAATATTGATAAATCAGGATCGTAACATATCCGTACCCTAAAAACTGTATGAAACTATTTTCGGTAATTTGTATTTTGGTGTATATCTAATTCTCTGTATTTTCAATATGAACACGGCTATCTTTAAACTGTTTGGGTAAAAATTAACTTTCCCATCATATAAGAATGTTGTGATAATTAACTTTTAAAAAAAAATTATACCAGAAAAACATTAAATCATTTCTCCTGTAAAATTAGATTTTTGCGATTACCGGTTTATTCCTTGGGGGCGTCGATTTGTGTTTGTGTCGAGTCTGGGTGTATATATCTATTATAAGTATACATTTACAAAAGAAAAGTATTATATGTATAGTATATACCAGTTATCTGGTTTCCATAACACAAGCTCTGCTTAGCTTGGGACCAGATGACCGTGTGTGTTAATGTCCCAGAATATTTATTATTATTATTATTATTATTATTATTATCTATGCTATTGCTTACCTAAAATATCCTTACCAATATTTAAATCAATTGCAAATGTTTACAGAATTGTATATTTACAAATCGTTTATTTGATATAGGTGATGTTAGATTATTTTATTTTTACTTTCTTTTTGTATTTTTATTTTCAACATGTACTGTTAAAAATTGATTGAATTTTTATTTCTATTTTTTATTGTTTAGTGAACTCTATTATAAATCCAGTAAATCAAACTTTTCGCAAATTATCACATAAGGTTATTTTTGTGTTCTTGAAATGTGTACACCATCACTTGATATTATAAATGTACCTAATAAATAAGACAGTAGCGCGAGGACGCGCTTTCGACAGGATGGCCGAGCTGTTAGCATATTTATCCCTGGTAACACTTACTTTATTACTAGTATAGTATTATATTATCTGTGCTAGTATTGAATGACAACCTATTTTTTATATTAAGTAACTGAAACACTACGAATGACCGTTCTCAATGCGACACATGTTAATGTTCATTCATTCAATCGCTCATTTTTCACTGGATAGTCAGTTCACTCTAGATCATTCTGGCTCGAGACATCTTGGCGATAAGTAGCCCTCCAAAAGGTGGTGATATTTTAAAATTCTGGTCTGACCTACATAAAATATGTAAGTACCCATAAATTTGTAGTTAGCATTGTTAATTAGTAGATTTATATAATTTGTTGTGTGGAAAAGGATGACGAATACAAGTACGCTTTGTTATATCTCAAATTGTCTTTGATTTATTGAATTATTCCTACCTTCTGAGCTGGATCTAACAGAAGACAGAAAACATTGCCACGTGTATGTGAGTACAATATTATTTATTTATACGGAAACCCTCGCCACGGTTTTGAATGTTCGTTTATCGAAACCATCATAGTGACAAATGAAACGCCATTTTTATTTTCATGTACGGAATTGAGGACAGAAGGAAAAATATTCAAATAGAAACGAAAAGAGAAAAGAATTTGATTGAACAGGTAGAATAATAGAAACCAAAAACACGACTACACTGTTCTTAAAAATTGCCCCATTGCAGCATTGTAATATTATAGTAGTGGAGGTTATGTGAAGAAGAGAAAGTCGGTGAGATGGTTAGATTAGGGTTGCCAACGGTCCTGTTTTTCCAGGACCAGTCCGGCGTTTTAGGTTGTCCCGGATAGTTTCTAAGCATTGTCCTAAGTTTATAAGGAGTTCTGTTAAAGACCTATTTTTAAAATTGGCACGCCAATACTAAAAACGATCTTAGGTTAGATGTTTGTATTTAGGTAGTGTAAATCGTAATGTTCGCTTAATAGCAAATACATATTATTTTATTTTGGCACCGATCCATACGTCTTAATGTTTTATGCTGTGGTTAGTTATAAAATGTAGTAGCTGAAATTCTCTACATCTGGGGGTTGGACTGGCCTGGTGACGCATAACATAGTGGTTAGTAACTGACAGCTAAGTCGAAGGTCGTGGATTCAATTCTCACCTAGGACAAATCTTTGTGTGATTAGCACGATTGTTTGTTCTGCGTTTGGGTGTATCTATAATATGTATGTATTAAAAAAAATTGTTTAAGTATATCCGTTCCAGGTACCCATAACACTAGAAAATTTAATTGCTTATTTTGGTACTAGATGGGGCTGTGTGTATGTGTGAACAAATTGTTGAAGCACATCCCTACACGTCAAGCAATCAATCGATTACGAAGCGAAGCACATCACTATCGACCGGATAGCACCACCCGCCATTACGCGACGATCACTTGAACAAAGCTCTCTCTAAATAATTCACTGTATATGTATAGTTTGCAATTAAATTCCTTTAAGTATTTCAATAAAATTTTCATTGAAGTTATCTCAATAACCTGTAGAAACTGTAGACATAATTTGTTGGCGACCGTTTGACAAGACGTGGCTGTGCGGACGCGCAGCTAGAACTGGGTGTGGCATTGATTGAAGATCAGGAATCCAGGGCCTGGCAGCAAGCTGACTCAACTACCGAAGTTAAGTAGCCCGTTCCTTATCCTTCCTTCCTATTTCTAACCCAAATTTACCTATTTCACTGTATAGCTTTGTTCTGTGTGAGCACGTTGCGAACAGTCGTAGGTTATGTAACCTATGGTCTGCTTGAGGTATGTAACGCACTGTATATCTAAATTCAGTCTCAAATATACTGTAACCGACTGCATTTCTGCTAAAATGAGCGATTTCACATACCATTTCCTGCTAATAGTACGTACTTACTAAGAAGTTGACATTGCATTGGCAAATAAACTGTATAGCAAGTTAACCTTCTGCAATTAAACTGTATA
The DNA here is from genome assembly GCA_936450015.1 of Meganola albula. NCBI lineage: Eukaryota > Metazoa > Arthropoda > Insecta > Lepidoptera > Nolidae > Meganola > Meganola albula. The sequence continues at coordinate 3,783,559 of OW388156.1, read as the reverse complement.
AATCACAAGTAATCTGTAAAATACTGCAAATAATCTGTATATAGCCAAGATCTTTAACATACCGATGACACGTGGCCCGTCTCCTGTCTCATTTGAATATTTGAACTACTTCTCTAAGCATATTGCATTGCCTGTGTGTGCACATTTCCCTGTTTTCACGCTTGCTTTGTGGGGTGTAAACGCATTTGCATACTATTCCAGCCAGGTGGTACAGTGTGGTGTTAAGTACCTACCTATTCCTGCGCTTGCGGAGTTGAACCCATCAGCGCAGACGCACACCTGCTCCGGGCAGCGCGAGCACACACGATTAATGGCATATTCGTCGTGCTACAGCAGCTAAAGGTTTGAGAAGACTGTGCAGGTACCTATTGTAATTGTCACTTTTATTGTGTAACCAATTCTACAATGACTGACACAGAGTTAAAAGAGTTCAGGAGTAAAAGGGGATCCATAAAAGGTAGATTAACTAGTTTTAAAAGATACCTAGCTGAATTTAAAGACTGTAAAGACATTTCCAAACAACAATTTAATGAGTTAAAAGTAAGATTAAGTAAAATTGAAGTTTTGTTTAATGAATATGATACAATACAATCTGAAATAGAAGTAGTGCAATTAAAAGGTGAAGAACCCGATGATAAATCTGTTCAAATTACAGAGCGGGAAACTACAGAAAATTTATTTTATTTTGTTATTAGTTCAGCACAAGACTTAATCGAGATGTATGATGCAAAATTTCCCAAGAGTGGAAATTCTGTTGAATGTGAAAGTTCTCATAAATCACCATCCAAGTGTTGTGGGGCATTTGACATATCTGTCAAATTACCTACCATAAGTCTACCATCATTTGATGGCAATTACCAGAATTGGCTTGAGTTTCATGATAACTTTCTTTCACTCATCCATAATAATGCTAGTATAAATGATATAAGTAAATTTCAATATCTAAAGAGTTCTTTAAAAGGTCAAGCTGCATCTATCATAGAATCGTTAGAAATTTCTTCCAAAAACTATACTGTTGCTTGGAAATTGTTAAATGACCGGTATAATAACAAACGGCAGTTAATTCATAACCATTTAAAAGCATTGTTCAACATTACTGCTACTAAAGAATCTGATAAAAGTTTAAGATACATTATTGATCACATTTCAAAGCATCTAAGAGCGCTAAACAGCTTAGATGAAAGGACAGATAACTGGGATACTATAATTATTTTTATGTTCAGTCAAAAACTAGACAATGTTACCAGTACTAAATGGGAAGAACATAGAAATGGTTTAATTGATAGTCCCAAATTAGATGATTTCTATTCATTTTTAAGAAGTCGAGCCTATGTATTAGAGATGGTTAGTGCAGGCACTGGTGACAAACTTGGCAAAGTAAAGGAATCAATAGACAACTGCAATAAAAAACAAAAGTTTGTTGCCACTGTGTGCCATGACAACTCTACTGGTAAACGGTCAGGTAAAGTGTGCTTGATTTGCGGAGATGAGCATTTAATATATTACTGTAAGAAATTTAATAGTATGTCAGTTGAGGATCGAAATGTAGAAGTATCAAGGTTAAGATTATGTGTCAACTGTCTACGAAGTGGACATTTTGCTCATCAATGCAACTCTAGCCCCTGCAAAATTTGTAGAAGGAAGCATAATTCTTTGCTCCATAGAAATAATTCTGTAATATCAACCGAGGAAAACAAAACTGGTTCTAAAAGCATCTGCAATCCAATTGCACTGTCATCCTGTATAGAAAACCAAGTTTTGCTTTCCACTGCAATGGTCAAAGTAATTATTAACAACAAATGTCACGAGGTGCGATGCCTGCTGGACTGTGGCAGTCAGTCATCGTTCATCACAAATTCACTGAAAACAAAACTGAATATTGAGAGTGAATCAATTGAATCTGTATCTGTAACTGGTATCAATAACATGTCTTTCTCTGCTCTGCAGTACTGCAATATCATGATCAAATCAAAGACAAACAATTACTGCAGAGAGATAAAGCCATTTGTTATTCCAAAAATTACAAGTGATCTACCGAGTTCGAGAATTGATGTAAAGTTGCTAAACCTTCCAGAAAATATTAGCCTAGCAGATCCGACTTTCTATGAGCCATCACAAATAGATCTGTTGCTAGGAGCTGATGTTTTTTGGGATGTAATCTGTCCAAACAGTCAACTAAAATTGGGAAACAATAAACCTGTACTACAAAATTCCAAATTTGGTTGGTTGGTAGTAGGACCTGTAATAAGTCCTAATAATGTATATGATAACGAAATTCGGTGTAATTTCAGTCAAGCTATCCGAAAGCAGCTGAGGCAGTTCTGGGAGCTGGAAGAGTTGCCAGACAAGCCAAAGCCAACTGTTGAAGAGCAAGCCTGCGAAGACCATTTTGTAAAGTACACACGTCGCATGGAAGATGGTCGATTTTGTGTCACGTTGCCATTAAGAGATAGTCCTAAATTGTTAGGCCAGTCATATACTAGAGCTAAGCATTGTTTCAATGCACTGGAAAAGAGATTCAAAAGGCAACCTGACTTAAAATCACAATATGTAGAATTTATCAATGAATATGCTACCCTAGGCCATTTATCTGTAATAGAGCAACCTGAAATTGTAAACTTATTGCCACATCACCCAGTTCTTAGGGAACAGAGTGAGACAACTAAATGTCGCGTAGTATTTAATGCATCGTCAAAAACTGATTCAGGTCTCTCTTTAAATGACTTGCTTATGGTAGGACCCACTGTACAAGACGATATTTTCTCTATATTGCTAAGATTTCGACAACACACGTATATTTTCACAGGTGACATAGAGAAAATGTACCGTCAAATCATGATAGAAGAATCGCAACGGTATTTACAAGTAATTTTATGGCGCGAGGACGAGGAACAACCGATGAAGTATTTGCAACTAAATACTGTAACTTATGGTACTTCATCGGCCCCATTCCTTAGTACTCGATGCTTAGTTGAGCTCGCTCGAGAGTGTGATGACCCGTTGGTGCAAGATATTATGGTACATGATTGGTATGTTGATGACATATTAACTGGATGCTCAGATGAATTATTATTGTTTGAAATATATCAACGCATCACACATAAGCTCGAGTCAGCTTGTTTAAATCTTAGGAAAGTTAAAAGCAATTCAAAATTATTCTTAAACTGTATATCAAATGCTAACGGGGGTGAACAGGAGAATTTTAAGGTCATTACTTCCCAAAGTCATGCATTAGGTATAGAATGGAACCCAAATACTGATAATATTCTGATTGTATCTTCCAAACTACCAGACTGTAATGAAGATACTCCATATACGAAGCGTTCTATTCTATCCCTGACTTCTAGCTTCTTTGATCCATTGGGTTTGCTCAGTTGTTGTATTATTGTCTGTAAAATGGTCTTGCAAATGCTTTGGACACAGAAAATAGGATGGGATGATGAAATACCAAAGGATATAAGCATTCTATGGAAAAAATTTATTAAAAATGTACACTATTTACATACTGTAGATATCCCTCGTCATGCCTGTTGCAATAATCCTGTAAAAATAGAATTATTTTCTTTCTCTGATGCTAGTATGAAGGCCTATGCTGGATGCGTCTATGTAAGGTCCACAGACGCTTTAGGCAATTGCACTGTTAAACTCTTGTGTGCTAAAGCTAAAGTAGCGCCGCTGAAGACTACCACCATACCCAGATTGGAGCTCTGCGGTTCTCTGCTAGCCGCACGGCTATGTAATAAGGTTTCAAAGTCGTTACGTTGTGAAATATCTCGTAGAACTTATTGGTCTGATTCGAAAATCGTTCTGGGTTGGTTGTGTACACCTTCACAAAGGCTTGAAGTATTTGTGGCACACAGAGTAGTTTCTGTAAATGAATTATGTAATAATGATAAATGGCTGTATGTCCCTACCTCGCAAAACCCGGCTGATTTGGCATCTCGTGGGGTTCATCCACACGAGTTGAGCTCATTGTCACTGTGGTGGGAGGGACCTACATTCATTCGAGATGGTGAGGAACATTGGCCGAGCCAACATTCTATCATGACGGATGCAATGTTGTCGGAAGTGCGTGCTAACACAACTTGTGTTAACATGTCACAATCCATAATCGATTTTAGTAGGTATTCAGAATTTGCAAAATTACGACGTATCATTGCATACATCATTCGGTTCTGTAATAATGTAAGAAATGTTGAAAGAAATAAGCAAGGTTTAACTGTAGAAGAATTGTCATTGGCAGAGGAGAAATTAGCTTACCTTTCTCAATTAGAAAGCTTTCCTGAATATAATAAGCTATGTAAATCTGCTCCACTGTTAAGTTTGAATCCATTTGTAGATGACAAGGGATTAATAAGAGTTGGAGGCAGGCTTGAAAACTCTAATTTCGAATATGGTAAAAAGCATCCAATAATTATTAATTCTAATCATCAATTTTCTAAACTACTATTTAATTACTATCATATTAAGTATATGCATGCAGGTCCGCAATTACTTCTTTCGCTAATTCGAGATAATTACTGGCCTATTAATGGTAGAACTTTAGCGAGAAAGATTTATAGAAATTGTATAATATGTACTAGAGCAAAGGGAGTAATTGCGAAACAAAATCGGTAACCTACCATCAGATAGACTAAGTCCTGGATATCCATTTGAAATTGTAGGTACCGATTTTGCCGGACCATTCCTGATTAATAATAAGAAAGGTCGCGGTTCTAGATTATTAAAATGTTATTTATGTGTATTCGTATGTTTTAAGGTAAAAGCTGTACATTTGGAATTGGTCAGTGATTTAAGTACCGAAGCTTTTATCTTGGCATTACGACGATTTATAAGTAGACGAGGTAAGCCTCGCACAATATGGTGTGATAATGGGTCCAATTTCGTCGGTGCTAACCACGCAATTGGAGCCTTTCTTAGAGCTCATTCTAATTCTGTGTCAGAACCTTTTGTAGAAGAAGGTATTACATTTAAATTCTTACCTGCATATTCTCCAAACTTTGGTGGGCTGCACGAAGCCGCTGTAAAATCGGCAAAGTATCATATGAAAAGGGTCTTGGGTGATACTCACCTTACGTACGAAGAGCTAGCAACGCTGTTCTCTCAGATTGAAGCTATACTAAACTCACGACCCCTTTCTCCTCTCTCTTCCAACCCTCACGATCTGTCCCCTCTCACTCCAGGGCACTTCATCATTGGACGAGAGTTGACGTCGCTGCCAGCGCCAGATCTACAAACTGCTAATACCAGCCGCCTTCACCGCTACGCAAGAATAGAGCAGGCCAGGCAACACTTCTGGACAAGGTGGAGCCGCGAATATGTGAGCGAGCTCCAGCAGCGAGCCAAGTGGCAGAAACGCCACTCCGACATTGAGGTCGGTCAACTGGTACTGATCAAACAAGAAATGACACCGCCGTTGAGGTGGCCAATCGGCAGGATAGTCGCCGTTTACCCAGGCTCCGACGGCGTATGCAGAGTTGCAGACATTCAGACGGACAAGGGTATTGTCCGACGGGCAATTAACCGAATCTGTCCGTTACTACTTGAAAGAAGCTTTCAAGGCGGGGGAGATTGTTGAAGCACATCCCTACACGTCAAGCAATCAATCGATTACGAAGCGAAGCACATCACTATCGACCGGATAGCACCACCCGCCATTACGCGACGATCACTTGAACAAAGCTCTCTCTAAATAATTCACTGTATATGTATAGTTTGCAATTAAATTCCTTTAAGTATTTCAATAAAATTTTCATTGAAGTTATCTCAATAACCTGTAGAAACTGTAGACACAAATTACATTACTATTATCTTTCCCTAAAATTTACCCATTTCACCCCCGGACATAAATTTTATGAAAAAAATACACATTAATACAGGTACATTTTAGCGAAAGAAATTAGGATCTTCAAAATTTCAGCTAGTAAGTATATCGACAAATTCTAGAAGATGCAATATTAGTAGTTCAGTAACAAGTGGTACCTATGTATGCCGCCGCTCGCGTAGGAACGTCTCATTTTAGTGCAACTTCGCGCAAATATGGGCAAACTTTGGTAAACTCCGACACTACGAAAATGGATAGGTTTCAGGCGTAATATATTACATACTTACTAAATATCTTTAACTATCTCTTTGCAATTTTCGTAGTAGAGCAGCGGTGGCGTAGAGGTATCGGCCTCGCCTTTGAAATATAACACACATCTATGTTTAAATGTTTCATCGGTGTTCAATATCGGTTAAGGAAAACAGCGTGAGGAAATAGACATGTCTAAGAACTAATCATTCGAGGACCATTGTGACACCAACCCGCATTTGGGCAGCGTGTGTGGAGGCCTAAACTCTCTCAACTCGTAAGATAGTTGAAAGAAGAGAAGACACGTGCCAAGCTGTGGGACACTAAAAAGTTTTTTTTTTATTCTGCGATAGGCTGACGCTTGACAACAACTTGCCTTATGTAAAGCAATGTTGTTGTCTACCATGGAACGCGCCAGCCCAGTATACCGATTCACGATCATTCAGTCACGATTCATTTGACGGTGACTTCGTTCACGTAGAAGTCGAAAATGGGTCTAATAGGTTAATAATATTACCTTCAATATCACTTTAACCCTTTTTATTGCGTCCCGCTGCTGGACACAGGTCTTCACTTAACTATCTTACGAGTAGAGAGAGTTTAGGCCTTAATTAACATACGCTGGCCAGGTGCGGATTGGTGGATGTCACATTATGTTCTCTAATGATTAGTTCTAATACATACCGGTTTCATCACGATGTTTTTTTTAAATATCATAATAAATAATAAAATATTTATAAAAATGATAACATTGAAATAAAACTACTTTATAATTTCAAAAATAGGGTTTAAAAAATGTCTAAATAAATCGTAACAAAATCCGTTATAAAGTAGTTTTAATTGAATGTGTGATATTTGCGAATTTAGGAAAATATTAAATTGTTAACAATTTACTTTATTCTTTGAAGGCGCATGATCCCTTAATTTATTCAAATTTTTAAATTGATATTTGTTTCTATAGGAAAATTATTCAATGTGGTAGTTACGCCTTCTTTAGCGGCAGTGTGCCCATGTCGTAAGGCTGCGCGGAGACCCATTTTCAGCGTTGAATTAAAGTCATAAATAATGGAGGTAGAATTCCAAGTGTAAGATTTTTTCATCGAAAATTCTCTCTTCTTTAAGGATCTGTTTTCAAAATTTTATAGATATGAATTTTTTTTGAGTTATTAACGTAAAATGAAATGCGATTTTTTTCAACTTATTTTGTTAATAACAATTATTGTCATTTTTTAATATGCTAATTATGTTGCTAATGTTTTTACCGTGTTCGAGATACATTTTTATAGACGTCACTCCGAATAGAATGAGCTATCGCGCATTTCTCAGAGCTTTATCAATTAAGGTAAAGACGTTTCTAAACTAGTTGAATAGAATAATTAGCAAGCAAAGATCAAATTGGTGTCACGTTGATGTGCTTAACTGATGGTGTACGGGCATACTAAATTTTCTTGTCTACACAAGGCTCTCGCCCACGGCCACTTTTGTAGCGATGCTGTCGCGCGTTGGCGGTCGCTAGCTGTTTGCCCTTGCCTGTACCACGATTCAAACGCAATACTATCGCGTTTCTGTCGGAATATTAGTGTTGCACTGCTGCTCGGTGCTCCGACCACACGCCACCCTCTCTCCGTTTTCTCCTCGTCCAACACGGTCGCGCGTTTGCATTGATATAGTCGTTGTAGTGTGTAAGTTGCAAATGCGACAAGCGCGCGTTTGTAGCGATGCTGTCGCGCTTTTCGTAATCGTGTGACTGCATCGCCGGGGGTCCTAATCATCGTGACGTGTTTTAATGTGTAATGCGACTCAGAAGCAGACTACATAGCATGGGTGAAACTGAATTTACGTTGGTGTAGGAAACCATGCTAATATTATCGCGACAAATGCCTTTGATGCTCGCCAGTTTACCGACAGTGCCCCTATAGTACATCGTCTTCGCCCGAATATTACTTGCAACGATCTTCGCGGTAACCTGTGTAGTCCCGGCATAGAGTAATGTTATTAAATAGGTACTATTTACTCTAAAACATCACTGTAACTAGACAGATAAACGACATTGAGGCTAAAAATTTTATAAAGATCCCTTCCATTTTTGCCTTATATGGTATGGAACCCTAAAAATATGTAAAGTCTATAAAAATATAACTAAAGGGAACTCAAAGCATTCTCTCCACCATTAACCGACTCAAAAGTTATTTCTGGGTGAATAAAAACCACATAAATACCAAGTTTGGTTACATAAATCAGCCTTGAACGATCAACGCCAGTTAACCCCTTAACTTCTCAAGTATCAGGTAACTAAAACAATAAAACGTTCGTGGATTGTCGTTGCGTGCTTTTGTTTCACTGAACGAGTTTCGTGGGTTTTCTTTTTTATTAAATTATGATCATTTCTGTATGAAGTTGGCCTTTGAACGACTATAAGTTGGATTCCTATTACGAATGAGACTGTTATAGTGTTTCACCAGGCACCGGTCTTCTATCAACTATTGTACCAGTTGAGAGAGTTTAGGCTTTAATCCACACACGCTGGCCAAGTGAGGGTTGGCCAGCCACCAACCGGCATGTCTAGGAACTAATCAAATGATTAGTTATTAGACATGCCGGTTTCCTCACGATATTTTCCTTCCCCGATATTGAGCAACGGCGATGAAACAATTCTCACAAAGATGTGTGGGCACGACCGGGGATCAGACCCGCCACCTTATATTTGATGCCTCTGCGCCACCGCTGCTCACTACAAAAATCATAAGTAAGTAATAATAATAACAATAATATTCTAGGACATTAACACACACGGTCCTCTGGTCCCAAGATAAGCAGAGTTTGTGTTATGGAAACCAGATAACTGGTATATACTATAATAAAACTACTTTTCTTTTATAAATATATATAAAAGAACTAAAAATAAATATATAAAGAAATATATATAATCTTAGAGAGGCTCATTCCACTGCCACCTTTTCACCGATAATCATTCGTAATCACGAGTGAATCGGTATACTAGGCTGGCGCGTTCCATCGTAGACTACATCATTGTTTAACATCAGGCAAGATGTAGTTAAACGCCAGTCTATCGAAGTATAAAAAAAAGAAAAATGTAAGTGTTAGGTATTTGCCTAAATCCGAACGTCTTATTAAATATTATTGTAAGGTGATTTCCTGCTATGTTGACTCGACTGTCACCTGTCAAAAGTAACTGTCATAGCGCTCGGTGTCAACATTTCGACTTTTACCCTTGTCACAGAAAGCTTCATAAACTACCTTGTTTACCTTACGAAATAATATAACTATGTGTGGTAATAAAATATTTATTTAAGTTCACGTCATGCGGTTAAAGCTTTCAAATTTTTTTATGTGTACCTTTTCTACTTATATAATTTACTAGACATAAAAAACAGTCTTGTTTAAGATTTTCTATTTTATTCATAATAAAACATAATATTTGCCAAAAATGACATGAATGATTAGGAATTACACCAAATACAACAACAACAACAATAATGTTAATGAAATATTATAGTAATAATTTAAATTTGAAATAGTATATTATTAAATAAGAATTGTAATAGTTAATAATAAAATTGAATGATTTTAATTTGAATGGATTAGAAACTTAAATAATAATAAACCAGTAATTTCAATAATTGAATTTAAAAATTTTATTTTAATGATTTAATCTAATGAATTAATTGTAATTGCATGGAATAAAGGCTTTTTTTATTATTTAATTTATTTATTTAACAATAAGACATTTGTATGAAGTAGGTATGATTCAACTTAATCAAAATGATATGATATAGGCACAGTTAATAGCGGTGGTGCAACAATATCAGCCTCGTCTTTCAAATATAAGGTCGCGGGTTCCATTCCCGGTCATGCACAAACAACCTTTGTGTGAATTGTTTCATCACCGCTACTCAATATCGGCGAAGGAAAACATCGTGAGGAAACCGTCATGTCTTGCAACTAATCATTCGACATGACATGTGACATCGACCAACCCGTACTTAGCCTGCGTGTTTGGACTAATGCCTAAACTGTCTCAACTCGTAAGATAGTTGAGAGAAGACCCGTGCCCAGCTGAGGGACACTAAAAAGGTGTTGAAGTGATATAAGGTCACCGGTGAAGGCAAGTTAAAGAGTCTCTGTCAAACATTCAAACAGTCTCTGGCATCGTTTTATTTAAATATTTATGACAATCGTTACAGATAGTCAGAAGCCTGGTAAAATCTGACATCTGGTCTAACCGTTTCAGCTACTGGTCCCCGACGGGTTTCGAGGTTCGATGGCAACATAGGTTAGACTGGGAGGCGACCTAAATGGAAATGGGAAAAAGGCAAGGGAAATGATGACGTTTGAATTAATAAAATGCCAGATTAATAAATATTTACCTAAATCCAAATTACTTTGTTGAATTATGATAGATCTTAATACGTTTTTCCTTTTAAAGATGGTTCCGGTCCCAGAGGATTGGGGACGGACCTTGGTCACGGGTTATATCCGGGAAAACCTTTGAAAATGAAATGAATTGGGGACATTCTGTTGAAATAAGTATTTAGATATTGATTTGTTATATTTTGTTGATATTTTATGTTATAAACCAGACACCAGAACTTCAGCGGAGGTAGCAGAGGTCATAATTCACGATCTACATATTTCAAATCAACCCTTTATAGTGTCCCACTGCTGGGCACCTGTCTTCACTGTGTGGTCACCGTGGTGGATGTCACATGTCTTAGAATGCGATGCGCGGTTGTACAGGTTGCACTGTACAATGACGTACTATGCGTTCCAAATGAGAATAGGACTGCACTCGCGGCTAACTTCATACCAAAATCCTAGCAAAAGTAGCGTCAGCACAAAAAATCAAACGACAGACAGTAATATTATTTCAAAATGTATGGAACAGTGGTTTACGTAGAAAAATTAACTTAGGTATGTAGCTACATACAGCTACCTACCTAAGTAAATTTACGCGCTAGGATTCCACAAAATAGTGTACAAATACATAAACACGGATATAAACACACGTTTTAACTTTTAACACCGCCTTTTTTTCTTCCGAAGTTATTAAAATATGCTCGTAACTAAATATTCGACTCCAAATTTCCAATTTCACTGGAACGGCAGTAAGATATACACATTTTTTTTATTTAGATGTGATTATATCAAACAAACATTTTTGCCCACCGTACTGAAAAATGTGAAGTTGTTACTCATTCCGGTCCAAGATGGCGGATTTCCAGTCCTATTCTTATTTGAAACGCATAGTAGGATATATTTTAACCAACTACGGAAGAAGTAGATATAATGATTTTGCGTAGTATCCGCAGAGAGAAAGTTCGTTGATTATCAATATAAGGTCTCCTTCAACGTCCACTCGAACAAACTTTAAATATGCTGTTATAAGGTTAATACTTGCGCATTAAGTAAATTACTTTGAAGTTCGTCGATGTGGTAGCGACCGAAAACTTTGTAGACTTACTTAAAAGTATGATATTTATGTGTGGAAACTACTGATAGCGAAGAATTTGGTAGTAAAACTGTCTAGTTACGTAACATATTTCCTTTTTTTTATATTACCAGTGCACCTGAGTTCAAATTTCCTTTTAATTATCTTTCCCATTAAATAACTCTGATTATCACATAGAATAAGTACTCATAGGAAAGTCATCTTATCTTATCTTACTAATATTATAAATGCGAAAGTAAGTGTGTGTGTGTGTGTGTGAAGGTTTGTTACCGCGTATCTCCATAACCGCTCAACCGATTTTATTGAAATTTGCAATGTAGGTAGTGTATACCCTAGAATCGGACATAGGCTAATAATATTTTTAAAAATCATCCCCTAAGAGGGTTAAGTAGAGGGGTGAAGTTTGTATGCAACTTTTTATTCCTTGGTCCTATTCATTTAAAATTTGGTACACATAAACTTTAAGACAAATAATGAGATACGGGTTTTTTATTTTTCCATAATTACCCCCATGAGGTGTGGAAATGAGTTTTATTGGTAAAAATTAAAGTTTCTCTGGATCTGTATAGTCTCAAGTCCGATTCACTCCAAATTTGGCACACATATACCTTAAAAGAAATCATGAAACACATGTTTTTTATTTTTTTATTTTTTTTTATTTTTAACCTAATACTACGCGGGAGAAGCCTGCGAAATTATTCTGAGTGTGATTTTCTTCAAAGTTGATATCAATACTCCTTCGTGATTTTGATCTAAATTACTTTTTATTTTGACACAATGACATGTTTGATAACTCTGCGATGTATAGAATTCGATATTTAAATTTTATTTCTTCTTATAAAATAAATAAATAGTAAAATAAAGATATACCTATGGGGGCTTGCCGATTTCAAAATGTTGCTTACACTCTTACACAACTGAACTAATTTTGTATGGAGATAGTTCGAGACCCGGGAAAGGATAGTTTTATCCGACTGCGAAAAAAGGGATTAATGGTCTAGCGCGATAACCGACATCCGCGGGCGAAGCCGCGGGCGGAAAACTAGTATTATATATTATAGAAACGAGCATAATTTTTGTTATTATTTAATAGGCTTGCGCTTGACCACAACTTGTCTGATGTGAAGCAATGATGCTGTCTACGATGGAACGCGCTTACCCGGTAAATATCGATTCACTCGTGAGTTGATGACAGGCAGATTGTAGCTATCGGGAAACATAGATTCCGGTAGCGACTGCCAAAACTTGACAGTTCGTACAATAAAGTGGACGCAAAGCGTTTAATGCGTAGGTACCTGTGGAATTTCCACCTTAATGGTGGCGCATAGCCCTACCTGTCCGATGAAAGAACGGGGATAGTGGCTTATAAGTAAAAAAAAGGGTTGGATTTTTAGGTACCTTTAAAGTACCTAAGCAGATCAAGCCGCTAGTCATTAACAAAAAAATATTTTTTATTTTTACTCTCTTTTTGTGATATTCGCGTAAATCTAAGACAATACTATGTTTACCCTCTAAAATTAACAGTCTTATAAGTTTGACGTTTCATGTATGTATTTTTGTGTCTATGTGTACTTCGTATCGCTAAAACAAATGAAAGCATTTTGTTGCAGTTTTCTGTATCTTTAAGGTGAAGTAATTCTGATGATTACTAAGCGTAGTTTTTATCCGTTTTAGATTTATTCATTACAACAAGAAATCAATTTGTTTTGAAGCAATTCTAAATACAGAACATGCTACAAATCAACTTGTCAGTCATCTACCGGAATTCCTATTATTCTAAGATGCATCATACCGTTCAGCCTACAATGACCAACGACATACGATATACCACAGACAATACTCTATTGTTGCCACACAAAGCGTATCTCAACTAAATATGCTATGCATTTTAGTGTCTATGGTACCAGAAGTATTCAATATTCGTATTCAATATCTGTTTGTATCAGTTTCAAACTCTGTTAAATAATTAAACAATAAAGCATCGAAATTATTCGATTTTTATATGTATTTGAATGTAAAGATTTTTTTTTCTTAATTCAGAAATTTTCCTGTTTTTATGTTTTGGTAACTTAAAGAAGTTACAAACGGTAGTTTCACGGGCCGGTGGCGTGGTCGGTAAGACACTTGCTTGTCACGCCGCAGGTCGTGGGTTCGATTCCCACCCGAGACGAACATTAGTGATGAACATTTGTGTTTGTGTCAAGTCTGGGTCTAAATATCTATTATAAGTATATATTTACAAATGAAAATGGTATATACCAGTTATCTAGTTTCCATAACACAAGCTCTGTTTAGCTTGGGACCAGATGACCGTGTGTGTTGATGTCCCAGAATAAAAAAAAATATATTCACAGAGTTTAAAGGAATCATTAAAAAGGTTGGAATTGATATAGATTTTAGGTAAAGCTTTTTTCGACTGGCCTTTTTATTGGGTCACTTTGTAATAAATGTTGATTAAAACTTGTAGTTTATATATAAGACCCAATTTATTAGTATTCTGAATAGCCTTACTACTTTAGAATAGCTAGGAGAGAGTATGTATCAAACCCTTGTCATCTCGCCACGTCCGACGATTGTTATCCAAATATGCACAATAATTCTTGCGACACAATGAAAAATCTTCATTTTAGAAACTAGATTTTATCACGAAATTGATGTACCTTCAACATTAAAATAATGTTCGTTTTATTTAAATTACAACACTATATCAATGTTACAAAATTACTAAAGCTTTAGATGTTTTGCAGAAAATAAAATGAGATTTTTTACGATTTATAAACTTTTAGTAGGTATGTTTCACTAACGTTTAATCGACTGTTTGAATAGGTAATATAAACATGAAATTATCTGTAGTAATTAAAGAAAAATGTTTGCAGTACTTCAAATATAAATGACTTTGATAGGGTGAGTTTGGACCGAATCAACGTCCTCTCAACTTTGACAGTTGACTCTGCAGAGCTGTTCGAGGGAATGAAGTGTATTTTATAGATTTACTAGCTGCCCCAGCGAACTTCGTACCGCGTATTTATTAAAAAAAAATTAGGGTGAACAACCCTTATCACTTAGGGGTATGAAAAATAGATAGTAGCTGATTCTCAGACCTACTGAATATGCATAAAAAATTTCATAAGAATCGGTCAAGCCGTTTCGGAGGAGTTCGATTACGCACCCCGTGACAGAAGAATTTTATATATTACTAGCTGCCCCAGCGAACTTCGTACCGCGTATTTATTAATAAAAAAAAATTAAGGGTGAACAACCCTTATCACTTAGGGGTATAAAAATAGATAGTAGCCGATTCTCAGACCTACTGAATATGCATAAAAAATTTCATAAGAATCGGTCAAGCCGTTTCGGAGGAGTTCGATTACGCACCCCGTGACAGAAGAATTTTATTTATAGATAGATGATGATGATATAATTAATTGTTTTATTAATAATGTACCTACTGTTGGATCGCGTGTGAGTCAGAGGTTCGCTGGTGAAATCAAGTTACCAACTTGAGAAGCCAAGTAGAGCTGTCGTGTGCGCGGTGTACCCACCTTTTATTTTAGTTTCACTTACTAACTGTACTGTTTAAACAATGGATATTAGATGGTTATCTGTGTAGCTCCTCACCGATTGCATATTTTTGGGACATCTCGTGTATTTATTTTTGGCCCACCACCGCATTCCCGCCACAGTTAGGTACTCCTGTAAGCCAGGAACAACAGCGGCGCAAAAGCGCCGGTTGTAACAAGATATACTGCCCCAGATAATTGTTGCATAGTGTCGAACATAATGTTACGTTAATTCTCCCATAGACTACACTCCCACAAGATGTTATGTGCTGATTGTTCATACTGATTGTCAGAAGTAGAACACTATCACAGAGAGGTGGAATAAGGTGAAGGAGAACAATTTACGGCTTGCCGATTTTGCATAACTAAGTAACTTAAAAGACTACACTGATAGTTTCTCCGTACACAGAAACTACTTCTGATTGAGGGTTCCTTTCGATTGCTGCCCTCTTGCCCAAAAAGGCTCAAGGTCTTCTAAGGCCTGAACTATCTTAACGAAAACAATAATTAATTGTATAACTAAACTCTATGTTTAACCAACAACATTTGATTAAGACCTTGCTAAACTTAATTCTAAGTAAATAAATGTTTAAAAATGGTGATAAATGTGATGTGATGGTGATTCTGCGAACAATACGGGATAATACAATAAAGTGCAGTGATATAAACACTCATGTTTTTCGGGCTAGTATTAGGCTACCCTCCATTAGGTCTGTCGGGGCAGACGGGCACGTTTTTGCCCGCTCTGTCCATCTCTATAAATCTTTGTAAGTGCCTCGTTAGTTGCCCTGGTCAATTCCCGTCGAGATTTTTTATTCATTCTATTTTAGCAGTTTAGTGTTGAGTGGTGTTTTGTTTGGAGATAGAATATATCTACATACCATAACGGTTTTTCTAGGGGTATTCAAAATCTACGAGCATATAAGGTCACTTCACTTCAACCCTTCTTAGTGTCCTGATGCTGGGCACGGGTCTTCCCTTAACTATCTTACGAGTTTAGAGAGTTTAGGCTTTAATCTGTACACGCTGGCCAAGTGCGATATGATGGATGTTAAATTTCCTTGAATTTTCAGAAAATCGCTTAATATTTTAAAAGAGGTTAGTAGTACATATAAAGACTAATATACCTGTTGGCACATCCGCTTCTCAATAAATCAGCTGTCATTTCGTACTTTCATCGTGATCGCCTTTCAAGTCAGCTAGCTCTCGAAAATGTCATCATGAACGAACGAATGACCAGAACCGAGCACGGACGGGTGAAACGGCCATCTCAGAAGAGCTGACACTTTTTGCAACCACATGCTCGGTGAACGATAACGTCCGCCATAGTTCATTAAACATAAGCTTTAATCCAACTTAATCTTAGCGATCTGTAACTATCTAGTAGAATTAATGATTGTACTATTGTGAGATATGGGTGAAGTGATTGTTGTTATAGTTATTTTATTAGAATACCGTCTTCATACCCGATAATCTACGCCTACCTAAAGGTGTCTGCTTCTTGATTTTAGTCGAAAGCCTTCATACCTATTTAAACCCATTTGGCATACTTAATTTTACCTACATAACTTAATAATAAGTTTTGATTTTTTATTTGTTTCCGATCAACTTATAATTACATTCGAATTTAACTGAATTATTACGATTTTGTGTTTATTTTTTGTTAATATGTCAACGAACAAGTTTTTTTTTTATTCTGAAATAGTGTGACTACAATTTGCCTTATGATAAGCAATGATGTACCTAGTCTACGATGGGACGCGCCCGCCAAATGAAACGATAAACTCGTGATTACGAAAGATTTCTGGTAAGAAAGCGGCAGTGGACTGAACCTCCATATGGTAAGAAAAAATAAAGGAGCAAAACTTCCGACCCAACCTTTATGGTGTCACCAGAACACGGCATGCAGCTTGGCAGTCGGCTGTCTGATAGGTGGTCACTAATACTATTACTAATAGTACTTTTTACTTATATTTAAGTTCTTATGTAAGTGACGTTTGCCTTTATGGGAATAAATGTCTTTAAACTTAAACTTAACTTAACTTGGTGGTAGGCTTCGGCCGTGGTTAGTGACCACCCACGAGACAAAGCCGCACCACCAAACGGCCTTGCCGTGTTCAGGTGCGATGTCTGGTGACACCATGCAGTGAGGGTGGGTTGGAATTGTTGCTCCTTTAAGGTTTTCTAACCATATGGACGCTCATTCCACTGCCACCTTCTCACCGATAATCATTCGTAATCACGAGTGAATCGGTATACTAGGCTGGCGTGTTCCATCGTAGACCACATCATTGCTTAACATCAGGCAAGTTGTAGTCAAGCGCCAGCCTATCGAAGAATAAAAAAAACCTTATTACCTAAACCTATACCTTAACTTAAACCCAAAGGCGGCCCGATACCGTTACTCTACCGCTGCCCTGGAATCATACCTATTCTAAATCAAAGCAGCAAAGATTGTACCTATACTATAAGTGTAATCATATCAACTGCGTTATGTAATTAACTCGTCCTAAATGATTGATGATGACAGACCAAGTTGTGATTACAGGAACGTAACATGAGTATATTCGGAAGATTTTATTTAGGTTAATTAATTCGTAACTTAATTAGTAACTACCTGTTATATAAACTTGTTAGTAGGTTATTAGGAGTTTGAGTTTTTCTGCAATGAGGAAATCCGCAGAAGAATTAAAGTCACTGACACGGTAAAGTGATCGCTAATCAAAGTGGGTCAGCTGAAGTGGCAGTGGGTAGGCCATATCGCTCGTAGAACCGATAACCGCTGGGGTATAAAGGTTGTCCAGTGGAGACCCGTGGCTCGCTACAAAGTAGACTGAAGACATTGTTAAAGTTGCAGGAAGCCGATTGATGCTAACATCCGGCAACCGATCACTGTGGCGACCTAAAGAGGAAGCCTTTGTTCAGCAGTGGATGTCCCCAGGCTGATGATTATGGTTTTTTTCTTGTGATAAAATCAGACAAGAAAAGAGACCTAACTGAATAACAATTTCAACGTAACCTAAATGAAAAAATTGGTTGCCTGTAAAGTCGGTATACGGGCGAAAGTTTTACGTGACAACGACTTTGAGTGGTAAAATAATTTTAATGTGAATATTCATTCGTATAGTAGGAAGAAGGATGAAATAATAGTAACAATTTAAAACATTTATTTATACAAAGAATTATATTTAAAACATTAATTTATATAAAGAATCTCGCTCTTAGGCGGGCTAACTGTGCTCGGGTGGAAGGGACGCGTGCCTTTCACTTTTTATGTCTGTCTCTCTCGCTCTTAGGCGGGCTAACCATGCCCGAGTGGAAGGGACGCGTGCCTCTCACTCGCTCTCATTGTGAGCGCATAACGTGAGCGGAGCGTAACGCAGTTTCTTGAAGTGTCACCCGGCAAACCAATTTATAAGACGTTGTCACGTCAAAATTAAACTAACTAATGCCTAACCTAAATTAATACGTCAAAAATTCTTCCGCATCGTTATCCGGGAACGTATCAAGAAGGAGAGCAGAAATGCCGGGTTGGATGGCAATAGGGACCTTCGTGTGAATTGTTTAATAGTTGATGCTTAACATCGGTAAAGCAAAACATTGTGAGGAAACCGGCATGTCTAAGAACGAATCGAGGACATGTGACATCCACAAACTTGCATTTGGCCGGCGTGTCTGGATTAAGGCCTTAACTCTCTCAACTCATAAGATAGGAGAGGAGATCGGTGCCCAGCTATGGGACACTAAAAAGGGTTGAAGTGTGCGAGTGAGTGAATGTCTAAATCGTGAGAATTTGGTGCGTTTGTGGTGTGCGTTTTGAATAAAAAAAAACTTGTATATTTCAATGATGTGTGTGCAAATATCTATTATTGAATGTAATAAAATATTTATTATTATTATTGCGGTATATTCATGTGTTACAAACTAATTAACAATGTATACAAAGTTAAAAATTGCAAAAGGTTTCTCTAATCTCTGACCTCTTTTGTCAAAACAACAATGAAACAGATGAAAACTTACGAAACCTTTTTGCTGGGAGAGAAAAAAGTTATATTGTAACAGATTTAAAAAATCAGGCCTTCAGGCTTCAGGCTCAGTACCAACTCAGAACAAAGCTTTTTGGATTACGGACAGGGATAATGCCCCACTGATAGTGACTTATTGATGTACTTAATTTACCTGCACTTTTGCTCAATTTAAGAAAAATAAATCTTAAACTAAAGAAAATATACAACGCATTGATTCTTGAGGTTAATAATGCGCAGCGGTGGCGCTGCAGTACGGGCTTCGCCTTAGATTTATAAGGTCGCGGTTTCGATTCCCAGTCTTGCCCACACATCTTT
Organism: Meganola albula; assembly: GCA_936450015.1. Lineage (NCBI taxonomy): Eukaryota > Metazoa > Arthropoda > Insecta > Lepidoptera > Nolidae > Meganola > Meganola albula. The sequence goes on along the minus strand of OW388156.1, from coordinate 3,764,113 downwards.
ATGTCAATTGATATTGGTGCTCAATATTGGTGAAAGAAAACATCGAGAGGAAACCATTCGAGGACATGACGAGGACATTCGAGGACCAACCCGCACTTGGCCAGCGTGTGTTGGTTAAGACCTAATCTCTCTCAACTTGTAAAATTCTTGAGAGAAGACCCGTGCCCAGCTGTGGGTCACTTAAAAGGGTTGAAGTGAAGTGAAGTACCATGACATAATAATATTTTAATTGTTGTCATTACAAGTTTTAGCTGCCATTTTCTATTCGTTTATTTATTGGAGGCTTTTTTTTTTACCTACACACGTCAAACATACTCTTCTTCTTCTTTTAATTATGGCCTCTGCAGAAATTATTCCGCAATTTTGCCAGTGTCAAGTTTAAATATGTCATCAGACAGATATAAAAAAAGATTAATCACTGAAGAGGTTGTAAAAAATTACTCCTTTATTTTTTATTCGTTTTTTTTGTTGAACAGTCTAAGATCATTCACCATACTGACTCTTCTTCCGTTTTAATTGTCACATTTATTTCTTTATTTAGGAATCAGTGTAAACGTAGGTACATACCTACTAAATCTATGGTGTAAACAACCTAAGCACGTGTAACCAATATCGCTTCTATATTGGCAGTAATGTTTCACAATTCCAATACCAACTTTCCGATCTAAAACAAAGATATATTGGTCTCCTTCAGAGGGTTTCACATCAAACAAAACAACGAAAAGGATAAATAAACAGTTGTGCTTGCCACATGTGTTCTATAAACATAAATATTCTGTGTTTTACAAGACAAAAAGTAAGCGAAAAAATTGCAGGCTAGCGGCAGCCATAGAGCTTTGTTATGGATTAGGTACTTACGGTATAGAGCAGATTGTGTAGACAAGGCAATGATTTAATGTGATATTTTTATTTATTCTAAAACTTGTCTGATGTTAAGCAATAAGTCGGAATGGAACGCGTCTGCCCAATATATTGATTCACTCATGATACGAATGATTTTCGGTGAGAATGAGGCAGGGGACTCAGACGTTCCCGTGTTAGAATTCCCGTAGAAAAGTAAGTTTTTTTAAGAGGGATCTTATAGACTATGCGCCCATAGCCTCGGCCAAACAACTGCTTGCTAGTTTTTTATTTATTTAATACCTAATAGTACCTGTAGGTATTATGCTACTAGCTTCTGGGGAGCAGCCCTGCCCGTATGTATAAACCGTTAACTTCTTTTTCAGTCGAAGTTTTCCAATGACCTTCCCTGGGTAACAAACTCCATGCCAAATTTTATCCAAATCATTTCAACAGTTTAGGCGCGAAAATTTATAATATTAAAGTAGGAAAACTAATAATTTTCACCATATCTCATAATATTAAAAGAATTTTTATTTACTTTTCGTCGCGTAGAGGATTTCCTCAATGATAGTGCGCGGTCTACGAAGTTTTATTTTTAGAACTATTGTATCGTGAAAATGGCATTTTTCATTGTTAACCGAGCTTTGTTAAGTTACTTTTGTTTCTTTTTTCAACCCGTGTGACGTTTGACGAGAGTACAATGAATCTTTTTATTATATTCCACTAGTATGTAGGTTCTGCATAAAATTTCTAAAATATGTAACTAATAGCGTAAAACTTGCCTTTACTCGTGTGCTTTAGGTGTGAGCCCGGTTGGATGTCCCCAAATGATAGATTATATACTATCGTAATTATTTTATTAAGTCCACAAGTACAATAGGTATACCGTACACTGCACTCCGTGTTCACAACCGGACTGGTGTTAGCAAGTATGGGATTGGGAACGATGAGTTACGCCAACACATGCATATCCATGTACGTGCACCCAAATACATAAACATGTGTATGTGTCCATATACGAGTATATGTGGTATTAGAATAAAATATATACTAGCTGCCCCAGCGAACTTCGTACCGCCTATTACTAATGTAAATTGTCCAAAAATTAAATAAAATAATTAAGGGTGAACAACCCTTATCACTTAGGGCCTGAAAAATAGATAGTTGCCGATTCTCAAACCTACTGAATATGCATAAAAAATTTCATAAGAATCGGTCAAGACGTTTCGGAGGAGTACGGTAACAAACATTGTGACATGGAAATTTTATATAACAGATAAAGTAACCTATGTATTATTTCAGACTATATTCTATCTCTGTGCCAAATTTATCCATTAACATCCAATGACCATCGTGTTTATTTATATTACTACTACGGGAGGTTGCGGGTTCCTCCAATTCCCATTTTGGACAATCTTTGTACCCAACAAAGATTTGAAGTGAGTATAGGTATTTAGACTATACCACCTACAATGCCTAAGTTGAGACTACTAAGTCGCCACGCGGCGATTTACAACACACATAATTTGATTCTCGCATTTGTAAAAAGCCACTGTAACTTTGACTTTTAATTTATCATCTTTGTTTTATCTGTGTACCTACCTACTTAGTAATACTTAAAAAAAAGAATAGATAATTAGTTAGCAATGGCTAGATAAAAAGAGATAAAATAACTCTGATCTCGTTTTCACTCCATTTAATTACATCTCCGAACCCTTTACAGAGCTCAAAGCCTTTTCTTTTATGTATAATACCAATAAGTTTTGCGTTTTATTTTTATATAATCTCTTGGCAGAACTAGCTTTGTCTAGTATAATCTAGTATTTTTGAAATATGCACTCATTTTGTAGTCTTCATTATAGAGTAGAATATTGAAAATATAATAATTATAATTATGTTAGACATCATACAGTGTGTGGCTTAGAATTGGGGATAATATTAATAATGAATGCTCTATAGGTCACAAATATTGAATAATTAGGGTCCCTAACTAATTAAAATAAATAATTTACTTGTTGATTTTTTTAACACACATGTCTTAAATTCAAAATACACATTTAATATTGAAATAATGCAAACAATGCAATAGTTTCGCTCAATTACGGTAAGTTTTTTACTATCCCCATTAGCACGACATTGGCAGCGATAATATTATTTTGCAATGATACACTGATTATTCAACATTAAATTCAAGTGTTCTCTATAAGGGTTTTGCTTATCTGAAAAAATACTAATACACTTGAGCGATGAATGAGTATTTGTTTTCAATACTATCCCCAGTTCTAGCTCACACACTGTATACACATTGTCATCTGCTCCCAAACTAAATAGAGCTATAGAGCTATAAATGCGAAAACTGCTAAAACAAAACTACCCAACCGATTTGGATGAAATTTGGTATGAAGAGATTTTAAGACCCGGGACACAAAATGAGGTTAATGAATAACCGACATACGCACGAGAGGAGAAGCGTTTGGAAAGTTAGTGATTGTATAAAAAGCGAAAGATGAGCAAATTAGGTTGAGAACCATATTATTGTAGGAACTGTTATTTATAGTACTAACAAAATAATCTTATATACAAACTAGCGCCTCCTACCGCTATTGTGAGAAATGTCATGTAGTTAATATATGTTATCTGTGCTAATAAATAGTCTGTGTTCGAATGGATTACACTGCGTTTTAATAGGTTATGTGCCCAGTTTTTTCGCAAGAAATAATTAAGTTCACAGTGGATTTAGATTAAAATATGTCTACAAATTATTTGGTAAATGTTCCCAAATTAAAAGGAAGGGAAAATTACGATGACTGGTGTTTCGCGGCAGAAAATGTTCTCGTGCTGGAAGGAATGGCGGATAACATCAAGCAACCATTGTCGCCTACAGCTACGGAGGCTCAGATAGCAGATGATTTGAAGGCGAAAGCGAAGCTTATATTGACGATTGACGCTAGTCTTTATGTGCATATCAAACAAGCAACAACAACATACAGCTTGTGGAAGATTCTGAAAAACATGTTCGACGATTCTGGATATGCTCGAAAAATAAGCTTGTTGAGAAATCTTATTAGCATACGCCTAGAAAACTGCGAGTCAATGACTAGCTATGTCAGCCAGATCATCGAAACTGCACAAAAATTAAATGGTACCGGCTTCGAGATTAATGACCAGTGGATTGGGTCACTCATGTTAGCTGGACTACCGGATAAATTTAGCCCCATGTTTATGGCCATCGAGCATTCGGGCATTAACATCAGTGCAGACGCTATCAAAACCAAATTATTGGACATGTGTGCAGATTTTGAGGTTAAGTCGGAAGGTGCATTTGCCGCCAGAAAATTTCATAGATGTAATGTTGGCACTATTGGCAGTGCTGCAAAAACGCAAGTTCAACAACATGGCAATACCGGAACAAATGGAATATACGGAATGTCACCTGCTACTGTCAATATGGGCGGACAAAACATGGCGTCAAGAAAGAAAATAATACGTTGTTATAAATGTAAACAGATTGGACACTTCAAAAATCAGTGTCAGGTTTCAGAAAAAGCAAAATCAAATGCATTTAGTGCAGTCTTTCATACGAAAGAATTCAGTCAATCAGACTGGCACTTGGATTCCGGCGCAAGCACACATATAGTTTCTGACGTGAACTTATTATCAAATGTTTGTAATCAACCCAAAACTAAGGAGATCATTGTTGCGAATCGAACTGTCGTACCCGTCTTTTGCTCTGGAGATTTGCAACTCACGACATGTGTTGGAGACAAAGAATTTTCTATTAATGTAAACAATGTATTGTGTGTACCTAACCTCACCACGAATCTATTGTCTTTGAGCAGGATAATTGCTAGTGGCAACAGAGTGATGTTCAATGAGCATGGTTGTCTAATTTACAACTCGCAGAATGATTGCATTGGTGAGGCAATTTTAGAAAATGGGGTATACCGATTGTTAGTAAGAAAGACGCAACAACCCTTAGTGGCAGCCGTAAAGTCTTCGAGTAATATTTGGCATAGGCGATTAGGCCATATTAATACAAGTGATTTAAATAAACTTAAGAATGGAGCAGCAGAAGGAGTTAGTTTTAATGATAAAAGCGAATGTAGTAAAAATAGCTGTATAGTGTGTTGTGAAGGCAAGCAGACTCGACAACCATTTCCTAGAAGCACTAGTAAAAGTAAAAATACACTAGAGTTGGTTCACACTGATTTATGTGGGCCAATGGAGAATGTGTCACTTGGAAAAGCTAAATACTACTTGCTATTTGTCGATGATTTCAGCCGACTATGCACTGTCTATTTTTTAAAATCTAAATCTGAAACATTCATGTATTTTAAACAATACAAAGAGCTTGTAGAAAATCAGCAGTCGAAAAAAATTAAAATATTAAGATCCGACAATGGAGGAGAATTTTGTTCGGCAGAAATGTCAAATTTTCTTAAGCTAAGTGGTATAGTTCATCAAAAAACTAACAGTTTTACGCCAGAACAAAATGGAATCAGTGAGCGATACAACAGATCCATAGTTGAGAAGGCGCGATGTCTCCTTTACGATGCCAAATTAGAGAAAAATCTTTGGGCTGAAGCTGTGAACACAGCAGTATATATACAAAACAGATTACCAGCAGCAGGCTTGGATAACAATAAAACGCCTTATGAAATATGGACGGGTAGAAAGCCAAATTTGAATCACATTAGGATATTTGGCAGCCCAGCGATGGTTCATATTCCAAAAGAAAAGCGAAGGAAATGGGACAAGAAAGCGAGAAAAATGTACCTAGTGGGATATTCTGAAAATGTCAAGGGGTATCGCTTGTATGACCCCATATCGCGAGAGATTATTGTAGCCAGAGATGTAATCATTATGGAGAAAACAGATGAGAGTTTGTCAACATCTATTGTGATTGAAGAGAACAGGCAACCAGAAAGGTCAACAGAGGAAGTTCCTGAGGGTGATTCACGTGAAGAGGATCAACATGATGAGACATATGTTCCTGACGATTCAGCAAGTGACTCAGAAGATACCTATGTGGATTCAATGAATTTGTCACCAGAAGCAGAAAATATTATCTCAAAGAAAAATGATGTGAATCTACCAGAAAAACGTGCTAGACGCAAACCGGACTTCTACCGTAGTGCAAACATGTGTATTGAAATGTCAGGTGAACAAATTTCACTTAGTGACGCTATGAGTGGATCTGAAAAAGATCAGTGGCAAAATGCTATGCAACAGGAACTGAAATCGTTTCAAGATAGTGATTCATGGGAACTAGTGGACAGGCCAAGTGAAGGTACGGTTGTGAAAAATAAGTGGGTGTTCAAAAAGAAATATAACACTGAAGGTGAAGTGCGTTATAGGGCCAGGCTTGTGGCAAAGGGCTTTACTCAGAAAAAGGGCATAGACTATAACGAGACATTTTCACCAGTTTTGAAGTATTCTACATTCAGGTTATTGTTAGCTTTATGTGTTGAATTAGATCTTAAAATGAATCATCTTGATGTGCCTACCGCATTTCTTAATGGTTTTCTTGATGAAACTGTTTACATGGAAATACCAGAATGTTCAAACATTGTAAATTGTAACAGAAAAGTTTTAAAGTTGAAAAAGGCCATATATGGTCTTAAGCAGTCAGCGAAAGCTTGGTATACTCGTGTTGAAGATTGTTTGTTAAAATTAAAATTTAAAAGGTCAAATTATGAACCATGTCTCTTTATGAAGAGTGATAACAATGTAATCATTTACATAGCCTTGTTTGTGGATGATTTTTTTGTCTTTTATAACTGCCAGAATACTTATGTAGAGTTAGTAAGTGAGCTAGTAGCAAAATTTCGAATAAAAGACTTAGGCCAAATCAAGCACTGTTTGGGTATGCGTATAAGTGTTTATAAAGATTGTATTACTGTAGACCAAGAGCAGTTTATTGAAAGTATTTTAAAGAAATTTAATATGACTGATTGTTCAAATTCAGATACGCCAATGGAAATTAATTTAAAATTGCAAAAGGATTTAAAAAGCAATGTATTACAAAAATATCCATATCAACAATTGATTGGTAGTTTGATGTATTTATCAGTGCTCACCAGGCCAGATATTTCTTATAGTATTAGTTTTCTAAGTCAATATAATAATTGTTTTAATGAAACTCATTGGAAACATTTGAAACGTTTATTGAAATATCTAAAGAAAACAAAATGTTATGGCTTAGTATATAGGAAGACTGGATGTAATCTTTGTGGATTTGTCGATGCTGATTGGGCATCTTGTACATTAGATAGACGATCATATACTGGTTTCTGTTTCTTAATGTCAGGGTCAGTGATTTCATATGAAGCTAAAAAACAAAAAACTGTAGCACTTTCCAGTATGGAAGCAGAGTATATGGCCCTATCAGAATCTTGTAAAGAAGCTATATATCTCAGGAATATATTAAGTGAACTAATTGAACTAGATGAAAGTGTACCAATGTGTTTGTACAGTGATAATCAAAGCTCTATTAAATTGGCAACTAACCCATTGTTCAATAATAAGCGTACTAAACACATTGACACAAGACATCATTTTGTTAGAGAATGTGTATCACAAAAGAGAATTGTAGTTAAATATGTGTCAACTTCAGAAATGCCAGCTGATGTATTTACTAAAAGTTTAAGTGCAAATAAACATTATAAGTTTTTAAATGCAATTGGCATGTCTGAAATTCAAAAGTAAAGTGAGTTTGCTTTATGGTGTATGTATATGTAATAATATCTTCACTATGAGAGATTTATTTTGGAGTCTAGATTATTTTGTTAGGTCAGGATGTTATTTATAGTACTAACAAAATAATCTTATATACAAACTAGCGCCTCCTACCGCTATTGTGAGAAATGTCATGTAGTTAATATATGTTATCTGTGCTAATAAATAGTCTGTGTTCGAATGGATTACACTGCGTTTTAATAGGAACGTGCAATGTTAGGGTGTACAGGTGGCGTTTACATAACCAACTCTTGCTATACTTGTTTACAATTTTATTATGTTATAAGACTTCCCGGAATTTGCTTGTGAGTTTTATGAACGAATTTTGAGCACGTAACGTAACCGTGGATTCAGTAATCGGTCGTAAAATTATTTTTGGGAAACCATTAGCCGTGAAAGCTGATAAGCAGGATGAATTCATGAATCGGTTGAATATAAAATACGTGAAAAGAATAGATACTTGAATTTAATGGCTTGTAGAAAGTCTGATGTCTAGATAGATCTTATAGATTATACCAGACCAAACAGAGCCAAAAAGTTTTTGACTCCTTTGAAAATTTAAAGTATCAAAAATTCCATTAATTTAACATTATTTCAGTGGATTATTAAGGGTGCTTTAATATGAGGCTGTAATATATGCACATAATGTATGAAACCTGAAGTGAAGATATGTATGATATTAAATAAAAATAAAAATTTCCACTAGAGAATTGCCATGTCGTAAGGATAAGACCTCTAAACCTTTATTTCGTTTCCATTGATGCCAAGGTTTGTAGTGGTGCGGGTAAGATATTCAGCTCGTAGCAACTACGCGATGCTTGACAGTCAGGAAGGAGAGCATTGCACGCATCATTCCATACAGATAACTTTGTTTAGTTTAACCCCTTTTCCCAAGCTATGTGGTCATGAATTGATTGATGGATATCAAATGCATCCGACATCTGCATTCAGAGATCCGACAGAAAACTAAAGTACCTATACATCCAACTTATGTAGCTAACCGAATTTAATTAAAGAAATGAGTTTTTGACACGAATTGGCAAACAGCGTTGGATGTCCTCAGATTTAGGTGGAGCGATGATATCATTAGGATGGCTAGCAGGACATAAGAATGCGGATCGTGCTCAGAGGCGTGCTGTAAGCGAGGCCTATATTCGGCAGAGGTTAAAAATAGCGGATCAAGGTGATGAAAAAGAAATGCTTTCATCAAATGTAGTATTGTACACCCTAAACCTCGTTCCAAAATAGGATCAGGTGAGTTTAGCCAACAATGTTTTTGTTAGTAGTTACTGTCGTTTCGCACGTTCGAGCATTCTATCGAAACAAGCACTCGGGGACCAAAAGAGCTTTAACTTTCCATTGTTACGATACCAAAGTACTGTATAACTAGAAATAGCTGAGTTTTATTGCTATTATCTACCTAGATGACATACTCGTAATGTTACATTATGTTGAAAAACTTTTACCTGCATCTATAAGAATAACTATTTGGAAATGTATTCTTGTTGGACTTGGTGTTAGATATATAAAATACTGCTGCCGTCAATCAAAGGGTGACTAGCTACCGACGTAAAATATATTATAGTGCAATGTATTAAGAACTATATGGGAGAAAGAAAGCGATGAGATCTAAGACATTAGATATTAAATGACTTCATTTACCTAATGTGATGATTTATTCCTGTACTTCTTCCCCAATTCTCGATAAATACTAGTCACTTGTCAGTGCCATATTCTGGACTATTACTAACATGTGCAAAAGCATGTCAGTACAGTCCGCGAAATATAAGATGACCTTTGCATTGGTTTGTGAGTGATCAGTGAAGATTAGTGTCTAATATTTTATAATAATCTACAAGACATCCTAAACCAAAATTTGGTTTTTGTTACCTGGAATCATGTCTATGGTGCAAGGAACTGACAGTGTATCACCGGTCTTAAGGGACTTCGTTCCTAAATAAAGATCTGATTACAAAATTAGTGAACTTGGATCTTTACTAGGGTAATCTTAACCCGAACCTAACGTAATAAGATTTAGTATGAATAAACAACCCTTAGCAACAAGCTCGTTCATGTTATTTACCGTAACAATCTCGAGGCCTCGCTTACTAAATAATTAACGAAGATCCAATTGAAAATTCAACCCTATGCTCTACATATTTGTCTCCGAAGTATCCGCGGTGCGGGAGACGCAAAAGGAATCTATGATGGAATACACCACCGCAGAGAATGACTAATGAAATTCTCCACAAATGGTATAGAGCTCTTAATGCGTTCGTTTGGGCTACGGACACACTATACAAGAAAAAAAAATGGTTGCCTGTAAAGTCGGTATACGGGCGAAAGTTTTACGTGACAACGACTTTGAGTGGTAAAATAATTTTAATGTGAATATTCATTCGTATAGTAGGAAGAAGGATGAAATAATAGTAACAATTTAAAACATTTATTTATACAAAGAATTATATTTAAAACATTAATTTATACAAAGAATCTCGCTCTTAGGCGGGCTAACTGTGCTCGAGTGGAAGGGACGCGTGCCTTTCACTTTTTATGTCTGTCTCTCTCGCTCTTAGGCGGGCTAACCATGCCCGAGTGGAAGGGACGCGTGCCTCTCACTCGCTCTCATTGTGAGCGCACAACGTGAGCGGAGCGTAACGCAGTTTCTTGAAGTGTCACCCGGCAAACCAATTTATAAGACGTTGTCACGTCAAAATTATAACCAGTACGCAAACTTTGACAAAATAAACTTAAATAATAAACACGTTTTTTTATTTTGACATCACTTAGTATTAAAAATTTAAGTAATCGCTAACGAAATGTCTTGACTATTCATACTGACCATATTGTCACCGCTTTGCTGCTGTATCAGCTGTGTGTTCGCTTACACCTGCGGTTAATACACCTGTATTACCTGCAGGTGTAAGTAGAGGCGAATATCACCCATTTTTGCCGGCTATGTTTAGGTCCTATACGTAATAGGGGGTAATCCAAAATTCCAAACTTTGAGCTACAAAAAAGGTTCTTTAAGTTTATTAAAAATTACTTTTAGATCGCCCCGGGACCTCGCGGATATTCAGCGAATACGCTTACTATTCACTAGACTACCGAGGCAGTTAGTGGTAAGTAGGTATATTAAACTTATTGCCTGAACCAGGACCTAATATGCACAATACAATATAACGATCTTAGTACCAATACATATCTGACTCAAGCCTTAGCAGACTTCACACAAAAAATAAAACGTAACCTTATGCGGTTCTCCCCAGTGACGTGTCGCAAAGCCATGCCTTTGATATCTTTATTTATCTGACGTCTTCTGCGGTAACGTAAGCAGATTCCGACGTTCAAGTTGAGATGTTAAAATTTCTTATTTATCGCTTTGACATGGAAAAATTTAATCACTCAAGTCACGAAAATGGAACGGCGAGAGGAATTCCTGTTTCGATTTATTTGTATTCTTTATTCAAAGAAAATTGATGTGCTTTTGTTAAAATGTTATTGTTAGTAGGTACTGTATTTACGTTAGTCAATTCTTTCAAGTCTGATTTACCTCTGAACTTAATGATTGATTGTTAAAGAATCTTGATAATGAGCAAACGCATTGTTTTAATAATTCGACTGCACTACAAAAGGAACTACAAAATCACTACTTTTCAGTACGGCCTTAGAGAGTTTTATGCTTGAGGGAAAGCTCTTAGATCTGCCGACATTATTACTCTAGAAAAACTAAAATAGTGATTATTCTGAAATTTGAAACTTTGTGAGATCGTAGATATATGTATTTTCGCCCGCGGCTTCCCAGGCATAGTCCCCGTTTAACCCCTTCAAAATTTTTGAAAAATCATTGCTTAGTAGAATTAGAATTATGAATTACTAGCATCCGCCCGCGGCTTCGCCCGCGAAATTGATCTCACTAATCTTGTTTCTCCATACAAACTTTGGAACCCCGTTTCATCCCCTTAAAGGGTGAGTTTTGAAAAATCCTTTTTTAGTGCACCCCTAGACCCCATAAGAAACCTATGAGCCAAATTTGGAGTCTCCAGACCCAGCGGTTTGGGCCCTGCGTTGATATGTCAGTTAGTCAGTTTCTTCTTTTATATATTTAGATTATAAATGTGAAATGGGTGAAAGCTAACTGTAATGTAATGTATTTTTATACCTATGCTCTGGACAAAGTCTGAAATAAATAAATTAAATTGAATTAGGGCACCCTTTGACCTTACACGGAACCTACGTGATGAATTTGGATTTCCTATTTAGACCCAGTGGTTTGGGCTATGCGCTTATATATCAGTCAATTTATTGAGGTACATACATGGCAGCTTCTATAAAACATTAATATAATGCTTAGAAAAATAAACACGGAAATAGTATTGCACGTTCCCCTCTGCCGAGGTACATGAACAGTTTGTATGCATAAACTTTTCATGTTTTGTGTTTGTGTGTAGCTTTTATTTACGTGCATTTATAGATACTTAAACTAGCAGTACATAGTTACCTCGCGTCCCCCAAAAAATGGCATAAACAATTTAGTAAGTACTAGAAGTTGCGAATAACACCTTTCGTGTTAAATAATATGTAATGAATATTAAGTATATAGTATGCAATGGGGGCTGAGTCACCTTCGTCCGTGGGTGTACACCTTTAATTGAATCCCTACACGTGGTCCCCGGGTGGAGCGAATCAGGTGACAATCAACTGCTGGTAGGCTTCGGCTGTGGTTAGTGACCACCTACCAGACAAAGCCGCTCCGCCAAGCGGCCTGGCCGTGTTCCGGTGCGATGTCTGGTGACACCATGCAGAGAGGGTGGGTCGGAATTGTTGCTTCTTTAAGGTTTCTAACCAATGGTGGCTCATTCCACTGCCACCTTCTCACCGATAATCATTCGTAATCACGAGTGAATTGGTATACTGGGCTGGCGCGTTCCATCGTAGACTACATCATTGCTTAACATCAGGCAAGTTGTAGTCAAGCGCCAGCCTATCGAAGAATAACAAAAAAAGATTACCACCGTACAAGAAAACGACGAGGTGATTCTAATTAACCGGGCGGTAAGTAATTAATGGAAATGTTTCTGCGCAAAGTTCCCAGTGGATTCAAGCCTTAGCTCACGGGTTACAATAGTGATATAGGTAACAATGTTAGTGGTTAACGTAGCTTGGATTTTGGATTAGGTTCATATTCTCTATATTTCCAAGTAAATCGATATTTAAGAGAGCCGTTTAGTTAATTTAATACTCACAAGCTTGATACTTTTAAGTATTAAATGAACTAAACACCACTTACATATTGATTTACCTTTAGTAACTTGCTAGTAAATTTTATTTGCTCTATATCAGTGAACAAAACGTTGAAAAAAAAAATAGATGAATAATAATTATTAAAAAAATATACGATCTGATCAATGTTCTAACAATTACATATAACTCGCTGAACCGATTTCTATAAAATTTAAAGGGGACCTGAAATTTCCTGATTTGTTTTAAAGGGTATAATAATATACCCCTTTCAAACAAATTGGGTATTATCAAAATCGCTTTATTATTGGCGGAATTATAGCGTAATATATTGTCTAGAATAATGTACTAAATATACAGTCAAATTAAGAACGTCCCTTTTGAAAACAGAATGTTTAAAAACATATTCTGGAATGTATATTATTATGTTAACTATTTCAATATAACTTTAGGATAGTTGAGAGAAGACTTAAAGTCAGCAGTGGGATGCTAAGGGTATCACTTAATTACACTTATACTTTCACTTACACTTATCACAGCAACTACAATGTATAAATGTATTTATTAAGATTATGATTACGATTATTTTTCAAACCTTTTTATTGTTCCACTGCAGAGCACGGGTTCTCTGAACTATCTTACGAGTCGAGACATTTTAGGCCTTAATCCACAAACACTGGCCATAATAAGTGTTGAAATAAACTTTTGGATTGGAACCCAATTTTTAAAGGTAACTTGCTGTCTGTCCGAAAAGCCAATAAAACTCCAAAGATTACATTGCTTCGTTGGTCGAGTGTGAAGTGTGTTCATCCATTTTTACAATTTTTTCGCAAATAATAGTTGTACGATTGACCTCTGTGTAGTCGAGCGGTGTAATCTGGCTATACAGAGCTCGGGAGATCGCGGGGTCGATTTACGCCCCGGATAGAAGATTTGTGTTAGTGTAATTTTCCATTAGCATTTTTTACTTTGTAACATACAGCACTGGACGGATAGAGACCCTACGACACAGGGTATCCTAGTGTAGGGTCTAGGGATGCTATGATCGTACTACTTTTATATTTATGCTAAATAAAGAATTTTTCATTTTCATTTTCGGTGTCTGGTTGGTTGAAGGACTACCCTCCGTGCCTCGGAGAGCACGTTAAGCCAACGTTCCCGGATATCATTTAATCATAGATATTTGAGCAGCGGTGGCGCAGCGGTACGGGCCTCGCCTTAGAAAAATAAGGTCGCGGGTTCGAATCCTGGTCGTGCCCGATTCACACAAAGATGTGTATCTTTGTGTGAATTGTTTCATCTCCGCTGCTCAATATTGGTGAAGGAAAACATCGTGAGGAAACCGACATGTCTAAGAACTAATTATTCGAGGACATGTGTCATCCACCAACCCGCACTTGGCCAGCGTGTGTGGATTAAGGCCTAAACTCTCTCGGCTCATAAGATAGTTGAGAGAAGACCCGTGCCCAGCAGTGGGATACTATAAAGTGTTGAAGAAATGACAATTGTTACAGGTAATCAGAAGCTTAATATAATCTGACATCTGGTCTAACGATCTTAACAACTAACTAGTTTCCTATGGATTTGGAAGTCTGATGGCACTCGCTTGTTTAATTTTACTAGCTAGCAACACAAGGTTAGACTGGGAGCCGACTTCAAGAAAAGTGAGAAAAACTCAAGGGAAAATGATGATTATAGTAGTAAGGGAGGACTAAAATTGAAATAAAACTACTTTTTAACGGATTTTATCGCGGTTTATTTTAGATTTTAGATCCTGACGTTTCAAAGTAGTTTTATTTCAATGTGTGATATTCGCGTAAATCTAAGACAATACTAAGGGAGGACTAGCTTAACAAAATATTGAAATACCATTTCACCCTGCCAAACATTTTCATTATATTTTTCATTCGTTATCGGAGTAATCAAAAGATACCTTTGTACCTTTTCAAATTTCCCTCAGCGTCGTCCTTCCATCAATCTTCTTTGAGGCATTACTTTATTTATTTCATTATTGTTAATGTTTATTTCTAAGTTCGCCAAGATTTTGTAACAGGGATATACAATTCAGGGAATTGGTAATTTGCACATTGTTTATCTATGTATGAAAACATTCACTTCAACCTTTTTTTAGTGTTCCACTGCTGGGCACGGGTCTTCTCTCAACTATCTTACGAGTTGAGAGAGTTTAAGCCTTAATCCACACACGCTGGCCAAGTATGGGAGGATGTCACATGTCTGGTCACTACCAGGATTCAAACCCGCGACCTTATATTTCTAAGGTGAGGCCCGTACCGCTGCGCCACCGCTGCTCCGCTGCGCGATCGCTGTCCTTGTACCTGTACCTTGTCATTATCCCTATTATAATAATAATTAACTAACTGCCCCGGCGAGCTTTGTACCGCGTATTCCTCACATTTGAAACCATCTTTAGACTAGTATCTTTCTTAGACTTTAAGACCCAAATTAGCCAAATCGCTTCAGCCGTTATCGAGATTTAGCGCAAACATCTGTCAATTCATATTATAAATAGAGATAGAGTGGCACAGCGGTATTGGTCTTGGATTTGAAACAGAGGTCACAGCTTCAATCCTCGCTCATGTTAATTGTTGTTTTTACCGCTGCTCTATATGAAAGAAAACAACGAGAAAACTAGCATACAAAAGGTTTTTCATACATTTCCCGGGAATAGGTACAATGATGGAATTAAAACCCGCTCGAGATATGCAGAATATAGTTTAGCCAAAGAAAGCGTAGTAGAGGAGAGATTAGAGGACACACATTTGTATGAAAATTGTATATTGCGGAGTCAAGGTCGATAGCCAATTTATTTCCCGGACACTGAAATACGCTATATGTGTGCAAAATTTGTTTAGAATCCGTTCAGCGGTTTTCCCATTGAAGAATAACAACCTTATTTAATAAATAAAATTTCCATGTCACAATGTTTGTTACCGTACTCCTCCGAAACGGCTTTACCGATTTTTATCAAATTTTATATGCGTATTCAGTACGTCTGAGAATCGGCTACTATCTAGTTTTCATACCCCTAAGTAATATAGGTGGTTCACCATTACATTTTTTTAATTTTTGGACGAAATTTTTTGTTTTTATTTTTTTATTATGTGGCATTAAAAACTACTTGCGTATTAGGTACATTAGTAATACGCGGTACAAAGTTCGCTGGGGCAGCTAGTAGTAGTATAAATGTAGCTTGCAATGTTATTACGATGTATGCTCATTGTGTCGTTTTCCGCATATTTGGGGACGGGGCGGGCAATATTTTTATGTCCAACCTCGTTAGTTCAACAGACTGCGAAAAATTATGTTTGCCGTTTTAATTCTTGTCTGTATTTTATTCAGTTAAAAACACAGTTGCATGTTAATAACATTGTTTTTATATGTAAAAAAAAAATATTAAGGCCAGGCTGAAGATTTTGGTAGATTAAAATAGCTTGCCATAGGGAAAATTCTCTGTATTCACTTCAACCCTTTTTAGTGTTCCCCTGCTAAGCCACGGGTTCCCTCTCAATTATCTTACTAGTTGAGAGAGCTTAGGCCTTAACCCACACACGCTAGCTAAGTGCGGGTTAGTGGAAGTTACGTGTCCTCGAATGATTAGTTTTTAGCTATGTTGGTCTCTTCACAATGTTTCACTTTACAGATATTGAGCAGAACCGATGAAAAAATTCACACAAACATATGTGGGTACGACCATTTTATTTCATTGGCGAAGCCAATTCCTCTGCGCCAACGCTGCTCTGTATTAATGACACCAAAAATACAATCAAAAATAGTATTACGTAAACTACTTTAGTCAGTAACAGCCTAAATTGTGTAAGGTAACATTTTTATAATCGACCGGCGGCGTCAGAGCTCTGAGGAAATGTACCGTAAACATTGAAGATAAGCTTGTTGGCACATCTGCTTCTTAATGCATCGGCTGTCATTTTATACTGTCATCGCGTCCGTCTTTGAAGTAACCTGTCACTCGAGAATGTCATTATGAGCGAACGAATGAACTCCGAGCGCGGGTGAAGCGGCCATCTTAGAATGGCTGACATTGCGTGTTGAACCGTTTTGGCGTACGGTAGTGCAGATGCAATAACGTGCTCGGTGAACGTTACTATTTAATCCAACGTAATCTTAACGATCTGTAATTACCTGTTAGAATTCATGATTGTGCTATCGAGAGATGGGAGTGAAGTGATAATTGCCGTAGTTATTTTATTGAAATACCGTCTTCTTACCTGATTATTCACGCCTACCTAAAATTGTCTGCTAATCTTGATATTTTTAGTCTAAAAACCTTCGAAAGCCTTCATCAGAAGTTGGGATGCGAAGGGTAAACTAACAGGAGGCGGTATTCAATCGAAGAAATAGTGATCCATGTGTGTTTAAGTGTTATATGGTAAGGTGGTTGCAAGAGGCCTAGTACGCCTAAGCCACGCTTTGACGGTTGTTAATGTAAAGCTGGTTGAAAGGGCCTCGTATGCCCGGGCCATGCTTTGGTAGTTGGTTGAAAGGGCCTCGTATGCCCGGGCCATGTTTAGGTAGTTGGTTGAAAGGGCCTCGTATGCCCGGGCCATGCTTTGGTAGTTGGTTGAAAGGGCCTCGTATGCCCGGGCCATGTTTAGGTAGTTGGTTGAAAGGGCCTCGTATGCCCGGGCCATACTTTGGTAGGTGGTTGAAGGGGCCTCGTACGTCCGGGCCACGTTTTGGTAATTGGTTGAATGGGCCTCGTATGCCCGGGCCATGTTGAGGTAATTGGTTGAAAGGGCCTCGTATGCCCGGGCCGTATTTTGGTAAGTGGTTGACGGGGCGTCGTACGCCCGGGCCACGCTTTGGTAATTGGTTGAATGGGCCACGTATGCCCGGGCCATGCTTAGGTAGTTTATTGAAGGGGCCTCGTATGCCCGGGCCATACTTTGGTAAGTTGTTGAAGGGGCCTCGTATGCCCGGGCCATGCTTAAGTAGTTGGTTAAAGGGGCCTGGTAAGCCCGGGCCACTGTTGAGTAACTGTATGAAGGAGACTAGCATGCCCGGTCCATATTATTATGCAATAGCGATGAATTTGAGTTCGGTCAGGAAGGACCGAGCGTATGTTAATGTCTATCTTTACTTTTTCATTAGAACAGGTAGAAAAGAATGACAAGTCATCGAGCAGACTGATACTATGCGCACGAGGTCGTGCGATTCGTCAGGGTTGGCCGTGTTGGCACATCTGCTTCTTAATGCATCGGCTGTCATTTTATACTGTCATCGCGTCCGTCTTTGAAGTAACCTGTCACTCGAGAATGTCATTATGAGCGAACGAATGAACTCCGAGCGCGGGTGAAGCGGCCATCTTAGAATGGCTGACATTGCGTGTTGAACCGTTTTGGCGTACGGTAGTGCAGATGCAATAACGTGCTCGGTGAACGTTACTATTTAATCCAACGTAATCTTAACGATCTGTAATTACCTGTTAGAATTCATGATTGTGCTATCGAGAGATGGGAGTGAAGTGATAATTGCCGTAGTTATTTTATTGAAATACCGTCTTCTTACCTGATTATTCACGCCTACCTAAAATTGTCTGCTAATCTTGATATTTTTAGTCTAAAAACCTTCGAAAGCCTTCAAGCTTTTCTGTGCAAATAAATACAAACATTGACAAACAACAGCTTGTTATTTGGAAATATTTACGACCTTATTACGAGATTTCAGAACTGTTAAAACTTTTTTGTTACCTACTAAGTACCTACCTACGTTGATTTTCGCAATGAGGTGCTACGACAAATAATTAAACTCATCAAAATAACCAACAGTATTAGCAATCTCAAGTGGCAGTAAGATATAGGCCGACCGTTTAACTCGCCAATCGCCATCTGAGGTACAAAGTCATAAAACATTAATTAAATCTCTTAGAGAACTATTAAACCACAGATAAAAGTAATCTAAGACTATTCGTCACTAATATCCATATCGCTTGAATCATCATCACTGTCTGTGCAGCTTGAGGAGTCAGAATCTTGGCGATAGGCGATACGCGAGTTAAACGGTCGGCCTATAGTCGTATCTGGCAAAGAACCGACAGCCGCTGAAGTAAGTGTGTTGTAACAATGTTAGTGAATAATTATATTTTTTATTTAATGATAGGTAAATAATAAATATAATATTTTTAATGTTAATTAATAATTTATATTAATTGAAATGTGTTAATAATGTTAATCGTAATTTAAATAATAAGAATGTGAAAATGCATTTTTAATAATAATATTTGTATGAAGTTTACGGCCAGGGATAGCGCTTAATATTCCTACTTCCAAAATGCGTTAAATCTGTGTCTTACCTATGATCTACAAATAACGAAATTGAATTGAACTGAATGAAGACAGCTTTTTGGTAAGCGTAGTGTAGGACGCCTTTCAGTAAGATTAAGTGATGATTAAAAACAAATGCCAGCAAGCAATTAGCTAGATAAGACAAGCCAAATTGACATGGTGAAGAGCTAGAGACTCTAGTCTAGAGTGGTGCTTATTGGGAGAGGAATACGTGCAGCAGTGGACTGTTATAGGCCAATGATGATTACGATCTAAGTCTTCAAATAAGTCTGAACTACGCTTTTGTTTGATATAAGAACGACAAAATTTTAAATATAATGATGAAATTACTTAATGATAAAATGTATGAGGAGTCGAGTTGCGGAAAATCCACTCCAAACTAAACATAGTTTAGTTAGGAGCGAATTTAAGGAGCGAAAACCCATGACGATCAGTTGTGGGATGCTAATGGGTCAAAGGAAAATGATTGTTTGAATGGAATTAGTGTGATTCAGAATAATTCTAGTTCATTATACCGACAAATATGTCTACACAAGTACAAATTAGCATTGTTGCAACATTTCAGCGAGTTCGTTGGTTAATAATCAGTAATATTCTGTAATATACTGATATCATATCAGTTTAAATTCACGATCGTGGGTTGTAATTGTAATTTTAGGTTTTGGGACCAATTCAAACGAACTCGTAGAGCAGCAGTGACGCAGGGGTATCAGCCTCACCTTTGAAATATAAATCCGCCAGTTCGATTCCCGGTCGTGCTCACACACCTTTGTGTGTTGTTTCGTCACCTCCACTCCGGCATGTCTTAGAAGTAAGCATTCAAGGACTTGTGACATCCAGCGTGTGTGGACTAAGGCCTCTCAACTCCTAAGATAGATGCAAGAACACTCGTGCCCAGTAGTGGGACAATAGAAATGTTTGTAGGTAAGTGGCTTAACTTAGGCTATATAAATTGATGGTAAGACTTCGCGACCTGATTGTACATAATTCGAAGCCAAGCATGGTGAAGGCAACTAATTTTTCATCCTATATTAGACCTGCGTTGAACCACAACTTGCCGGTAAATACTGATGCATTCGTGACTTGAAGATAGGCAGATTATAGCTATCGGGAAACAGAGATGTCAACAGCGAGTTCCACAACTTGGCAGTTCGCACAGTAAAAGGGGTAGTAAAGCGCTTTGTGCGTACGCGTGGAATTTCTACCAAACATCAGTAGCACATAACTGTATCTCTACTTGTCCAATGAAATGAAAGAACGGGGAACTAGTTAAAGCTATACCTAGTATTGTCTTGGATTTACGCGAATATCACACATTGAAATAAAACCCTACTTTCTAACGGATTTTATCGCGATTTATTTTAGATTTTAGATCCCGACATTTCAAAGTCTTTTCAGGCTTCATGTTCACGGGTGGACTGAGGTAGTTGATTTTGCTTGGGTTTTGCAAGCAAAATCAACTCAGAATTCAAGACACTGTGAGCTCAGTTTGCTTAAATCGGAACGCAACTTAAATATTAATGTTTGGAGGTAGTCAGTGATAATTGTGATTAATATTTTTGGACGTCAAATACCTCAGTCCACCCGTGAACATGAAGTCTGAAAAGACTATTTAAATTAAACCGCGATAAAATCCGTTAAAAGTAGTTTTATTTCAATAGTTATAGCTAACTCATATTCATCTTTTGTTTGAATAGGTCGTATCGTAATTCAAACGTGATTTAACCAGGCTTATCGAGGAATGTTAATAAGCCCCATGCATCCTTTGGGAGTGGTATCAATGCAACATTATAACGCCCTCTACCATTGTAGTTTACTGCTAATACCCAGATTTTCGATAATATTCACGCTTAGAATGGATTACTATGAACTCTTTGATTAAACGATACCGAAATTGTTGTGATAACTAGCTGAAGATTGGAATTTTGGGAGCTATCAATAAACTGACAAGGTTTTGCCCGCAATTTTGGTGACACAGAAGATTTTTTTTGGATTCTTGCATAGTTATCATAGAATTACCTAACGTTTTTTTAACAGTCATTCGACAGTCTATCAAAGGAAGGTACTCGTGGGTTTTATCAAAGAAAAATAACTTGCCGAATAACATATCGAATTAAAAAGCAATAACTTATCTATAGAAGCGGTGTCGTACCAGCAACAGTGGCGCAGCGGTATCAGCCACGCTTTTGAAATAAACGGTCGCGGGTTCGATTCCCAGTCATGCCCATAAATCTTTATTTGAATCGTTTTATCACCGCTACTCATTATCGGTGAAGGAAATTACTAATCATTTGATGACGTGTGACATCCATCAGTCTACGCTTGGCCAACGTGTGTGGATGTGGCCTAAACTCTCTCATCTCGTACTATAGTTGAGAGAAGGCCAGTGTCCAACAGTGGGACACTAAAAAGGATTCAAGTGAATTTATTTATGTGTACCGTTCCCATAAAAAAATAGGGGCTTTCGAAGGCTGCTATAAACTGTGCCCACTAAAAAAAGTCCTCAAAAAACTATCTACACGATAGTGAAAACCGTTTTACAGTCCCTTGCATAGTTATGGAAGAGATAAGGAATACACAGACATACAAACAAACGCGAACATCAACTTAGTTTTATGCTGTATAAATATCTAATTTTTATAACAAGTTCATGAACTTCTTAAATCAGACAAGATCAACAATTTTCTAGTTTCATAGACGCGCACCTCGCGAAAAAGTTTCAAGTATGCACGTCAAATTAAACCTCAAACTTTGGAGAATACTTCGTGCTAAGTGCTCTGAGTTATCATATTCCAAACCGAAGGAGTCTCGAGTGTGCTAAATCAACAACTAAATATCTCGGATGGAGGATTTACAGCGTGTTTTAAAAAAACACAGATAATATAGTGTGATAAATAAGGTACGCATAAACCCTTTTTAATGTCCTACTGATGGGCACGGGTCTTCTTTCAACTATCTTACGAGTTAAGGGAGTTTAGGCCTTAATCCACACACGCTGGCCAATCGCTGGTTGTTGAATGACACATTATGGCCTCGAATGATTAGTTCTTGGACAAGCCGGTTTCCGGAAAACATCGTGTTTTCTTCAACACAGTGATGAAACAATTCACCCAAAGATGTGTGGGCATAACTAGGAATCGAATTTGCGACCGTATATTTTAAAGGCGAGGTTGATACCGCTGCGTTACCGCTGCATCTCCACACAGGTACACTTAACAAAGTATAAAATAGCCTTACCTAATAACAAATAAACTTACCTAATAAACTAGCCCCCACATTAAACTACCCACGGTCTATGCCCCACATGAATCGACATATTAAAAACAATAGAAAATAACAATATTTAGTCACTATCAAATGATTAAACGAATTAGCAAACTTTTTTTTATTTTTATTCTTCGATAGGCTGGCGCTTGACTACAACTTGCCTAATGTCAAGCAATGATGTAGTCTACGATGGAACGTATACCGATTCACTCGTGATTACGAATGATTATCGGTGAGAAGGAATGAGCCTCCTTAAGGTTAGAAACCGTAAGAGCGTAAGAGTGACGTCAAACAAGATAGAGTGACGATCTCAGCAGGGCGGCCGGCAAGAACTGTAGGTACCCTTAGTAAGAGTTGTCAATACGAAAAAAGTTTTCGAAAACTATCATGAACCTGTCAGGATATTAAGTTAAAATGCACATAAATCTTCAACTATTTTACCTATTCTGTTGCCAATCCATTTTATTCTAATACTAGCAATTCTATTTTCTTTGTACTAGGTATATTTATGCTAAATAAAGTTTTTGAAGTGAAAACTTCTTTAGCGGCGTTGAGCACTTTTTCTGTAATGGGTATAAAATCTTAAACTCGCGTCAGGACACGTGACCCTGATCGAAAAAGTCGGAAAAAGCGTAAGACGGACGCAGGGCGCTTGCGCGAATGTTCGTGTATGTTACAGCGTGCCACGCGCATCTATGGATGGTGACAGCTGATGGCTCGACCGTCTGTGTAGTGATCACATTGTTGTGTATTCGTAAAGTTGATTTTTCGGAGAGATAAACTTTTTAATGTAAAATAATTGTAATAGTTTTAAAGTGTTAAATTTTTAATGTAATATAAATTGTCATGTTTGTGTACGATAGCGCAATAAATGAATATTGTATTCTACCACATAAATGATAGTACTTTTATACTGATAAAGCAATTGGTGCAAAATTATTCCCTAACCATTCCAAAATATCAAACATGCTCAACGTTAATAATCAAGTTTTCACTTCTGCCGGCACTCCCGGAGTGCAACCCGTCGTTTTTTTTTTGTAACCCACGTTTAAAACAAAATAAATGTATTTGAAAACGTATTTTGACAAGGTTAAGATAGTAATCGCAAAGTTTTTTCGTAATGTTGAACTCGTACAATGGTACTGTATAGATGGTCCCAGTGGCGTGCTTTATTAGAGGCCTATGTCCAGCAGTGGACTAGAATAGGCTGATGATGATGATGATTCGGTTAAAAATATCTGAAACTGAAAAAGATACTTCAAGGCGTTATTTTGCGGAAATCTATAGTTAAAAATCACACTTAAATCTGCATCGCATTATTCCGCTATTTCGACAATTCAACCTTCACATTTATCACGTAGTTAAACACGTGGTCAACTACATAATAATAATAAAAATATTTTAGGACAATAAGACACACGGTCATTTGATCCCATACTAAGCAGAGCTTGTGTCACGGAAACCAGATAACTGATATAATGTACATATACTACTTTTCTTTAATAAATACATACATAAAGCAGATAAATTTCATCCAGAGACAAGACAAATAGACAAAGGTTACACAAAGGTCTGTTTTGGGTCGAAATTGATTCCATCACCTGCAGCGTGAAAAGTGTTTTACAGACCACGCCACCGCCCAGTCACATAATAAATGCGATGTTTGAATTTTCAAGAAAATACATATCTGAAATCGATACAATAATTAGATGCTCAAACTAAGCACTAAATAACTGCTGTTCTTTTTAGTGGATTGCATGTTCTGAATCATAATTCTCTTGTTGAACCTTTTTTAACAAAACTTTTACGCTGAGGTGAATCAGTGCTATTACTACGCAGAAAACTTTAAATAAGTTTTTACTAAGTTGTCTTTGCCTACTCTGTGCACTTCATCATATCACTTTATTTAATGACGTACGTATTTCATTCACAGGTAGTTATGTGTTTTAGTTTCAATGAATCTTTGTTCGCAATCCTTAATTAAATTAACCATAAACAAACAAAATTTCATCCATTATATATATATAAATTTTGTTTTATGGTAAACTATTATTCATACTAGAACTGAAAGAAATGAGAAAGAAAGAAAAGCATTTATTTGACATAGACAGGACACACAGTATAAAACAAACACATGAAAAAAAAAAACAAATGAAAACAGTTAAAAAGAAGAAAAAAAACATAGAGTAAGTGTGACCCATCAGTTCCATTGCTCAGTAAATGCCGTGAGTGCCTACTAGAGGCGACCCACAACACTGATTTTTAGCAATGTCTCGCAGTGTGACGCCAGGCGCCAAGGTTGCCAAAAGTTCAAACCTGCCCATGTTTATTAAAATTGTAATTTGTTTTGTAATTGTTGATAGATATACGATGTTTGTTATTTTCAAGGGGAAAACGGTTGAACTATTAACTAACTTTTAGCTTGATAATAATCCCTTGGGATAGTTTGGCAAGGCAAAGGGCGGATCTGAATTTTTTTCGTAACTGAGAACATGAACATAATTACATTAGAGGAATCAGCATCTGTTACTAATTCCGATTAGGTTTTCAGCTCAGTTACGAAAAAAATTTCAGATGCGGCCTTTTTCTTGGGTGGAAAGTATAAAAACCTACACGTAAATATTGATGAAATTTACGTGTAGGTTATAATACATAATTTTATTTAAAACAAAATAATAATAAACATCTCGTTAAAAAAAATTGTTACCCCTATTTCAATTACGGTGGTCAATCATAAGCTGACTAGCCACCGACGCAGAAGATTCAATAGAATACAAGTGTATTCGTTAACACAGGTGCACACTTTATTCCTTTACTCTCATAGTCTGAAAGGGACGGGTTGATAAACATGACAGCAGGACCAAAGGCTTAACTTTCTGAGTATGGACTAGTCAGAAATTAGACAATTCATAAATTATTGCAGTAATAGTTAATAAGATTTATCAAAGGCTTTGTTTTCACACTGTAAATAAATACTTAATTCTATGATTAAGAGTAATGCCTAGGATTAATACCAGATCACTGACTCTGCTTATCCCTTTAAGTACAAAGCTTGTGCTTAATAATATTTTACAAACAGTGCATGCTTATTCAACTAGATATACTTGCATTAACTTCATACGTGTGTCTAATGAAAATTTATGGTCTCTGTATTGTGTCAATGATTTATTTCAATTCTCTTGCTTTGACTTTATTAGCATGGAATATTACACAGTGGCGGGTTCGATCCAGCGGCGGTGCAGCCAGCGTATTTAACAAAAATACAGTATTATGAAGTTTTTGGGGACTCAGCCACTTTCTTCCGTGGGTGTACACTTTTAATTCAATCCCCACACGTGCCCCCCGGGTAGTGCAAATCAAGTGGCAATTACTGGTGGTAGGCTTCGGCCGTGGTTAGTGACCCACGAGACAAAGCCGCGCCGCGAAGCGGCCTTGCCGTGTTCCATGCAGGGAGAGTGGGTCGGAATTGTTGCTCCTTTAAGGTTTCTAATCTTAAGGAGGCTCATTCCACTGCCACCTTCTCACCGATAATCATTTGTAATCACGAGTGAATCGGTATACTGGGCTAGCGCGATCCATCGTAGACTACTTCATTGCTTAACATCAGGCAAGTTGTAGTCAAGCGCCAGCCTATCGAAGAATAAAAAAAAGAAATTGACACAACAAAAATATATATTTATATGTATCATAACGGGCAATTAGGTAAAGCGCTCAACTTTAATTTGGCTTTACGTTTCGACACAGGTTGCACCGGTCGTGGTCGTAAGTCGTAAAAGTTTCGCCATTATTTATCTGCTTTCTAATAGTACAAGGTCTGATTAGTGTGAGATCATAGCTCTGTGTGTTAATGTCACAGGATATTTTAAATTATAAATATTTTTACATAGTATAAAATGAAGTCGCTTTCGCTGTCTTTTTGCGATAGACACAAAAGCTACTGAACGTATTTTCATTGGTATTCACCAATAGACAGCCTGATGCATGAGTTAGGTTTAGATGTATGAGAGGTTCGGAAAAGTCAAATACTTACAAGTCTATCTGTCTAAGCACGGATTATATAGACGGGCTGGTGGGGTGGTCGGTAAGCTACTTGCTTTTCACGCCGCAGGTCGTGGGCCCGATTCCCACTCGAGACAAACATTAGTGATGATTATTTGTGTTTGTGTCGAGTCTGGGTGTAATTAACTATTATAAGTATATATTTACAAAAGAAAAGTATTATAATATGTTTAGTATATACCAGTTATCTGGTTTCCATAACACAAGCTCTGCTTAGCTTGGGACCAGACGACCGTGTGTGTTACTTTCCCTGAATATTTATTATTTTATTATATTTAAAATAGACACACGCAACACATACAAGTTACAAACAAAAGGTCATACATAGAACAACATACAAATTCTGAACAGTGGAGTAAAATAATATTTTCATACAGCCGCTGCTGAGCGAGGTGGCAGCGGTGGCCCGTGGTCGACCTAAAGGCGCGGGAGTCGTGTACACGGCAACGCCGTACCCTACTCCCCTCGGATCTTACTCATTTACTACCCTAGACCCGCGTATCTTGCTAGGAGGCGGCCGCGTGAAGCGCGTATGGGCCTTTGGCCTTGGTTTGCTATAATTTGTACCTGGGTAAAGCCAGGGCGGGTCGTTTAAATCGCGTATCGCCAATCGCAAAGATTCTGACTCCTCAAGCTGCACAGACAGTGATGATGATTCAAGCGATATGGATATTAGTGACAAATAGTCTTACATTACTTTTATCTGTGGTTAAATAGTTCTTAAAGAGATTTAATTAATGTTTTATGACTTTGTACCTCAGAGGACGATAGAGACGTAGAGTAGGTACTAAACTTGTATATTCCTTGTAGTTTAATTGTTTCAAGAGTTTTGTAACACGACCGGACTCAAATTAAACAGATTTTACGAAACATCGCTCAGAATTACTAAGGTTTTATTCATTGTTTGCAAAGGCAGAGATTACCCAATAGCAAAGGTTTGTTCCTCTAGTAACGTCAACAAAAATGCTTTGACATTATTTAATCAGACTAAAAGTAAAAATCTTATAAAGATAAAGATAAAGATAATTTATTTTTATCTTTATCTCTCATAATAGCATATTTCAAATTCGTTGCTTGACTTTGTTTCCCTTCACTTTTTCACTTCAACCCTTTTTAGTATCCTACTATTATTGGGCACGGCCTAAACTCTCTCAACTATCATATGAGTTGAGAGAGTTTAGGCCTTAATCCACACACGCTGGCCAAGTGCAGGTTGGTGGATATCCCATGTCCTCGAATGATTAGTTCTTAGATATACCGGTTTCCTCACGATGTTTTCCTTCACCTATATTAAGCAGCGGAGATGAAACAATTCACACAAAGATGTGTGAGCACGACCAGGATTCGAACTCACCACCTTATTTTTCTAAGGCGAGGCCCGTACCGCTGCGCCACCGCTGCTCCTGGTAGCAGAGCGTGGTTGTTTCCCTTAAGAACGTCAAAACATGTTTAAGGCAAAAACAAAACATAATCAATGTTTAGTTCAAAGCGTAAATTGTGGTTGCCTTTAATTGAATTTAAAAGTATTATTACATAGTTAGTTTGTACGTGTTTTTAATGTAAGGCAATCCTTAATTGAATAAGTAAACAATCGGACCATAAATTTTTGGTTACTTCTACTTAAAATATATTGTTTTACTATTTCAATATCACCTTTAAGTGTATATAATAATATCGTGGCACATCACACAGCCATCTCATCGATCACAAACTAAGCAGAATTTGTTATATGGAAACAAGATAACTCATAATTATGACAAAGAAAAGTAACTATTTGTATAATATACATGTAATACTTTTCTTTTGTAAATACATACTTAAATATAAATAATTACTTATCGAACCCACGACTTGCGGCATGAAAAGCAAGTATCTTACCCACCACGCACCGTCTTATTTATTTATAAACGTCCACTTGCCCCTAAAAAAAGGATTTTGACAGACGTTCCAATATTTAAGCTAGACAGCGCACACCAAAACACCTCCTATACCTTTCTGATTGAATTCGTGCTGGAACAAAGACAGTTTAGATGTTCCGAGACTTGGGCGGGTTCAACTAAGCCTCTTCACTGGCGCCACTATCTATCTTGGCTTTACAGGAGCAGCGTGGCGGTAGTGGGTTAGGTCTCATAAGAAGACGGAACAACCCACACACAAAGTGATCTAATAGGTGTTCAGTCTATCTTTTTAAGGTAAAGCAAACAAAATCATGGTTTGGTTACGATTTTTTTGCGGACGGTACTACGTAACCTTCCTCACTGTGTAGGTACGTTAGTAAAATATGTACTACTATTGTCGCTTGTCGGCTTAGTCCTTCCTGTTTGTTTTGTTTCGTCTTATTTCGTATTTACGTTTTCTTTGGATTTCAGAGTAAACAGGATATAAAAAAGACATTTAATTAAGCTGTCCGTCGTTCATCTTTATTATATTTTTCTACATTAATATTAAATTAATCTATGATTATTTAGGTGGCAGTTTATACAGCAGCCTAGCCTTTTAAACATAAGGTCGCTGGGTCATTCCGCGGTGGTGCCCACACATCTTTGTGTGAATTGTTTCATATAGTGCTCAATATCGCTGAAGGAAAACATCTAGAGGTAATGCAGTCTAAGACCTAATTATTCAAGCACATGTGACATCTACCAACCCGCACTAGGCCCGACCAAACTCTCTCAACTCGTTAAATAGTTGAGAGAAGACCCGTGCTAGCAATAGGACACTAAAAAGTGTTGAAGTGAAAAATTGAAGTATTCACAAATCATATTGTGTTCTCTATAATTTATTTTGCTAATTGCAAGTCAGCGTACAAGCATACGGGCCACCAGACGGTAAGGCACTTGTACACCAGAGGCATCACCAGAACTTTTAGATGTCAGGCCTAGCTAAATATCATTGTATTTGCTATGGTAATGTGTTGTTATTGGGAACAGTGGATTTGTGACGTTGTATGACTTAACCCTCCACTGCGATCCTGCCACTGCTTCTTCTGTAAGCCAGGATCAACAGCGACACCGTGAAGAGACTCCGAATATGAACCGGGCCAAGTCCCGGGACACCTAAACTGTCTTTTTATTTATTTATTTTTTATTCTTCAATAGGCTGGCGCTTGAATACAACTTGCCTGATGTCAAGCATGATGTAGTCTACGATGGAACGCGCCAGCCCAGTATACCGATTCACTCGTGATTACGAATGATTATCGGTGACAAGGTGGCAGTGGAATGAACCTCCTTAAGGTTTGAAACCTTAAATGAGTAACAATTCCGACCCACTCTCTCTGCATGGTGTCACCAGATATCGCACCGGAACACGGCAAGGCCGCTTAACGGCGCGGCTTTGTCTGGTGGTTGGTCACTAACCACGGCCAAGGCCTACCACCAGTTTATTGTCACCTGATTGTCAGTTGAGTGTCTTGGATCCCTTATGAATTTAATCAGAAAGATAATAGGAGAAGTTGGAAAGTTATATTATCTACTTCCTTCCAGGGAAGCGGGAAACAGCACAGACTTTGTATGATTGTAAAGTAAAAAGAGTTATGTATATATTTTTTTTGTAAATATTCTTATTACCTAACTAGTGACTCGCCCCTGCTTCAAACGGGTGCAATGTGTTATACTTATAAACCTTCCTCTGGAATCACTCTATCTATTAAAAAAACCTCATCAGAATACGTTGCGTAGTTTTAAAGATCAAAGCATACATAGGGACAGAAAAAGCGACTTTGTTTTATACTATGTGCACTATATGTCTTTATATAACTATATGTCCGTAGTCGAGTGACCTGGAGTTCTGAAATACGGGGTTTCCCTAGTTTAGGCTCCAGTCCACCCCTGCACATCCCATCTCCAGTCATCCCCTTGTTTATTAATCTAAAATTTGGTGGAAAAATAAACGTATATTTTTTTTATTTTTTATTTTATACTATGTAGTGATTAGCTTTACGCTGCAGCCCCACCCGCGTGAACCTCATTTTATATTGGGCTCAGTAGTGGGATAAAAAGTAGTTTATCGTTTTCCTTAATAAAAGGGCTATCTATCTAGCCTATCAGGAACTACAGGTCCGATTTGATAAATTCTTGCACTGTTATCTATCTAACAGTGCAAGAATTTATCAAATCGGACCTGTAGTTCCTGACAATAGCGCGTTCCACTAAACTAAATTCTTCAGCTCTATAATATTAGTATAGATTGGCTGGCGGAAACACGCCTTGTTTATGAAGCTAAGATTTGGTGGAGTTACTCAACTGGATGCTGATTGGCTCGAGAAAATTCAAAATCGCTTCATCGGTTCCCCTGCTATACTTCCTTAAGCCTTAACTTTTTTACAGCTGTTTTGAATCCGAATATCCAAATTAACCCTAAAAACTCCGCTTCTAACAAGAACCCAAGATATTGGGTTCTATCTCTATAAATAAGATCCTTTAACCTTAAATAGGTCGATTTTGCAGTCGTTTGAGCAAAGTACGGTGAACCGGTGCAATGCGGATATTTGAAGCACCCTCGTGAGACGCCCGATTGAATATAAGTTATCTATTTCCCTCATTTACTGTAAAAAGTAAAGTCATAACCAATATTAGGTCTGCTTTCAACTATGAATAGTTTCATCGCCGCTGCTCTATATCGGCGAAGGAAAACATCGTGAAGAAACCGGCATGTATAAGAACTAATCATTCGAGGACATGTGACGTCCACCAACCCGCATTTGTCCAGAGTTTGTGGATTAAGGTCTAAACTCTCTCAACTCGTAAGATAGTTGAGAGAAGACAGCAGTTTTCAGCAGCGGGACACTAAAAAGGGTTAAAGTGTGACATAATAATCAGTACCTACAGAAAATTCACAATTGAAGTAAATTGAGCAGCCGAACTAGATTGAGTTCCAACCTAACAAAAACAAAGGCTAGCGTAATAAATCTCGATCAATTACCTTTCTATCATAAATCAACTGAGTAATGAATGACTAAATCGGGTTGACAAGGTAACGCTCAAATAACCGTTTCTCAGACAAACGGAATGAGACTTCAGTTATAACATGTTGATAACAAGTTTTAAAGTACTTTGACAGTTCGTAATCTACAATCTATTGGATTTATTCGTTTTATTATTTGATGGTTAGCGACATTTAAGAGGTATTTTTTTTATTCTAGAATAGGCTGGCGCTTGACTACAACTTACTACAACTTGATGTTAAGCAATGATGTAGTCTACGATGGGACGCGCCAACCCAATGTACCGATTCACTCGTGATTACGAATGACTTTCGGTGAGAAGGTAGCAGTGAAATTAGGCTCCTTAAGGTTGAAACCTTAAAGAAGTAAAAATTTCGACCCACCCTCTTATATGGTGTCACAAGACCGGAACACGGCAAGGCCGCTTGGCGATGCGGCTTTGTATGGTGGGTGGTCACTAACCACAGCCACAATTTACAAGGTACAATTTTAACTAATATAAATTGATATTGCTTTATTGGTTCCATATTTTTTTATACAATTCTCGAAAACAGAAGCCGTTTTTAATGCAACACCACAAGCGTGTGGTTAAATCTGATTTACAGGTGGACATAGGACTCTCCTAAAACACGCCGCTGAGCACGATCCGCGGCTACTCTCATCCAGCTACCTTTCAAAGATCGTCGCTCTACCGATCAGGTATAGCAGAGCGACCGGGAACTGTTGGCTGTAGTCCGTTCTTGCTTGTCATGTTTTGGAGGGTTTGTCCATAATAGCCACGCTCGGGCTGGGTAGATGGGCGATTGCAGAACGCATGGGTGATGCTGCAATTTAGCTACGCTGATATAGAATGGTTATACCCTCATTTCTCGGTCGCCAGAGCCTCGTCCGTTGATCAGCAAGATGTACCACGAGAAGGTGAGGTTGACTGAGAGCACTATAAAGGATCTTAATTGTGCTCCCTTACATCCCATGCCTCAATACCTGGCGCAAAAAAAAAAACAACTTAGAAATCGCCTAATCGGTGTAGTAACTTGAACGATTTGTTAACGCACGTTTTTAATGGTTTTTGTAGGTAACTGATAATCGTATCAATTGGCTACAAAAACCATACAAATTTGTATGGTACTGTACCTACTATTTTGTTACTGTGTACTGCTATTATGTATTATTGTCCTTATATTTTGCCTAACTATATCACATCAGCAGCCGGGCTTGGTACAAATAGGTGTAGGTACCAATTTAAGGTAATTGAATCCAAGAAATACTTTTTTATTTTATAGTAACGAAGGTCATGCTAAACCAGGTTTCGCAAAAGAAATTTTCTAAATTTTCTAAGTGCTAAAGTATTAAAGTCGAAATCTCAGAATCTTAATTAATACAACTTACGTTAGACTTGGATAAGTATAAATGTTCTTAACTTTAGTTAGCTAAAACCAGTCTGTAACTTTGAAAGAAATTATTACATTTGAGACGACAACTTATCTTAGGTTTTGGGCCACATTAATAGACGAGGGT
Organism: Meganola albula; assembly: GCA_936450015.1. Classification (NCBI taxonomy): domain Eukaryota; kingdom Metazoa; phylum Arthropoda; class Insecta; order Lepidoptera; family Nolidae; genus Meganola; species Meganola albula. The sequence continues at coordinate 3,731,179 of OW388156.1, read as the reverse complement.
TGCTTACAAAGGCGATTCTGGGCCCGTAGACAAAATCACATTTTAATATCGATAGCGAAAGAAAAAAGAATCGCCTTCTATTAAGGGAAAAATAATATTCAGGTACATCTATTAATTTAAGTCGGTGCTAATATTGAAATAAAACTACTTTATAACGGATTTTATCGCGGTATATTTTAGATTTTAAATCCCGATATTTTAAAGTCTTTTCAGACTTCATGGTACATCCGTGACAATAAAATCCGTTTTAAAGTAGTTATTTCAATGTGTAATATTCGCGTAAATCTAAGAAAATACTAATATTCTTCTTCTTGTTCTTTTTCGTTCTTCTAATACACAAAAAACAATTACATAAAAAATCATATAATTACAACATAAAGATAAAATTCGACAAGAATTTGAACCTAATTGAATAACCACCTCAACACTAACCTAAATAAATAGAAATTAACTACTGCATAACCCAAACTAATGTGTCAAAAAATCCCTCCGCGTCACATCGCTATTTTACGGGAACATACATACTCAGAACTCCCAGAAGGCATTGCCGCGTTTTATGGCAAATACATTGATAAAAGTCGTTACAAAAAATATTTCTGCCAGGTATTTTCCAGTTTACTTTAAGGTTAATCTCACCAAAAAAGTACCCAATAATTTTAAATGAAGTAGATAAATTGTATAAAATATATTTCCATCAATATCCTAACTACATTTTAATATTAATCCTACAGAATGATTCGCAAATATTACCATTCGCTGGCCCTTTGAGAACCCCGAAACCGACCCAAAAATTAATTTAACTTTTTTGTTTTCGTTGTTTGCCGATTCATTATTTTGATAACAATAGCAAAGTTATATAAACTTTAAAACTTTTTATCAATCTTTAGGGGCTTAAGTTTTATTATCTAGATTAGAAATCGAACTTAGTATACTCACAGATAATATAATACTAGTATACCCTAGTATAACCTACCTATTTATGTAAAGATTTCTTAAGTTAGAACTAAATTTATATGCTATTCAACATGGTAATTACTATTGTGTTGAGTACTAATATTCTCTATGTATATTAGAAGAAATTTGCTCGACCCGGGAATTGAACCCGTCACCTCACGGTTATTAAGCAAACACGCTTCCCACTGGACCACCGAGGCACTTTGTCAAGCCAATAACCCGGATTTCGCCATGGCGTGTGGATTAAGGTCTAAACTCAAGTCTTAAGATAGTTGAAAGAAGTTCTGTGCCCAGGAGAGTGACACTAAAGGGATGTTGCACACTTAATTTTCAGTTTTACAAGTTTCTACTAGTAGGTTTGGTAAGTTTGTAACATTTGTGGTATGTACCTATGTCTACCTTCTTTGGATATGTAAATACTACTTGTCTTACTCATAAAATCATAGGTAATACTCTCTAGTTATACTCATACTCTTTAGTTAAAATGGAGTTTGTTTCTCTCTTTCTTACTCATATAAATGTCAAGATGACAGACAAAGACAAACAAATTATAAAGCTATTTTAGCTAAAATGATCTTATAAGACGTTTACGAACACGGGGGTACAGTTGTATCTCAAATATTATTTGAAAGTAATAACTGAATATTGAAACGAATTGCTAAATATCACTTGACATGGTTAACTGCTTGTTTAAGGGCACAGTATTCAAGTCCATTTTCTTTGTTATCGATGAACAGTGAAGAGTTATAGTCAAATTATATGCAAATAAGTGGCTCAGGGTTGCTACTATGTATTATATTTTAGTTTATTTTATTAATTCAAGGATCGCCAACAAAAATACATCATTATTATAGCACATAAGAACATAATAAATAACAAAAAAAAACAGTTTACACATTTAGATCGAGTTGACAAATTAAAGCAAAAATTAAAATTAGAATTATTATCTTTTTTTTTAAATTAAAATTAATAATTATTTAAAATGAAAATAAACTGTTTGCAATAAAAATGAATTCACTCAATAAATTATTTAATGAAGTTAAAATTAATTAAAGTGTAGGTACAATTAAAATTCATAAATTTATCTTACGTGGACTGTCTCTTCCTGAAAAACAATTGAGTTGGACTTGTTTTTAAGCAAAACATTTTCATTATCTTTAAGAGTGCTTTATTTCAAAATGATTAATAAAATTTATTTAATAGAAAATATATTTCCTTATAAATTATATTAAATTAACCATGCCTTTTTAAATTAGCAGTGACATCAAGGAATATTATCTTTAGAATTTTTTTTACAAACGTGTTTTTATTTCATAAATACATGAACTAAGCCAAGTAGATATATAAATTTGGACAGGGTCTATTGTCTCGGTCTATTCCTATGGATAAAATAAGTGATGGTATATGTATTATATATGTATGGGTGTAAAATATTAGTGATTAAATAGAAAATATATTAGCAGACAACCCTAACACTCATGGTTTGATATTGACTTAGTACGGAAGGTAAATATCAGTTTTGTTGCCCTAAAGTGGGGCAAGGTTAGATAAAGGGTTATGCTATCTACCATAAATACTAGTAAAATGTTAAACAGAATAGTAGTTTTCAAGCTATCAACTACTTTTTGAGGGCTGAGTCACTTCGTCCCCAAAAAGTGTACACCTTTAATTGAATCTCCACACGTAGTCTTCGGGTGGTGCAAATCAGGTGACAATAAACTGGTGGTAGGCTTCGGTATGCATGTTCCGGTGCGATGTCTGATGAAATTTTGATCCGGGGTAAATCGGTATTATTACTTCGTGAGTCCAATCGTAGACCACATTATCATTTTACATTCCGCAAGTAGAGGTCAAGAGATCTATTTAATAATTAGCTGACCCGGCAAACTTCGTACTGCCTAAATCTATAAATAAAAGTCCAAGATATTTTTCTATAAAATATTTTTTTCTCACCTTTTAAACCTTCCCTAGACCTCCACGAACATTTCAAGACCATTTTAAGATAAATCCGATCAGCCGTTCTCAAGTTTTAGCGAGACTAACGAACAGCAATTGATTTTTATATATATATATATATATTTATCAATATATGGTTTCAAATTTTTTTACATACAAGTAAAATTAAGTAAATATTCGGGTATGAACATCTACAGTTATGTTTCAATGTTGATGACAAGGCATGAAAAATCGCATTTTAATAGTCTGTCAGTAAAATAAAAAAATAAAATACAAAATTAAATACATATTTTTGCTTAATCATTGAAATAAAACAATATTTAGATAAAACGCATTAAAGGTATGGAGTAGGAGGGTGCTACGTCATACAGAGGTATAAAAGTTACTTAAGCGTAACATCATTCGAGATTTCGCTTGTATGTATCGCCTTACGGTCTTATTCATAAAAATCTTTTATGACTCTTTAGTTAAAATGTACTTTGTCCCTTTCTTACTAGTATAAAGGTCAAGATGACAGACAAAGACAAACGAATTATAAACCTATTTTAGCTATAATGAGCTTAAAAGACGTTTGAATACGGGGATTAATCTTTAATCACTCCAAGAAAAAGTGTTCAATATTTTTAATTTAACTGTTTGACGGACTTATAAAAAAGAGTTGTCATCCTTTTATAGGCATTGTTTGGTTGATACAAATTCATAACTTTCCTTCACCTAGCATAATGAAATTCATTATCCTTATTTATCAAGAATAGAACGAAACAACCAAGTTGAGTTACAACTGTTTAGTTAACCTTTCTCTTCGTGTTAAACTTGTACGGTTTTTCTCGACTTATAAATTGTTTGCCAGAATTCTAAGGTGAGCCTGAAAGTGTTTCGAAACAAAGTTAGCTAAGTTACTTACTTATTCGGATTTACTAATGTACGTGTTGAAATAATGTTGTTGAGAATGTCAAAAGAAATATTGTTTCAGAGTTAAATATAAAGCAGCTTTTATAAGATTGTTTTTATTTGTGCATTCTTGAGTACCTATCATGTTTTTAAGCAAGTATTTACAAAAGGTTTGTACTTATGTATTACCCACACCAGTATAGAAACGAATCAAAATGACCACTTGTATTATAGGCCGACCGTTTAACTCGCGTATCGCCATCTGAGGTACAAAGTCATAAAACATTAATTAAATGTCATAAAGAACTATTTCACCACAGATAAAAGTAATGTAAGACTATTCGTCACTAATATCCATATCGCTTGAATCGTCATCACTGTCAGTGCAGCTTGAGGAGTCAGAATCTTGGCGATAGGCGATACGTGAGTTAAACGGTCGGCCTCCAGTAATAATAGTTTGGACCGTTAGCAGAACGAGTAGTCAGAAATATAATATTTTTTAATAAAGGCCTTGGTACGTGCCACAAGACGGTAGACATCGTCGAGGCAGACCGAGAAAAAGGTGGCGGGACGATCTGGATACATTCGATTTAGAATGGCCAGAGGTTACGAGAGATATGACAAGATGGAAGACTTCCCAGAAGATGCGGAAGAATTTTTTGAGGCATTAGTTTAGGTTGGGTATTAGTTAGTTTAGTTCTTAATTTAGGTTAGTATTGAGATTGTTATTCAGTGAGGTACATTTTTGTCAAATTGTATTTTTATACTTCTTTTTGTGTTTACTGAACCGACACGTGTGCGATTAAAGACAGCAATCAAGCGCATGTAAGATGGAATGTATTGAATTACACACTATGTTACATTAGTGATGTTTTTCCGAAATGACTCTAATGTATCGGAGTAATCTAGTAATTTGGCAAAGAGGTGAGTTGGAGCCAAGCAATGTTCTACACAGTAGGGCGAAAGGTATTATCGGTTTTAACGGTATTCGAGCCGGAACTTTAAAACGTATCTTTTACAATAACTCTACACGACAATCTATGTTATTCCTTAATAGTTTCAACAAAAATATTGTCTATTAAGTCCCTCTGCTTAGACAATTCCAAGACCCATGGACGAAGGTGACTCAGCCCCCAAAAAAAAAACAAATCCAAAACTGACAAATCTTAATTGATTTTTCACACACCAAAGAAAAAACAGATTGTTTTCTAAGCGAGAATTTGTCGCGAGCTTTACGAACACAGTTTAATTCCAAGACAGTCAATCGTGTGTTCACTGAAGCAGCAAATGGATTTACTGGATGATGTGTACTTAATATACGTTTTAATTAATTGCAGATTTCACAGAGAGTTTTAAACGTCATCATCTTGACTGCCTCGGTGGTCCACGGGGAAGCGTGTTCGTTTAATAACCTGTTTCAATTCAGTGTCGAGCAAAGGCAAAAATATTTTTTATTATATCTACTTAAAAATCTTAGTTGCAGTTCGAAGCATAGAATTGTGCTCGTTGAACGGCAATAGGCTCGTCTCCTATAACGTATGGGACCTAAACATAGTCAGTAAAAAGTGGGTGTTATTTACCTCTGCCTAAGGGCTCAGCAAAAGGAGCGGTAGGCCTTGAACCAATCCTGTCCTTGCCGTTTAACTGGATACTTAATAAACTGCGACTAATATAAGAAATCGCATCAGCATTACTGGTATAATTACTGGTATAATTAAATACGTGCAGACAGGCCAGAAAAGCTCTGCCCAAAATCAATGCCAGCTTTGCTTGCAAGTTAACACGGCTTCGTGAAGCATCTGCTAGGATTCTTGTTGGAGCTGGGTTGGCAGTAGCTACGCAAAATAGGCGCACAATTGACGTCGAGTTGTGGAAATCCAAGCCCGCTACAATCAACTACTCTGTGGACCATATTTATTTACTAAACGATAATACAGTAGGTTCTTTATCTATAAGATACCAGTGCCACTTAAACTTATACTGTCTGCCTGTATTACTATTTCGGGTAATAGAGGCGCCATAAAAATTTTTACCAATTTTTTATTGTTGCTGTGGTTAGTTATGAGCTTTAATGTAATTTAAATATTATTAGGTACCTACGTACTTATTTCCCAAAGCGAACTTAAAACACTATTCTCAATACAGTATTTTAATTAACAAAAGGACGTTCCTGTGAATAAAAATCCCTTGAATATAAGTCATTAATAGATTAAAATAAAACATATTTAAAAAAAAGAAAAGTAAAATAATATATTTATGTTTAAAAATTGTATAGAAGTTTACAAATATCCTGTTAAAAATCAAAATAGTGTCACGAATGGGATTTTTCCTTGAAAGCTTTGATTTTTATCAATGTGAGCGGAAGAGCGACAACGCAAGTATGCATTAAATGGATATATTTTGTTGTATCCATTTATTAAATTATTTTGTTATATTCTATGTGCTATATTGTTACGGGGAACGCCTTTTGTTAATTAAAATACTGTTAAAAAAATGAATTGACAGATGATTCTATTTTTAAAACTCGAAAAAGACTAAACAGATTGGCTGATTTTGGTTTTAAAATGTTTGTACTGGTTTTAGAATGGTTTAAATGGTGAAATAATAGCTAGAGAACAATAAATATGAATCAATAGACATACATAAATAACACAAGAGTGTTTTACCCACCAGTACAAACAGAAACATTTACTTAAAACCTTTCTCATACGTTTAACTGATGGTTTATTAATGTTGTGTCGTTCAAACGATTCGAACTTGATTGATGAGCTTGCTACAAAGGACAATAACACTTTTCATGTATAATGCCTTTTAAAAAATAGTGAATATCTTGTTAGAATATCGTCGGTCAGAAACAATATTGGAACATTTCAAAATTATACTGTTCTGAGTAATTCAGGTTTAAAGTTGCTATTGAAAACGAAGAGATTATTAAAATCAATTTTTCTGTATCAGAATATATAGTTTTCTGTCAATTAAAACTGAAATCTGAGTTGTACCGTTAGTGATTTTGAAAATATATTTAATTCCCTACCATTCTGCGTACCTACTTATCTCACAACACATGATTTCGGAAATGTTCCGGTAATGAATCCGACCGACGATATGCACTTTTTTATTTTATTTTCGATGAATAATGGACTTTTCAATATCGTGGCCTATTTTTGTGACTGTTAGCGGTCGACGTTTTAGTGGTACTGACAAATTTGTGAATTTTAGAACTAACGGATATAGAGCAATTGAGAATTTGTAATTTTAGAACGAATTTTTAACACGTCTTAAAGTACTGTCAGATAATTTCAACCCTCTTTAGTGTTCCACAGCTGGGCAACGGTCTTTTCTCAACTATCTTACGAGTTGAGAGAGTGTGGGCACTAATCCACCCATGCTGGTGATTGGTTCTGGGATAGGGCTGCTCACATTGTATAGGGCTGGGATACTTTAAATTTCACACTTTATTGTGCCCGATGAAAGGTTATCGGCTCGCCCCCTATTACGTATGAGACTTAAACATAACTGGCGAAAAGTAGGTGATATTCAATTCTGCAAACATCTTACACCTCACTAAAAAAAAAAATGTTTTATTGTGCCTCATACATAATACACAAAATTAAGACAACCCCATTAAGTAGTACAAAATACTTGTGTTGGGGCAAAAAAACACTGAAAAAATAAAAATATTAAAATAAAAATACTAAAATGTCGCGCAAACAATACTGGCATGAACTATGCAAGTAGGCAAACTAAAGACGTATTGCCCAGCATTGTTCCGGGACTGGCGCGTAGGCTGAAACAGCTTACAAGGCAAAAGCTACGCATAATCACCGACATTTTATCTGGTCATGTCGACGGGCCGGTGGTGGCGTGGTTGGTAAGATACTTGCTCTTACGCCGCAGGTCGTGGGTTCGATTCCCTCCCGAGACAGACATTTGTGTGATGAACATGTCTGTTTGTCTCGTGTCTCGTAGGTAATTATCTAAAGAATATTTACAAAAATCGTAGTATATGTATAGTATGTTTTATCTGGTTTCCATGACACAAGCTCTGCTTAGTATGGGATCAGATGACTGTGTGTTAATGTCCAAGATTATTATTATTATTATTAAGTATTACTAAACAAACATCTCTTCACCATTTAAGTGTCACAGACAGCCCTCTGTGCAGGGCATGTATGGAGGAGCAAGAAACAGCCACCCACGCGGTCCTGCTGTCCAGGGGTGGTGACATACAGAGTGGAAAACGGATACACAACAGATCGCCGAGGTCGCTCCGGGAGGCCGTCTGCAACGTGAAGGGTCTGCAAAGATTCCTACTGGAGCTGGGCTGGCAATAGTGACAATCACGCAAGATAGGCGCACATGAGACGTAGAGTTGCGGAAAATAGCCTGCTGCAAACAATAATTATAATTTCATGCATGTTTACTTTTACTGTACATTAGGTACCTTTTTATAGGCCCCGCTACTGGGGGCGTAGCGAGGCAGCACACTTGTGGGCTCGGGCTACCCACTAAAGCACCACTGTATACAGCCTCAGGTACTTGAATGACGGCCCTGGGAGCTCATAGATCTATTACCAGGACCGCCATCACACTTGCCTTTCAGTGGGCTAATCCAGTAATTTGAATCTCGGCCTTATTTATATCGGCAGCCTGAGGTTACATTAGGTACCTATATAATGTTTAACCCATAAACCTCAATTCTACATCAAAACATGAAAAACAAGTTGAACATTTGCAAACGATTGTTAATTTATCAATGTCGACCATTTGTTATTTGTGAGTAGGTATGTTAGTCGACTGTATAGTACTATATTATCTGTGGTCGAATGTATGTAGGGTTGTTGGCAATTTTAACGCCGCTTAAGGTACTTATTGAACCCAGCTGCCAACTGCAACTGCTGACAGTACCTGCCACGGGTGAAACCGTTTTTATAAAATTGAATATGGAGTAGCGATGGCGCAGCGGTACGGGCCTCACCTTAAAAATATAGGGTCACGGGTTCGATTCCCGGTCATGCCCACACATCTTTGTGTGAAATGTTTCGTAGCCGCTGCTGAAAAAAATTTAAACATACTGAGGAAACCGGCTTGTCTAAGAACTAATCATACGAGGGCATGTGACATCCACCAATCCGCACTTGGCCATAGTGTGTGGATTAAAGCCTACACTCTCTCAACTCGTAAGATAGTTGAGAGTGGATTCGTGCACACAGTGGCTAGTTCGCTCCTCACTAAGCCGTATGAAAAAAAAACATTCTAAAAAAGTTAATTTACCAAATAAAATGCAATATTTAGATGGTCAATATTAACAGGTTCATCCTCAGAATATAAATAATAGAAACAGAGTAGACAGCACACAAAGTATTGTTATTCAGTGAGGGCGTTACTCTTGAAGTCGATTTCATTGATCAAATATTAAATATTTATATTGTGTTTGTTTGACAAAGAGAGAATAGATATTAAAGCAAATCTAGTGATATTAATACTTTGTACCATTGGTTTTATTTCTTCGCGCCAAAACCAGAGTTACGCCCCTGGGCCCCTACCTATAAACGTAGCAAGCTGTTGCCTAAACAGACGGTTAGGTGTCATTCCAGTCACTTGTGACATTAAGTCTGTCGTTGTCAAATTAACATGACGTCAACGTCACTCAGGTTGCTTGTCTGTGATTGCCATTGTTACATCAGGGGACAATGTCTATGAGCTCTGGGTTCTCTCTGTAGTCTGTGGTCTATGATGTCGGTTGGGCGAGCACGTGGTGTGTGCAAACCGAATTTGTTCGCACAAAACAGAAATCTATTTCCATCCAAACATTTTGTGCATATTTGTGATTAGGCAGGTGCTGTAATCATTGACAGAGATTTTGATTAGCTTTCTGTGGTGTTATTTTGTGTCCCATCAAGATGCATGGGTAATGAGGTGTATGTGGTGATCGGGGACCTATGATCTCACCGACAGGTATATAATAGGGTGTGAGCCTGTTGCCTTTCATCGGGCATAATTTCCAACTTTGATACCTAACGTTGATATCGAATATCGGTGCCAGCTTAATGATAGATGCATTTGCTTCTGTTAAAACCTTTTTTAGGTTCAAAATAAAACAACTAATTGAAAAAAAAAACTACGGTAAAGTATTTTACGTTACAATACTGTTAACTTTTAAACCATGGAAAAGAGAGGTGTTATAAAATATGTATCTGTACCTTTTTATGTGTATCTATGTAATACGGCTACACTTCAAACTATACAAAACCATTATAAGCTGATCTCGCATTATATAGGATTTTTGTACAATTAGAGGTCAGCTTATACTGGAAATACATAGCCGTATGTGCAAGTTTGTAGCTTCAAAGCGTTTAAACGAATTGTTTAGGTTTAAATAAAAATCGTGAACGAAAGGGAGAACAATTTAGCTACTGGTACCATGAACTTTGTTTTCAGTACAGTAAACTACAAAAGTTGATAACAGATTCAATGAAAAATGAAAATGAAAATGACAAATTATGAAAAATCGTGTTTTAATTAGTCCATCAATAAGATTACAAAACAATGTTAGACACTCATGTCATTGAAATAAAACAATATTAAGATAATAACGCATTAAAGTGATCGATGTCACACAGAGGCATAAAACTTACCTAAGCGTGACGTCAGATATCTTTCGGCCGTATCGCCGTAATCTTTAATCATACAAAAAAAAAACAAAATACGTGCCCAATATTTTTAATTTATTTGTCTGACAAACAAAACAAAAACGTTTTCGTCATCCCTATTAGGAATTAAGCGATTTTTTTTGTGTTTAGACATTTTTTTATATTGAATGTGTTCTTCAACTTTTGTTGTTGACTGTACAATATAATTTCTCGATTAACTTACTGCTAAAGTCACAATTCTATCAAAGTCTCATTTGTTACAGTCACTTGCAACACTTCTTGGGTAGTAGGTAACATATTTTTCATAAGTATGTTATATATACCTTTGACTTCTATCAGGTACTCTCCTTCTACTAAGTCGGATAAAAAATAATTTAAGCACTTTTTTGAGTGTCATTTGGTGTGGAGGTACCACACCAAATTTCATTACAATGGGTTCAAGCATAAAAGCTAAAATCAGACCAATGCACAGACCTACAAACACAATTATTTTCTCATTTAACATATTATTTATAGCAAAATACTAGAACAACATAAATTTATAAGAGCTTCTATTTTCAATTCGATTCCATTCCCTGTACAGGAAATTAGTTACTTGTTGCGGTCTAGTACGCGACTATCAACTTTATACCCTAATCACAGGTGCTATATCTGCCTGAATAAACACACTGTGATTCCGTTAATCCGATGTTGGTATTACGTTACAGATATATCAGGTGCTGGATCATGTTTGATGAATGTGAGTCGAATTTCCAATTAAACCGACGCATCTAGGTGTAATAACAACTTAATTCCTAATTCACAGACGTAATTGTGTTAATATACAGTGTGGTATCCTATAATAAAGTCAATAGGTTAATTTGGTTAGGTTAATAAGGTCGATTTGTAAATTATAAAGATTAGTAGTAAAGTAAATTAAGAACCCTTTAGAGTTCTACTAACAACTGAGCAAAGGAGCAAAGGTAATGATTTTTGATGGTGTTTCGTTACTATTTAGTAAGAAGGACTATAACTATTATTGTGATAATGAGATATTAGTATCGTAAACAAATTAAAAAATATGGCGTGCCTTTTATTGAGATTCCTAGATATTTATGTAATGTGTATGATACAGACCGATCACTTTATTTTGAATATCTTTAAAATGGACGTAATTGTGAACTTTTAATTTGAATATTTATAATTTCTTCCTATATTCATTTACACCCTGTATAGTAATTTTATAAGAAGTCCAACTACCGTACCGAGCATAATTTTTAGAGACTTTATAAAGAAGCATAATAATACCAGAGGTACTCCAATTTCCTCGAAACATTTAGTAATATCACTAAAATAGAAATGGGGACCCAAAAATCGTCGAGTAACGCAATATCTTCAGTACGGTACGTTTGTGAACGCGTTCCGCGTACCGAATAACAGAAAGTGATAAATAACATATCGGTATTGCCTATTTGGAGCAGCGGTGGCGTTAGCGGTATCGGCCTCACCTCTGAAATATAAAGTTGTAGGTTCGATCCCCGGTCGTCTTAGTGTGAATTTTTCTATCGCCACTGCTCAATACGGCATGTCTTAGAACTAATGATTCGAGGACATGTATCATGTGTGGACTTTTCTATTTTTTACAGTGCATGGTTAGGAAGTAAGGATGTGACGCCCCAGTGCCTTGAAGACTACGTACAGTTGTTATAACAGCGTTCAATAAAATAAAATTAATAATAATATTCTGGGACATCAACACACACGGCCATCTGGTCCCAAGCTAAGCAGAGCTTGTGTTATGGAAACCAGATAACTGGTATATACTATACGTATAATACTTTTCTTTTGTAAATATATACATATAATAGATATTTACACCCAGACTCGACACAAACACAAATGTTCATCATTAATGTTTGTCTCGGGTGGGAATCGAACCCACGACCTGTGGCGTGAAAAGCAAGTATCTTACCGACCACGCCACTGGCCCGAAAATATTCTTTAATTTATACATCATTATCATCATCATCAGCCTGAGGACGTCTACTGCTAGACATAGGCCTCCCCTTTACAACACCACAGCGATTGGTTGCCGGCTGTTAGCATCCATCACAATTTTAACGGCGATTGTGCCGACGCTGCGGCGACCATTGCTGGTCTCCACTTGAGAACCTTAATATCCCAGCGGTTATCGGTTCTACGAGCGATGTTCGCTGCCCACTACCACTTCAACTTGCCCACTTTGATCGCTATGTCAGTAACCGGTCGATCCATCGGGTTTCTACTTAAATTCGTCCAATTTCTTTTCTACCCGGTACATAAATAAACACAATTTTTTTCTATGGACACAGCGAAAGGTAATGTTTTTTTATAACCCTTTTAAATTGGTTTTTCAATCTGATATTTGACAGCAAATCAACAGGTAATTCATTACTTAGTATCGGTCCTATGTATCTTCTAGTACGTTTAGTTGTTTGTTTTTTGGACAGCGAGTCTTCTTATTGCTAAACGGTACTGTAAAACAGTAAGCTTTTATTGATTTAAAAATGTAGTTCAATATCTTTTATATTTTACTTAGTGTAAAGTGTAGCACTCTAATTCAATGCTATTTCTTACCATTGACGACCTCGGTAGTCGAGCGGTGTAAGCCGTCCGATTGGGCTATACCGTGCCCGGGAGGTCGCGGGTTCGATTCCCGTCCCGGACAATATTTGTGTAACAACACACATTTGTTTCAGTGTCTAGTTGGTTGAGGGACTACCCTCCGTGCCTCGGAGAGCACGTTAAGCCGTCGATTCCGGTTGTTATTTATCACATGACAATCGTAACATGTATCTAGTCAGAAGTCAATTTAATCTGACACCTGGTTTAACCATCTCAGCTACTGGTTCCCTACGGGTTTCGAGGTCTGATGGCAGTCGCTCGTATAATTCTCGTAGCTAGCCGCATCAGGTTAAACTGGGAGCCGACCCCAATAGAAATGGGAAAAATGCAAGGGAAATGATGATGGTGCTATCTCTTACCATTCGTGTTAGTCAGCCGGTCCCACTCTGAGGGAAGACAGAAAATATTTGCGTACACACTTGTGGACTACAATATTTTCTGCGCACCTGGCTGGGTGCTAGTCAGCGTAGACTGTCCGCCGTTGCTGATACAGAGCTAGAAGGGGATCATTACTGATATCTAATAACCCTAGACAAAAATAACAATATATTATCGCCACCGCAGGACAAGACCCGTTTGTAACCAACCTATTACGTAACTTTACGAGCTATAAACCGGACAAATGAAATAGTTTGTCGCACAGAGGCAATAGCAGCGCGTTGGCCCGTCAATTTGTCAAGTCGTATGTTTCACTGGCTCCCCAAAATTGCTTTTGTATGGTCTATGTTTAGAGTAGAATATAAAGATAAGCGAATGTGTATTATATTGCGAAGGCCGTAAAGCCTTATTCCATATAAAATGGTATTATTTGGAGATGATATAAAATAATAGTATTGTGTATGTGCCGGAACAGAATGGGCCATTTGATTTCGTTCCGCAGGTGTTGCAGACCTTAATAAAAGAACAAAGCTAATAGACAGACATTGAAATCAATATAACAGTTGTATAGATATTTTTATAATATCGTCAGTGATACTGAAGTACCACAAAAGATATACACGAAATCTTCTTGGACAGTGCGTAAACTTTAATAAAATACACATAAACATGTATTTTTCATTTATATGAAATATTCATATTATAATATTTTCATTTATATGTCTTAGTGAGTGTTTTTACAAAGAAACTAGCTGCCCCAGCGAACTTCGTACCGCGTATTACTAATATCGCTATTAAAAAATAGGGGTTAGTGATAGAAGGGTGAAAATTTAGGGTTGTATGTATTTTTAACGCCACACAATAAAAAATAAAATAAAAAATTTCGTCAATAAAATAAAAAAAAATTAAGTTTGAACAACCCTTATCACTTAGGGGTATGAAAAATATATAGTAGCCGATTCTCAGACCTACTAAATACGCATATAAAATTTGGTAAAAATCGGTAAAGCCGTTACGGAGGAGTACGGTAACTAACATTGTGACATGGAAATTTTATATATTAGAAGATACAGCTAATGAAAGATGTTTACTGTTGACACTAAGGGTGCGGCGCGCCGTACCCTTATGAATACGGGGGGTTAGAATCAAAACGCGGCAATCCGTAAATACATTCTTGTCAGTAATATGAATGGGATGAAGACAATTTTCTTTGTGTTTCTCCGTCAGATAGATAAATTAAAAATATGGGACACGTATTTTTCTTGTTATTTGTGTGATAATTAAAGTAACGACGATACGTCGAAGTGAAATCTCGAATGACTTCTTTTTTTTTTGCTGATGACCTAACCCAATCGGCCGGAAGGGCCTCTATTGGTTCACCGGACTTTTTCGGTGAGCCGTCCGAGGACGGTCGAACCGATCAAGTACTGTGGCAACTACCTTGAGGGCTCCCCATGTGGGGACGAACCTCGACTCAAGACGCTGCTGGACACTCTAGTTTTTTAGGGGATCGGGGGGCTCGAATGACTTCACGCATTGGTAGGTTGTATACCTCTGTAAGACGTAGCGCACTCCCACTCCATAACTCTTCATTCATTCAATGAGAAAGCAAAAATACGTTATTAAAATTTTTTTGTAATCTTCCTGACGAACTAATTAAAATACGATTTGTCATACTTTAAAATGAAACTAAATGAAAAATGCTTTATTTTCTTGAAACGCGAGTCTATATAAAAAAAGTCCAATTCTTCTCCTACCGTGCTGTGAATGACTGGTAATTACTGAGAAACACTGCCAAAAATCTCAGTAGGCTTTTTTCTTTTTTTAAAGTACTTACTTAAATCGTATAGTGTCATTTAGTGCATGGTATTATAACTCTGAAACAAAGTTGATTTTGTCATCATCCCTATTCTAATACGGCAATCAGTTACTATAGGCCGACCGTTTAACTCGCGTATCGCTTATCGCCAAAATTCTGACTCCTCGAGCTGCACAGACAGTGATGATGATTCAAGTGATATTAGTGACGAATAGTCTTACATTACTTTTATCTATGGTTAAGTATTTCTTTAAGAGATATAATTAATGTTTTATGACTTTGTACCTCTGATGGCGATACGAGAGGTCGGCCTATAGTTAGCAGTAAACTTCATACGAAATAACTCATAGCATGATACTGAATGAAGAGTGAATTATGCACCATTACCTACACCGAATTTAGTGTATATTGTTTATGAGAGTAATAACAACAAAGCTCCGAGATTGACTGCGCTTGAATAGCAAATCTAGTCATAACTTGCAAGTCTACTCTAGCTATAACTTTTATAACAATACGTGTAGGATTTAGGAGATGTGTCAGAAGTGAAAATTTAATACATGTCAGGTATGCGCCGTTACTGGTCATACACTCTTATGAGTTTTATAAATAAATAATAAAAATACACACCCCCCTAGAGGTTGTTTTGGGAAAATAAAAAACACGTGTTTCATGATACCTTTTAAGGTTTATGTGCGCAGAATTCAGAGTGCATCGCACTTGAGACTAAACAGATCCAGAAAAACTTAAATTTTTACCAAAAGCGCGAAAATCGAGACTGGTTGTTGAGGTAGTAAGGCTGGTGCTACTTGTTAATTATTGGATTATTATTAAATTGAGTCTTGGTGCGAGTAAAAGTACGAGTGGTGCGAGTACTAGTGCGAGTACTGGTGCGAGTACTGGTGCGAGTAAAAGTACGAGTGGTGCGAGTATTAGTGCAAGTACTGGTGCTAGTACTGGTGCGAGTACTGGTGCGAGTACTGGTGCCAGTACTGGTACGAGTACTGGCGCGAGTACTGCTGCGAGTACTGGTGCGAGCACTGGTGCGAGTACTGGTGCGAGTACTGGTGCGAGTATTGGTGCGAGTACTGGTGTGAGTACTGGTGCGTGTACTGGTGCGAGTACTGGTGCGAGTGTTGGTGCTAGTATGGATGAGAACACTGGTGCGTGTCCTGGTGCTAGTAAAAGTACGAGTGAAAGTGCGAGTATTGCAACGAGTAAAAGTGCGAGCACTGGTGCAAGTAAAAGTGCGTGTATTAATGCGACTATTAGTGCTAGTATTGGTGCGAGTACTAGTGCGAGTACTGGTTCTAGTATTAATGCTAGTAAAAGTACGAGTGAAAGTGGGAGTATTGGAACGAGTAAAAGTGCGAGTATTGGTGAGAGTATTGGTGCGAATATTGATGCGAGTATTGGTGCGAGTATTGGTGCGAGTATTGGTGCGAATATTGGTGCGAGTATTGGTGCGAGTATTGGTGCGAGTATTGGTGCGAGTATTGGTGCGAGTATTGGTGCGAGTGATGGTGCGAGTACTGGTGCTCGTAAAAGTGCGAGTATTGGTGCGAGTACTGGTGCGAGCAAAAGTGCGAGTATGGGTGCGAGTATTGGTGCGAGTATTGGTGTGAGTATTGGCGCGAGTATTGGTGCGATTATTGGTGCGAGTATTGGCTCGAGTATTAGCGCGAGTATTGGTGCGAGTATTGGTTGCGAGTATTGGAACTAGTAAAAGTGCCAGTAAAAGTGGAATTAAGAGTGCGAGTAAAAAATCACGCACGACGCGAAAATTTTAGATTCAAAAATTTTATTTTAAAATTTTAACTTAGCACATCAAATCTAGTATCAAAATATAATGTAAATTAACGTTCTGACTTCACATAGTCAGTAGTAATGATAATCTTTCGAGTAAAGCCTTTCCGGTTCAGGTTGATCTTTGTGTTAACAGTTATTAATGAGTAACAGTTATTATTCAGTTATATTTCTATACTTACTTAGATCTCTATATAAAAATTATATGACGGATTTTTTCTCTGCTCAGTATCGGCGATGGAAAATATCGCGAGAAACCGTCTAAGGACGCGTTCCCACTATGTCGTGACGATTAATTTATCGTCTTTAGCTGTTCCCATTGTAACGACTGTTTGTCGTAGAAAATATTTATCGTTTAGCAACTGTCGTATTTAACTGTTCTCATTGGTACACGACGACATTTTATTGTTTCACGGCAGTCGTTTTGTCGTTTGCACATCAGTAGCAAGCGTCTTAGACATTTCATTCCTCACGCTGTTTTCCTTCACCGACATGATATAATTGGTGGATATCTAACGCATTTATAGTAACGTAGCATAATTATGCTGCATTGTTATTTATCCACTAATGATTACTAGTGTATTTAAAGACAATGTTGACCATTTAATACCGACGACCTTGGTAGTCGAGAGGGGTAAGCCGTCTGATTGGGCTATACTGTGCCCGGGAGGTCGCGGGTTTCATTCCCACCCCGGACAATATTTGTGTAACAATAAAAATTTGTTTCGGTCTCAGGGCACGTTAAACCGTCGGTCCCGGTTGTCATTAAACACATCTATGACAATCGTTAAAGGTAGTCAGAAGCCAATATCATCTGACACCTGGTCTAACCATCTCGGCTACTGGTTCCCTACGGGTTTCGAGGTCTGATGGCAGTCGCTAGTATAATTCTGGTAGCTAGCCGCATCAGATTAGACTGGGAGCCGACCCCAATTGAAATAGTAAAAGGCAAGGGGAATGATAGTGATTGACCATTTTAATATTTTAAAACTACACCTGTGAATACCTAATCGCGTGATGTTTAATGAATAGTGTGTTAATTATTCAAAATACATAAACTACAAATGATTGTTAATAGACAATAATTTGGTATTGGTTTGATAATAATGGTTGGGGTTAGATTGGTCATCAGATATTGTATTTGACATGTGTAAACAGGAGGTTTACTCTTTTACGTTTTAACGATGTTTCGATTGATTTATGAGTTTTATAATTTATTAATTACACTTTGCTTTGTCGGATCCTTACAAAAATCGTTAGAAAAATCGTAATCGTAAATCGTTAGTTCGTTAAATTGTTGGTGATAAATCGCCAATGTTACATCCGTTCTTTGACATGCCGGTTTCCTCGCGATGTTTTTTTTCACCGATTTTAAGCAGCGGCGATGAGTGGACACGACCGGGAATCAAACCCGCTGCCTTACATTTCATAGGCGAGGCCAATACCACCGCGCAACCGCTGCTCTAGTGTAATAACCCACATATGTACGCGCGGAGCTGCGGGCGGAAAGTTAGTATTAGTTACTAGCTTTCGTTAAGTTACTAGTTTTAGTTGTTTTTTGTCATGATTGAACCAGTGGATATTATTTAAGGCTAGCTTTCCACCCGCGTCTCCACCTGCAGGTATGTGGGTTATCGAGCTAAACTATTAACTTCTTTTGCGCAGTTAGATAAAAACTATCCCATGTCCTTTTTTAGGTCTCAAGCTATCTACATACCAAATTTCTGGAGCATCAGAACTTCACAGCAGCGTTATCTAATTTCTATGTGTCGCACCGCGTAGTCTTTATTAAATTCGTTCGTTAAGGTTCGTTGCTTAAATTAACGGTTAAATGTCACTTGTTGGCATTTAGCCTGTCAATTGCCAAACTGACTAGATGTCAATGTCACTAAGGGTGCTTGTCTGTGATTGTCAGTGTTACGTCACCGTAATATCCATGCTACGGCGCCGTAGCGTTTCTGCTACGCCGTAGCAGATGTACTACGTCGTAGTAGCTACGGCTAACGGCATGTATAATGACTGATTATTCGAGGAGATGTGCATCCCAGCATTTTGCACTTAACCAGCGTGGGTGTATAAAGGCCTAAACTTCTTCGACTCATTACTCAATATTTTTTGCTTTCCCTCCAGTTTATGCTTAGGGGGTAGGTGTTTATTATATAATTATGTACCATGTCGGGCACAGTAAAAATTATAAACGAGAGGAACCTCCGATTTTCTATAACAATAACAACTCGTAAGATAGTTGAGAGAAGATGTATGCTCAGGAGTGGGACACTAAAAAGCGTTAAAGTCACGTGATGTAACTATTTATTTCCACTCGCTGTTGCCGTATCGTTTATTTCCTATAGATCAATACGTGACTCCGCGGTTTTAAACAAACGTTTATTTTGGTGAAATACGGCGGCACTTTAAATCACACTTTCTGTCACTATGACCGTTAATTAAAAGAAAATAAACGATATGTGCCAGTGATCCGGAAATGAATGAGCAAATTGATTTTGTGATTCAGTTGTGTATCTTTTTAAAGGACACAAATTACTAAAATATTGCTTGTATATCAACTTCTATTCTTTCTATTCTAAAATAGACTTATGCTTGACCACAACTTGCCTGATGTTATGCGATGCTCAATATACCGAATCATCATCATTTTCCTTGCCTTTTTCCTATTTTTATTGGGGTAGGCTCCCATTCTAACCTAAACCCGCTACCAGAATTATACAAGTAACTGCTCTCAGACCCCGAAACCCGTAGGGAACCAGTAGCCGAGATGGTTAGACCAGGTGCAAGATTGTGGCTTCTGACTACCTGTAACGATTGACATAGATGTGTTAAATGACAACCGGGACCAACGGCTTAACGTACATTTTTTACAACAATTTTATTTTTTTGGTTAGTGCGAGATTTAGGACAGTCTTTCACATTTTCAATTGTATTAAATAGTTATAGATAATCACAACGTTTAGGTGGAGTTAGAAATGACCTTTATAAGTATTCTAAACACCGCTCGATGGCCCAGTGTTTAGTTAAATAACCACTACGAAGGAACTAAACGAAGGCCTGTTTAACGGTACAAGAGAAGGTTAAACAAATATAATATTAATTCATTAATATACCTGTTGGGTTTGTTTGTTCAGTCGGTTTCCTTGCAGAGAAACGTTAAGGAAACGTTTCTAAATAATGTTATTTGCTTTGACAGTTGAAGAAATATTTACTAAAGCAACCGGTAGGTATGATAAATCAATGAATCTAATTGAATTACTTCAGGTTGCGTCAATAGGTTCCAGTGTATGAACATCAAAATAATTTTTGTCCATTAGTTGAATTATATTATACCTAAACACTTTTTTTAATAATAGAAGTGAGGGTTTTATTAACGCCATTACTAAGTAAAAATTGTGATCTATTCAACGCGTGGCCTTGAGTTTTGTATTGATTTGCACAAAAAAATCAGCAGAACAATCGGTCGTGTGCGGGCAGCGTTATCGTGCAACACTATGACCACAGGCTACTTAGAAAAAACAGACTACTTAGAAAAAAATATGACTTAATATTATTGTTTGACTTAAATAAATAAAAAATAACTTGTTCAATATTTTTTTAATAATCCGAGAGACGGAATAATTAAATTTTCATAACTTTCGAGAGTTTAGGCCTTGATTCACTCACTTATTGAAAAAATAATTACACAAATAAAACAAATTTAAAAAATTTATCTGACATTGTAAAATTCTGAATAATGATCAATAATTTATACAATTAATACAATCTCATTCAAAGTTTAAGTGTGTGTACTTCTTAATAGGTTCATACACCAAATAGTTTGGGTCCGGCCGTTATGCCCCCATTCCGGGTTGCCCCCGGCCGGTATGCCCCCACATTGAAAAATTTGTTATTCCGGTTTGCCCCCGGCCGCGTTGCCCCCTTAGTTTCTCTTTTTGTCATGATATTCGATTCAGTACGGTTGAGTAGACAATTGTTAGAATAATAAATGGAAATTAAGAGTAAAATCATCATGACTGATGTGCGCAGCCAATGTAGATAACAATAGATTAGGTAGATGCCGTGATGAGGGGTTGTCTACATCTGTCTACAATGTTTTAGGTGTTTTTTTTAGTTTTTTTAACTTCTTTAAGTTTTTTTTAACTTTTTTCTATTTTTTTTTAACTTCTTACTAGTAAGTAAAAGGCATTTCCTTGTTTGTATCATCTCATTAATTTACATTTACATTTATTCATCTTTATTAATTTACAATAATGCCGTAACCTTACCAATCAAACAAAATATAGGAAATTATCATACAATGACACATAGTATAAAATAAATTAAATTGGAAAACACTTTTGTTTTCAACAGTATTTGCTCAAGCGTCTTGTTAAAAATAAAATGGAGGCAAGACGGCCGGGGGCAAACCGGAATAACAAATTTTTCAATGTGGGGGCGTACCGGCCGGGGGCAACCCGGAATGGGGGCATAACGGCCGGACCCAATAGTTTTATGAGGTCGTTGATAAAGGGATGTACGGCAAGTGTTAAATTCGTATTCATCACTTAATTCTTAAATTCCCTCATTTCATTTTTTTCATTTCATTTATTCATAAACAATTTACATTGTGTCGGAATGCAATTTTAAATAGAAATAAATATAATTAACAGCGGATAGTTAATTGTCTGCGCTAAGCCGTGCTCGGAAACGAGTACAATATACCAATATATATCCGAATTAATTATTAAAAATTTACACAATCAAATTGTAATCACATAATCAATAAAATAATACAATTCAAATAATAATCACGAAGTCAAATAACAGTTAATCAATACAAATTATGTTCAAATTATGTACATTCCCAAAGACCTGTCTTAAATTAAAAAAAAATTAAGCTGGGTACGTTCGTAACGTTACTTGTGATGGTTACGTTCTCGGAAAATAATGATGCGGAAGATTTGACGTATTAGTTTAGGTTGAGCACCGCATTAGTAAATAAGGTTAGTGTTAAGATTGTTATTCAGTTAGGTTTTTCTTTGGTCTAATGGTATCTTTATTTTGTAAAAAAATACTGCTGCCATAGTATTGTCTTAGATTTACGCGAATGTCACAAAAAAAAATCTAAAATAAACCGCGATAGAATCCGTTAAAAAGTAGTTTTATTTCAATACTGCTGCCATGATAGTAACTAAAATGAACTATTGTATTTGTAGTCTCTCACTAACCCCAAAACGACACTGTTCATGTTTTTTGCAAAATATAATTTTACATCTCGGTACTTAGAATGTGTGTAGTATTTGTAATCGAAGCCCTCGATAACCGTGGAAACATCACATAATGTGACATTATTAAACTAAAATCTTTAACCTATACCTATTTCTCAAAAACAGATTTTTCTCTAAGTTAAAAATATTACATCTAACAAAAACGTATCGTTGCTAACCGACGCTTTGTTTTTAAGAAATTGCAAGACCAACGTATATAAATATACACAAGATACTTCGCATATGAATTAAGAAGCCCATTTAGATGGACTGTCTTGAACTAATTTAACATAATTACGAAAGTATTACTGACATGAAGGTCAAATTCATAACCTTTTTTTTTGAGTCGGTTTAAAAGAACTAAAGTTGGCCTTGTTTACAACTTGTCTGTAGACAAATCAACTGCATTCCAACAGGGAGATCACGTTTTTCTGCAAAGTTTACAACAAAAAAGGATTGGATTTATATTTTATTGCTCGCCTCTGTTCCACAGTGTCAGGACATTCGATTTAACTTGTGTATACAGCTGAATGGTTGGAACGTGAATACTGTCCACGCCGCATAATGATAATTGGAAAATTCTTTGTTAATTGGTTTTTTAATATCAGGTATCTTTATCTCCTTTATATATAAAAATGAATTGACGTATTTTGAAAAACTTGAGATCTGAATTGTCTTTTAATCAGCTAAATCGGTTTAAATAGAACCGTTTTGGCTTATTGGCTGAAAATCGGGTTAGCTGTAGCCGTGGCAAAGTAATAGATAGAGCCGACATTTAATACTTGTTTGGATTATACGAGGACTGTCCGAACTTCGCAATGTCCTAACTAGTATTTTCTTCGATTTAATTTTAATGTGAATATTCATTCGTATAGTAGGAAGAAGGATGAAATAATAGTAACAATTTAAAACATTTATTTATACAAAGAATTATATTTAAAACATTAATTTATACAAAGAATCTCGCTCTTAGGCGGGCTAACTGTGCTCGAGTGGAAGAGACGCGTGCCTTTCACTTTTTATGTCTGTCTCTCTCGCTCTTAGGCGGGCTAACCATGCCCGAGTGGAAGGGACGCGTGCCTCTCACTCGCTCTCATTGTGAGCGCATAACGTGAGCGGAGCGTATCGCAGTTTCTTGAAGTGTCACCCGGCAAACCAATTTATAAGACGTTGTCACGTCAAAAAAAAAACAACCTAATTTTAACAGAAAAAATGGTTGGAATATACCACCTACTTGGGACCCAGTACTTAATTTACTTGTACCAAAACCCAAGCAAAATCAATTTAGAATTCAAGACACTGTGAGCTCAGTTTGCTTAAACCGGAACGCAACGTATATAATAATGTTTGTACGAGTAGGTAGATAGTTATAATTGTGATTAACAATTTTGGACGTGAAATACCTCAGTCCACCCGTGACCATGAAGTCTTAAAAGACTTTGAAACGTCAATCTAAACGGGATCTAAAATTTAAAATAAACCGCGATCAAATCAATAATCGATATCGCGATAGTTTTTTTTCAATGTCCTAACTCCCATCCTATCCTACTTAATACTAATACTATTGTAAATGCGAAAGTTTGTATGGATGTGTAGATGGATATTTCTTCAAAAACACTACTGAAAGGATTTTAATGAAATACCCCTAGGTATTGTTTCCATTTGAAAAATTCTACGTTGAGTTTTTAATACGGAAATTAAAGAGAAACTACATAAAAGACAAACAAGAACGTATTTTTAATTATATTGTAACCTAACCAAAAACCTAACCTTACCCAAAACCTAACCTAACCCGAAACTTAATATACAATAACTGTTGATAAATTATTCGTTTTACGATACCATCCTTCATATAATATGTCCAACGAAGTGGTGACGATGGCGACGGGAGAAAGGAGGGTCGGCTCCGACGTCTCGAGCATTCAACGAAGCGACGTGGCGATAGTGTTGATGACGATGGTATAGTTTAGTGACTAAAACGTCCAAATCGTAATTTAAAACCCGAAACAAGTAGGTTTAAGGTTGGTTTGTAGTAAGTAGGTTTTATTTTGGAACAGCACATAGGCTACGTTTTAATCTAATACCATGCGGGCGAAGCCGCGAGCAAAAGTTAGTTGGCTACAAAATGATCAGTATAATAGCCACATACCAGTGAACCTATCTCATGATGGAAAGGGGCGGTCAATCAGCCCAAAACTAATAAGAGGACCATCAACAGACAATGAATTTATGTTCCTCTAAGGGTTCGCATTCAATCTATTACATCAGAGGTTCCCAAGTGTTTCAGTAGCGACGCACTTTTTTTAATTGAAAAGTAAGTTACATAGAAAATTTACTTTAAATGTAGTTTTTTTTTGTGTTTTCAGGTTAGTGTTAGTGTAATAAGTAATTTGTTTATAAATAATCAAATATCTATTATAAAAATGAATCCCTATTTCCCTTTATCACGCCATCACGAGTGAACGGCTGGACCGATTTTACAATTCTTTTTTTAGAATATTCCTTGAGGATGGTTCTTAGGCAGAGAAAAATTAAAAACAAAACTATCTCCTCCGAGACGTCTTGACCGATTTTTATGGAATCTTATAAGTGTCATTGTTCGATAGGTCTGAGAATCGGTCGTAATTTATTTTCGGACCCGGTAGGTGGCACTGCTTTACCGCGCAGGACGAAGTCTGCGGGGGTCCGCTAGTACATTATAATATTTTAATCACAGCAACACATTGAAGTTTTATTTGTAGTAACTCTCGTGTTTTCTTAATTACCAAAGCCTACTAAGTCCCTTTCAATCTGGTTTCCGCCCTGGTCATAGTACTGTCACTGCTCTTGTAAAAATAACAGATGATATTCGACTGGCCATGGAGCGCAAATTACTTACAGTACTGATTCTGTTGGACTTTAGTAGTGCCTTTAATTCAGTTGATTTTGACATTCTTCTTGGTATTCTGTCCTCTCTCAATATCTCGTCTTCAGTAATCGCATGGTTTACCTCTTATCTTCGGGGGCGGTCGCAGGCAGTTCGCTACGAAGAGACTTTCTCAGAGTGGTGTGATCTGTCTGCGGGTGTGCCTCAGGGTGGCGTGCTCTCTCCTCTTCTCTTTTCAGTTTTCATCAACTCAATTACTAAAATTGTTTCTTCTAACTTCCATCTCTATGCTGATGACGTGCAGCTATATCGACATTTCAAGGCCGAAGATTTAGGACTGGCCATTGATGCCATCAATAATGATCTTGGAAACATTAGCGAATGGGCTAGATCTTTTGGTCTCGTTATTAACCCTGCTAAGTCACAAGCCCTCATTATTGGTGGTAGGTATATGCTCAGTCAAATACCGAACGATTGTCCTCCTCCGGTTATCTACGACGATGTCCCTGTAGCTTATTCTGATCATGCCAAAAATCTTGGTATATGGTTTGATTGTAATTTATCATGGAGCAATCACGTTGCAGAGGTAAGCAGGAGGGTGTTCTGCTCGTTTCAGTCTCTCAAACGTCTCCAAAAATTCTTACCCTTTCGCACTAAGATTTATCTTGCACAATCACTATTACTTCCCATTATTGACTATGCTGATGTTTGTTTCCTTGATGCCTGTGAACAACTTCTTGACAAGCTCGAACGCCTGCAAAACCTTTGTATACGTTTCATTTTCGGTCTTCGGAAATATGACCATGTCTCTGACTTTCGTAAGCAACTAAAATGGTTACCAGTTCGGCGGCGTCGAGATTGTCATATTCTCTATCTTCTTTATTCCACTCTTCATAGCCTTACTGCTCCTATCTATCTTCGTGAGCGCTTTGAGTATTTAGCTCCCCCGGGCAAAACTTGTCGTTCATTAACTTCTCTTCTTCTTCAAATGCCCACTCACACTTCTAGCCGTTACGATGGCTCCTTCACTGTGCGTGCGGTGCGGTTGTGGAATTCTCTCCCACATCCCATACGGTCGAGCTCTTAGCTCGACTTGTTTAAAGTAAGAATTAAAGAACATTTTATTTCAATTGAGTGACCTCTTAGATTGACAGACAAATTATTATTATTGATATATATATATATATATATATATATATATATATATATATATATATATATATATGTCGGAGAAGTCATTAGTACGGTAGCATACTTGACAGCGAGGCGGCAGCGCGTCGGGTCGACACGCTCAACAGAGTCTAGCCTGAGGTCCGCACGGGCGACAAGTGGGGATTGTCGCTACACGAACTGTGTGCCCCAGTTCTCTACAGACGTCCGTGCGACCAACATCGGTCTAGGAACTGTCTTACCACTCGTTGTATTAGTTCTCCATTTCGTAACAAATTAATAGTGTGATTATGTTATTTGGTTTGCTCTTCCTTACCACACCCACTCAATAAGTTTTCTGGCGATGACTATCCCTCTGATCGGCCCCCTGTACCGAAATCAGAATCGGGATAAAGGAGCAGACAAACCATCACCTAACTGAAACTACGCAACGCCGTGAAAAATAAAATGACGGGAGTGGTGACAGCTGGCGACGTGAACAAAAGGACACATCTGTACCCGGTGCCCTAATGGAAGTGGAGGTGTCGAGGTTTCACGCAGCAAGCGACACGTGAGGGTCGACGTGTGCGTGGTTGATCCACCGGGATGTACTTTTAAACATCAAGGTCAGTCGTTCTTTTTCTATTAAGATTCCGGTGCCGAGTGTTCACTCGTTAAAAAGAGTAAACATAGTGGTAAAAGAGTACAAATGTTGTAACCTTAAAGGGTCAGTCCAGCATAATTGGCGTTTAAATTACTTGTTTTGTTGAAATCGATAATTTAATCGAGATTTTATTGTACGTTATGCCTGATGTAGCGATTTTATTTACGAAGTGATATGATATTAGGCCGCGAAGTATTGTTGCAAGGTTTTATTGTTAGTATGACCGCGACTCATTTTAAAATTTGAAAAGTTCACGATATAACGATTGTAATTTACAATTATCAGTGAGTACCACCGAACTGTTTAATAATAATAATTTACCCTCGATAAATCGTTTTACAGTTGTTGACAATAGCGTTTCGCGAGAACATAAATCACCTTTTGTCTATGTGTTGTCTCGTAATTTAGATTATTTAATAACTGGTATGTCGCTAACATGCGCAACTACAGGTGAGCTTGTTTTTTTCGCTTAGTTGAACCTTATTTGGTTGCTCAAAAATTACCGTATCGTTTTAGTGCGGAAGAAAGAAAAACGATCGTGAGCGTGTAGATGAGTTATTGCGTGCAAATATTATTTCACTGGGTAATTTAACTTTTCACAATAGCTAAGCTAAGACAGTATATAGGCTTAGTCGCATACTTCAGACAGTTAGACTGCTAATATCCAGTCTCTTTGGAGGCCATGGTTGAGCACTTAAACTTGTCTCTTAAAGCGGTTTCCGACTGGGGTGACGCCAATCTAGTCAAGTTTAATACTGCTAAAACCCAGGCGTGTCTATTCTCTGCTACAAAAGGCCATTTTAATTGGCTCCTACTTTTCAAGGTGTATCCGTGCGTATTAAAGACCATTTAGAGCTTCTTGGCGTCAATATGACTTTGAACCTCAATTTTGACCCGTACATTGAGCCCATGGCTCAACTCGCTGCCAAAAAGCTAGGTGTCTTCGCGAATACGTCAGTACTTCACGCCAAAACAGATGCTCAAGCTATATGAAGCACAAGTTCGCTCATGCATAGAGTACTACTCGCATCTTTAGGATGGGTCAGCTAAATACCAACTCAAGGCATTGGAGTCTATAGAAAGGCGAGCCAAGAGGCTTATTAGCAACGAATCCCTCGTCAAGGCTAAATTGCAAAGCCTCGAGCATCGCCGCATAGTCGCTGGTCTTTCGGTCTTTTACCGGACACACTTCAGAAAGTGTGCGTTGGGATTAAACAATCTTATTCCCCATCCCCGTTCTTCCACTGGACAATTGGAGGTGTGGCTGTGCGCCGCCGTTATATGGTGGAAATTCCAGAGGTACGCACAAAGCGCTTTGTTTCCACTTTCACTGTGTGAACTGCCGGGTTGTGGGGTTCACTGCCGGCATCTATGTTTCTCGATAGCTATAATCTGCCGGTCTTCAAGTCACGAGCGAATCGGTATTTACTGGGTTAGCGGGTTCGATCGTAGACTGCTTCACTGCTTCACATCAGGCAAGTTGTGGTCAAGCGCAAGCCTATTTTAAGGTAATAAAAAAAAAAGTTTGTGACTAATTTTGGACCCCTTTATAAATTAACTTGTCATTGTCATAAAATTCATTTTTGTTTCTTGGCAACAGCGCCACGAGTACATTAGGAAAGAAATAATTTCATGACGATTTACGCAATGTAAATAGGGCCGCATTCTGTGAAAAAAAAAGTTAAATTCGACAAGATAAAGGCAAAGGTCAATAATTTTTCGGTGGGAGAGTTTGTTTTGATTATGAACAAGTAGTGTAATCATACAAAGCAAGATCCCAAATTTAAAGGACCGTCCGAGGTCATAGAAGTTCTTGACAGTGACCGTTATAATTTAAAAGCACTACATTGTAACCGTACCTACAAATACGCACATGAAAGCTTGCAAAAAATGAAATCCGTTGAATCAAAGTATAACTGACGAAATTGAGGTAGAGTAAAGTAGTCGTGATGATGACGACGAGATTGTTTAAGCTTGCATAATGATTGGACCGTACCGGAGGTTGTCGTGTAGCCGTAGCTCAGTAGAAATCGGCATCTACTACTTTGTAGTAGTCCGTGAGTACGCGGTAGTGCAGTCAACTCCGGCAGAGGTCGGGTTTCTTGGGAAACCGTGAGTCCAGGGGAGACTCAGCGTTCCCGTGGGGGTTCGCATAAAGTTGAGTAACTGGAGGTTACTGGGCTATGTGTAGCCAATGGTCATATGAAGAGCTTAAATTAGTTTACTTATTGTAAGTGATTGTCTCTTGTGTGAGAGTGTAAGTTTTAGTAGTCAGTTGTGCTTTGAGTTTCTGATTTTGATATTGAAGCGATTTAACTGAATAAGTGATATTGATTATTCATTGATTTTTAGTAAACAGGTTTCCTTAATTTAATAAAAAAAAAAGATAAAGTTCAGAGTTCTGTTAAATTTGGGGATTTCTGGAAATCTTTATCTTTATCTTTGTCTAAAGCCAGGAACTTGTTCCTTCTAGTTTAGTAGGCCAGGCGTGACTGAACTATGTGATACTGTGTGTTGAATATTGTTTCAGAATAACACACAGAGACGTGTGTCTCGCAGGATGGCCGTGTCGGAGAAGTCATTAGTACGGTAGCATACTTGACAGCGAGGCGGCAGCGCGTCGCACAGTGGTCTGAAAATCGAGCTCCCCTTTCATAGAAAGTCAATGTGGGATATTCATAAAACTAAAATATGGAACGTCTCAGGTATACATTCCTTTAATGCATATTTTAGTATGAATGATTTTAGTTACTCCGCGCCTGAGAAAAAAAATATTTAGTATTTTTTTGTATGGGAGAAATTACATAAAGTACATTTTCTTGCGACTGAATGAAACTGAAAGGCTGGTACTCATACGAGCTATTGCCGCTCTTAAGGCGATTACGTTGACATACCACTCGTGTACCTTTAGGTGCCGCTTCACACGTAGGATTTTTTTGAAATTTCGAATTTTCGGCATTGAATATTTTAAGTATGTGACGCATTTAAATTAGTTTGGTAAGGAATATGGAATTAAATATTTATAATAAATACGCACCTAATATTATAATAACTGTTATAATAGATTCAATTACTTTAACTCAAAAAATAAGTTAACTTTAGAAATTCGTTTTTTGCGAATACTAATTAGGGCACTGAACTAATATCTGCCTTATTTTAACAAATAACTTTTTACAATAGTAACCTCATTAGCTAAGAGGGTGTTAATGATTTTTACTATACCTAATGATAACAGAGGTTCGTTATCATTATCAATTACGGGAATTACTTATTACTTTACTAATAGTTCAGTTTTATTACGTGTTAATTTGTACCGACCCTTAATGAGGGTCGGTGAGAGAGTTATACATAAATAGAATGTTTGGCATGGACTCAGTCAGTAACGTTTAGCACTTGTGCGCGTAAACTTTAATTTTTCTGTTCTTTCAATTTTTCTATTGCAATGGAAGGTTTTGGTACCAATCTTGATATTTTCATGTTTGTGGCCAACAACACTTCTTTCTCAGATCCCAATGTGTTGTTTGATGTGTTTGTGAATAGTATTGATTTGTCAGAAAATGAAAAGAGAGACTTGAAACAATTCTGCCAAACTTATGTGTGTGCATTGAAAAGGAAATGGATCTCATGTAATCGTAAACGACATACTTTCATTAAAAAGTACGAAGCATGGCTCCAAGAAGACATCAAATGGCCTGAAGTCATCAAGGAAAAGATGACTTCCTCCGTAACGATAGATCAGTCACAGTGTTCCAGTTCAGAATTTCCCGTAAACGAAGGTGCATCAACATCCGCACAACCACAGACTTGTAGTGTTGGAACCTCAACATCTCTTGGAAACCAAAGAAAGGAGTTTTCGGTGTTAAGCCCGTTACAGAAGAAAAGGAGAGTAGAAGAGCTTTTAAATCATCCATCGGAAAGTCTTGCTTATGCAACTGGCTTGAAGGCGCAAAATAAAGATGTAGCAGACATAATAAAATTAGTCACAGAGAATCCCGAAGAGGCTACAAACATAAAAGATATACTTAAAACTAAAAAAAATGTGCCCATATATTCTGCTGATAAAGCTTTAGGTATTTTGACTTCGTTGAAGCTGTCGAAGTGGCAGTATACTACTTTGAGAGCTTGTGCAAAGGAAGAAGGAATCCCACTATTTCCTTCATACACAACTGTCCTAGAAGCGAAAAAGGACTGTTACCCACCTAAGGATAGCATAGACATTTCTGAAAATGGGGCACGAGTTAAACTTCAAGCAATTTTGGATAAAACTGTGTCAAGACTTGGAAAATATCTACGTTTGCCCTCTACTTTAGATGGCAAGGAGTTAACACTTCTGTGTAAGTGGGGCTTTGATGGTTCTTCAGGGCAGAGTTTGTATAAGCAAAGCATGGTGGAGGAAGATGATTCCAGCGTCTTCATGTGTTCTTTTGTACCTGTAAGATTAGATTGTGATGAAGAAAATGTATGGGAGAATCCAAAACCGTCTTCGACAATGTTTTGCAGGCCTCTTTTTTTCAAGTTTGCAAGTGAAAACAAATTAGACATCAAGAGAGAACAAGCCACGATTGAAGCTGAAATTGCTACACTGGTGCCTTCTATAATGGGAAATCATGCAGTTAAAGTTAAAATGCTCATGACTATGATAGATGGTAAAATAGTTTCTAAATTATCAGAAACATCAACCCAAACTTGTGACATATGTAAAGCAACCCCATCTGAAATGAATAAATTACATGTGATCTCAGAGTATGTTTTGAATACTTTTATAATTTTCTTGGCTGATAATCATGAATACCTATTTTTAAATATATTATTTATTTGTTTTCCAGAAAACCAGTGTCAACGGAAATATACCAATATGGTTTGTCTACTCTCCATGCTTGGATTAGGTGTATGGAATGTTTGCTTCACATTTCCTACAGACTTGATTTCAAAACATGGCAAGCTAGGGATGCAGACAGCAAAAAATTATTGAAGGCAAGAAAGCAAATCATCCAGCAGAAGTTTCGTGATGAAATGGGCCTCTTAGTAGATATCATCAAACAAGGTGAGTCTTGAAGTGCAACGAGTTGATTTGAATGATTTTGAAAACGTTACTTACCAAATACCTTGTTTCTGCTCAAAATGGTGAAGTTTTTGGTTTTTGTTTCAGGTGCAGGCACTACAAATGATGGCAGTACAGCCCGAAAATTTTTTAGTAATCCTGTAAAAACGGCAGCCATCACTGGATTAGATTCCACTATAATCCAAAGATTTGCCACAATTCTAGGTGTGATAGCATGTGGGGAGCCCGTTAATGTTGAAGCGTTTGCAAATTTTGCGCGCCTTACTGCAGAAAGATATGTGGAACACTATGGTTGGTATTATATGCCGTCAAGTGTTCACAAACTTTTACTGCATGGTGCTGAAATTATCAGGCATTTCAACAAGCCAGGAATAAAGACTTCAAAAAAATCCGAGAACATTATTCGCGGAATTTTGTCGTAGAGCAACAAATGAAGATATTTTTAATGGACTCCTTGTATCGTCAGATCCGTACCTATCCAGCATAAGACCTGTACACAGAAAGTCAATCAGAACAGCTGTCTCTGATGACATGAAAACACTTCTCATTAATGAAGACAATACAAGTGTGGACAAAGAAAATATTGAGTTTGTTGATGTTAGTGTCGCAATGCTGGATTCAGAATTAGAAGATTTTGATGATAATTGTTAATGCGTATTTTATACATATCGACGTTATTATTATTTTTATTTATTTTAATGTTAAGACTAGATAAATAAGAATTTTTGGTATTAAAGAAGCAAAGAGAATATAGACGTATTTTGAAGAATGTAAGTAAATACTAACCAAATGAAGCTTTTTGTATTCTTTAATTCAGTTTTTTTCTAGTTATAGATGTAATTATTATTTTATGTTCTAATACTAGAGAAATAACGTTTTTCAGTACTAAACAAACAAAGGCTAGGGTTTAGACGAAGTATTTTGAGGAATGTACATACTAACCAAATGAAGTTTTCTAAATTATTCGATTAAATTTAAAAATAAATAAATTAGTTTTAGCTGTTTAACTGTTATAATATTTAAACACTTGTTTTACAATTGATTGTACAGTTTTTAATCGTATTAAATTTTCAAATATGAAAAAAATGTTAAATAAGTGTTTTATTCCTTCTTTAAATAGCGTGACTTTATGGTCGTTGCTTTCCTGTTATGAGGTGATTCTACTCATAAAAACAAACAACTTTTTTTATGGAAACCACCTTGAAATGACGGAAAAGAAAACAACTGTTTCATACATTACGGCCAAGCAGGTATTGAACTTTAGTATGAAACAGCAGACATTTTTACGCGATTTAGAGATTGTTTCCATAAAAAAAAATGTTGTTTTCATAAGGAATTCGCAAGAAAACAACAACCCCAAAGGCATAACATAAAATATTCAATACCGAAAATTCGAAATTTCAAAAAAATCCTACGTGTGAAGCGGCACCTAAAGGTACACGAGTGGTATGTCAGCGTAATCGCCTTAAGAGCGGCAATAGCTCGTATGAGTACCAGCCTTTCAGTTTCATTCAGTCGCAAGAAAATGTACTTTATGTAATTTCTCCCATACAAAAAAATACTAAATATTTTTTTTCTCAGGCGCGGAGTAACTAAAATCATTCATACTAAAATATGCATTAAAGGAATGTATACCTGAGACGTTCCATATTTTAGTTTTATGAATATCCCACATTGACTTTCTATGAAAGGGGAGCTCGATTTTCAGACCACTGTGCGTCGGGTCGACACGCTCAACAGAGTCTAGCCTGAGGTCCGCACGGGCGACGAGTGGGGATTGACGCTACACGAACTGTGTGCCCCAGTTCTCTACAGACGTCCGTGCGACCAACATCGGTCTAGGAACTGTCTTACCACTCGTTGTATTAGTTCTCCATTTCGTAACAAATTAATAGTGTGATTATGTTATTTGGTTTGCTCTTCCTTACCACACCCACTCAATAAGTTTTCTGGCGATGACTATCCCTCTGATCGGCCCCCTGTACCGAATATATATATATATATATATATATATATATATATATATATATATATATATATATATATATATATATATATATATATATATATATATATATATATATATATATATATATATATATATATATTTCTTTTTTTTATATAGTATATATATAAGACATTTTACTCACGTTCGTATGGAAGTAATATCCTTACCTAGGGTTTGCTGGTAGAAAATTCACATTTGAATTAAGCTCGCCTGTGTACATGTGCTATTTTCTATTTATAAATTGTTTTATGTAAGTGTTTTGTGTACAATAAAGAATAAGAATAAGTTTTATTAGAACAATACAATATGAGTTCAGAGTTTTTTTTGTCTACTTTTTATCCTTAACCACAACTTGCCTGTTGTTAAGCAATTCTCATTGTTTTCAGCAAATATAGATTCATAGAGTGTCTTGAAGACAGATTAAAGCTATCGGGAAACATCGATGGCGGCAGTGATTTCCACAACAAGGCAGTTCATGTGCTTGGCCACTTGCCATTCTAAAACGTTGATGTGGTCTACGATGGAACCCACTTACTCAGTAAATCATTTTTTTTCTTGTGACTTGAACACAGATTATAGCTATCGGGAAACATAGATGGCGGCAGCGATTTCCACAACAAGGCAGTTCATGTGCTTGGCCACTTGCCTTTCTAAAGCGTTGATATGGTTTACGATGGAACCCACTTACTCAGTAAATAAATTTTCACTCGTGACTTGAACATAGATCATAGTTATCGGGAAACAAAGATGGCGGCAGTGATTTTTAGAACTTATCAATTCTGGTGCTTGTCCACTTGCCTTTTTAAAGCGATGATGTGGACTACGATGGAACACGTTTGCCCAATACACATTTACTCGTGACTTGAAGACAGGCGTTTATAGTTTTTCTACAACTTGGCAGTTCGCAAGCTAAAAGTGGAACATAGCCATACCCCTTACTTGTCTGATGGAAGAACGAGGATGAGGAAATAATATTAGAACACTTGGAAACAATCAGGTATCTCTCTCGAATTTCTGTAGATTTAGTATTTTTCAGATGAACTGACCCACCATTATCCATGGGCACCTTCAATATAAATCCCTTCACGTGGTCCCCTTGTGGTCCAAATCATGTGACAATAAACTGGTAGGTTTTGGCTGTGTATAGTGACAACCCACCAGACAAAGCAACACCGCCAAGCGGCCTTACCGTATTGCCGCCCCTAGTAGTTGCTTTTTTGTGGCTGCCAACTATATGAAGCTTTATTTCGCTGCTACCTTCTCACCGAAAATCATTCGTAATCACGAGTGAATAGGTTTATTTTTCAAGCACGTTCCAGCATATACCACATCATTACTAATCAGGTAAGTTGTAGTCAAGTGCGAGACCATTTGAGAGTAAAAAAATATAATTAAAAACTGTCTCGTTTGAAGAGCGAAATTTTCGCTACTAACCCTTCATTACGTATATCTGGGGTTTTAATCCTGGTACAAAAAGTGTTATTGGTCAAAAGTCAGTCAAAATAATTCATTTGGTACCAATTGAAGTTTGTGACTTCAATTTGAATCTTCAGATGAACGGAAATAGAGGTACAAAGAGTAGGTAGCACAAGGGCTACACGCCCACACTTTGAGAACCTTTGTAATTTGTTAAAAGACATAATATATAAAGGTTATGCGGGCTACTGTTCCTTATAGATCAAATGAATCAATATTCGAAATTGAAGTTAAAAAAATGCGGTCGTTGGACTTAATTCGGAAATGAAGTTTATACAATATTATAAAGAGCGTATTAAGTAAGTATACGTAGCGGGTTTGATAATAAGCCTCCGCATTACTCTCATCCGGGAACGTGTCCAGAAGTCTGGCAGTATTGCTGCGCTAAATGAAATAAATGAAAATTAAGCTTCGGCCATTCATTTTCAGCTAAGAACACTCCCGATCGATTCACCTTTCAAACAAAAAACAATCAAAATCGGTTCATCCCTTCGGGTGCTACGAGTTAAAATTTGTCAATTCGTTTATGCGTTTGAGGCCTTAAACTTGTCTACGTAGGCCTCTTCTAAAGCACGCCACTGAGCACGTTCCGCAGTTTTTCCCATCCAGTTCTTGCCGGCCGCCTGCTGAGATCATCACTCCACCTAGTCTGAGGGCGTCCTACGCTACTTGCTTTTTTTTATGTAGTAATATTACAAGTCTATAGTTAACACTCATTATGACCCACGGTAGGCTTTTGATGTACAGTCAGTCGGCAATGAAAGTTTATTAACAGTTTCGATACTACAAAAGATATAAAGACTAAAAGTAACTTAAATAAGTTTCATGTGACTGTTCATAGTAGACAACTAAAAGTAACAATACTTTAGTGCCCCACTGCTGAGCACGGTGTTTTCCCTTAATTGAGTGTTCAGACACAGATAATATAATACTATACTATGATTATGATTCCGTCGAAAGAAAAGGATGCACTTATACAATTTAACGGAATTACCATCGTTCTAAACTTGCATAATACGTCACCTAATCTATACACGCTGGCCAAGTGCGGATTGTTGGAAGTCACATGCCCTCGAATGGTTAGTTTTTAGACATGTCAGTTTCCTCTCTATATTGTCTTTACCGATATTCAGTAGAAGTGATGAAATTATTCACACAAAATTAGGTGGGCACGACTGGGGTTCGATTTGCAACCTTATATTTCAAAGTCGAGGCTGATTCCACTGCGCCACCGCAAAACTGCTAATGCCAATCTTACCTCCTCTCATCGCATCACTTATTGTATCTTTGAGTGATTAAGATGATTAGTATATTAAGTTTGTTAATAAACTTTTGTAGGTGACTGTACGTTAACTTTGAGGAATTTATGTGACAAGCATAGTAACGTGTGTTGTTAGGAATTAATTGTTTCTCTGAAGGGTTGCGGTTAATTAGCTAGGGGGTAATAACGTTGGGGTACCGCGGAATTATGTGATGGTGATAATAAAAGTACACACTAATTTAATAATTCATTAGTAACGTTCTTCAATATTTAGTTTAATATAGCTTAAATATATCGATCCCTCCTACGTAGACTATGGTAACCCCAAAATGACAACTTTACAGGAGAGCTGTTTGAATGTACAAAGTTGTATAAAATTTTAAATTACGCAGCTATTCACTCAAAAATTACTATGTTGCCTAGGTGAATAAAGCACTTTATAATGATATTAAACTATATGATAATATTTTACCAGTTTTGGAGATATTGATGTTACTACATTTTACACCGTGTTCTAAAATAGTTAATTTATAGTAAGTACTACATACTATTTTATACGTCGAAAAATAAACACGTTTTAGTATTGTTTGTAAGACTTACTATATTCTTCATCGTAACTTAACATTTGATTGCAATTGTATGTAGTACATACTATAATTTACGTTGAGATACTTGCGTCTTTTAAATATAATAAAACTCAGAAAATAATATTAAATCAACTTTTATTACAAATAAAGAGTGAAGTTAGGAAACAAACAAAATTAGAAAAATGAGACTGATACATAATTAAGTCCCTTATTGTTTTTTAATAATATTCACTTAAAACTTTTTACTTTATAACATAATAATAATATGTTATAAAGTAAAAAAGTTTTAGATTGATGTTAATCATATTATGATTGAGATCAACAGTTCCATCTAGTCTTCTACCAATTATAAACTTTACCAAGAAAACAAAACATACTTATCAAATGGAGCGTATATACTTGTATTAGATATCAAATAAAAAGTTATAAGAAACAAACAAT
Source organism: Meganola albula (assembly GCA_936450015.1). NCBI lineage: Eukaryota > Metazoa > Arthropoda > Insecta > Lepidoptera > Nolidae > Meganola > Meganola albula. The sequence continues at coordinate 3,693,313 of OW388156.1, read as the reverse complement.
TTGGAAGTTGAAACTATAACTAAGCAATTACTAGTAACTATGTTCGATATCTTTTTTCCTACAAATCAAAAACTCTTAAACTTTATAGATTTATGATTGAGATCAACAGTTCCATCAGTCTTCTAACAATTATAAAGTAACTATAATAACACAATTAAAACATAATTATCTAGTGGAGCTTACACACTTGTAAAAGATAAAAATACGAAACAATATAAATAAAGACAACAACAAAAAAAATTTAGTCAGAGTCTGTATCAGATGATGAGCAATCATTACGTTCTTCGGTAAAAGGAAGTCTTTTAAAGTAATCATGGTATGTTTTAGGTATAATACCACTTTGGCAAAGGCTATCTAAGTCAGTTTTTTTGGCTTTAGGTATTGGCAGCGGTCCTTTATATAGTGAAGGAATAGAGATCAAGTTACATTTATTTTTTGCTCTAGTATTGGTATTAAGAGCAAGCGTAAAACTTTCATTGCTAGATAAATCATATTTATAATATATTTTTAAAGGTTCATCATATTTCACATGTACTTGTTTTATTTTATTCCACTCAATTTTTTGTCCGTTTATATTTTTAGACCAATTACGACCTAGCAATAGTTGTTTGAAATCAAAGAAATCTGAATAGCACATTTCCTTGACTATATAAGGACGGCCGTCTTGCTTAACCCACCGCACCAAGCTATACCATTCTAATGGTGTATAAATTATTTTATTCTTTGAGCCTCTCTCTATTAGCGCATGAACACTGTCGCCTTCTGTTTGTGTATGGCCCTTCTCCAAAAAAGTGTGTGTTACATTTATTTTATTTTTATTAGAAATATATGAATAGAAAGCATATACAATCCTGTTCCTGTTTTGACCCGCACAATTGTCTGAAAAAAATCTGAAATCTTTACAACCATTCTCTACTTTGCGTTCTACAAACTCTAATAAGCAACTTGCTACCTCATTAGCGCCTCGTTTGCCTTGCCCCTCGTGCCACATGTAGTTAGTACCTTCTTTTAAGCCTAAGTCAAATAAAGTAAAATTGAAAACAGATAATTTTCTCTTATAATATAGAATGCTAACACCGTCGCCGCTAGGTGCATTCAAAACTTTTTGAAAATCAAATGTTGCTGTCACAATTTGACCTTGTGATTTTTTCGCCTCAGTTTTGTGAACGTTTTTTATTTCGCGTGCAATATTCTTGTTGTTGAGATGTGCTTGATGAATTTCCTTTTCCTCATGGGATGGGTTATCTTTATTATCAAATATGTGACACTGATCACATCTATCCTTTTTGGGTACATATAAACTTAGCTTAAAATTTTCATTAACCAAATCACGGTATTGCCTTTCAGTTGCTCTAGTGGAGTATATTGTCGAATCAAACCATTCGTTGTATAATTGAAATAATCTGTGAAAAGTCAAATTGCTATCTAAATATAGCTTCGTGGATTTTTTCCGAATGTAGTGAGACTCTACTGGTGCTAAAGACTTTATGTGGTCACACACACTTTTCTTCATATCTTCAGTTATCTTAACTATACGATTTTTATGCTTGCCTCTCTGGTCAGGGGTCAAAACACCAGTTGTAGTATCTATTTTATTTAAAGATGTATAAACAAACTGTTCGCTTATTGAAAACGTAGATAAAAACATTTTCTTACATACATCAATATAGGAAACATTAATAAAGTTTGGTCCTGGTAATTTGTATTTTAATGTATATTTACGATTGGATGGTCTATCAGTGTAAACTCTTCGTTTTCCTTGTTTAGTAATCAAATTCGCGACGTAACTCCACTGCATATATCGGTTACCTAATTCCCAGAAGCTCGTAAATATATTTAAGCGCTGTAGCTCGCTGATCTTCTCACGGCACTTCATGCGACATGTTTGCGGACATGGTAGACCCATTGCCTTTTGAGGCCTCGTAGTACCGTTTCGACTTTTATATTCCTTTCCTGTATTTCTTAAAGCTTTCCTTTTCACATCGATCCATTCCGAAACATGCTTCTTCCTAATATTTCCTTTATCTTTCCGTGGTTTCCTTTTGTTGGAAACAGGTGTAGTATTTGCAGACGAGCACGAGAGTGGGGTATTTACTTGAGGAGTGGAAGCAAAGCTAGTTTCTGATAAAATAGGTGATTCTATGGAGACAATATTTTCGCAATTTATTGAAGGACATGGAGTGTTCAAGGTAGGATCTTCATTTAAAGAAACATCACTTTCTGAAGCTGGAATGTAACGTTCTTGAATAGACTTAGCAGTGTAACCTGAAATAGAAGAAAATTAAGCATGCAAAGAAAATAGATGAACTCCTTATTGCAGATTTTTAACAGAGATGATACATAAAGAGGGTGCAGTAATGACAAGCATTAATTGTATAATCGCCAGCCTTTTCACTAATAGCAATCTCGTGCAAGTAACCGTGGCTTGAAGGGCAAAACAAAAATAATATTAGTTAACAGCCCAAAATCCCTTTATTAAAAAGCACCCGCACGATTATGAGAGTCGAACCCATTTGGTTGAAATTTTATTTATAAGAATAGATTCAGTAAAGTCACACCAATACACCATATTTTTTATAAAAAGTTTTAAAAATTAAAAATAAAATCTTTACATACTGTCTGGGATTGATTCGTCAGAAGATTGGACGAAAGTGTTAATTATCGTATCAGCGTAGACATGTACTGTACTGTTAATTCCCTCAAAGTCACGAGCAGTGGTTAAACTGGCAGAGTCATCAAATATGTCCATTAAATTATTTATGGCCTCTATATCAGCACCTGGGGCTAACGGAGATTCTGAAACCAACAAAAATTAATGTATTATACAAAGAATCTACGATTAAACGTCACGTAATGTATCGTATGTTTTTATCGATGCAAAGTAAAATATGGTAAGTATTACATACTGTTTTTTTAATTTATGTTTCACGGCGTAAAATATAGTAAGTATTTTTACAATATAAATATTACTTAACTATTCCCATGTAAACTGTAGCAAGTATCACTTAAGACAAAATAAATACACTGACTTCCGATGTATATTATTGTAAGTATTCCTAACGATAAAACACACCGGAGAAAATGAAATATACAATTTATACACGTAAATGTAGTTTTCTGTTCCTCATAAGAATAAAATAATGAAAAAATATATTTAGTAATCTAGTAATAAGGAATCATTTACATAAATACATATTATTTACCTGGATTTTCTTCATTATCTTCATTGAGCTCAGCTCTTTTGACGGCTAAATTAAATATAGTTTTAGACCTTGATGAAATTTTCGAATTCCTACCACTATTCATTGTTACCACAGAATTTTAAATTCGAATAATAACGGTTACACGAAATCAGAGCGAACACACGGCACGCGTGGCATCGACCGGCGCGAACAATCGTTACTAACACACACAGACTACTAAGGCGTAGTGCACGCGATTTACGCGCGTATTTTGAATTCGCGCGATGCTTTTGGGCGCGATGTATTGGTGCCTAGTATTTCACTAACGCGCGAATGATTTCGCGCGAAACGTTTCGCGACGAATTCGCCCTTTCTGGATCAGCTCTAAGAGAACCACATGCGATGCGCGCGCGATCAGTGAAGAGCCCCCCGCGTTCCGCGTTAACTGTCGCTTTGGTTGTCGCGATATTTCGCGCCGGTTACATTTAGTAATTACTATATTATACCGCCTAAAAAATAGACTTGCCTTAAGAATATCTTCAAAATTATTTTTGTATTGATTTTATAGTACTAAAAATACATTATTTTTGAAATAAAACAAAAATCGACTTTTTGTGGGTTACCACAATATACGTAGGAGGGATCGATATTATCTTTACGTATATCTTTACATAAATAATCGTACACGCGCCTTCTTCAACGTTATTTAATATTCCCACCATGTTATGAGTTCAAATGTATATAAAAGAAACTAAGGTAGGTAGTGTTAGGTTTAATTTTTATCATATAATTTTAAGCAAGATTTAAATTTTAAAACTGGCAACAGCTGTCATCGTATTTGTATTATTTAGTTATTGAAACTAGCAACACTTTAGAAAAAGTAAAGCTATAGTTAGGTACCTACCTACTGTGAGGTTTTGGAGGGACGGTCAGTTGCGGCGGAGTGATCAGTCAGTATCGAGGAGCCGAATAGGAAGGTTGTATTATAATAAGTTATTTGTGGCAATACAGTATTTTAAGAAGTCTGGAGTTTTATTACATTTCAGAAGTGGTAAGTAACACGCATGCTTTATTCTATTAATATAAATTTATTCTGTTTAAATATTACTGTAAAAGCATTTCTGCGAACATACTCAATAATATGATTTTAAGTATCTGTTTGGAGTTCATAGAATCGCGTTATGTATTCGGTCAGGGCACTCCCTGATAATACATTAATCGCGGCGATATTTGCTCTAAACATGTACCCACAAGTTTTAAGTATTTGATAGGGCATTCCCTGGTAATACTTATTACGTAATATTATAATGTATGTAATTTAAGAATAGTTTAGATTAGATATATATGTTTGGAGGACGTGCGGGGCTGTTGAGTGTTTGGTCAGGGTACTCCTTGATAATATTCTGCAGCTTATGCCATTCGTTCTAAACATATATACCCACAAGTTTTAAGTATTTGGTCGGGGTACTCCTTGATAATACTTATTACTTAATGTAAGAATGTATTAGATTTAATAGTAGTTTAGATTAGTTATGTATGTTTGGAGGACGTGCGGGGCTGTTGAGTGTTTGGTCAGGGTACTCCCTGATAATATTCTGCAGCTTATGCCATTTGTTCTAAACATATATACCCACAAGTTTTAAGTATTTGGTCAGGGCACTCCTTGATAATACTTATTACGTAAAGTAAGAATGTATTAGATTTAAGAGTAGTTTAGATTAGTCATGTATGGTTGGGGCTGTTGAGTATTTGGTCAGGGTACTCCCTGATAATATTCTGCAGCTTAATGCCATTTGTTTTAAACATATACCTACACAATTATCAATAATTCCTAATAACGCCTGTTGTGCTATGGGGAACGATTGGTCGGGGTACTCCCCGATATTGTTTCTTTTAGTGTATGCACGATCGTAACTATGTATGTAATACACATTCTGCTTATTACAAGCAAAATGCTTATGAAGTCTAAAGTCTGTGTTTGTCTTCGAGTTCCAGATAAGATGCAGAGGGACAAGTCGCAATCTCGCCGCTTGGTGACTCCGGTACGAATGGAGCCACAACCCAGAGAGGCAAGTGAGCGAATTAGGCGCAGTCGTAGTCGCACTCGGTATGATGACATCCCAGAGTACCGCCGAAGCCGCTTAAGTGGAGGCCGCAGTCCCGATGGAAGAAGGCTACAATCATTAGAGCAGGAGATGGATCGCGAGCAGGAACGCGTACGACGTCTGCAACGCGACCTAGACAGGGAGCGGAGTCTGCTGCGACGACAGCGAACCGTGAGTAATAAAGAAGTTGATGATCGTTTTACACGGAGTTCAGTCATCGCAAATGAAATACGGTCTCGAAGGAGAGAACGGAGTGTACATGACGCCGACGATTTCCCCGAACGGCAAAGAAGTCGGCCTAACCAACGGCGACAATCTAATTCCCGTGCTAGCCCGACATTTGGAACTAGGGACGTTGTGAATTTACTCAATTCGATTAAGAATTTTCAGTCACAGCCGTCAACGGCCGTTACAATGACACCCATTCATTCCAACCATAAAAATATTTTACCCGATTTTGATCCATCCTCAAAAAATCAACGGATAGACGTGTGGTTAGGTTAGGTTAAGGTTAATGAATGTTCTACCGTTTACGGCTGGGACGATAAAACTACAATACATTTTGCAATGCAGAAACTCCAGGGTTTGGTCAAAATTTGGTATGAAAGCCTGCCTTCCATTTTGTTCAATTGGACTGAATGGCAAGACAAACTTGTAAGTGCATTTCCGTGTGAGCAAAATTATGGTCAAGCCCTGGAAGACATGTTAAAACGGAAAAGTAGATTTAACGAACCTATCGAGCTGTATTATTATGAAAAGTTAGCCTTGTTGAACCAATGCAACATTGAAGGAAAGCAAGCGGTTGATTGCATAGTACATGGGTTTACAGATAAAACCATTAGGTCAAGCGCGGTGGCATTACGATGCTCGCACCCGGAACAATTGTTACAATTTTTAATGAGTAATAAGGAATCATCTCAACCTTTTTTCGATAGAGTAAACAAATTTAAATCGGGAACTGACGCTCGTTCAGCAACTAATAATAAGACAGGGAACAAAACCGGTGTAATATATAACAATGGCCTATTCTGCTATAATTGCAGAGAAAGGGGGCACCCCCTTTTGAAATGCCCTAAGCCAATAGTTAAGTGTGATAAGTTTAAAAAAATGGGGCACAAAACCGAAAATTGTTTTTCTAACGGCAAAGATGTTGTTCACAAAACTATGTGCATATCTGATTCTAATCCAAGTTCAAAATTTTATAAAGAAATTGTTGTTAATGATGTCCCAATGAAGGGTTTTGTAGATTTTGGTAGTGAAGTCTCGTTGATTCGCTGTTCCGTTGTGTCTTCTCTAGGGTTACCGTGCAGAAGCGAGACAACTGGCCTGAAGGGCTTCGGAAATGGGGTAGTACGTACTCTTGGTAGTGTTACCGTAAATTTGTCTGTTGATGGGGTAGACGCTAAAGTCTTATTTCAAGTGGTAGACGACCAATATTTAGAATTACCTCTACTAATAGGGCAATCTTTTACCGAACAACCCCACGTAGCTGTTTATAAGACTGCGGAGGAGCTAAGTTTCTTTGACATCGGCAGAGAGATGCCCTTTTCTGAAACTGATATAAAAAAGGACTTTTCCTTTAAAGTTACAGTCTCTGCTGGGGTTAATGTTTACAGGCCCGCTAGTATAAGAGCTGTTGTTGATTCTAGTGTTCACGGTAAGATTTGGTTGGATAGTAAGATTGTTGGTAAACCCAGTCAACAGGTTATCATTCTAGGAGGCGTTTATCCTATCGAAGATGGAGCTATTAGAGTACTGATTTCTCCTATGTCTAAACATGGTTACTTAGGAGAAGGTGTCGTGATAAGTCGTGGTACATTAGTAAGGGAGGTCAATCGTATTATCTCTCCTCCAATTGAGTTGTCAAATCCTACTAGTCTTGATGAGACCCAAGTACGCGTTGGAGACAATATTGATGAATCTCAACGACAAAAACTCTTAACACTTTTGAACAAATATCGACGTTGCTTTGCATTTTCCTTGAAAGATCTGGGGTGTACTAGTGTGACTGAAATGACTATCGAGCTGAATAATAAAAAACCTGTTGTCTATAGACCTTATAGGCTTTCGAATAAGGAAAGGAGGAGTGTGCGTGAGATGGTTGGCGAAATGTTGGATGCTGGAATAGTAAGAGAGTCTGTGTCAGAATATGCTAGTCCTATTATCTTAGTACGTAAGAAAGATGGAAAATTAAGATTGTGCGTGGATTATAGAATGTTAAATTCGATAACCGTGAAAGAACGCTACCCTCTGCCAAACATTGATGATGAAATTGCGCGTTTATCTGGACAAGCATACTTCGTAACCTTAGATTTAATGTCAGGCTATTATCAGGTTCCTATTTCCGAATCGTCCCGACCATTGACATCGTTTGTCACACCGGATGGTCAATATGAATTTAATCTCATGCCATTCGGTCTGGCAAACGCCCCGGCTGTATTCCAGCGCATGATGAACAAAGTACTAGGCTCTTTGCGCTATGACGGAGCAACAGCATATATTGACGACGTGCTTATTTATGGCAAAAATGTAGAAGAATGTTTAACTAGATTGGAAAATGTGTTAAAATTGTTAAGTGACGCCCATTTATCTCTTAACCTATCAAAATGTGAATTTCTTATGAATAAGATAGATTACTTAGGTTATGAAATTAGTGCTGCTGGAGTACGACCGGGTAGTAAGAAAATACAATGCGTACTAGACTTTCCCTGCCCAACAGACCAACATACGGTACGACAATTTCTCGGCCTTGTAGGGTACTTTCGAAAATTCATCAGAAACTTTGCGTCGTTGGCAGACCCTCTAACAAAGTTGTTAACTAAGAATACAGCCTGGACTTGGACTTGCGAGCAGGAAAAGGCGTTTGAAACTCTAAAAAAAAAGTTGGTCAACAGACCTATTCTTGCAATCTATGACCCAGATGCGGAGACTGAGCTTCATACTGATGCCAGTAAGCTAGGAATTGGTGGTGTGCTGTTCCAGAGACAAGGTAGCGATAGTTTCAGGCCTGTGGCTTTCTATAGCCGAAAGACATCTCCGGAAGAGAAAAACTTTCATGGATATGAGTTAGAGACACTTGCAGTAGTTTGCTCTCTAAAAAAATTTAGGGTATACCTGTTAGGCCAAGAATTTAAGGTGGTCACTGATTGTAGTGCTCTTCGGTCTAAATTTTCGAAACGAGATATACTACCTCGAGTGGCGCGATGGTGGCTTCTCATGCAGGAGTTCCGGTGTACAGTCGAATATCGTCCCGGTACTAAAATGGCACACGTTGATGCTCTATCTCGCAATCCTACATCCGAAGAAGATACTTCAAAAATTTTGGACCAGTACCCGGTAGTTATGACTATTAGTAATGATGATTGGTTACACACGTTGCAATTAGGCGATACGGAGCTGTGTAGAATTCGAGATGTCTTAACTTCTGGGATAGATGCCGATAGGCTCAAATATATTAGAGAAAATTATCTGATGAAAGACAATAAATTGTATAGATATATCAATGGTGACCGAAACAATATTCGTTGGGTAGTACCATAGGGTGCAAGGTGGCAGTTATGTCGTTTAAACCATGATGAAATTGGTCATTTCGGAGTTGAAAAGACATTAGAACGTATAAAGAAATCTTACTGGTTTTCCAAGATGTCAACATTCATAAAAAAATATGTGAAAGCGTGCATTGAGTGCGCATATGCTAAGAAAACAAACTCTGAAAAAGGTTACTTGCATCCGATCGAAAAGGTGGAAGTACCATTCCACACGCTGCATATTGACCACCTTGGACCCTTTGTTAAATCGAAACGGGGAAACACTCACCTTTTAGTTGTTGTTGATGGGTTCACCAAGTTTGTTTTTACCAAACCAGTGCGCAATACAAAAACTCAAAGTGCAATTAAGGCTCTCGAAGAAATTTTTTATACTTTCAGAGTTCCAGATCGCATTATCAGTGACAGGGGTTCGTGTTTTACCTCACACGCTTTTAAAAGATTCTGTCTTGATAAAGGTGCCAGGCACATTCTTAACGCAGTGGCTAGTCCTCGATCCAACGGGCAGGTTGAGAGATACAACCGCACTATCCTTAACTCATTAACTGCTCAAAATCTAAATCGCGACGAAAGAGAGTGGGATGATGCGGTTGGGAAGGTACAATGGGGATTGAACAACACTTGTCAAAAAAGTACAGGCAGAACACCAGCTGAAGTTATGTTTGGCGCCTGTATAAATTCAGAAGCTAATCCTAAAATGAATGAGGTACGTCATGAGACTCGCGAGGTAACTGATTTGACTACAATTAGAGAACAGGTTAAAGATTCAATTGATAAAAATCAAGAAAAACAAAAGCTTAACTATGACAAAGAAAGGCGTCCGGCGCGGGTTTATACTGAAGGGGAACTTGTTAAAATTACAAAAACTGCTTTTGCTAATGATGGGAAGAGCAAAAAACTTCTTCCTTCTTACATAGGCCCTTATCGTGTAGTCTCAATATTAGGTAATGATAGGTATAGAGTAGCATCCATTCCAGGACTAACGGGATCAAAGAATAAACGCCAGACAACCGTAGCTTCCGATAGAATGTTGCCTTGGGTCAATGTGGCTGCGTTAGAAATAAATGAATCTGACTCAACGGATAATGCGTGTAGTGATAGCGAGTAAGTTATTGGTATAGATATGATTAATCTGATTTATCTAAGAAGAACTTTGTTAATTATAATTATTTTAGTTGTTATGAAAGGTTACAATAGATTGTATAACATATTTGATTTAAAATTGTATGGCATGGTACATTATCTTGTTCGAGAGAAAGGATGGGTTCTCACTTGATAACATCACTTGCCTAAGTTACAAGAATGGATGGGTTTGCAACTTGGCCAATGAGATGAGATGAAAAGGTGTGGAAATATGTCCTGGTTGTGAGAATGGATGGGTTCACAAAAGGGACTTATTTCTTATTGAATACCGATATTGTGTATAAGAATGGTTTTAATTGATCTTAAAACAGAAGTGGTGATATTATGGTATGATACATTGTCTTGTTGAGAGAATGGATGGGTTCTCACTTGACAGCATTACTCGCCTATGTTACAAGAATGGATGGGTTTGTAACTAGACCAGTGAGATGTATCATACAAAATGTGTGGAATGTGTCCTGTTTGTGAGAATGGATGGGTTCGCAAAAAGGACTTATTCCCTATTGATTTCAGATTTGTTATTGTTTGAAAATGTTATTAACTAGTGAGCTAAATATTATGCATCGTAGTTATACACAAATGGATGAATTGTAAAACAAAACGCAAGTACTTGTTTGTAAATTTGTTATGAATGTTAAATGAATGAATCCTGTTATATTTTTGTAAAGATAGAATTGATTCGATTGTTTGTCTACTGAAGTATGCTTTATTTGCAATTGGACAAAGTAGGAATGTAATTTTAAGTTGTGTATTATTATTACTTTTCTCATATTGATTAGTGTTTTACTGTAATGTTGATGTAAATTAAATGTATTTACTATTGCAACTGACCAAATGTTAGGTTCACTTTCATAGTGCACGAGGGCATGCACAACATCAGGATGGACGAATGTTAGGTTTAATTTTTATTATATAATTTTAAGCAAGATTTAAATTTTAAAACTGGCAACAGCTGTCATCGTATTTGTATTATTTAGTTATTGAAACTAGCAACACTTTAGAAAAAGTAAAGCTATAGTTAGGTACCTACCTACTGTGAGGTTTTGGAGGGACGGTCAGTTGCGGCGGAGTGATCAGTCAGTATCGAGGAGCCGAATAGGAAGGTTGTATTATAATAAGTTATTTGTGGCAATACAGTATTTTAAGAAGTCTGGAGTTTTATTACATTAGGTAAAGGTATATAAATTAAACAACGATTAATGTAAGTCTTACTCATTTTAAAGTAAGCACTCGGAAAAGGACAGCAATATAAACAAGTAAGGCCTCCTCAAATCCTGCCAAAACAACTAATAGAAAAAATACATAACATATACTCCTTAGAAGTTAAAACGATAATGAAAAGACACTATAGAAAACGTGATAACTCGGAGCAGGGTGTACGCGGCGATTACTCTAATGCAATTATATCTAAGTAAGTATTTACCTAATTGAAAATATTGTGATATACTTACTAGACTATTATTGGTACTCCATGATTTTTGTTCTAATTTCAGAAACTATATTACAATCTTTAAGATTAAGATTTAAATAGGGATCAAGGTCATATGTAATAGTTCAATATTATAATATCAGCCCATTGTTTGTTTGTGCTCCACACAAAGATTATTAGACTAACTCTAGAGACTAAATTATGCGGGGGGACGGGCAGGTGGCGTGGTCGGTAAGATACTTGGTCGTGGGTTCGATTCTTACATTGGTGATGAACATTTGTGTTTGTGTCGAGTCTGGGTGTAAATATCTATTATAAGTACATATATATTTACAAAAGAAAAGTATTATATGTATAGTATATACCAGTTATCTGGTTTCCATAACACAAGCTCTGCTTAGCTTGGGACCAGATACCGTGTGTGTTACTGTCCCTGAATATTATTTATTTATTATAAACTTTATAAGATTTAAGTAGAACTCAAGGAACTCAACTTTAACTTCTCTTCTTCTTCAAATGCCCACTCACACTTCTAGCCGTTACGATGGCTCCTTCACTGTGCGTGCGGTGCGGTTGTGGAATTCTCTCCCACATCCCATACGGTCGAGCTCTTCGCTCGACTTGTTTAAAGTAAGAATTAAAGAACATTTTCTTTCAATTGAGTGACCTCTTAGATTGACAGACAAATTATTATTATTGATATATATATATATATATATATATATATATATATATATATATATATATATATATATATATATATATATATATATATATATATATATATATATATATATTTCTTTTTTTTTTTATATAGTATATATATTAGACATTTTATTCACGTTCGTATGTAAGTAATATTAGCATGTAGGTGTATGTATGTATTTAAAATATTTGTTGTGCACTTCTACCCATTCCACAATGTTTCCTTACCTAGGGTTTGCTGGTAGAAAATTCACATTTGAATTAAGCTCGCCTGTGTACATGTGCTATTTCCTATTTATAAATTGTTTTATGTAAGTGTTTTGTGTACAATAAAGAATAAGAATAAGAATAAGGATATAAATGTAATAGGTTAATTTATGAAATAAACAGTTTTATTTTTTTTTAATCATAAACGATTTTCTATTTATCCCTTTCTGATTGTGTGGGTGTATCAGTAAGATTAACTGAACGCAGGTCTGTGACATAGAGGGTTCTATACTGTCTACGGTCTACACTGTGCCTGTGTGAGGTGAGAAGCGCATAAATACCTTTAATATTGTTATAAAAAAACAAAAACCTTTCTTTGATATTATTAAAATTAATTAGAAAGCATTTCTTTTTTGATTTCGAAATAACTTGTTAAACTATTGTGTTTTCATCGGACTTTAACAAGTGTGCAAAATTTCAAATGAATCTGACGTTTTCAAATGGGTTAATATTTCGTTACAAACAGACAAAAGTAAAATTAAAGCGTGTTTAAACGACCTTCTTGATTAAAATATTTATGACGTACATGATACATGAAATATTTTTTCTTCACATAACTTTTTATGGGCCAGTTTTTAAGTCTCATAATAAAATAATCATTCTCCGTTTCATCTAACAGTTTTCATCAGCCGTCACTCTATAGACCCAGATCCGTACGAGCCCGTTCTCCTTTATGTTATTTCCTTTTGCCGTAGTTTATGATTTACTGGGAGTACGGTTTATGTAGTCGGTAATATTGCTCGTTCCTCAGCTGCCCAACTAAAGGATATATGAAATATTATTACCGACTCTAAGTGATAACATATTCCATTTTATAAAACATTTTGTAATATTGTAGCGAAATCTTCGAATATTTAGTGGGTTTTTAGAAGTTTGGGAATATACTCGTATTATTTACTAACTTCCGCAAGCGGCTTTGCCCGCGTGTTATAAGGATAAAAAGTAACTTAAATTCTTTCTTAGACTCTGAACTATAACTGTACCAAAATTTCATTTAATCGGTTCAGTAGTTAAGACATGAAAGCATAATAGACAGACAGAGATACTTTTGCATTTATAGAATTAGTAGAGATATAGTTTTAGGTATTCATAAAGCCTACTATTGTTATCTAGTATGCCTTTCTAATCAATAAACAAAAATATACTTGATATGTTATTTCATACTCTGTAGTTATTATTTTAATGTTTTAGCTCTTGGAAATTTTTCAATCATTTTTTTAAGTAAGTCATCCAAATTACCACTACTTCGACAAAACGTTTGTTTTTAAAATAATTTTGCCAAAATAATTAGTCAAGAGGTCTTAGTCAAAGGTGTTTAGCGTTTCCAGTAAATGAAGTAAATAACGAAATCTCCTACGGATTATGTTCCAGTGACTTATTGCAAAACACAGTTCAAACATAATTCCAAATCATTAATATTCAACTATTGGATTACTGTGAGAAGAGGGTTGTCAGAGCGAGATTACTACGCAGCTATAACGCCGAGTGAATGAGGAAACGTTTAATAAGGCTATATTATCTAAGGTATTACTATATTATTTGATCAAGATATGCAGAAAAAGTAAATAAATAAGTCAGCGCGCTCTAAGAAAGTAATAAGATGATTTATGGCGTCTAAAATGTGACAAAATCAAATCAATAAAAATAAAAATATGCTTTATTTTTTTTGAGACGCGAGGCTACATAAAAATAGTCCAATTTCTTTTCCTACCGTGCAGTGAATGACTGGCAACTACTGAGAAACACTGCCAAAAAACTCAGTAGGCTTTTTTCTTTTTTTAAATGAAGTACTTATATCTATTACATTTTGTTTGTTCAGTGCGTTGAATTAGAGCGACTTAATTCCAAGCGTTTTTATCCGTTACATAGTCTGAAATTTTATAATACGCTTTCTTACATAATGTAGATTTTATAGTTATTTTAAATTTGTTAATAGTCATTTCCCTAATATTATTTGGAAGTTTATTGTAGAAACGTATACACTGCCCCATAAATGAGTTACTGATTTTGTGGAGACGAGTATGATGTGCTACAAGATCGTTCTTATTTCTAGTATTCAAACTCTGTGTATCGCTTATTTTTTTAAATACTATAACGACGAGACGAGAAGAGGGAAGAAGACAGTTCTTTTAGTAGTCTGTGGCCATTTCTTCGACGAAGTGCGACAACGCGATGGTCAGAGTGGTAGATCGTGATAAGCGACAAAGCATAGTTACATCTACAATGCAGATTAGATGTAGATTCAACATAATATATTACCCGTTCGGCCCACAAGGTGCAGCGGCGATTAAAACCATTGTAATCTATTGAAAGTAGCTAGTAAATTATATTAGCATGGTATTGAGACTCATTGAGTCCATACCAGAGACAATGGCACTTGATAGACTCTATGATTGTGATCAAATCGAATAATGGCCGTCAGTGCGGAGAACGATTAATTTGCACCTTTCACTAGACAAAATTTAAAGCTTCTGTTTAAGATAACTTAATAGGCTATGCAAATAATACGGCCTTTTTTTTGTAATAGACTTGCGCTTGACTACAACTTGCCTGTTGTTAAGCAATGATTCAGTGTACGATGAAACGCGAATTACGTGAACGGCGGACGGAGGGAACAGATAGGAAACTAGAATTACTTAAAATGATATTAAGTAACATTATTATAAGATCTTAAACCTATCTAACCTAGGTGCGAATGGGTTCGAAGTTGGAACCACACTGCTAACTTAATATTACTCAAACACTCGAACCTCGTGGTCGGCTGCAACTCGCGCTGTGGAATGTAGCCGTATGTAACACGCGCTTACCCAGTAAATAAAACTATCTGTTATCTAACAAAGACTCTAATAAGTGTATGAAGTTAACTCCAATGAATACGGCTTTATTTGTCCTTGGCAAGTGTTAGCAGTCATGGACAAGCTTAGCTGGACTCGGGACTTCTATCAGCTGTCTTACAAGTTGAGAGTTGAGACTTTAATCCACACACGCTGGCCAAGTGGTAGATGGCACAATAATGTCCTCGAATTCATGACATGTCGGTTTCCTTGCGATGTTTTCCTTCGTCGATATTAAGCAGTGACAATGAAATAATTCTCACAAAGAGGTTTAGGCACGATCAGAGATCGAACCCGCGACCTTATACATATTTCAAAGGCGAGGTCAATACCTCCGCGCACCGATGTTCGGTTATGCTGTATGGAGGGATATTTTAACCTTCATTTAAAAATTAAGGGGAAGCGCAAAACATTGCACTGAGTTGATATTCTCTGAGATTGCCAATCTTGTTAATAAAATACGATCAAAGTACATAATATAGGTAAGACCAGAAAAATATCTATTTACAATGGAGATATTTTTATCTAGTCAAAAAGATTTTTCTAGTCTCATTAATAAATATCACATTAAGCTAATGCATACGTCAGGCCTTCTTCGAGTTAAGTATACCCTCTCAGCTCTAACGACGTGTAGGCTGGAGTGCTCACTGGGTAATGGTGTATGTAAAGGATTGTAAAAAATATATAAGTGACATTTAGGTATCATGCTTTTAAAGGAGCATCCACACGGTTAACTTATGTGGAGTAACACTTCGCAACAAGATAACACAATCCTACTTATTCTGATACTTGCTTTTCACGCCGCAGGTTATGGGTTCGATTCCCATTATAATTAGGTGCTAAACTGATTTTCTATAGTCTAAGAGCTCGTACAATTTACCGTATTCATCTACTTGTAGATAGTTTTGCGCACCAATGCGCGTTGTGTCGTACGTTCTAATTTGTAGAATATAACAATACTTGCATAATTAATCGGACTACAAGTATTCGTGTAGCGCTGTCTACGTGCACGTTTGTAAAGGAAACTCATACGTATATAATAATTGTTCAAACGTTTGGCTTGGGTTATTGTTTCAAAGCTACTGTTGAAATTAATTTGCGATGTAAAGATAGGTACTGAATAATTATTCCGCATGATAAAAATAGCTAGGTTGTTAGCGGAAAGGTAGCGAAGGTATTCGAAGCTAGCCATTCGCGCGGTTAATCGCAATTAAAAATATACAATACAAAAAAAGTCAACCATATACCGGCTATTGTGTAGGAAGTGTCCGCCAGAGTAGTTGGTAGTTGTAGTTATAGAGAAAAACAGTCATCTAGTATTCTAGATTTACGCGAATATCACACATTGAAATAAAACTACTTTTAAACGGATTTTATCGCGGTTTATTTTAAATTTTAGATCCCGACGTTTCAAAGTCTTTTCAGACATCATGTTCACGGGTGGACTGAGGTATTTGACGTCCAAAAATATTAATCACAATTATTACTGATTTCCTACAAACATTATTATTTAAGTTGCGTTCGGATTTAAGCAAACTGAGCTCACAGTGTCTTGAATTCTAAGTTGATTTTGCTTGGGTTTTGGTACAAGTAAATTAAGCACTGGGTCCCAAGCCGGTGGTATATTCCAACCATTTTGTCTGTTAAAAATAGAATGTTATTTTAATTTCAATAGCTTCGCAGATCATTTTTGGTAGGAACCGGTTTTCTTTCACAAGAACCTGTGTTTTATCAATTCTCAGGTAATGGTTGGGGCCTTTTTAAGTATGTTCATAAATAAAAATAAAAAACATCTAAAATCTAAAATAAACCGTGATAAAATCCGTTAAAAAGTAGTGTTATTTCAAGAGAGTCATCATCATCATTATCAGCCTGGGGACGTTCTTTGCTGGAGACCTCCCATTTAGAACGCCACAGCGTTCGGTTGCCTGCGTCAGTATCCAAAAGCCTCCCGCAATTTTAACAATGACATCAGTCCACGCCGCGACACCCATCGCATAGTCTCCACTCGAGAACCTTTATTTCCCAGCGGTTATTGGTTCTACGAGCGATGTGGCCTATCCACTGCCTTTCCATGTCGGTAATTTTTGTTCTATTGTTGATTTCCTCATTTTGATTCTTATAGCACAGAAATAATAATAATAATAATTCCATTTATTTACCTGACATTTAAGATTTATTTTCTTGTAATATTTACTTCGTACATAGATACTTTATCATGCATAACGTGTTAATGTTAAAGAAGTTGTATTTCTCTGAATATTTAATGGCTTGAAAGTGTAGATAATGACGACATTAGAGCGACACAACATAGTTTAAATTGTTGTTTGTCTGAAACTTGTAAAAGCGTTTTCAAACTTGCGTTTTTTGACGTTATATCGCTTAAAAAGTCAATGTTGGTGGTGCCACGGCGGTTCATGTTTTTATCGATATACCTTTTTTCCACGCCTTTGACTTGACCTGTTTATTGTGTCTTTTTGCCGAATGACCTATTTTACCACATAACTCGGCAATCCTTCTAATATTATTGACACGAAAGTTTGTAAGAATGTATAGATATATGTTTGTTACTCTTTCGCTCTAAAACTACGGGATGAAATTGAATTAAATTTGGCACAGAGATAGATTATGGTGTGGATTAAAACAAAGGCTACTTTTTACCCCAATAAGTACGACGCGGGCGAAGCTGTGGGCGGGAGCTAGTTACTATGTAAATCGCGTTTCTGCACGTTTTTTTTCTACTGCTCGTATTGGCTGTGGTATCAGCTAACGTATGCTTGTATGAATAGACGAGCCCGAGACGCATAGTAAGTACTTAGACGCGGTTTGAAAAACGACCATAATTGAATAAATAAAACGCTAGTCTGGACCGGCTAGTGAACTAAAACTTTGGACAGTCAATAATTCAGTGGTTTTGTACCAGTGTACATGTATAAGTATACGTATTTACCCTAATTAGCTTATTGTATGATTAATGTTTAGCTATCATAAAACCTTTAGCTTTTATTTTCAGACAAGATTATATCAAAAGTAGCTTTTTGTATTTTTTTTAATCTCTCTCGTCCTTTGGAGAGCACCCTAAATCTGAATCCCCACACGTGGTCCTCGGGTATTGCAAGACAGGTGACAATAAACTGGTGACAGGCTTCGAGTAAATTGTTATCTTGGGCAGGCACGTCCCATCATAGACTACATCGTTCCTTAACATTAGGCAAGTTGTTATCTAGTATAAGCCTATTTTAGTAATATCATTCGTAAAATGTTCGTTATTTTCCATTATAATTACACTAGCTTTACTAGACTTTACAACAGTATATCATGCCCAGCAGTAAGATAAATATAGCCTATAGCCTTTCTCAATAAATGGGCTATCTAACAGTGTAAGATTTATTTAAATCGGACCAGTAGTGTCTGAGATTTCCACGCTCAACCAAAAAAATTCTTTAGCTTTATAATATTAGTATGTATGCACTAATTAGTTTAATTATTTAGTTTGAAGACATGCTGATGATTTCGTTGTTTGCAAAGTTTTGTCGTTGCCCGAATTGCTAAATGGTATGTCGATCTACTCTTATGTTATTTTATAATTTATATAGATCTTTATTTACTACTTAGTACTAAATTAGGGACAGATAAGACAAATAGCTGCAACATTAATAATTGGGCGTAAAATTAATTATAACCTAAATTTAAACAGTCGCGTAATTAATTATTAAATACTTTGTTGAGTAAAGTGAAAATCCTTCAGTGTCCCACACCTGGGTATTTTCTTCTAGCTTACGAGTTTAGAGTTTGACCAAATTCGTTGGTGGATATCATATGTCCTCGAATAATTAGTACATAGACTTTCTTCCGGTTTTCTTAAGGCAATTTTATCACAGATATTGAGCAGCGGCGATGAAATTCTCACAGAGATGTGTTAGCAGGAGCGGGAATTAAACTTATGACCTTCTTTTTCAAAGCTGAGGTTATTTCATTTTTTCGTTTTCATTTTAAGGTTGATACCAATGCGCCGCTGCTTTTCTTGCTTGTTAAGAAAAGCGATGGGAAATGTCATGAGGAAAATAAACTCAACCCTCTTTTAGTATCCCGCACAACCGTTTTAGACCCTGGGCACAGGTATTCTTTCAACTAAAGGTTTATTAAAACAAAAAAAAAAGAAAACTGATTTGAAAGGTCAGCTACGCTAAATTCGTCAATCATAAATTTTACGTTTTTATTGTATTTCAAAAGGTATTACACAGATATAGGTAAATAACCCATCTATTATATATTTGAAAAGGTTAAATTATGTTTTTGTGAACAATAACAAGGTGTAATGGTGTTTCATGGTGTAATCACCACTGTTCATCCATTTCAAAGGTGTAATCTAACAAGATTACAGTTGAAAATTTTCTTAATAGGTGTTGGTAAAACAATGCTGAATCACGCAAAGGATATCATAAGGTTATAAGAATTTTGTGTATCATAGTTTTGCTTTAATATGTTAGTAAGTTTTACTCAAATAATTATTTTTGGTAACTTTTCACTCATAAACTACTGCGTCTCTTAATCTAGACAAATTAGATAGCGAAGGGATAACGAAAGATAGAAAAGGACAAAATGTAATCTTTCTCCAAAATCTTTTAATAAAGATTATATTATGATAACCTGTGCGATGATTTAAGTTCGTTTCTTGCTAGTTGGACGGAAGTAACAAGAGATAGACAGAGATGGAAGGCTATAGAGAGGCTTCGGTTCCTTGCATACTTGCTTCAAATTATATTGTGAAGCGATAGCGAGAGATAAATAGCAACAAAATGTATGGGATTGACATTCATCTTTGAAACGTCACGTTCTACAGCTATAACAATGCTAAAACTACAAAGTACTACTTTTCAGTATGGCCTAATAAAGTTTTATGATTAATGGGACGTTCTTAATAAAAAAAAACTTGCAACTTTATTAAAAGAAACTACGATAGCGATTATTTAGGTCATAGATAGTTATAGGTATTTTAAGACCTTAGGTGCAATATAATACAAATTGCAAAAAGGTAGTTCCGATTTTGTTAATACTTACGATCGGAAATTTCTTGTAACTTATACTTATATCAGGTTCATAAGATAGTACGTAGGTAACTACAGGCCTTAACTCGTAAAAGTCTTAGTTTTGAAACATGCTTGTTGCTATTGAATATTTTTTCACTATTATAGAGCTAATGCTGAAGCGGCTTTGGAACAAATTCAAAATTTAGTTGTATTTACGACTGCGCCAGAAGGAGGGTGGTATATTTCGAGCGTATGCATACTTCTTCGACACGCTCTAAAACCTAAAGGGTTTTTTGCATCTGAGCTTGAGAGGTATCATTAGATTTATCTTAGTCCTGAGAGGTGACACTGCGTACATAAAAATTATGGAAAAAAAATGATGTGTTTGCGCCAAATCAGTTTTCCGTTCAATTAAGTTGGCAGATATTGACGCAATTAGGTTTTCAATTTTTTAATATTTTGCTTGTTCAACGTCACTGCGTCACCAGCGGCGGTATTTTGAGCAATGTAAATTCAGGGCCTATGATAGTTTAAGGGATCATTATGTAAAGAATTGTACCTAATAGTTTCATGTAGTCAATGAGATGTAAGTAGATACAAGTAAACAGTACAGTCGAGTACAAAGCGTCTATAGTAAGATTTGCAAGTCGAAGCAGCTAGGGGCGCGGCTTTGAATATTTTGCGATCGGTGATTTGATTTTAAAATTCGTTGCAACCGCTTATCAAGTCTGGTTAGCAACTTGTTTACTCAAGAGTTCGGCTAACAGCCTATTTGTTGTGTTCGTTATTATAATTTTATTGTTTGAATAATATAAATCTTGTAAACTGAAATTTTAATAACTTTATGTACAGTTCTATTATAAAAAAAACTCTAAAAGAGTGTAAAATATACTGATATCTACATCCTCACTTTCCGGACTCAGTAGCACGAAGAAATTACCTACCAGTTCTACTGAACTGTGGGCATGGAACTTTTTCAACTTAGCACGAAGGACCGAGGTCCAAAGGCGGCAGGGCGGTGTTGCTGTGAGATGAAATTGTATAAACAGATGACCTATCCAAGTTCGGGCGTTTTGATTTGGCTCGACCGTCTTCAGACGGCTCACCGAAAAAGCCTGGTGAACCAACAGAGGTCGGAACGACCGTCTTTGGACGGATCGCCGAATCGAAACCCTCGGCGCTACCAATTCTTTTTATTAACCCCCGATGCAAAAACGACGCAGACGGGGTGTTAGTTAGTTAGTTTGACGTGTCTCAGTATGTCAATTTGAGCCATTTCAGCTCCCGAATGGATGAACCGATATGATTTTGTTTTTTTGTTTGAAAGGTGAAGTAGTCGGGAGTGTTCTTAGCTAAAAAAGGGTCGGGGTTGTTAAATTTTTAATTTAGAGTTATATAGTCATTTAGTTGACGGGCCGGTGGCGTGGTCGGGAAAATACGTGCTTTTCACGCCGTCGTGGGTTCGATTCCCGCTTAAGTGAGACTTTTGTGTGATGAACACGTCTTGAGTTTGGGTGTAATTATCTATATTTATGTATGTATTCACAAAATAAAGATATTTTAAGTAATATAATTACCAGTTATATGGTCTATAGTACAAGTTTGGCTTTGTTTGGGATTCGATGGCCGTGTGTGTTAAATGTCCACTATATTATATTATATATTATAGGTAATATATTTCGTTCGATACGGCGGCGCCATACATTTTATTTTCAGAGCAACTAAGGTACGCACCCTAAACGGTTTGGATTTTCAACTTCCACTTGGTCGTGAGAAACACAAAAGCTGTAGGTCCGATTTATGATATTGATCGTTCCAATTACGACAGTTGAAAATATACAGCATAAGCACCTTGTTTACCTTAGAATTAATAAAAGTTGTATTGTTATACTAGATTGTTATCTTGGTCTACTATAGTTTGTTTCGTGAGTTAATTACAGTTTATTTTTACGACATATTAGTTACCCTACAAAATTAGGAATGACCTAAGAAAAACAAAAGTGGCCTCGATTATATCTATTTATAGTACCTATTATAAGCTATTACAAACAGCTAAGTGATTAACAAAATAAACTACTATTACAAGTAAGTCCCCAATTATAAACGTTCTATTAAGATATGCGGCCTACTTAGTTTTTATAAGTATCTTAACTTTTGAGTTGGCTATATTTTTTTTTGCCGGATGACTAGTTTTAGTGATCGGGGGACATTACGCGATCGCGCGGTCCTGTCCTGACCGGAACCGTAATCGTCTGGGGGCTTGGAGGGGCGTGGCGCTGCCCACGACGGCGTGTGCGATATCTCGGCATGTGTTGTGTACTACTATTTTGGACCCTACCTACTCTAGCAGCGGATCGGAGTTCGCGGTCCAAACAAACAAAACAACTAAAACTATCGAAATAAAACTATTTTATAACGGATTTTATCGCGGTTTATTTTAGATCACCCGTGACCATGAAGTCTAAAAAGAAGCTAGTCTAAAATAAACCGCGATAAAATCGGATATAGAATTGGTTTATTTCAATGTGTATATTCGCGTAAATCTGAGAAAATAATAAAAAACTACTATACAAAACAGGTTTGTAAATTTTGTCTATAGGAAGAGTTATTCCCAACCAAATGTAAATATAAATAATAAAATTGATAAAATTAAAGTTCAAAACCATACAAAATCCTTACCAACAACGTTGATAACCAAAAGGCAAATTTACGCCAAAGAAACTGTCTATTGTAGTAAGTTTACGCTCGCCTAACCATTCAATGTTCACGGTTAATCGCACATCGAAATTCGGAAATCCGTAAAATTGACGAATTTTATGGCTTGGTAGCAACTTTCATTTTTCATATGGCTTGTAGGTTACCATTGATCTTTTATTTGATACATAACAAGTAATGATCGCGATCAAACGATTTGGAATTTGCCTGTCACAGGGTTCAAGTGTTTGTGGTTTGTGGCCCTTATGCAGAATGTTCGTAAATTACGTAATACGTTATCGATTCGGTGCCAGGTTTGCGAAATTAGAATGTAATATCTATATTAATGATAATATTATAAATATGAAAAGTTTTTTTCTAGTAGGCAGCGGTGACCCAACGGTATCAGCCTTTGAAATATAAGGTCGCGGGTTTAAACCTCGGTCGTGTCCACACATCTTTGTGTGAATTGTTCTATCAACGCTGCTCAACATCGGTGAAGGAAAGAATCGTGAGGATACCTGCATGTCTAAGAACTAATTATTCGAGAAAATGTGTCATTCACTAACCCGCACTTCGCCAGCTTGTGTGGATTATGCCTAAACTCTCTCAACTTCTAAGATAGTTGAGAGAAGACTGGTAACCTACCGTGGGACACAAAAATGGGTTGAAGTCAAAGCTGCTCCGCCAAGGGGCCTAACCGTGTTGCGATATGTGTAGTGACACAATTTAAGAGGGTTGGTCGTAATTGTTGTTCCTCTATGGTAATTAACTATATGGAGCCTCATTCTGCTGCAACCTTCTCACCGAAAATCATTCGTAATCACGAGTTAAATATATGGCAGGTTAGTTCGATCGTAGACTAGATCATTACTTAACATTAGGCTTGTTGTAGTCAAGTGCAAGCCTATTGCAAGATAAAAAAGTGAAGTTATCAAACACCCTACCTAATGCCGTTAGCCTTATGAAAATAACGACCCAGAAGACTTGACTGTAACTCAATAATTTAGGTTTAGTAATTATAATATATTATATAATAACTGTAATTATTTATCATAATGTACCTTCTTATTTTTAGGACATTATCACACACCGTCATCTGGTCCCAAGCTAAGCAGAGCTTGTGTTATGAAAACCAGATAACTGGTATATACTACACATATAATACTTTTTTTTGTAAATATATACATATAATAGATATTTACACCCAGACTTGACACAAACACAAATGTTCATCACTAATGTTTGTCTCGGGTGGGAATCGAACCCACGACCTGCGGCGTGAAAAGCAAGTATCTTACCGACCTCGCCACCGGCCTGTCGCAGTTTAATTAGGTTTAGGTTAGCGTTAAGGTTGTTATTTAATTTGGTAAATTTTAAAGTCAAATTGTATAAGCTTTTGTTGTTAACGACTAAATTTATCGACCGATTTAATAAGTTCCGTGTTCCAATTCAAAACGATCTGAAAATCTCTCGAGCACAGTCTTCAACTTTGCATTTATTATGCACTAGTGAATTTACAATGATAGTATCAACTCCTGGCAAGCAGTTGCCATTAGGGCACCTAGATAGAAAATGTGTAAAAATTAACATTAATATTACTCGTGATATAGTTGTAATACATTCGTTATTTTTCTTTATAAGGACAATCGCTTTTCGCGCGCGGCTTGGCTCTCGTGGCCTAAATTTTATATCATGCCCAGCTGGGAGATAAATATAGCCTATAAGATTTTCAATAAATGGGATTTATTTAAATGGGATGTCACTGAGATTAGCGCTTTCGACCAAACAAACAAACTCTTCATTTTTATAAAATCACTAGCTTTATTATGTTACTGGCTTCACCTGCTTGACTTAAATTTCATAACATGCCAGCAGATTGATAAAAAATAACTTAATTCTTAAACTTTTTTTAAAGTAAGAATTTTTCAAATTGTGCCAGTAGTCCCTGAGATTAATTCAATCAAACAAATAACCTCTTCAGCTATATGGATGTACCTAAATATAGATTAAAGTAATGTATTACTTTAATAGTTATTCCAAGTATTCAAAAATGTTAGAGTCGAATATTTAGCACTTTTCAAGAGACCGACTAAAGGTTGACGATATTCAAATTGACACAGAACTCATATTTTTTTTAAAAACAGAATTTTATAAAAGCTTGTAAAAAAATGTTGTAAAAAAATTTTCAGCAAATGTTACCCAACTTTCACTGAGTTAAATGAGATTTTTCAAACATAAAATCGAGTCAAGGTAAATTGCTTTCATAGAATTACTAGAAGGTCGAAAGAAAGGCTGACGTACGTTTTACCCCGTACCATTTGGATAATTTCCTTTTGTAAAAGTATTTTACGAGCGTCGGGACCGGCTCCGTCAATTTATAAGGACATAATTAAAGCGTTGGCTCAAGTATCGACAGGACAAAAGCCAACAAAAGGACTGCCACTATCTTTGTCTCCAAATGTCAACCAGCTGTAGTCTGTTCGAAGGTAATTGATAAATGTAGGCGTCCACATAAACCTGAAATTGGCGATGCGTAACCTCGGCCGCACTCTAGACGGTTGATGAAATTTCAGACAATATCTTAATATATATATATATTTCTTGTGTGCGTGTGTATGCGACTGAACTCCTCCTAAACGACTGGACCGATTTTGATGAAATTTTTTGTGTGTGTTCAAGGGGATCTGGGAATGGTTTAGATTCACAATTTTGTCCGCTGGCGGTACGAAGTTCGCTGGGGCAGCTAGTAGATCTATAGATATCTCTAGCTCCACAACGACGCCTTAAAGTAAAAACTCGTAAATGCATTTTTGCTCGAATTAATTGTTATAAGTGTGCATTGAAATTAGCATAGATACTAGCGCCATTATCGTTACTAGAACTACGTTGTTTATCTGTGGTAATAAAATAAAGTTAGTCTGTGTCAAGCACTTCCCTTGTTTCATTATTATTAATTTTATTGCGTTTCTAGGAAGACACATTGGACAATCTTTTAGTATCGAACATGAAAGATTACAAATAAAAAAAATTAAAGCACGCAGTTTTTTCTTTCTCCTGAAAAGTAATTTCTTATGTACTTACGAAGTTTTCACATTTCAAGTTCTTGCTTTAAACCTGTTTAATGTTTAACTATAATAATTCGTAATCACGAGTGAATCGGTATATTGGGCTGGCGCGTCCCATCGCGGACCACATAATTGCTTAACATCATGTAAGTTGTAGTCAAGCGACAGCCTATTCAAAAATAAACAATAAAAAACTAGATTATTAGGTGAGGAACCACAAGGTATTTATAAATTCAACTTAATTACCCAAGTCTTTTGTAAGCACAAAATATAGTCAACAAGGATTCCGTATTGCGTTGCTGAGTTAGTATTGTCCCGATTTGTATAAAGATTAATTTATTAAGCTTGGTAAATTTGGGCTCGAATTTCACGGGAATGGAAGTGCTTACTTTTGAAGTACGCTTAGAGAGGTTTTATCTGTTCAAACTATGTCGTTAGGTCTAAAAACAAAAAGTTTTAGGTGGTTACATTTAACTTTGTTTCAATGTGTTTTCGGAGTCTTTTTAAGTAGCTAATGTAATCCTCATTTTGTTATTTTTGTGGTGTAGTTTTATAATCTAGCCTCCATCAACAGCTTCGCCCACGTGGTTCCCGTGTGAGGGGGTGAGTTTTAAAAATCTTCTCTAAGTGCGAAATATATGCAAAATGTGGAGTCTTTAGACCCAGCGGTTTGGTTTGTGCGTTGTTATGTCAGTTGGTCAGTTTCTTCTTTTAAATACTTGCAGCTTATTCATTTAGTCTCTTTAGTTAAAATGGACTATGTCTCTTTCTTACTAGTGCAAATGTCAAAATGACAGACAAAGACAAACGATTTATTTTAGCTATAGTGACCTTAAAGTCGTTTATGAATACGGGGGTTAGATTTTTTTCTGAATGTTTGCTCTTGTAATCGGATCTTTGCTCAACTATTTTAAGCTCTAAGACGGTTTCCTCATGATTGAGTGGCAATTGAAATAATATGCATAAACAAATTAATGTGCCGTCGTCGCGTCGGTACAGCATTACCGTCAGCTTTATTAGCACAGCACTGTCCATTATTCATACTACGAAAACACAGACATAGCTATAAATTGGGCATAGGTCCTCGTGGTCCCCGGGTGGTGCAAATCAGGTGACAATCAACTGGGAATTATGTTTACTGGTAATTAACTGGTGTAACTTCGGCCGTGGTAACCCATCAGACAAAGACGCACCGCCAAGCGGCCTTGCCGTGTTCCGGTGCGATGTTTGGTGACGCCATTTAAGAGGATGGGTCGAAATTGTTGCTCCTTTATGGTTTCAAGTTTAAGGAGCCTCATTTCACTGCCACCTTCTCACCGAAAGTCATTCGTAATCACGAGTGAATCGGTGCATTGGGCTGGCGCGTCCCATCGTAGACTACATAATTGCTTAACATCAGGTAAGTTGTAGTCAAGCGCCAGCCTATCCAAGAATAAAAAAAAGGTCACAAACATATCTCATGCGAGTCTACCGCCTTCTTGGTAGATTCCCTAAATGGTTAGTAAATCTGATAGCAAATATCATAGTACTAATAAATCGTTTTGTTTGTAACGGTTTACATCCGCCCACATCAAAGCAAAGGTTAATATTATGTTAATATTATATTATTATCGTTATCATCAAAGGTAACGAATATAAATGCCGCTTTCTGTTGGTGTACATCTTACAAAGGACTATCAATCATGACGTCAAACGCACTTCTCAGCGGTTCACAAACAATTATAATAATAATATAATAATAATAATAATCACTTTATTACAAACAAGGTCCATACAAAATTTAAATCTAAAATATTATCTTAAAGGTATAGCTGTTGATTGCCTATACTAGGTTATGTTAACCTGCTATTATGCTTGCTGACTTAAGGTGCTGAGCACATTGTCTGAAGATCTGTGGTCAAGGAACAGTTTCTTCTTCATTTGTCTTTAGTCAAATCAGATCGAACTGTTTATAAAAGTTTATCTATTTTGTAGTTATAGTAATTATCAAAAAATTTGTAATTACTAAAGATTCTTCGAGTTCTACGTTACCTACTGCATGAAACAAACCGCTCGCTGTAGGTTTGTTGATATTTTTTTATTTCTGCTCTTCTTTTCTTTGTAACTGCTATATGATCGAACTTGTGATTCATCACTGCATCACTTGAACCCTTTGTTTTAGTGTCGCTCTGCTGGGCATGAGTCTTCTCTCAACTATCTTACGAGTTGAGAGAGTTTTAGGCCCTCTTAATCCATCCACGCACGGGGAGGTCCGTACTGTTGCGCCACCGCTGCTCCGCCGCCGCACCGCTAAACTTGTGATTAGGTATAAATAATGGATAAAGGCTTCTTAAGTTTTTAAGAATGATAGATTTATTTTCAAATAATTTAAAATGCTTATTTCACCACTTGCCTGCTGTTAAGCGATGATGTTTACGATAGCACGCACTTACCCAGTAAATAGTTATTATAAATATTAAAATATTATAACTATCTGGGAAGAGAGATGTCGGCAGCGAATTCCACAACTTAGCAGTTCGCACAACAAAAGTACGTTCTACGACTCGTGGATTTTCTACCATATTTCGGTGGCTCTACGTAATTGACCGATGAAAGAACGGGGACAGGGGAATAATATTATCTTGTAGAGATGATGATACTTCTTTTTGTTTTATCTATCAGATAGATGAATAAAAAATATTAGCCATGTAGTCTTCTTTTTTTATGTTATTGAAAATTACGGTTATACATCCAAAAGTAATCTCGAATAACGTCACGCTTACATAAGTTTTATATTTCTGGATGACGTACTACTGTACATACTTCCACTCGATGACTTGAATACCTTGTATCTTATTATAATTTTATTTCTAAATGATAAAACAAAAAATGCGTGTCTCACGTCTTTTATAG
This sequence comes from Meganola albula, assembly GCA_936450015.1. NCBI lineage: Eukaryota > Metazoa > Arthropoda > Insecta > Lepidoptera > Nolidae > Meganola > Meganola albula. Next base: position 3,664,419 of record OW388156.1, on the reverse strand, counting down.
TTTTACTTACGGACTAATTAAAAGCCCAATTCCAACGCACACTCTCCCAAATGTATCTAAAATGTATTTATTTATGTATGTCTTAAGGGTTCTTCTATTGAAATAAAAAAATTCTGTACGGACCTACACTATTACAAAAAGTTACTTATCATTTACTTATTCTTTAGCGGCATTATATTTGAAGTAATATTGGTGTCATCTCCTTAAGAATAATGATAATTAATACTTTTACCGAAGCATACTTTTCCAAAAGTTTTCTCTGTTATCTAAACCTTCATAAAGATAAATCTGCTAAATACTTTTAAACTGTTACAAAGGTTCAACTTTTAAATAAAAAGACGGTTCTCTGAGGACCGCAGGCTTTTGTTTTAATAACAATTTTAGTACTTTAGATTGTAAAGATGATTACATTATCCTGATACAGTTTAGAAAAATCTAATGTTAAAATCTGTTTTCCGGAGAACCAAAGTCACTGATATAGGGATGAATATTTGCATGTTGAAGTGGCTGTGGGTAGGGCATATCGTAGAACAGATAAGAAACGGAGATGAAAGGTTTCAAAAAGGAGACTTAACCCAGCAGGGTGGCGTGTCTAAATGTGACGCGCTTATCGCCTGTATGAGACCTAGTGCTTAACTTTTTGACAGCCACGCCATAACAACATCTCAGTGCTCTTTTTTAGTGTCCCAATAGGGTTGAAATGAAGTGAAGCCGCGGGCGAGAGCCAGTATTAGCTTAACTATAACGCTCATCTCATCACAAAAGAAAATGAACATATACAGATAACATGCGTCTACTTAATGTCAGACATTACTTCTAAATGATAATTCCCTTAGTGGATATTACTGAAATATTTTTATCTTTTAGATACGTTGGTACGTTATATGAACTGTGAAATAATGTAGGACGAAAATACGAGTAATTCTGAACTATATCAAGCAAAGCTGGGAAGGTGGAAGATTCTGTCTTAATACACGATATGTAACTGTTGGTTGTGTTTTCGTGTGCTTGTAGCCAGTAACGTCAATATCTAAAAGTTCGGCAATGTGATAGTTATACCTCTGGTGTTGCAAGCGTCCATATGACATAGTGATGCTCGCTTACCTCCAAGTGGGTCGTATGTTTTGTTTACTGACTGTGTTTTAGAAAAACGCAATACATAATGTATTAAATTTGTTAACGAAAATATCGTATGTAGAACTCTTACCTAGATACGTAAGAAAAAATATAGATTCTAGTATTAGGGTTGGAGATCGCGGTTGTGTCACTTGTGGTTTTCGAAACACCCTGGCCAAGATGCACGAAGGAATACCCGGGGGGTTTTAGTTTGAGTAACCATTTGGAAGTCCACATACCTTTATGGAATCCCTAGCCCTCTATGGGCGCTGGGCGGATCCATAAACGATTTCCCCCAGTGAACAAAAAAAAGGTTCGGTTTGGAGAACTAAAGAATAAGTTAAGAGAAATTTCGGGATTTTATCACCGCGTAGTAATATCGATTTGTAAAAAGATAATTAGGAAATGCGCATGTTTGTAACAATTAACTTTGTCTAGTGTAAGCGAATTAAGCATAAAACTTTATTTAGAGTCACGCCAGTGTTACCCAAAAGTATAGGGAGCAATGAATATCTCCCACTTTCCCACAAAAAAAAAAAACTACAACCTTATTAAGATTCTATATATATATATTTTAAAAAAGTCGTTTTGCTCGGTCCGGGACTACCGGGACTTCCGTCCAGGTAGTCAAGAAAATGAAAATTCTTGGTAGGCGAACACATTTACCGAGTTAGTTCGAGAGGTTGAAACTTTATCAACTCTTATGGTAGTTTAGCGAAGAACCGTGTCCGGCTATGGGATACTTATGGATAGTTATAACCAGTAAAGTATTATATTATCTACGCTATAGTACTATATAAAAAAAAAAGAATATCTGTAAGCAACTGTAGTAAGCCCTCACATTTTTACCCAATTTTCATAAATTATGAGCATACTGGTGCGCTGTGTAATAATAAAGAAAATACAAAAAAAGTACAACTTCAAAAATCTACTTTAAACTTAATTGGCAAAATTAGGGACCTCTTTTTATATTTCAATTTGATGACGTTAATTGAGGTCCATTGTTTTAGATTAAAATACGCTGTTTCCTTATTCGTTAGGTACTTTAGACTGAAAAGAGACTGATTAGTTACATGAGAGACGAATTCAAAGTTAATATTTAGTCAGAAAAATGAACAAGAAAAATTAGATAAGCGACTTCAGATTTAAATGGAACTACCTACTTCGAAATAAACCTTTTTTTACATTGAAATAAAACTAATTTATAACGGATTTTATATTTTAGATCCCGACGTTTCAAAGTCTATTCAGACTTTATGGTCACGGGTCGACTAAGGTTTTTGACGTCCAAAAATATTAATCACAATTATTACTGACTACTTACAAACACTATTATTTAAGTTGCGTTCCGATTTTAACAAACTGAACTCACAGTGACTTGAATTCTGAGTTGATTTTGCTTGGGTTTTGGCACTTATAAATTAAGCACTGGGTCCCAAGCTAGTGGAATGTTCCAACCATTTTCTCTGTTTAAATTAGGATGTTTTAAAAAAAAACCTTAAACTCAAACCAACATTAGAATATCATAGCGCTCACCTTACCCGAAGTTGTAAGCAGAGGTGAATACCCACTTATCACCTATTAAGGTCCCTTGTAAAAAGGCGACCCTATAGCCGTGAATGCTGCAAATACTAAGTATATTAGAAAAAAAAATCTTGGATTTCACCCGGGAATCGAACTTGTATTATTAAGCAAACACGTTCACTGAATCACCGAAGCAGTTTTATAATAATATTAACATCGAGATTGATAACTTTTCTCCTTTTTTCAAGTCGTTTACAAAACAACGTATGTACTAATAATGAGGATCGTAACAAAAAATAACATAGAATTAATTAGATCATTGTTTTCGTAAAGACATGAGGCATACATGCTTTGTCAGAGTATACCCTTATAAAGTACTTATTAGGCAGCGTTGTTGCGAATAAAGACTTGTAGGTACAATTATGTCGGAAAATAGCAAAAGTATCAGATTCATAATTTATTTTCCTTATTACCTAGTGGGTTTTAAGTCAAGCCAATCTTTTTCCGTGGCTTCGTTAATTATTTTCGTGTTCCCTCAAATGAAATAATACAAATAATGAGAAACATTTTACTTTATTTTTTGCATTCCAAACATCTTTGTTAAGTGAGTGCCTACTGCTTAAAATAGAAAGTTTTTTAAGGTCAACACATTGCTAATATTCAATACTCAACCGTCTTCAATTTGTCTTAAACAAGATTTTATTTAGAACGACTTCAAATTTCTCAATGAAAATTGTCGTATGTAGAAAGTATTTGGGTGAAATGTAGCGTCAATCACATTTTTTTCGATGTGTTAGCTAAACGAAGCTGTCTAATATGTCGAATTAAACATTCGACATATTAACCATTCGAAGAATTGTCATTGACAAATTGTAATACGATAAAACGTTTTTCGAAAAGACGTAGTGTTCCCCTTCAGAATAAACCTCTTTCAAACAAAAAAAGTACATATAAGGCCAAAAATTTACTTAGTTATGTTCAAGAAGCTTACATTAAATACTGGAGATAGCTAGATTATAATCTAAGCTTCTTGGTTATGTTCGAAGAAACAAAAAAAAAAACACCAATATTCGAATAATCTCCTTTTTGAAGTCGGCGATCTTTTTGATTTTATTACATAATTGCTGAGATTTTCAATATCTGGTTAAGTTAAAGGAAAAGCGTTGGTTATGCATCGTTTATGAATTGCCTGCTACTTCCTTCGCATTAAGCTGAGTTAGTTTATGTTTTGTCTCGTTCTCCCATAAGATACATTATATTGAGAAGTCACAAAATATTGATAAGCTATCCTCAGCTTAATTTCCGTTTGTATGGCAATAAAATTTGATGTCACTGCACCGAATGTCGGTGAATTCAGTTGAAACTTTTGAGTGGCATTAAAATGTGCTGTAACCTTTTGCATAGGGTGAATCATAATTAGAGTAAACTATTTAAAACGTTGTAGTGCTTATGATAACAAACAACTTTCCCGAAGAAACGTTTTGGGAGCAATTTTTTTTAATTAAATTCTCTATTTTATATAAGGTAAATGCGACGATCATTACGAAGGCGGCGCGTTACCGTTATGTTTTCTAAATAATGTCCAATTAAAAGTTTGTTATAACATCGAAGTTCACATCTGGTTTCCAATTATAGGTACATCTGAATTTTCAAGTTTCATAGTTATTGTTCAAAGTTCATTTTAATAATTTACACTGTCTCTCAAAATAGAACGGTAATCAAGGTCTGTTTTCTAAGTAACCAAATTGAATTTGTTGGAGTAAATAAATTAACTTCCACTCCTTGGTTGGAATGCCAAGGAAATTATGTTAAAAGTCTTTTTAAAATAACGTTCTCCACCCATTTCCTTGGCCCAAGTGTTGTTAATAGAACACCAGTTTTACGCAGCTAGCTTTGAGGGAAGAGTATATTTTCACTTCTCGAAATAAGTTATGTAATTGCGTTATGCCGTCTCCCATTTTTAACATTCCGTGTCGGAAAATAATGGGTAGACTCTCTTGAGGTTTGCGTAAAAGGAAAGGAATTGAAGGTTGGTGATAGACAAAGGAAAGGAACTAAATTAATTGAAATAATATATAAAGTTGTAGTAACTTCCTTAGGTAACTACTCTAGTACCTAATTAATACGTTAGACCAGGTGACTCTTTTAAAGGCCTCGCTTTTGAAATATAAGGTCGCGGGCTCCATCCCTGGTATGCCCACGAATCCATCATCATCGCCATCTTTGAGTGAATTGTTTCATCGCCTTTGCTCAATATCAGTTAAGGAAAACATCATGAGGCATGGTTTGGTCGTGTGGTGAGTAAGAATTATTGATTGATGATGATGATTGACGAAATATATAATAGCTGGGAGCGGACGCCCTAGGAGGACTTTTGCTGATCTCATTGGTGATGAGATCAGCTAAGATGATAAGGCTACTATCGCAGATCTTAACGAGTGGCGTTGTATAGTCTTTGCCTGCACTCATATTACGAGTAAGTATGATTGTATGTAATTATAATACGAGAGAAATTTAAGACGAAAAATTAGTATCCAATATATTTTCTTCGTGTAGACACAAAATATTGCTTCATCTAAACCACATTGCAGCAGTTACTACCGCATAACTACTTTTTATGCTAATACCAAATCTTGCCAACGTTATCGTTCAAATCTTGGCGGAACTTGGCGGATCGCCATTGGGATTTTGAGTGGTTAAAAGATAAATTGAGCTCCTACAATTTGAGGAAATAAAGATAATGGCTGTCTGCAAAGTCAGACGAAAATTGTTTTTTTATGAAGACGGGATAATACCTAATAGTGGGTTGTTATTGTTATTAGCTTTCGAAAATTAACATACCATAACGGATTTATCATTGTTATCACTCTTAGATATTTAAATTCAGGTTTAAGCTAAGCGTTCATCACACCTAGCCTGGCCGGAAGATCTTCTCTTTTCACTGGTCACTATCACCTGATCCGCAACGCAGGATTCGAAACTCCTCAATTTCTCACTCCGCTGGTATACCTACATAAGGAACTTTTGGGGGCTGAGTCACCCTCGTGCGTGGGTGTACACCTTTAATTGAATCCCCACACGTAGTCCCCGGGTGGTGCAAATTAGGTGACAATTAACTGGTGGTAGGCTTCGGCCGTGGTTAGTGACCACCCACCAGACAAAGCCGCACCGCCAAGCGGCCTTGCCGTGTTCCGGTGCGATGTCTGGTGACACCATGCAGTGAGGGTGGGTCGGAATCATTGCTCCTTTAAGGTTTCTACCCTTAAGGAGGCTCATTCCACTGCCACCCTTCTCACCGATAATCATTCGTATTCATACGGGGCTGGCGCGTTCCATCGTAGACTACATCATTGCTTAACATCAGGCAAGTTGTAGTCAAGCGCTAGCCTATCGAAGAATAAAAATATATATATATACATATAAAACAAACACGACCTTGTCACCTGAATTACTTAGGTTTTTAGAACTATACGCTACGGGAATACTACATTCGGGATTGCAAGGGGAAAAATTCAAATGATAGTTCGAAGGCCTCGTCTGGGGCCGTTTCTTTCAGGTCCGTGTGATTTCGGATGCTTAAAGTCGTAATCTTAGACAGCAGCTCGTACATCCCGTTACACAACAAATCCTTTGAATCCTTTCCTTTCTTCTTTTTACCTAACTTGAGACGCTACAATCATACGGGCTTTCAGTCCTCTACATACCAACCTCATTACTTATAGATTACCATTATACCTACAAAATCTTTATATGTTGATTATTCATTTATTTGGCTCTTCAACAATAAGTACACTTACAATATTTGTTTTGCTTAGATCTCTTATATCAAGTTTGATGTTTTCATCATATTGACCTATATTATACATATCTTACGTGTACTAGGTCAGTTAGTCATTTACCTCCCTTTTGATGTAATAACTGAGTATTATATTACCCTGCCAATCACAGAAGCCAATCAAACACTATTGAAGTCTTTCATTAAGTAAGTAGTCATCACAGTAACTCCAGAGAGCAATTTCGTCTGACAACTTCCATTTTCACATTTAACTTTCCATACGTACACTCGTATATTATAAGTTTAGTTTTGTGATCCCATTTCAGTAAAATTTATTCCGTTATAGAATTCACCTATGTATTTTTATTTACCAAATAAATATGACGAGAAATACCATGAGAAAGTAATCATGTAATTTGAATTAAGTAGAAAAATCTTAGTAGCAACACGTATTTGGGATTGAGCCCACACGAACGCCAATATGCTTGCACCCATGAAAGTAGGAAACTACTTGCTAGACAAACTTGCACCCTATTGTGTATAAAACTTCAAGCTGACAAAATGTGACGGATATTCTCTTATGCCTCTCTATTACCTTCGGTCAAACCAGTCATGAGCGTAATGCTTATATTTGAAATAACTAGCTTTCTAGTTAACTAATTATGCAAAGCACCTGCGCGCCCAAATATGTATTAAACAATAATCCAAACAATTTACGGCGTCAGATTAATGTTGAAGTTTGACTTGATTTTGGAAGCGGTCCAGTTTGGCAGCATTCTGCAATTTGGATACGAAGCCGATCTCTTGGCGTTTTTACCGAACATTAGTAACAGAGCTAATCTAACTTTGTTTATTAGAAATACCTTTTAATTTTACAGAAGCTTTTTAAATTGATCGGAGTTTGGAAAACGGCGTGCATACAATATCTCCAATACCAACATATTTCCTACGTCGTTCATCGAAAATTCAAATAAGTCGAACAGACAAGAATTCCACTTGGGACATTTTCTGCAGCATTTACCACGGTTTTTCAAAATATTTCGTTTATTACAACTAAAATACAACTCTATTAAGGTGAAATATTTCGTTATAAATATCTGGAAAGGTTGTCGAAGAAAAACCGGGTTCCATAATTGCAAAATTGTGAGGTTTCTATTCAATAGAGAAAATGAATAAACCCATTTCTTCATCCAAGTATGATTAGATCGAAATCTCTGGTACAAATGACTCAATAAGGGTCACCACTACTCTGGACATGTAATCAGAATTCTGTTCATATTATAATTGTGTCATTCTTTGAATCCTTGAAATGAATTTCGGGAAACCCAAAATGTTTCTAACCTTTACTGGCTTCGGAAACGTAGTAAATGAAATGATAAAGCTGTGGATTCACCAAAACGAGGGGCAGCTCAATGAGGCGACATCAATATGATGTTTGCGACCACCATACAGTGTAGCGGAGCGAGTAAGATTTGTGGCAATATGGAGTAACATACATCATATTCCAAGGCCATATTCATGTCCCAGATGAAAAATAAAAATACTAATAAAAAGTTTACAGAAATGACACATGCAACTAAGAAATATAAGACTGAATTGTATAAACCTGAACACACAAATATAATTTAAACTGTATCTCCTAAACTAGGTAAACCTGTATCTTAAGGGACAGTGTTCAGCATGACGATTAGTTCTATACAACAAGTAGACTTTGTCGATTTCAGAGAAGTGAAATTCAGCATACCGTAGACCGAACTGGCAGACATCGTTGTCTCACGAAACAGAATCCAACCTTTCCTTTCTTTTCCTTTTCTGTCGTTTTCTATTACATATATATGTAAGTTTGGATTACGTTAGTGCAGAGAGGGTGGGTTGTAAATGTTGCTCCTTTAAGGTTTCTAACCATATGGAAGCTCATTCCACTGCCACCTTCTCATCGAAAATCGTTCGTTATCACGAGTGAATCGGTATACTGAACTGATGCGTTCCATTATAGACTACATTATTGCTTAACATCAGGCAAGTTGTAGTCAAGCGCAAGCTTTTTTTTTCAGAATAAAAAAAAATTTAAGTAGCTATTTGGATTCGAGCAGGTGCTAAAGTTGGTACGTTACAACTACTATTGTATCCATTTTTTCCGTCCTCGAGATAGCATCGTTTTTGTTTCTTATTAGTTTAGGTAAATTTTCAACCCATTTTCTGTGGAAACCTAGCCTTATAGTACAAAATTCGTCAAAATATAGTCATTATTACACCACAAGTCCAATTTCCTTACCTGCAAATAGCGTGTTTGGTTCAAAACATACTTTTAATATTTCCGTGACGGTATTGCGAGATGTATGGGCCTTTCATTCGTTTTGAAAGCTTATTTATTTCGTGTTTCATCTTTGTAATATTGTGTGAAACTATCAAATAGACTGGAAATCTGAAGGCAATATGTTGTGTAGACAAATTGAAATTGTCGCCATCTGCTTGAGATGTGAACTGTATAGAAGGTATTTTTAATAATCCCGAGTTATTTACCAAGTATTTTGTAGTTTCTGACACCTTGAGTTCCTGATTATCTTATACTACTTCCAGAAAAGTCACTGCTACTGTATCAAAATTGTAACTATCCACTAAATTGGAAAATCAATTCTATAGGTTTATTTAGATAGATTCATTCACTTCAAGGTGATTAAAGTTGCTGTGTTCGTTAAAGGAGTTTTAAAGGAAAATTTTCGTCAACTTTTATAGCAAAATATTCTGCAAACTCCGTAAAATTGTGTTTGAGTTTTCTTTGTAGGTAATTATGGGGACACATTAAGTTTTACAGTAACTCTGTTGACACTTCAACCAAACATAACAGGTTTTAACTGTTTCAAGTCTAACACCTAATTATATTAGAAAAGGACAAAGTTTTAATTAAAAACAAATGGCTAAGCCAATTAGTATAATGCTTTAGTGAGTCGCATATGTAGCAAGTTTACCTACTAGAAAATTAGTTTTTAAATTATTTAGAGCAGATTTGTGGCTGCCTGTTTGGCCTAATTAAAATACTCGGTTCTCTAACTATTTATTCTGAAATAGGCTTGCGCTTGACTAAAATTTGCCTGAAGTTAAGCAATGATGTAGTTTACGATGGAATGCACCAGATCAATATAGGTGACAATTCACTCGTAATTACGAATGATTTTCAATGACAAGGTAGCAATGAAATGGGGCTCCATAAGGTCTGAAATCATGAACGAGCGACAATTCCAATTTTAAGTTCTTAAATGGTGTCAACTTACCAGATATCGCTAAACACGGTAAGCCTGAAGCCTACTACCAATTTATTGTAACTCGATTTGTACTACCCAGGGAACACGTGACTCAACCCCTAACAATGTATGGTAGGTAATAAGCTATTATTGTGTTATCAACAGTCATGTACCACCATTACGTTATTAACTATTCACTAATTATATTGTACTCTAACAAAATATAAATACTCGTGTCATAATTATAATGAAAACTTTATTCAACCAGCAAAATATACCTAATAGAAATCTAACGGCTTCCTTACCTGGCACTAACCCAAAGTTTGGAGTCATCACGATCTCTCGGTTTCGTTTCTGTTCTGTGTTCTGATCTGTATTATCCGTTCGGTTTTTTTTTCGATTGTCTTACCCAACTGTCAACTTAATATCTGTTATGACCACTGATCGGAGTAGGTAGGGCTATTTAGGTTCATTGACCGCAAACATTGATGTTATTATGGATATTCCACAGGATTCCGATAGATACTCCGGGATTTTAATGAATATAATATATTTTTAAGGCTTTTAATAAAGCGCACGAGCAACGTTTTAAAATATGTTACATCAGCAATACGTTGCCAAACTTTTTTGTCAAACACGACGCCGACGTTGCCGTCTTCGATCCGGTTGTATTTTGCTGTGTGGTGAATTTTTCTTGACCCTGGCTTGTTACTGATTTTGAAAAAACCTCTAAGTCTTTTTCAGATGCAACTAACTATTTACTCGGCGAATAAATAAATAAAGATTATTGAAAATTATGTAACAAACACACGTTATTATGGCTTAATTGTTACTTATATTCTTACATTACTCCCTAAGGCGTAAATAGCTTATTATTATTTTTCCACTTAAAATGCAAATCCCGGGATTTGGGGGATATCCATATTATTCTTACATATGGCAAGTACACAAAATAGCTCCACCTACTCCGATCTCTGGTTATGACCTAAAACCTGCACATTAAACTCAATAATCAATAAGTATCTATATTATATCTATTTATAATTGTATATGTAAGTGTTTTGTGTACAATAAAGAATAAGAATAAGAATAAGATTGTTCTATAAATTATTTCAAGCGCCTATAAATCCAAAATCAATTCCGACTACAATGTGTCGCGCGCTTTCTCAAAAGAATGCATCAAAGAAGCCTTTGAGCCAATCAATCACTCCGTTCTGAATAAATCAGCAAGAGTTAATAGATCTCGCTCGTCATATTGGTAGCCACTACTCTCGCGCCGCCTACGTCATCCAATGTTACTTACTCTATTGCATTAACAGGTAAATTAGCTATTGTTTTTACATTTATCTTATAGCAATACTCTAAGTTAGTTGTAGGTAAGTAAAGGGTGTCCAGCAGGCGTGCCTCAGACACGGCTGTCCGAGAAATAATAATTAATTATCTTTTGTGAATTGGTCACACCCTAGTTAAATAACGGGTTGTAGTAAAAACTAAAGGTCGCATTGACCTAAATGCGATTCCCCGTATAAATTTAGCAGCTATTTTGCATGAAACCAACTGATTTAATTATGTGGCAAGAATATTTGCCTGTTTATAGAAATGTAGGTACCTACTTATATATGCAGCGTTGGCGGTATCTTATTGCCGGCCAATGAAGCGTATGAGGTGTGATTCTAGCGATGATTAAATAACACAGCACTCATAGCTTACATACATTTATTTAGGGTCGTAGGCACACAAACCCGTCACAAAATTCCTACCGAGGAAATGGCGCTCCGGTACTCTCCTGGCTGTAGGCGTTGCGAAGCGACGGCCGAAGATGGTACGAACACGGTGACAAAGGTGGTCTTGTGGTCAGAATTGATGCCACGGTGGTTGATAGTGTCCAGATCTGGATCCACCGGTTAGACGAGCCAACACTCAGCCAGGGGGTTACAGCGTCAATATCGAACGATCGACGGTATTCAGCGTCTAACGCACTACTGGTTGATCGGATTGCGTTAAACCGTATACGGTTGGCATTACTTCGATTTTTATATGAAACCGCATGATCTGAACGCACTGACATGCGGCCAACTCAGTACAATGATCCCGCTGGCCGCATCCGGTCAATCAGGGGTGAATCGCACTCTTAAAGCCTTAACGCACTAGTGGTTGATAGGAATGCGTTGTATTTCATGCGGCTCGCCACACTTTGATTTTTAAACGAAACCTCGACGCACTGACATTCGGTCAACCTAGTTAAATAATGCTGTTGACCGCATTCAATCAACCAGTACTGCGTCCATGCTCTGAGGTTAGATCCCCAAGTGCACATCTACGTGTTTATTGTTTTATTTTTGCTGTTTGGTATCGATGAAAGAAAAAATCGTGATGATAGAATTTCAGGACATGTTATATCAAGTCATATCAATTACCCGCACTTGGCTAAGCAATGTGTCTAGATTATGGCCTTAATTTTCTCATCTCAAATAGTTTAGTAACACTGTCTACTAAGATCCTGAACATACTAGTGGCCGACCGCAGCTAGCCGCACGCGTACCTCAGTATATTCAGTGTACCGCAACAAAGCGTTGAGATCATGCGGTTACATATAAAAATCGAAGTACGGCCAGCCGCATCCGGTGCACCGCATTCGGTTAACCGAAAGTGCGTTTACGCTCTTATGATACCTAATTTACTACCTATATACAGCATCATTTCCTTGCATCTCTTTTTGATTTATAATTCCATAAAATTGAAATAAATGGAATTTTAAACACACAATCTGAATCTGATATTTTAGGTTTATAATCATTCTTACACAAATGAAAACACGGAAGCTAAATTATATTGCTTCATTTTCGAACGAGGAATTAATTCTAATTGGTATTTAATTATTAGGTACTTCTGATTCGAATTGAACACGTTGGATACGATCCTTGAAAACATATTGTGGTAATAACCAGTGTTCGATGTTATTAATATTAACAATATTTGAAAATTACTCGATGTTATTTAGGGTAATCTACTTAACCACGCAGGAATCAATCTATTATTAAAGTCAAATAGCGTGTTTGCTTAGTAACCGCAAGGTTCCGGATTGGATACCCGGGTCGAGCAAATAGACTTTTCTAATATACTTAGAAAAACTTAATTGCAGCTCGAAGTTGGAAATTGTGCCCAATTAACGGCAATAGACTTGCTCTAAATTATGAATCAGTAAGCTGAAGTGGCAGTGGGCTGGTCATTGACAACTGCTGGTGTAAACGAGTTCTCGAGTGGAGACCACGAATTGGCAAATGTAGCGTAGGACGCCCGCAGACTAGGTGGAGTGACGATCTCAGCAGGGCGGCCGGCAACAATGGATGAGAAAAGCCACGGATCGTGCTCAGTGGCGCACTTAAAGAAAGGCTTTTGTCCACCAGTGAACTATAATAGGCTGATCATGATAATATTATGATTGGGACCTAAACATAGCCGGCAAAAAGTAAGTCACCTCTGCCTACACGTTCGGGTGATACAGGCGTGATACTATTTTTTTAATTGTTTATTTCAGACAGCATAAGTCCATATTTGATAGTAACAATGCCTTACGCCCTCGCGGTAAAACGCTTTCACAGTCAGCCTTTATACATATTTTTGAACCCCCACTATGTATTTTCTATCCTAGCCAACAGTGATATTTAGTACTTTAGCTTTCGGATAAAAAACCGCATCGAAATCGACGCTACGCGCTACGTAATAACAAACTTATACACAAAAACACATACATACAGATACGGTGTAACCATTTCGGCTACTGATTCCCTACGGGTTTCGAGGTTTGATAGCAGTTGTTCGTATAATTCTGGTAGCTAGCCGCATCAGGTTAGACTGGGAGCTGACCCCAATAGAAATGGGAAAAAGGCAATGATGACACAGACATACAGATACATGTATCAATCTTAAAAAAGCCTCTTATTTGTTCGGGGATTAAAAAATGAAACTCCAAATGCACGGGTAGAAATATTTATTACAACAGAATCAAAGACTATACACTGCCTATACTATTACATTAATATACAATAGATATTTGCAACAGGAATACATTTGTACACTTATTTTATTAATTCTTAATTAACGAGGAAATTCTATATATTATAAAAAAACATTTTATGTTCGGATACGCACAAATTTTTCATCGTCAGTGTTTAATAAATACTGGAGAATTTATTGATATTTCCCAGAAACATTTTGTTTTTATAAAGAATTTTCTAGCCCGATGTAGGGAGTACTATCCCTACATAATAAATTTCTTGAAAAATTTAATTAACAAATTCAATATTACAAAACATGTTACCACCAAAAACTTCTTAAAATAAGTGTCGTGATCTAAGAGGAAAATAAGCTTGTAACAATAATATTTATTGTGGGTCAATAACCTGTGGGTTAATGTGAGATATCTAATTCCAAACTAAGCAGAGCTTGTACAATGGAAACCAGATTACTGATAATTTACTATATATAATACTCTTCTTTTGTAAATACATACTTAAATATAGATTTTTACACTCAGAATCAAGACAAACAGACACAAATGTTTGACTTGTTTGGAAATCGAACTCACGACATGCGGCGTGAAAAGCAATGTATCGACCACGCCACCACCGGCCCGTCATACTTCTTGTCATTACTAATTTACAATGAAAAGTGCAACACATACATAAGGATTCTTTTTGTGTTAAAATGTTCTGTAATAATGAATCTCTTGATTGTTAATAATAAATACAATACACAAACACAAATTTCCTACAGCATTCTTACACAAAATTTTAGAAAGGTCTACTAAGTACACGCTACAAGAAATAAGAAATATTTCTGAGAAAGAATAGATTGGTCAACAAAAATTTGTTTCACTGAAATAACAGAAATATACTTCTGAAATTAGCAAGTAATTTGTTTGGCTTTATTACGAGAATTGTACAGTTTTGTAACAACTTGTTTCCCAATGCTTTTTTACATTAAGCAAGTATTTATCCGATCAATATTTTTAGAACAAACTTCTCCACAACATAGTTCAAAAGTGTGCTTTAGCCCTCTTACTAACCCTCTTTGTAGTTCCCCTGCTCAATATGGGTCTTCTCTCAACTATCTTGCGAGTTGAGAGAGATAAGGTATTAATGCACACACGCTGACCCAGGGCGGATTGATAGCTGTCATAAGTCATCGAATGATTAGTTCTTAGACAAGGCGCTTTCCTTCACCGATATAATGCTAACTAAAAGATCGCGGATCGAACCTGCGACGCCGATAACGCTACGCCACCGCTGCTTATAGTTCTAGAGTGAATTGGTTGAAATTGCCGTTCAAATGAAAGACACCCAGCGAACTTTTCTACTCTTTTCCTCCATGACGCTTACTATTAAATACTTTTGTATAGGTATGTGGTAACGAGCAAGTATCTATTGAAAATCAAGCAGCAAACATTGTTGTAAGTTTTGTTATCGGTGCCCTCGGCTACATTTTTCAATTAATTTTGATCTAGAATTTTCTTGTTGTTGCATATATTTTGATAGTTTTACTATGATACTTAATTAAAATATCTAAATCTACATCGGTAAATGTAAATATTTAATCAGATTTCCAATATCGAATACCAATTCCAATTTCAAATTTCGCAATCATGTATGTACACAATTTTATGTTTCGACCACCAAAAATTTTCAAATGACTAGAATACTCTAAATGTTGAAAGCATGTAGCAATTTTGAAAGCGGGCATACGATCCTCGAATTTGTAATGCTACTGCATTTATGGATTAATCTCGGAAAAGATTTCAACGAGTAGATTTTTTTCTGTAATCGGTATTTTAAATGTAACATTGGAACATTATAGTGAATTATAGAAACCAACATTCTTTTAAGATCTTAGACCGAGTTAACAAATTTCTAATCAAATGATTAGAAATTAACCAACTGATTCTCAACTGTAGGAAGATCATTAGACAACATTTCTATCCATTCCACAAACTACCACTATTTGGCTAACTGCGTAGACACGTAATAGCGCTGTAGGTACATTAATTTGTACAATTTTTTTTGTAAACGGAAACAAAAGACACTCCGCATTCAGTGATCTGCAGACCACTGGTTATGTACCACTAATCTTACTGCTAATCTAACAGGGTTATTTGGTATTGCTTTTGTAGTAAACTAATAAACATTTGATTTGAAAGTTGGTGAGTTTGGGCGTCGCAAAATGAACGCTTATTTTTAAAGTTAAAGTACCTACAACATGACGTTGTGTGATGCGGGAACCAATTAGTGGTAAGCTAATTAATGAAATGAGATTAAATACTCGTAGAATGGAGCAATTAAGAGGTTTAATGAACACCGTTAATAATTTCGTGTTAAATTTCTCCTGCTTTGATTTTTTATTAAATAAAAAGGCTAAATATTTCCCTTACTTCTAACGCTTTGCTTTCAGCCCTAAATTATAAAAAAAAAATTGTATGTTATACTTGTTTCAATAATTAAGTTTTAAGAGAGTACAAAACTCGTTATTATTATAAAGTTTGATCACATGAATAACATAGAATAGTTTGACTAGATGATAGCAGAAGATAATGTTCCATTCAAAGAATAACATTACTATTAATATTAACAATCAAAACGCTAAACTGACACTACCTATTAAAAAATATATGTTACTTTCTTACTCACGCCAAAACACTACACTGAGAACAATGAATAAATCTGTATTTACACAAAAAATACACTATTTATCGGCTAATATCACAATGTCTTTGTATCTTATTTACAATTAACACAACAGCATAGCTACCACTAGAAATAAACAAGGATAAATTCTATCAACGTTCGAAAACGCCTTAAGCTTGATCTCATTCTGTATTGGATGACCGTATTCTTCAGTTTGTACCAACTCTTTAGGGCATGGAAGCGTTTCTAAGGGAATATCAACAAGTTTTGTAGCTTTTTTCACAAATTTTCTATCTTCATCGTCATTTTTATCATAATAATCGTAAATATCGTCTGCTAAAACATTACCATTAACATTTTTGGTATCCTCTTGATCATTAAGGTGCCTTTCAGTGGAATCAGGGACACATGATACTTTTTCGAGGGCGTTTCTTAGAGTAATGTCTCTGGTTTCATTGCGGAGTGAGTAGATCCACGAGAGGCGGCAATTACAGATGAGTGGGTTACCTGAAATAAGAGATATTGTTAGTTTGCCTTCTAGAAAATGTATTATCTAGTCCCAATGTACATGTATAATACCGCAATGTTTTGTTTAATTTCTAAAGTTTTCGTTTCTATTACGATTATGTTTTTATGTTTGTATTCTCATAAACTTTTAGTTCCTATATAACGGACATAAATTTCAAATATTACTATTTGTCAAACAATGAACAAACAAATTGTAACAAATAATTTACTAAAATAGCTGAACGAGCGACCTGAACAATAAAATTTGTCTTTGTAATTGACGATTCATTCCGTTTCGGCGTTTATCAGCACGGAGTTAAACGTTCAGAACAGATATCTAACCCGTTTAATAAATACCGTTTTTTATTTAATTCTGAAATAGACTTGTGCTTGACTATAACTTGTCTGATGTTAAACAATGATTGTACGATGGAACCCGTCAGCCCATTATACCGACTCACTTAAGAGATTCCGAAAAATTTTCGGTGAGAAGGTGGCAGTGGAATGAGGTTCCATATGGTAAGAAACCATAGAGGAACTACAATTTCGCACTGGAACACGGCGAGGTCGCTTGGCGGTGCGGCTTTGTCTGGTGGGTGGTCGGCCACTAACCGCGGCCGAAGCCTACCACCAGTTATTACCAGTTGCTACTAGTTTACTGTCACCACCTGATTTGCACCACCCAGGGACCACGTGTGGGGATTCAGATTAAAGGTGTACTCCCTTGGACGAAGTTGATTCAGCCCCCAAAATTTTGTGTTTGTTCCCAGTTTAAGATAGGTTGTTTTAGATCACACTTGTTATTTTCAGCATTTAAAGCCAAAGTCAAAGCGTTTATGGAAACTAAGCTATTGCTGTTTCAATCTATCTTGGTTTGTTGCATCCGAAATTCCGACTACTGCATGCTACTGACTACCTACTGAACAATGTCCACGTTTGACACTAATGGGTCACACTGTTTCGATACCTTTGGTTTTATTTTTCTTTTATGTAGCTTTTTTATTTTCATTTTTACGTGTTTTTTATTTGTTATTTGATTGTGAGTGTTCTATTTGTTTTAAATAAATGTTTTTTTCTTTATTTTCTGTCTTATTGCCAGGTACTAGATAACTAATAAAGTAATCATTGGTAGAAGCTTCATCATCTTTATTGCTACGTACCACGATGTGTACCTAATCGAGGACAAACTTGCTGAGATATTGAGTATAAAAAATTGGTTTAAAATGGACTTATTAATAATAATAATAGTTTCAAACAAACACACAGCGCCATCTAGTCTCCAATTAAGCAACTATATTTGCTTGTGTTATATGGGACCTAGATAACTGATATACAACTTAAATATTTTTATACAAATACATACCTACTAAAGATAAACTGTACCCAGACTCAGCACAAACGATCTTGCTCAGCACACAAAGGTGGGAATAAAACCCACTACCTACTGCTTAGCAGTCAGGATCTCAACCAATCTCCCTCACTACACCAATAGGCCAGTCAAAATAATAATAAGTAATGTAATTGTATAACAAGTCTTGTGTTGCGAAATCGACGCTCTAGAGGAAACAAATAACACAGATTTTCTCTGAAGCCAAAACGTTTGTAGCCTTATCGAATGTCTGTAACGGCACGCGGGCGATAGAAGAATAATAGCCCTAACATTTGTTCAAAAACTGACTCAAATCTTTTATTAATACCATTGTTTTTTTGTATGAAACTATTTGTTTGCGAAATTACATCACATTTTATGATCTATCGCTGATGAAATAGTAACGTTTAAGTTTTCTTTGGCAACAGTGACGCGAGTGTCGTCAGTTACGTCAGAAAATTATGAAGCTATAACTGAAACTATTTTTACTTTAAATAAAATTCTATCCGGAACTGAATTATTTTCATTTTTTTTTGACAATGTTCACTATCTTAAATTCCAAATGAGACATGTGACCATGTAGATATTGGTTTTTGCTTGACCGATCTGATAGTTTTTGTATTCTATGAATCCGATCCATCACTCTAGCGCGCGTTCTCTGTATTGTAGGTACCTTAGAAATCTCACAAGGTTGTAGATATGTGCATACTTATTTGTTATAGCCTTGAAGACTTTTAACTGACTTTTATTAATAGATATATAGCTCTCTAGCTAATACAATAATCACTTAATTAAAAAAAGAAATTTCCGGTCAAAAATTTCGTCCATGATTTAAACAATATCAAAAAACTTGGGGAAATACTGGTCTTAGTCTGACCATAAATATTTTAATGAGGTCTCGTCAAGTTTCTTCAGTATCATTAAATAATTCTACATAATCTCTGAAAAGATTAAGTTGCTGCCCCGCCTTTGACCGTCGTCGTCTCCTTGTAAAATATTAAAAGAGTCTTAACTTAAATAACTTTTATAAATGAGCCAAAATATTAACATCCAATTTTGTTTAGGCAACATTAAAGAACATTAATAAAAATATTTTTGTATATAATTATTTTCGCTAAGTTTATTTTATAATATTTTTAAATTTCAATTGCATTATTGAAAATTAGAATTAACAAGCAATTTACAAGTTCACCATTTGTTAAGCGTGACTTTTCGGTCGAGTTTAAACGACTGTGGTAAAAAGCAGACAAGTCCAATTGAAATGTGTAGCCAAACAAATTACTCAATATTAAACAAAAATTGACTTATGTGATATGGTCATTAATAATGTAACGCAAATAAAAGTATAAAAGGGTTATTTTTTTGACAGGCCTGGTGGCGTAGTGGTTAGTGACCCTGACATCTACGCCGAAGGTCGTGGTTTCGATTTCCACCCAGGAAAAATCTTTGTGTGATGAGCACGATTATTTGTTATGTATCTGGGTGTAATTTACCTACAACATGTATGTATTTTAACGGGCCGGTGGCGTAGTCGCTAAGATACTTGCTTTTCACGCCGCAGGTCGTGGGTTCGATTCCCACCCGAGACAAACATTAGTGATGAACATTTGTGTTTGTGTCAAGTCTGGGTGTAAATATCTATTATAAGTTTATATTTACAAAAGAAAAGTAATATATGTATAGTATACACCAGTTATCTGATTTCCATAACAGAAGCTCTGCTTAGCTTGGGACCAGATGACCGTGTGTGTTAATGTCCCAGAATATTTATTTATTTCCAAAAAAAATTTATACAAGTATTATATCCATTCCTCCGTTCCTAGTACCCATAACACAAGTACATAATTGCTTAATTTGGGACTAGATGGCGCTGTGTGTATATGTGAAAATATTATTATTATTTATTTATTTATAGTTATAAAGGCTTTTGGTTTTTTCTTACTACTATGATGTCAAGATGACAGACAAAGACAAACGAATTATAAATATATATGGAAGTAAAAGTTTATGAAAAATACCTAAATTCATTTTATTTTATATCAGTATTTTCATAAACAAAATATTTGGTAGCGTCAGCAAAAATCCGCTATAATCCAGCAAACGGCATCACAACGTGCGAGCAAGCGGGTTATCTTACTGTGGCCTCAACCAGAGAGCGAACTTGTTTTGTATATTACCACAAATTTTAAAATGAAACAAGAATTTCATTTTTTCACAAATATTTTTGATAAATAAATACTATTGTAGGTTGTGTTATTGAATTAGTGTAGCGGTGGCGCAGCGGTGCGGGCCCCGCCTTAGAAATTAAGGTCGCGGGTTCGACTCACAATGGTGCCCACACATCTTTGTGTGAATTGTTTCATCTCCGTTGCTGAATATCGGTGAAGGAAAACATCGTGAGGAAACCGGCATGTCTAAGAACTAATCACTCTAGGACTTGTGACTTCCACCAAACCGCAAATAGTCAGCGTGATTGGATTAAGGCCTAAACTCTCTCAACTCGTAAGGACTGAAAGGACTGGCGTGCGTGTGTTGACCGAAACACATTATTCGACGGGCCAGTTTTACGGTCTGTAAGATACTTGCTTTTCACGCCGCAGGTCGTGGGTTCGATTCCTACACAAGTCAGATATTTGTACGATAAACACGTATGTATGTCTTGAGTCTGGGTGTAGTTATCAATATTTTAGTATGTATTTAAAAAAGAAACGTATTATATGTAGTATATTACCAGTTATCTGGTTTCCATAGTACAAGCTCTGTTTAGTTTGGGATCATATGACCGAGTGTGCTAATGTCCCGTGATATTATTATTATTTAACGTAAGTAACTTTGTTACAGGCGTCCTACGACCTACAGTGAGTTTTTTTCAAATCCTTCAATCAAGCAATAATCACGTTAAGAGTATAAATAAACGATATGAACGCCATATCAATAATTCTGAAAGTATTACGGGAAAACAAACAAAAATATTATATACAGAATGTTTCAGTAAATAAATATTAAGAAGGAAGACAAGCTATTGTGTTCATAATTTCCACAATAACAACGAGATAAATATTACAAAAGAAAGCCAACCTTGACGAAAACTTTTCTTTTCATCATCGCATAACTCCCAAAAAATTTTATGTCTCCCCAACTTATTATTCACAATAAAGAGAATATAAAACTCGTTGTTGAAAAGAGAATGTAATAAAAAAATAAAAAAATATCCAAATCGCGACCTACTCTTGAATAATAAAATAAGCGACCTGTATCCTGTATCCCATACAACGTACAAAACACGTATCTAATAAACAAACGAGTTTTCAAATAAAAAGCCATTTCGTGAAACGGGCGAAATTTATCGGGTCGCTCAGCATAATATAGGTGCAATCCGGCCAACGATAGATGGTGATTTACGTAAAAGTTGTCTATGGAGGTAAGAAACAAAAGATTTGTGTATCTTTTAAGCCTTCATTGCCAACACAAAATAAAAACTCCTTGCTGAACGATGCTGGCCAGTCATTGGAATGTTTTCCTCGACTAAGTATATATTTTTGTATCATTGATAAGTATTTACCAGACGGTGATTTTTAAAATTATATGACAATATAGCCATTAAAATTTACAAGTTAAAGTTGCAATAGGCAAGGCGCATCGCCTGTTAAATCAAAAACTCTCGGAAAGGAAAGTTGTATATTGAAGACTATATTTTGAACAATAACTAGCTCGCCACAAAGTGAACCAATGAATCGATTTGAGCAAAACCTCTTTATGCCCATGGCTGGAAACCAATTTTTAATGTAATTATGGGGGTCTTCCTTCAGCTGTGATCATTGAAAAGATGATGTTTGTGATGGATTAGGAGCATGGTTCAGGCGTAAACTTTGTTTTCATATTATAAAAAAACTCAATACAGCATTAAAATTTGGTACCAAAGAAATTGAGATACATGTGTTGTTTGCAAGTATCAGATTCCATTATAATATTTGGGTCTGTAGCAGTCGCCTCCGCTTGATATTTTATCGGGTGCAAATATATCATGTCGCATAGACGTAGTCTAATGCTAGATAGAATATTATTCCGCATAGATTGGATATGACTAGCATATTGATTTGCTTCTCATCTCTTCTTTATTCATAATATATCGAAATTATTATAATGGACCATTTGCTGGGATATCATCCCTTAAAAACTTTTGAATTCATATTTATTTAGTAGTTTTCAAAATTAGTTCCTCTAATAAAACTCCTCTTGTGACAAATAACAATAACACGCATACACTTAAGTCCCCTCAACATTATGGATGGCTTCTCTTCACTAGTCTTGCTTATGTCTAGTTACGCTTAGCACCTTGACAAAATTTTACATTAAGAGATATCGTTGTAAATTTTAGCTGGAACATCAATTCCCTCAGAATCTACGCTCCTTCGTATTTTATAGATAGAAAATATAGATGATAAAGTCAGAATTGCTGTAGGATAAATATATTTTTCGAATGTAGACCCACGCAAATTAATATTTATGTAGACCTTTTTGCATGTAATATCAATTGGAGATCTCAATGTACATAACAATGAGGGCAAGGCCTGTTTATTTGTAATTTAGTGTTACGACTGAACATTTTCTGACCAACAAAAATAGGAGTGGACAGAGTAAAAAGGTTTTAGGCGTATCTCTGATGGCTTTACCCATACGACTAATAAAATATGCTAATTTTAATGTATTCAACATTCAAATGGAATCATTAGGACTTTTTTCGCACCTTAATTTATAGACTTAAAGATAAATAGCCACATAGGTCCAAAAGTACTTTTTTATTAGAACCCTATTAATTTTTTTGCGTCTTGACAATAAACACTAAATAATATCTGACTAGATACAGTAATCAAATAAATTAAGCAAATGAAGCTCTATAAGACAAAGACAATTCATATCCTCGTAACCCTTTTGATTTCATAGGATCAGTAGTTGCAGAAGTCAGCAGCTGTGTCAAAAGGCAAAAGCCGCATCATAAAATTCCTTTTTCCATTTGAATATAGAACCCTAAAAGAAATCCTTAAAATCAAATTCAGATGATAGCACCCAAAACTTTCCAATTCGCTCGCAAGAGTTTTCCGAGAGTAATCATTTTAGATTGAGAATTCTTGTTTACGCAAACACTTTTTTCTTTCAAATTTATTCCACGCTTACACCGACCTCCTATTTATATTATATCCATGCCAAAAATCCACCATTTAGCGTTATTGAATTGAATCAATAATCGATTCAGAGCGATTGCGGCGCCAACGTAGCTTTTGAAGCTCACATTTTCGATGACCGTGCAGATCAGGTCGACCCTTACGAAATTGAAATGGTAGTTATAAGTTATTATTGGAGATACGTAGGTAAATAGGTGTAAAATATGAGCATAGAAACAAAGGTCGTGACCCTTCTACATGAATTGACACAATTGCAACGCCATTAGTACTATTTTAGTTTTTTAAGCTTCTATTTTTTCAGATATCTATTTGAATTGTTCACACTTACATTATTGTGGTAATTTATATAGCTATCAATAACAAATAGCAGCTTTAACACAACCTATAAATATTATATTTTGCACTGCCACCCAAACTCCAAACATTCAATATTCCCAACCCGAAAATTACTCGCCATAGCAGTTCAAATTTCTGATTTATTATTTGGTATTAGAGCCATAAATAAGAAAAATTCTAACTCACCTTCCAAATAAACTGCCGCTGAAGCAGATTTATCATTCTCGACCACGGGCCGAACGGTTTCGTACGTTATCACTTTTAGCATATTATACCGCAAATCTAATAGGGTTAGGCTTCCTATGTCTTCCAATATATCTTCGTAAAATGTTGTCAGCTTATTTCCCGACAAACTTAGGTTTCTTAACTGAGCAAGACCACCAAATGCTCTTTCAGATATATATTCTATAGCATTATTATCCAATAACAGCTCTTTCAATCCCCAAAGTTCACTAAAAGCCAAATTTCCAATCATCGTCAACTTATTATTGCTTAAATTTAATCGGGATAAGTTTTCTAATCCCTCTAGTGTTTCTCTTGTAATGACAGATATGTAGTTGTTATCTAAGTGTAATTCTAATAGATTATTCAAATGCTTAAAACTACCTTCGTGTATCAAATTCAAGTTGTTACTTGATAAATGTAACACGTGTAAATTAGGTAGATTGAAAAACACATCTCTTTTTAACTCCGATATTTGATTTTCTTCCAGATTCAAGTTTGATAGCAACATCATCTGAGCAAATGAGTGCTTCTCTAGAGTAGATATTTTGTTTGATTTCAACACGATTTGTCTGACTGTTGACGAATTTGTGAATGCATATGGTGGGATTCGTTTAATAGTCCCAAATTGAATAGATAAGTGTTTAAGCTTGTCCAATCTTATTATCGCCTTGGCTGGTATAAATGTTAATGCATCATCTGATCTGACATTGAACATTAAATGTTCTATTTCGGATTGTGAAGCAAAACTAGGCCAAATTATGTCTTCTTCAGTAATTCCTCCTCCGAAAACCCAACAATCAGCTCTTGTTGCTATTTTGAGTTTGTTACTGTCACAATAACAGTGTATTTTAGATCTTCGATCTGATATATCGCAAACGTTGATAAAAACAGGTGAATAGTAAAACCTTTCCATTTTGGGAGCGTCGTCTGTGCTCTCAGTAACTGTCAGTTTAATCGTCATCAAAGATGCAATTATGATGACGTACTTAGTTAAACTATGCTCCATTGTAGTGTCAATATCTGAAACAAAAGATAAAATTTTAATATCACACTATTATTTCAAATTATAACAATATTGTGGGATTCATTAACACACATGGAGATCTGATCCCAAACTAAGTAGAACTTGTAGTATGAAAACCAGATAACTGATACTACACATACACTACGTTTCTTTTGTGAATACGTACTTATAATTTGTAATTACACCCAATATTAAGGCAAATATGTTCATGCACACAACGTTTTTGGCATGGGTAGAGGAATCAAACTCACGACCTGTGGCGTGAAAAGCAAGTATCTCACAAGTCAAATGTGATTGTTAGATGTAGACGTAGATAGATTCTGATATTTGTTACATTTTTAGGTAATTCTTATATTGGTAAAATGTTTCCTTAGAATGATGTCTATATGATATCACAAAGTTGAAGTAGCAGACGGAAGCTGTAGCAAAAGATATGATCATAATATTATGAGATTCATTTTATCGTAAAAGAATTTGATGATATTGGATAAAGCTCCTAAATATCACTATTTAAAAGGATGCCAAGTGCCATAATTTTAACTCATGTTACACAATACAAAAGTGAATACAAGAGGAGAAATAGAGTATGTATAGGAAACGGAGAAGTAAAAATGCCTCTTCAAAATAGACCAAGCACTACGGATAATGCTCTAAAGGGACGTCGAGTAATAACTACGGCAAAATTGGCTGAACGCACAGAAATTAACGGCTACATAAAGCGACACGGGCTAATTAAATAGGCCTTTAGAAAAATAATTTACGTTCATTCTAGAATTCGTCATATTTACGACGAAACTCATACTCACTAAGTTATCGATATATAGACGTCAACGCTTAAAAAGTCGAAAAAAATCATATCCTTGTTCTTTCGTATTCTAAAAACAAAAGGTGATGAATAATTCAAGCTCCATCTCAGGACTGTGTAAATGTATTTCAATACCTTTCAGCAATCTTAAAACATCTGCAGAACAAATAAAATCCAACGTAATAAACACGAAAGGCATTAATATCTAATCGGTTCCAATACACTTTGAGCTACGATATCGCGATATAACGCAATTACACGTAGCTTGATTTAGGTAATAAATATCAGCCAAGTTCGAGTCGAACTACCTAAAGAGATCCGTACAATTTAATTAAAAAAAAAAAAACAAAACCAAAACTATTTATTTCATAAAGTCCAGTAGTTAGATTGTTAGAGTGGGCCGCAATAAAATACCCTGTGTTGCAGGGTCCAACCTCTGTCCACATAGTATTGGTACACCATAAAACTTGAGAACGCAACGTAAGCGGCCCGTTACACTGACGCTGGGCACATGGTACGAGGAAACTAGACAGAGAGGATGGATCTGAAATTTACAATTTTAACTATTGATTTAGTAATAAGGTGCTTTTGGTATTTTCGAAGCAAAATTTGTTACCGCGTGGTATTGATTGGGATAAAAAGTAGCCTATGTGTTAATCCAGACCAAAACCTATTTCTGTGCTAAGTTTTATCCAATTCCAAAATTAAGTTTTATTCCAATTTGACGGGCCGGTGTGGCGTGGTAGGTAAGATACTTGCTTTTCACGCCGTGGGTTCGATTCCCAACCGAGACAAGCATTTGTTTAAATATGTCTGTTTGTTTTGTGTCTGGGTGTAATTATCTATATTTAAGTATATATTTACAAAAGAAAAGTATTATATGTAGTATATTACCAGTTATCTGGTTTCCATAGTACAAGCTCTGCTTAGTTTGGGATCAGATGACCGTGTGTGTTAATGTCCCACTATATATGTCATATATTTGTTATTGTTTTATTTTACACAGTATTTTGTATTGTGCTATTATTATATCTTCAAGAAGAGGTACGTCCTCGACAGGGTTCTTTGATTACACGGTTTTTAGATACGGAACTCTGAAAATAATACTTTTTTTATTCAAAACAACGTAGGTACACCGCTAAAGGGCAAATCGCCTTGTGATATATTATACTCATAAATATCATAAAATATTCGGTTTCACATATTGTTGGGTCGGGTCACGGAAAGGTTCAAAACGTGGTAATATTTTTAGCATCAACACCATTAATATATATTTTTAATAAAACTACATTATTTCCAGCAGCGGTGTCTCAGCGGTATCGACGGATGTGAGGGTATGACCGGGGATCGAACCCACGACCTTATATTTCAAAGGCGAGGCCGATACCGCTGCGCCACCGCTACTTAAAACTCCAATCCAAAATAATTATAAAGTTATATGATGCCAGTGCTAATGTTGGTAAGCCTGGCTTTTAGGATTTGGTAACTACCAAGTTACTTTTGGTCAAAGTTTCACAAGCGGATTAAAAGTGATGCTCTCGGGTTCAAAATGCATTTTTAACGTGGACGAGGATTTTAGCAACTGTTTTTGTGTTTTACTAAAATCGGATTATTGCGACCTAGTTACTTATTGTTTAATCTGTTTAAATTACTACTTTCAAGCTTATCTGAAGCAACAGTTTATTTATTAGAAGTGCCAAATAACTACTCGTATAGAAAAAACTGTTTTTTGTTAATAATTCAGCGTGATCACATAAATACATATACATACCATCACGCTTGTGTTACTTGAAGGTCTAGACAGAGGTGAATATTACCCACATTCTGCAGAATATGTTTAGGTCCTATGCGTTATATGGGATGAGCCTATTGCTGTTTATCGGGCACAATTCCAAACTTCGAGCTACAACTAAGATTCTGTAGGTATATTAGAAGTCTTTTTGCTCGACCTGATATTCGAACCCGGGACCTCGCAGTTATTAAGCGAACACGCTTTTTTTTCCCACCGATTTTCATGACTCATTATGTGCAACTCAATACATTGCAATACACTCACAAAATCGGCTATAAAAATCGTCCGTTTGCGCGCAGTGTAATACGTTTATTTTACTCAGTACGTACGTAACAAGGCTCGTGTTAGTCCAAAATGTGGACAACCCAAGCCAAAAGTAATTTATGTCACTAAACAAAGGAAGTTCACTTAGCACGCTGAAGGTGTCTGTTGTAAGGTCGAAATTGTGCGAGAAACTTAGAATTAATATCACGCTACGAGTTACGAGGGCGGGTTTCATAATGACATTAGCTCGCGTTCACAGTATGGCAAAATTAGGTACCGGTTTGAGGGTCTTGTTATATAATCTTTTTAATAGGGGTAATTAGGAGTTAAGTAGGCTCATATTTTGAGGGCGAATGTTTTTGCGGCTTGGAGCCGGTTTTATGAGATTCTTCTTATGATCCTTGCTGCGTAGTAATTGGGGGCGAGACGTGATTTTAACGTAGGTAGAATACCTGAGAATGATATTGGTTTGTATGATGTAAAACGTGTAGAGTTTAATTGTCTATTTATATACTTACTAGCAGACCCGGCAGACGTCGTTCTGCCCGGTAAAGCAGTGCCATCTACCGTGTCTCAGACCTACCGAATATAACCAATAATAAATAATAGGTATCGAACCCGGTTTTTGGCACATTTTCTTTTTTTTTAATTTTTCTCTGCGTAAAAACCATCCTCGTACTTAAAGGAATATTTAAAAAAAGAATTAGCGAAATCGGTCCAGCCGTTCACGCGTGATGTCGTGACAACGGAAAACGGGTTTCATTTTTATATATGTATATAGACAAGCTATACCTGTTATAAATTTAAAGGCTATGCGGTTAAAAAAGTAATGATTAACGATCGATGAACATTAATTAAAAGAAAAAGGAATCGGTTCTAAAACCAAATCTAAAAAAAATCCTAAGTTCACATTGAGATTTTTGCTAATTTCGAAGTCCATGGTCAACACCAGATGATCTTGCGCGCTCCAACAGCGCAGTTCAAACGTAGAAATAGTATTATAAACTTTTAAACTTTCGCGTTGCATAATTAATATTCATAATATATTTATCATAACGAACGCGCTAACATTTATTTGGCTTTACGTTTCGACACGGGTTGCACCGGCTGAGGTCTGCTTGCGACATATAAAATAATATTGCTTGAAATTGAAATAGTATTGCTTGGCATGCTTTCTTCTTACCAATCAAAATCGGTTGGTACCTGATCCAAAATGAAATGTCGCGGTCAACGATGCTTGCAGATATTGGCTAAAAATATATTAAAATGTCTGTTAAGGACTACGTTTCCTTCAAATGTTTAGTTGAGCACCATTTTCCAATTTCCCTTTCAATTGTTAATTTATGGAGCCCAAATTATAGTCCACCTCACCTTTTCACATCGAGGGAAGTATGTGCTTGACAGTTCTATAATATTAATAAAAGGTTGAACGTTTTGCGGAAAGCGTTTTTGCTTATAAAAATTGATAACGATTTTTGTGTAGCGTTCTAGAATTTAGTGTGGGCATTGCCCATTTAATTAAGCATTTTTCCTTTTTAACAGACTTCCTAAAGATATCTAGAGCATATTTTTATAAGATAAAACAGCTATTTGTTATTATTTTTTTGCCTCGCCCGCAGCGTCGGCCGGCACGCTACAAGGTGGACTGATGACATTGTTAAAATTGCGGGAAGTCGATAAATGCTAAAAACCTGCAACCGATCGCAATGGCGTTCTAAAGGTGGGGACTATGTCCAGCAGCGGACGTCCTGAGGTCGATCGCATGGTAATGGCCTCTGCAGACATAATTCCGCAATTTTGCCAGTGTCAAGTTCAAGTAAGTATACAAAGCTTTTAAGGATAAATATTCAGTAAAAAACATTATTTCATCTTACATGGTTTCATCTGATGTTAAATAGGAGCAGTTTGTAGCTTTATGCCTAATCTTACATTTCTCTTTAATATTCTTTGCCTCTATTTAAATCCTAAATCTATGATTTAAATCAATAAAAAATCGAAATTTAAAGATTAATTTTAATAAGAATATCCAAATTTATAATGTATTAAAAAAAATTGCTAGTTTAGTTTTAGGTATTTTTAGACGCCACCTTTCCTGAATCTTTACTATTATAGTTTAAATCGCTAACAGTAAGATGTTCGAAGTAATTTGAAGCAATAGTCATTTTGCCGAGATGTGAAGGTATTCCAAATAATATGTTATTTACTAAAGTGTCGGTTACATGAATTAAATTTGTGTTTAATTAAGTCTTCATTACATTCAACATAAAGTTATGCCTGTGGCTCTAGATTTTAAGGTAAATATTACCTATTCATTAATGAACAAGAACGCTTTGAACCTTTCAATATAATTTTAGAACAAAATTCAATTACACGTGGCCTGTAAGATAGCGATGGGCGAAATCAATCGAATTATGCGATTCCGATATTTATTTCAATGCATTTAATAGACTAATAGTGTGCTTCGATTGTTTGTCGATTTAACTGTAGTCTTCCGCGACTAGGTACATCCCTCATTGCTGCGTACGTAGATGCGATTATCGATAACGCTCTAAAATTGTTCGAATGAATCGAATCGATTCTTTTTTCATTTTTATTCAATCAAACTGGAATTTGGTTTCAGTACGGAAGGATTAGAAAAGTATGTTTTTGTACTACTGTATAGTAAATCTTTATGAATTTTAATGAAATGAAACATCAACCAATTAGCCTGTATTCTAACTCGTGCGTAGGTATGTTATTTCACCAAATACATACCAATAATTAATAACTACTGAGTAATCTATTATTTATATAACTACCTAAAAATTTATTCGATTGTTTGACTGTCATTCGATTGTTATATATTGTCAACGAATAAATGGACATTCGAATATATCTGCGATTATCGATTCAGTCGATGGATGATTTAGGAACAACCGCCCATCGCTATTGTAAGAGCGAATTTACTGAAATAATTACGTAGGTACCTATCTAATGAAAAAGAGTCTACTTTGCCTTCCATTTTCCTTTCCTGCTCTTTTTTTATTAAAGGCTAGGTGTCTTTAATAAAAAGAGAGCAGGAAAGGAAAATGTGTCTAATATTTGACCCAATAAAAGCTTTAATTTTCTTCTATTTTTTTCTGTAAATTGTGGAATCGTTTATTTCTTCACTGTCTCACTTTATAAATCTAAAAAAATACAGCACATGTTTGTACATGCACAAGTTTGAGGTCCGTTGTATAAGCTTTTGTTTGTAATTTTTGGCAATAAACGGTTTTATTAATATTATTATTATTAATAATATACCTGAGTAAGTGTGATTTCAACTTATTTTTTAAACGATACTAGTATGGTGTTACTATTACAATTTTCAAAACAGGGTTAGGTACACATTTCGTCCAAATGAGAGTGAATTTTCTATCCCTGGGCGTGCCCGCACATCTTTGTATTTTTTTACCTGTGCTGCTCAGCGGTGATGGAAAATATTGTGAGTTAACCGGCGTGTCTAAGAACTAATCATTCGAGTACATGTGACATCGACTAACCCAAACTTGGCCAGCGAACTCTCTTAACTCGGCAGAGAGAAGGCCCGTGCTCAGCAGTGGGAACTAAAAAGGGTTGAAGTGAAGTGACATTCGCCAACACGCATTTTGCTAGCGTGTGTGGATTAAAGCCTAAACTCTCTCAACTTGTGAGATAGTTGAAAAAATATCCGTGTCCAGCTGTGGAACACTAAAAAGGGTTGAAGTCAAATTCCAGTCGTAGTTAGTGATAAGAAAATCGAGTTAGCTTGGACGATGAATTAAAAAATTCAAGAAGTTCAGAAGAAGAAGAAAATCCACTATGAATTCAAGATATTGTGAGTTCAGTTTGCTTAAATCGGAACGCAACTTAAATAATATAATGTTTGTAGGTTAAATACCTCAGTCCCGCCGTGACCATGAAATCTAAAGACTTTGAAACGTCGGGATATAAAATCTAAAATCGACAAAATCCTATATGAAGTAGTTTCATTTCAATATTTAAAAGTTGTTTATATCGTTGGTACCTAATGAAATTAAATCATTATATAGCTTTTAATTAAAACTTTTCTTAAAACTCTTAGGTAACACTAGGAACCTACGAACGTATTAAAAGTCCGTGTTGCAGGTTCTAGTCTTGCTTATGACAGCGTTCACAAAGTATTTCGCTCGTACACATTTTCTTTGATAAGTTAACGGCATAATAATTAGGAATTTAAAAATAAAAAGCTGTTTATATTGGATATTAAAAACTATATTTAAACAGACTTCAAAAAGGTGGGTGTTTATAATGATGTTTACATTTTTATGTTAGGACATAAATTCATCATGATAATTATATTTATAATAATTCGTTATTAATTTTAATTATTTATAATGATACGATCCAATACTCAATGCATTTATCGATTAATATTAACTTCAAAGTAATAATGTAACAAAAAGACAATCACTTCGCAACCCATTTTAAGTGTGGGCATTTTGAAGTTGAGTTATATAAGCGCTGATGAGAAAACTACATAATACATAAGTAAAATATTCAGTTCTAAGTTCACAGGGCTGGAATAAAATAAGGCAAAAAAATAAGTCTCCACGTTAACCATATTAAAGAACTAAACTAACTTCCCAGGTAGTGCAAATCAGATGACAATAAGTAGTGGACTGCGGCCTGAACTCTCTCAACTCATAAGATAGGTAGTTGACAGAAGACCCGTGTCCAACAGTGGGACACTAAAAGGGTTGAAGTGTGAAGTGTGAGACTGCGGCCTTGGTTAGTGCCACGCACCAGACAAAGCCGTACTGTCAAGCGGCCTTGCCTTGTTCCGGTGCGATATCTGGTTGTCACCACACATCGCACCGGCAACGATTTCGACCCACCTTCTTAAATAGTGTCTAACTCTATGGAGCCAACATTCACTGCCATCTTCTTACGGAAAATCATTCGTAATCACAAATGAATCAGTATGCTGGGCAGGTGCGTTCCGTTGTAGACTACATGATTGGTTAGCGTCAGGCAAGTTATAGCAAAGCACATGCACATTTCAGAATATAAAAAAACACGTAACCAAATGCGTCGAAAAATTCTTCCGCATCGTTATCTTCTGGAAACGTATCCAGAAGACTAGCGGTAAAAATGAGGAATGCCATCAAACGGCAATGCCGGTCCGTCATTATAGTGAATGATCGGATTTATTTTCTTCTTCATTATTCTAGGATTCGAACTTGAAACCTTTGGCATCTAGTAATATGGTACCTTGAAATTAAACTACTTTTTAACGGATTTTATTGCGATAAAATCCGTTAAAAAGTAGTTTTATTTAAATGTGTGATATTCGCGTAAATCTAAGACAATACAATATGGTACCTACCTTAAAAATTAAGTAATTCTTATGTAACTTTTTATATTCCATTATATTCTGTCAAGTAATTTTACCTACAAAGGTAAAAAAAAGACTTGATTTGACACGCAAATACAAAATCCTAATCAAAATTCTAATTTTGTACAGCAAATACAAGATAAGAAAAGCCGTTTGGGAAAAGAAAACTCAGGCTAAATAAATTCAAAGCCTGAAATGATAATCTAGAATTTAGATTTTAGATAGCAAAGCAAGAAAGATTTTGTTGAAAATGTGATCTTTAATTCTGAAAGTAGCATTTATTGTATACATAGAACAGTTAACAGACAGTTTAATCATTTTTGGAACAAAATGATTTTATTACGGACTTCATCCGGCGTCTTCGCACGCATTTCCTATATTTTATTTAAAGAGATCCCAGCAGTGGGATAATAATCCAGTTAAAATATTAACAAAAAAAACCGACTTCATGGATGCTATTCTCAGAACTAAACCAAACTGAAATGGGACCACAAGGGAAGCATCAGCTTTCAATTAAAAAAAAATTATCAAAATCGGTTCACCCATTCGAAAGTTCTGAGGTAACAAACATAAAAAAACATACAGTCGAATTGATAACCTCCTCCTTTTAGAAGTCGGTTAAAAAGTAGGCTGTAGGCTTTCTCAATTGATAATAGTGCAAGATTTTTCAAATCAGACCAGTAGTCCCTGAGATAAAAATAATACTAATTTAACAAAGAAACTCTTCATTTTTAAAAAGTATAGATTTTACAACAGTTTATTTTAGTTGTAATAATCCGACGTTTTGACCAGCTTACTTTGTTTTGGGCGGTTACAACTGATGGTTATAACTATAACCATCAGTTAAAACGCAGGTTTATTTCCAACTAGCAAGTATTAGGATGAAAAATAGCCTATGTGCTAATCCAGATTATAATCTATCTCTGTGAAAAATGTCATCCAAATCCGACACGTACTTTTTGCGTGATAGAATAACAAACATCCACACATCCATACAAACTTTCGCATTGATAATATTAGTAGGAAAGAAGACACGATAAAAATACAGGAAACATTGTAATTATATGGTTAATTTAAAAAACCTGAATCGGGCACCAGACTCACACAAAGTTATTCCAATATATTATTATACCTATACCCAGTCCGGTCCCATATTATATAGATGTGACTTAGTGCTTGAAAAATAATTAAATTATTTTATTAATTTTATTGTTAAGGAATTTTGAATGAATGAATATGTTTACTAACTAAACTTTATTTAGAAGATACTAGGCCCCTTATACCCTGTTGCACCAGTGTAAACCCATTGAGGGTTGTTAGGAATAAATATAAGTTACTAAAACTAGAAGTATCTTAAGGTACTAAATTTTAAGTGTGAGAAAAACAATTTACTTCTAACATTTCAGTTTCAACAGCAAAGAAAACTGTAAAATTCGTCTTACTAAGTAACTATAAATCTTTCCCGGCGAATAAAGCTTAAGAGTATAAGAAAGGACTTTCAAGAACAGATTTACTTTAATATAGCTTAATCTAACTTCTAGAATATCCTGATTGATTACAGAGTAAAAATATTTTAATCAAAGTTAGTTAATTTTACTTTTGACCTTGCAACAGTGTGTCATTTTTAATCCGACAAAAAAGATTTAAGGTTTTCTTAAAATGTGCTTAAATTACTACTACTAATCCGCCATTTTATATTAGCAGCCATCTTGGATTTATAAAATTAATTCTCGTTTGTTTACCTAAACTTAATTTAAAAATTTAAATTTATTCTCTCTTACTAGGTATATTAAAATCAACATACATTTGATTTGATAAATACAAATATTGAAAGGTTTGCAAGAAAATTGGTGATCTTCAAACTTATGATGGCGGCCATCTTGGTTAAATAGGTCAATATTGTCTATAAGGGTATTTTACACTCTTATCAATCGGTCAATTGGAAGGAGGAAAAATTTCAGTCATTAGATTTGACCCATCAACAACAACAAACAGGCCAAGCTAAATTAAACCGTATAATAAAGGGTCAACACAAACAAAGCGCGGAATATTATCATCTATTGTAGCTACTTATTCAAATATAAATTATATAAATTTAAGCTTACTGCCTTTAATGACGCTACTAATTATAGTCATATCATTTATCATTTAAAAAGCAATTATCATTTACAATGTGCCTCTTACTGAAAAATTAGAAAATGTTTGAATAATTGTTTTGGTAGGCCTCTGTAATTTAAATTACTGCTTATGTTACCTAGTTTTTATTTTGTTCAATTGGTTCTACATTAATTTCAGTCTAATTAAATTACAAAGCACCGCGCCGCCGCCACCGAGTGTAGTGAAGTTCATTTTTCGAAAGAACTGTGCAGTGTGTGATACTGTGGAGACTGGAGGCTCGAGTAGTAGTGACCTTCCAGTTTAAAGGGAAGATCTAGACGGGCGAAGTGTGATGCCCATCGACAACCAGCATTTTGTGATACTGTGAAAAGTGGAAGATCAGGTGGTAGAGACCTAACAGTGTAAATAGAAGATCTTTTGACCGGGCGACGTATGAAGTACCCCCAACTGTTCTTGTCGGATAGTTGTATGTATGCTAATCGCCGGTGAAACTTTGCTTGTGCGATTCAGGATTGCTATTTCATTGTCTTGAGCGACGTTAAGTATGTGACGTCACAATAAAATCTTTTGAGATATATGTATTACCTTTAAAAATTTTGTTTACCATTCACAATAAGTAATTACTTAGACCATAATTGTTATACATCCTTTGAATGGCCGTAGACGCGACTTCCTCGTTTCCCTTACATAATGAATAGATTAGGATGGCCCTATTGTATCGTGTTGAATATACACATGTCATCAGATTAGATTAGCAACGCCATTAACAATGCTATGTGGGCGAAGGAAAGATTAATTAAGAGTAAGCTAATCAAGGCTTCCATATTGTTGACATCGGATAATGCTTTTATGAAATGTGGAGGGAATTCTTTGATGAAAAATTTCTAGTTTTTTTATCTCCAACGCTCATTGATAAATGAGAAATGAAATTATATAATGATAGGTATTTTTTGTTACTATTATACAAAGATATTATAACGACATCCATTTAACCACTAAACCCACCACTGCACTAACTTCTCTTGTAAGCCAGAATCAACAGCAGCACGTATGGAAAGGGGTGAAGCTGTTTTGGATTCCGCACAAATGTAATCGTGGCCAGTGTGACAAAGGCTTTTAATTCTTAAAATACTTAATATTTTAATAGTAGTGCTCTAACAAAATGGCTGCCTAAGTTTCTAGTTTCGATTAGCCACTTTTCATTTACGTGCCAGTTCCAAGCTGGGTTTTAGGTAGGTACTTAGCATGTGTGAAATGCAGCGTTTGCGTAACTTTGACTTGGAGTTCCATTATAAACTTCTTCACGAACCATTGAATAGTTAAAATGCTCATTAGCTAGATAAACGTTTAAAAGACATAGTGTGGTGAATTAATATTATGATAAATGAATATATGTATCAACGTTGGCACCCTTCCCTCTTCAGCAGCCGCCATTGTGTTATTAGATGTCAACGTGAGTGGACGTGCACGCGGAGTGCAAAATCAGTGCTGTATTTGGTTTGTATTTTTCCTAATATTCCTGAAAAACCCAAGACATAACTTAGAATATTGTTGAAATCAAAATATTTATTAAGAGTTTTATTAGTTCAATAGTAAGAGTGTTTATTTAAAAACTACGAAGGCCTAACTTAAGCACTTAACAAAAGAATATTAGTAGTAGCTTGATGTTAGGAATTGTAGTGATAATATTTATTTATTTACAATGACAAGGCAAAGTGCATTTAGTAGGTACGTAATCATCCCAATTTCTTTTTTATCAATAGGATCCTGATGCCTACTTTTTGTTCCACTCGGAGTTCTATCTCAAAACTAAGTCTTTATGCCAAAACGTTACTACGAAACGAACAAAGCTGTCCAAATTAATTTAGAATTACGTCGAGCCCTTTAATGGAAATAACATTACGCTTATCTGAGTCGTAATATCGTACTGTCCAGTTAAATATTTATGGTAATTTTATTCGGATTACAACTTCAATTGCTACTATATAAAAGCCCCAATTTCTTTGGTTCTAAAGGATTCAATTTCTGTGAATGGAATTAGAATGGTGATGGGTGAATGGGTGGTGAAGTTGTATTGTCTCTAATTAATAAAGTACCTTTTAAAAAGTTTAGCTACCTAGGTGTACTTTTACTAAATACATTCAAAAACGAAAATTTTTAATTATGATTTTAGGCATGTGCTTGATCAAAAGTTGCCAGATGTTAAGTGACGGTGTGATTAAGATGGGATGCGTAAAAATAAATACCGATTAATTCATGACTCAAAGACGGATAGATCTTTGGCTATCGGGAAACAAAAATGTCGGCAGTGAGTTCCAGAACTTGGCATTTCGCACAATAAACGTGGAACGCGTTTTATGCGCAACGTTAGAATGTAACCTTTAGAGAATGTAAAAAAAACACTTATATTTTCTTAAATTAAAACAAAACAAATAAAAACCCATTTAGTAACTATTTTCGTTTTAAACAAATTTCATATCGTCAATGGGATTCTACGAGATACCAATTATTACATCTCACAAGTCTTCATGTATTTGCACAACAATATTTTTGGCTGAAATTCAAAAAGTTTGCATACCACTGGTCTATAAATTTTTATTCGCTACCAAAACTTTTTTCATATGTTCCTCCAGAACTTTTGCAGCGAAATGAGATCTGGAATTATATTTGTTTATATTTTTGAGAGTACGTGAGTAATTTATGTTACTGCTTATTGGTTTTCAAGTCAATGTACAGTGTATAATGTCTGAAGACCACTTTACCAAAGCTGAGACGAAGAAAGACGATATAATGTGTTTTAAACAACTAATTTTAAATTATTTTTTTAATTTATTGCTTATACATCTCCTCTCCGATCGACTTTAGTAGATGGATCATCTTTGTATGGCGCAATAAAAGCGGAGAAAATGAGCTTTGCCTCGCAAGGAAACAACTACGCCACAGAAAAAGTGGGTTCTTTGTTCGTTGTTATAATTATTCTGAAAGCAATACTGTAATTTTAATCGTTACATTATTCTAGGGTTGTATGAACTATGGATCTAAGTCGCTATTTGTCATGCATTAAAAGCGACTAGAAGTAAACGTGACCAATTTTCCGATCTACTGAAAATGGCGACGATGCTGTGCTGCGGTGTCAAACTACCTTTGTCGATAATGTGTCGTGCGCCGCATATTGCTGTGGAGGATGTGTTGTGTCGATAAAATTACAAATAGATAATCGATATCCTTTACATTTAATCACCTCATGTTAATATTTTCAAACACAGAAAAACATGAAAAAGAATTAAAAATTTATTTAAAAAAGAAAAAAATAAACTATTAGAAGTAGTGCGGTGGTGCGGGCCTCGCCTTAGAAAAAAAATCATGATTAAACCGGCATTTCTAAGAGCTAATCATTAGAGGGCATGAAACATCCACAAACCCGCACTTGGCCAGCGTATGTGGATTAAGGCCTGAAATCTCTCAATTCGTAAGATAGTTGAAAGAAGACCCGTGCCGGGCAGTGGGACACTAAAAAGGGTTGAAGTGAGGTGAGAAGTGGTCGGATTGGCTCATTTGTGCTGACGAAACCTGACGTAATTAGAATTCCAGACACGATGGGCTCCTAATTCTGAGAACAACAAACCGTTTTCAGCGCTTAATAGTAACCAAACTCTTATCTCTTAATTCTACGACAATTTAGCTACAAATTGGTTTTTATAACAGGAAAACTGTAATATCGTATAATTAATTAAGAATGGAAATAGACTTGACCTTTTTTCCCCTGGGGATCTGAATATAGCTGGTGGGTGATATTCACCGTTGTATACGCTTACTTAAATAGCTATAGATTAGCCATTTGTGTTATCAAGGTCATTAATTGTAGAGTTGAGGCACTCATTTATCTATCAACTTTGGTAGGATTATGCAAATATGGACTAAGTCACATGAACTTAGGCTCCAAATCCGCCTAATACCGTATAACACAACCAAAACTAATAAGTAATTGATCAACTTAACATAACATGGTGTTGATAATACATACTTCTACAAATAATCTAAAAGGCTTACCTACTCTAAATTTTCGACATCACTTCCGCGCATAGACGTAATTTATAGCTGCCTATGTTTGATGCTGTGTTTGCAAAGACTACTTAGGTGTGGACAGCTAATTCGGCCTCCATTAAAGCCAAAATTGGCTTAACAGTAGCCGTTTTAATTAGAAACGGAGTTTGTAATGTGCTTAAGCACCGAATGAAAGTGATTTTAAAAAGGTTTCCATTTTCTGTTTGATTGTATTTAATTTCGTTAACTTTTTGTTCATGTTGTTTTAGGTTTCAATATTTTATTAAATTTGTGAATAGAGTGAATCAAAAAAATGTTCTCAAACTTTGTTCAACGCCGTCGGAAGTAAAACATTACATCGGCCTCGAAACTTTCGATTATTGACATCAAAAATTCATTGTCACCAAAACGTGCCGCACCTAAATTATTAGGTTCAACCAAAACCAATCCATTATTTAAATCCAATTACTATTCAAATTAGTTCACAATCGATAACCGAAATTCTGAGATCGAGAAACTAATTACGTTGTCGCAAAATATTTAAAGTCAACGTTGAGTTTCGAATTAGTTCATTGTTTATGTATCGACATTGGAGCTAACTAGGTAGTACGAGTACTTATCGATAAGAAACTATGCTCGAGGTACAACTCTACTTTGAAGCAAACCTTGTTAGTTAGAAGCTTGTGTCGTCAGAGCTCGGAACTCTGCCTCCATTGTTTGAGGTTATTAAATTGGGTAAAGGGAATTTGTTGACAAAAATTGGGATGGAATTTTGTTGTTGTAAACTCTTGAAGCTTCATGTGATCGACGACATTTTATTTTAAGAATAAAATACACTTGAGCGTTTGTTTAAATCAGCAGCGGTGGCGCAGTGGTACGGGCCTCGCCTTAGAAATATAAGGCCGCGGCGGGTTCGAATCCCAGTCGTGCCCACACATCTTTGTGTGAATTGTTTCATCGCCGCTGCTCAATATCGGTGAAGGAAAACATCGCGAAGGAAACCGGCAAGTCTAAGACCTAATCATTCGAGGACATGTGACATCCACCAACCCGCAACCCGCAGCTTGGCCAGCGTGTGTGGATTAAGGCCTAAACTCTCTCAACTAGTAAAATAGTTGACACAAGACCCGTGCCCAGATGTGGGACACTAAAAAAGGTTGAAGCGAGCGTCTGTTTAAATCACAAGTTTTAAAGGAGATGGAAAAGATGATTATATTTTGGTGGAACTATGATACATATTTGAAATTATGTAATAATTTCACCACACACTTCGAATGATTCCAGAAGGGTAAATGTCTGCTTTTGGATGCACTATAGGAAAAAGTCCCCTTAAATACATTTTATACAAACTATCGAACACTACAGGATGGTATGAAAGTATTTTTTGTTTTGCGATGCGGCCCACCCTAATCTGCACCAACCTTTGTAGTGAAGCGTTCTGTGGGGTGTTTATAACGTAGTGTCTGGTAAATGAGGAAATGATTTCAGTGTGTCCTATGTCGTGATGTAATTAAAAGACTCACTTAATTGGAACTAGCATTTCGTACTTGATTACTGTCAATTTGCAAAAAGTAGTATTGTGAAAGCAAAATATTACTTTTTAGCAGTTTGACAGTAATCAAACAGCAGCACCGACAACCGCTGAGGTCAACAAGTTCTTGAGTTGAAACCATGAATTGGTAAACGTAGTGTCAGACTAGGTGGAGTGACGATGTCATTAGGGCGGCCTGCAAGAACTGGATGAGAAAAGCCGCAGATCGTGCTTAGTGGCGTGCCCTAGAGAGGCCTATGTCCAGCCGTGGACTAGAATAGGCTGATGATGATGAGATGCAAAAGTAAAGGACCTCTTAATTATATTAAAACCTAGGTGCATCTAGAGTTAATTTTCTTTAACTTTGTATTTCAAACCTGAATGGATCGTAAGAACTTTTAATTTTAATCTAATCTTCTTCTATTATAAAAACGAATTAAACCGATTTAGCTGATGTGGAAATGTTCGTAAAGGTTCAAAGAAGTTTCAGAAGGTGATAAATACGCGGTTTCGAAATTCATCGGGGCAGCTGGTATTTATATGATGATGAATCCCCGTTTCCTTTGGTTGTGCGATAACTTGAAAGACTGCACTGAAATGGATAACTCCTTTATTGTTTAGTTCATTATTGATAACGCCAAGATTTTGTTAATATTTTTTTAAACCTACATCACCTGATAACGATGAAACCGAGAATGAAGATGAAGCTACACAGAAAAGGTTTTTCCTTCTGACTGGATCTATACACAAATGTTTCGAGATTGAATTGTTTAAAAAGGATAACAAATGGACGTCCGAATATAGAATGGAAACATTGATAAGATTTTCTTATAAAATTGTTTACTTAAAGCTATTTTGGTATAGAAATAACACAAAGTAATAATATTTTTTCTTGGAAGTTTGCGCTACACTGGATTGTTGAGAATTTTAGCAAATTCTGTTCGTGGAAAAAACCTATTAGGTAGCAGCGGTAAACTGAAGGGTATGAACTTGTATTTCCACTAGTTGTAGGTGCCCCTCCTCTTTCTCAAAAATAATGTTACGGAATTGGGTAACATGATTGGAAAGAAACGACTATGAAAGTAGGAGTCTTTATTTGGCACCCACAGAGTCCACAATCACAAAGTCCCAAAATGTGTCTATGTAGCTTCTACTACTAACTTCTTTTTTAAAGATACCCTAATAGCCATGGACGCTTAAGTATAAAAAACCACGGGTGGTAGTATAAGCAATAGTATAAGCAAGAACGTTATTAGGACAATAATAATAATAAAGTATATTATTATAACACACGGCCATCTGATCCCAAATTAAGCCGAGCTTGTACTATGGAAACCAGCTGGTGATATTGTGATTATACTTTTCTTTTGTAAATACATATCTACTTAAATATAGATAATTACATCCAGACTCAAGACAAAAAGACGACCACGACTTGCGGCGTGAAAAGCAAGTATCTTACCGACCACTCCAACGGCCCGTCAAGTATGTCAAGGATGTAAAATAAATGAATGGAATTTTATTACTCTTCAACGCAAAAAAAATCTAAACTCCTTAGGATAAAATTTGGTACCAATTTTAAGTTATGTAGGGAAATGTCCTATAAAATGCTTAAAAATATTTTTCGTTTAGGCGCAAGCAGAAATGTTTAATGTTAGTAGGAATTTAATACGTAAACCCTTTTACCCGCAGAACTTAACTTAGTTTTGAAGTTACTCAACTTGTTAACATAAGTGATTCTATATTGCCCCTAGTAACACGAGAGGGTAGGTACTATCCTCTAATTCAATTAGGGCTCGAAAGCTCTCAGCAACAGTAACCATTGAACAACAATCGATATTGATATACCGACTTTGTTGTTTGATATTCTTGGCATTTCTGTGGTTTAGTTAATGTACCTAACATTTCATTTCAACCCTTTTTAGTGTCGCACTAGGCACCACGCTGGGAACAGGTCTTCTCTTAACTATCTTACGAGTTGAGAGTATTTAGGCCTTAATCCATACACGCTGGCCAATTGTTGCTTCTACAAGGTTTCTAACCTCAAAGAGGCTCATTCCACTGCCACCTTCTCACCGATAATCATTCGTAATCACGAGTGAATTGGTATACTGGGCTGGCGTGTACCATCGTAGACTACAACATTGCTTAACATCAGGCAAGTTGTAGTCAAGCGCCAGCCTAACGAAGAATAAAAAAAAATTAAAAGATTTACCAAATCAGGCATCTCTGAACAAAATAATATCTCTGCCATTTTAATGTCGGTTACCAATTTAATGAAACTGACTGGCTAAATGCGTATCCAAATACGAATTTAAAACATTTAATCACGTATTCCACAGTTTCCTTTTTAAAATAACATTGATATTTGCTATTCAGGCTAATTACGTTGACTGAAGCAGTTTCCTACAATTAGCTTTTAATCAGTATCTTTATTTCTCTACAAAAAACTTAATAAAAATTCGTATGTGAAGACTTTAGAAACTTCAACACGGAATTGGTATTGAGTACGTTCCCCTCTGCCAAGGTACATGAACAGTTTGTATGCATAAACTGATCATGTTTTGTGTAGCTTTTATTTACGTGTGCATGTGTAAAGACGCTTCATGTGTGCTCTCCGTTGTTACCTCACCTCCCCGAAAACGTGTGAAGCATTTAGTACTTTAAGTTGCGTATAAAACCTCCCGTGTTAAACGCTCTAAGATATCGGACGGGCCGGTGGCGTGGTCGGTACGAAAATTGCTTTTGAAGCCGCAGGTCGTGGGTTCGATTCCCACCCAAGACAAACATTTGTTTAAATATGTCTGTTTGTCTTGTGTCTGGGTGTAATTATCTATATTTAAGTATATATTTACAAAATAAAAGTATTATATGTAGTATATTACCAGTTATCTGGTTTCTATAGCACAAGCTCTGCATAGTTTGGGATCAGATCACGGTGTGTGTTCATGTCCCACTATTTATTATTACATATTATTATTATCTACCTAACCTACGGGTAGTTGACCAATAGGCGAACTTCTAGTAAAAATCATTAGTTTAACAATGGCTACTGATATTTATAAAAAAAATATAACTTTGCAAGTCCCACAAGAAAGAGTTAGCTAAACTGTGTAGATAACTGACGGTTAATGCGATGTCGTTTAACGCTTTATCTCAAGAGAGTAGCATTCTGCTGTCGCTTCACGTTGCAGAATTGTTGTTTGCGGTGTAAACTATAAGCTATTAGCGACTTGGTTATTAAAAACGTTTAGTAGGTTCATTCCAGTTTTACATCGTTGTGGTTTACAATAGGCAGTATAATGAAGACAAAAAAAAATGAAATAGACAAAAAAGTTAAAAGTCCATATAACCCGAATCCCATCGGGTTCCCTTTAAAATTTTAATTATTTCATTACTCATGCCTAAAAGCTGGTTTTAGGCATGAGTAATGAAATTTAACACGGCGCGGTTTTGCCGGCATAGTGTTGAAACCGTCCGAGCTTGGACACGAGACGGTTTGTACAAGATCCGGTTTCATGGAGAATTGTGTTCATATTTCGTGAATTGTGGGCGTACAAAATGTTAAGTGTAAAAAAAATATAAAGTTTTCCAGTTTTTCTCCATTTCGTTTCGTTTTGTTTTCGTCCATTTGTAGCGAATCCTGAGTCTATAGACATACCAATCTT
Source organism: Meganola albula (assembly GCA_936450015.1). Classification (NCBI taxonomy): domain Eukaryota; kingdom Metazoa; phylum Arthropoda; class Insecta; order Lepidoptera; family Nolidae; genus Meganola; species Meganola albula. The sequence continues at coordinate 3,619,839 of OW388156.1, read as the reverse complement.
AGAAAAGAAAAATTGTGCAAAAACTACACCAGTAAATAAATAAACAATCGAATTGAGAACCTCCTCTTGAATTCGGTTAAAATATTATGACTATTGGAGCTATACATAATTCAAAGAGAGCCTGCGAAAATAACTCGCTTAGACTTCTGCTGTCAAAACCTATCGCAAACTTCACTAAGAAACTTTGTTTCATAATTCACTTCTTAAATTTTTAACGGACTTTAAAATGGAGAGGTATACCTTCTTAGATATAAAAAGTTTTCTACTGATGCTGTTGATGCTTCACTTAATAATACAAAGGCCACTTGAAGCGAAAAAATCATGTTCAAAACATTCCAAGCACTTTCCGCTTCCACTTACTCCATATTTGGATCTCCATGTGGACAGTTCATTCATTATTCACTTCGTTGACGTGATGTTAGGCGCGTAAAGGCGCATTCAGACTAACAACGCTATGTTGTGACAGGACGAACTGTTCGTGGCAATTTCATACGATACGATCAGTCGTGTTATGCGTTAACTTTTGCTAATGAGCGACACGAATTATCGCATCGTTTTAGTTACCAAAGTAGCCAGTTCCTTGTCACAGGTTCTGATCTTTATTTTTTTTACGTTAAATTTTACTTATCCACAGTATGTACCATAGTGTGGATAAGTGAAAATGACGTAAAAAAAATTTAATGAAAAAAAAGTACCAGCTTCATTATAGCGAAAAATTGTTTTTTTTTTGTTTATATTCTTTAACTTCATTAAAATTAAAGCCTTGCCTCGGTGGTCCACCGATAACCGGGAGGTCCCGGGTCGAGCAAAAAAACTTTTCTATTAAATATTTACGAATCTTAGTTGAAGCTCGAAGTGCGGAGTTGTGCCTGATGAACGGCAATAGGCTCGCCCCCTATTACGTATAGAACCTAAACATAGCCGGCGAAAAGTGGGTGACATTCATCTCTGCTTCCACCTTTCGTTAATACAGGCATAAAGCTATTATCTATCAATCCTTACTAATAGTACAAGCTCTGCTTAGTTTGGGATCAGATGACCGTGTGTGTTAATGTCCCACTATATTATTATTATTTTAAATGCGAAAGTAACTCTATCAGTCTGGCGCGCTGTGATGCCAAAACTACTGAAACGATTTGGATGAAATTTGGTTTCAAGATAGTTTAAGACCCGGGAAAGACTAATAATATGTTTTATCCGACTGCGCAAAAAGAGGTTAATGATTACCGACAACCTATACACGCGCGTACGGATCGTGATATATAAAGTGAAGTGCGATAAAATACGAGTAGATATATAACCGCCTTTATCTGTTTAGCTCTTTAGCTGTGTCACAGCAAGTTATTGCAGCCGTGACGTCATGTCATTGAGAAAAATGGTCCCAGCTGGCCGAGATATTGCGGATGTGACGAGAATGAACCAGACTTGGTTCATCATGTGAAAAAGTTTGGTATTTCTTAGAAAAATAACATGAAAATGTTCCGTTTGTTATAAAAATTATTTAGTTACCTACTATTTGTTAGTAAATGACAAAAAAGGGGTGTTATAATTTTATTGCCAAGTAGCAACGAGTCTGATGGACTGATTTTAACGCGATTTTTTTATATTCGAAAGCTAAAGTTATAAGTTCTTAGGTAGGATTAAAAAATAAGGTTGCAAAAGCACTTAGTAGGTATATTTTTTGGTTGAAAAATCAATAAATAGTTTTGATAAGATGTACCTGGGAATATGGGCATTGCTGAAAATCAGTGATGTGGATCGCCTCTAGTAGGAACTCACAGCGTTTACTTAGCAATGTCCTTGCTTGACACTGACGGGCTTACAGCTTTATTCATGAAAAAGTTTAAGACTCTTTAGCTAAAATGGACTTTGTTAGTGGAAATGTCAAGATGACAGACAACGGTAAACGAATTATAAACCTATTTTAGTTTTAATGACCTTAAAATTCGTTTATGAATAAGGGGGTAACTCTTTGTTTTTATTTAATTTTTATTTATGTTTTTCTTTTCATTGGTTTTTTTTATTTAATTCTGTATGACATACCTTTGTCAAATAAATGTTTTTCTTTCAACACAATAATCAAACTCTTCAGCTTTGCAATATTAAATCGATTGTGGCGAATTTACATTGTAGTGATTAGACAATGACCTCAATTTTTGCACGTCAATAAAATTGTGGTTAGTTACTCAATATTTGAATTATGGCGAATTTTAATTGTGGTGATTAATTCTAATTTACGCTACATAATATATTTGGACAATATTATATTTTACAAATGCTGTTCATCAAATTGTTTACGGGTTTAATTATGTTTCATTACTCGAAATCTTAATTAAAATAAGGGATGGCGACCCTACCATACGCTGTTTGTTATAAACTCAAACGTTCAACTTTACCAACTTTTAAACGAATGTTTTTGCTCGTTTTGTCAAAAATTAAAAACAATAATCACCCACCATCTTCTTTTTCTCCATGGTTAGAGATTTTTTTTTAAAGTTTTAATTATAAAAGCTCACGGCACAAATCAGACAAACAGAGTTAATTTCGCATTTATAATATTTGGAGAGATTATTTTACAAATCAGTATTTATTAACGATTAATTTCTAAACAACTGTTTTTACACTTAATTCTATCTTTACCTATTAAACGGTAGGTTATAAAATTACAAAGTTGAACCCTCATAATCTTGACAGCTGTAGACGATTCGACATAACTCGACACAGCTGTTTAATAAGCGTATTTTTACCAAGTAGTTACTTAAATTCAATTCACGCCTTTATAACTTAAATAAAATACAAAGTTTTGACAAACCACGGCCTTATTACGAACAAACATTGTTAATTGCATGGTTGCACGTTTAAAACACAGTTAATCGGCCTTAATCTAATTAATTTATGGCCTACCGTGTAAATTTAACTAACTTGCTAGGCTTAAATACATATTTATCAGGCTATGTTATGGTCTAGACCAAATTCCCGAAATGAAATAGCCTGCAACGTCAGGAGCCAGGGCTCGTCCTCGTATAAGAAACTCTTATGAAACTTTTCCAGCACTTGATAGGTCGAGAGCTGTCATTGAAAAATCCGGTCAAACGATAAAAGCTCTTCTGACTAATTATTGGAAAGGTTCTTCCTAAAAGAAATATTAATGCAAGTGAATATTGTATTAGCATAAAAAAAAACCTATAAACATCACACTTTATTACCATTATAATGGAGTACAAAGTAAAAATTGTAGGTGTTTCTCAGGCACCACCTTCGAAAAGAAATAATAATAATAATATAGTGGGACATTAACACACACGGTCATCTGATCCCAAAGTAAGCAGAGCTCGTACTATGGAAACCAGATAACTGGTAATATACTACAAATACGTAATATGTTTAATCCTGATAATTCTTATTAAATTATATTATTGTATTGTCATCGGTTCTCAAGTGCGCAAAATTTCAAATTTATCTGACCTTTTTTAAGTGGATAAAAATCGCGTTCGAAGATTCCCTTACAAATATACATACAAGTGAATCTAATAAAGCGTGTTAATAAAAAGATAAGTGCCTTCGTTTGCCCCATTTTAACATCAATATTAAGTAGTAGAAGTTCCTTTCAATTTTGTTGATATTTCCCATGATTCAATAATTGGCAAGCTGTAAAAATCCTTATTCTTTTCCTTAGAGGAAAATAAAAGTATAAAAACACTTTCCAATGAGGTTTGTAATATTCTTTTACAGCTTAGGGACGGAAAATTCTTTAAAACCTTTTAAATTTACTTCAGGGCGCTATAGTCTAAGTGAGCTGGTACATATAATTCAGTAGGATTTATTGTTGAACGGCAAAACCGGTATTAAGAAATTACAGCACATGTATTTTAATCTGTAACCTGTAACCTAATGCCGATCGAGTAATCCGTCCGGGCTTTATTTTTATATTTATTTATATTAAGCAAATGCTCAAAGAAAATATATAAAACTTTTAAAGCCTAATAATATAATAACTACCATGAATGCCTTACCCTTCGGCCAAAAGGAAGGTCCCGAGATGTTGACGTAGTGCGATGTCTTAAAATGCGTGCTGTGGTGAGACTTCAAGTGTTCGACCCTCAAAGTCCAGCTAGTATGCACCCGATGTCCTCAGTTTTCATGTGATGACGTGTGTTTTTATGCGAGTCGTCATTCGGTTTGGCAATATTAGTATTACGGGTGACTTTTTTCAGAATATTTATCTACATTATAATTTTATTCGACTTTGCCATCCTTCACAACGCTACCATCTAAGGCGAGCGGCCTTGTACTCGAATATTTATCTGCATTATGTTTGATTTTGCTGTCCGCTGGGTATATCAATTTTTGTCGGCTCGATTCTATGACGTGAATCTAGCGCTTCTAACCGCTTTGGTAAGGAGATAGAAATGTGCTAAGTATCTAAGCTCGTATCATTAAAATCTATGGTATATTAATTCTGTCAGTCTGTTGACTTTCCCGCTTTGACTGCTGAATCTATTTGTGTAAAAATTGGTATGAGTATTCCTATATATAAGTTCCCTTTGTAACTAACTGATAGGAAGTAGAGTAGGATTTATGAATAGGAAACTAAATATAGCTAGCAAAATGTGGAAAGCTTTCAAATCTGCTTACACCTTGAGTTATTACAGGCAATGTTAAGTGGAACTGAAAGATGAAAGCAAGATACCTAATGAACAATATAGTATTCGTGACCAAGGTCTCATGTCGTGTGTAAATTCTTGAGACGTGGTTCCACGATGCGGATCGTAAATATTTAATGTCCTCTGAGGGTTTGCTTAGCATATACTGTGGCTGTGGGTAATCTTGAGGCCCTTTGCGTTTTATGTAACGATCTTACAGGCGTTTTAATAGATGATAACTTGAGTTTGTTTCTGGCTGTGACAGTTAATAAATCATTTGGGCTGAGAAATGGCGGGGTTTTTGTTTTCAGTATTATTTTAAGCCAGTATTATTAGTAACCAGTATAAGTCACTAGGTACCCACCCGACAAAGCAAACACCACCAAGCGCCAAGGCCTTGCTGTGTTCCGGTGCAATATCTGGTGGATCATTTGAGAGAGTGGGTTGGATTCCACTGACACATTACCAAAAATTATTCGTAATCACAGGAGTAAGTCGGTACATTAGGCAATCAATTTTAATTTGCATGCCATGGACGGCAAAATATGGAGAATGGAGAACCATGAATCTTTAATTATTATAACAACTATAATGTATAAATGTACCCATATTTGCAAAGTATTAAATGATTATGATTATTATTATTATTATTATTAAAAAACTTGAGCACCGGTATGTTACGACATGTTAGTAGTTTATTAGTAACGAATGGGTACTAACTAACTACTTATGACTGTTTGTTGAATCTCAACCCTAACGTACTTCAGTTGTAACTATTCCGGGATCTCCGGGTTATATTCCGGGAACGTACCCACATAGGACCCGGGTAAAAAAGACGTGCAGCATAAGCATAGGATCAATGAATTTTGGCCCCACGCATGACAATTTACTTAATGGAAGATATCGATTTTATCATTTTGTAAGTATAATTTGGATAATGGGATAATGAATGGTAATAGAGATTATCGCGAGTAAATAATAGACTAGACTATTATCTCGGCCTACTTTAGCATTAAAATTCTACTGTCTGGCTTTAGTTCTAGAACTTTCCACCATTCTTTAGATACAAATAAATACCAACTGGAAGAAAGAAATCTATTGAGAACTTTTCATTAGTAGATAGTTATGCAGATATTCTACGAGCATTAACTTCTTAGGCCAAAGAATATATTACACAATTAGTCACAATTTTACTAAAAAATACCATGTTTAAATGATGAACATATGGTTGAAATTGAAGCCTTCATAAAGTAATTGTAGATAATAATAATAATAATCATTTATGCTTAACCCAACATAAAAATTGACAGCAAGGTGAGAAAATATAGAGATTATGGGTGAGACTAGTTACGTTACAGAAAGAAAATAGACCCCTGACTCCGAAACTAGTTTAACTGTACTATGAGAGTCAGATCAGAGTCAGTAGATCATTGAAACACTATTAAAAGCTATTTTGTATCGGATTTTATCGCGTTTTATTTTAGATTTCATATCCCGATATTTCAGTCTATTCAGAAAGATATAAAAAGAAAGTCTTTTAATGATTTGTATTTACTAAAATAGATCATTGCTCGTATCAGTACGTACATAGGTATTCTAAATATGTGAATGGAGTCACCCACATTTCTCCAATAGCACCTAGGTATCGTGGAATGGGGTTAGTTTCATTCACGGGATGACTTTGATAAAAACTTTATAATTTTTAAAAACAGGAATTAGTTCATTTCTGTTCGCAACAGTAATTTCGCGATTTTGTCTTTTGCGATGGCAGCACAGAATGTCACTCTCTGATATCGCACAAACGCAGTAGGCACAAACAGATCAATACCGGAGATTTTCATAAAAACTGTAAGGGTTATATTTAAATTATTTTAAGGGATAAAGTTATTATTTAAAGAGTACCAGATTGGATTTGAGAGATGCTAGAAAAAATGTCATTTTATGTTGTTATGTGTTTAATTAGCACAAGCCAGAAGCTTTGCTTTGTATTTGTACTGAGCCGCAGTATCGCCTGAAAGTATATCGATTGTATAGTAAAAACCGATATTTCAATTTTTTTTCGTCCTCGTTACATTAATATTTAAAAAAATACGGCGATTTAAATTCTGAAACTGATTAATGACACCCCATTCGACGGTACCAAATAGAATAGTGGCTTGATAATAATATGTTGCCGCTAGCTACATAATATAGGTATTTAATTAAGCTTCAATCGACTCGAAATTCGGATATAATTCGTAGTAAGTTTTTTTATTGATTTTGTTGAAATTAAGCTTGTACCTACCTGGTAATCTGGGCTCAGAATGTTGTGTAGTCAAAGTCCAAATAATTATATTAGGGAAATTATTATTCACTAATTTGAAATAATTATTAAATCTACGCTGCGCTGTGTAAGCCGGATGCATTGCCGTTGAGGGGTACTGAAGGAGGCGAGCGAGTCGCAAGCCAAGGAACGATAGGTAGCAAATTTTGATTTGTGTACTTAAAGTTAATCAAAGAATCACCGTCGCAGACAACCTCATTGGTTATCACATCGTCTGGGTAGGTAAGATTGCCAGGTTCAATGCGCTGTAGTAAGAAACATATTTTTATGTTTAAATATACGATCAAGAGGAGAAAATAAGCTTGTCATTAGAAGTTTACAATGAACAGTTACCCCCGTATTCATAAACGTCTTATATGCTCATTATAGCTAGAATAGGTTTATAATTCTTTTGTCTTTGTGTGTCATCTTTACTTTATACTAGTAAAAAAGGTTTTAAACAAAAGTTTCTTTTAAGATTTTTATGAATAAGATCGTTAGACTACACTTATTTATGGAACCCTTTTTGTGTTATGATATTATTTAACATTGCATCTTTTAATTAACTTTTGAGTCTGACTATACATAACAAAACTTTTTTACAACCTGTACCTACAACTTACATCTGTAAGCAGTATTTATAAACGAGTCACACTCACAACAAGATTCGTAAACGAACAGAGTTAATGCCATGAAATTTGTGAAAGAGATGGATGGATGTGTTATGTGTAAGTGTGAGCGCAGAAAGAACGAGATGAATGAAAGAGATAGGATTAGGGAAATAGGAATAGGTTAGAAAGAGAGTTCGAATAAATGACAGTTGAAGCAGCGTATTGTTTTAATTCAAACCATCTTACACATCATTAACAATGACATCTTTACTCGAGTATTGATTTAAAATCTCCTAAATAGAAATAACATCAAACAAAAGCAAATCCGCTTATTATAAGTACTTATTTAACTTTGCAACATTATAAAAGCACTCATTATTTGTTATTTTTATATGAACCTAGCATTGTTACTTAGTTTCGCTTCAAGTTGTAACTAATTAATTTCCCTCTTAAGATCCTAAAATCTGAAACGAAATAAATTGAGCTGAAAATGGTTTTCTACTAAGAGATTATAAAGTAAGTGAATATAATAATAACAAATTATGTTTCGGGAAAATATTTGAAGAGCCTTTTTCACGATAAAAGAAGTTAAGAGTGTTTTTGCTTCTATTGTAAACTAAACATTTAAATGAGTTACCTATAGAGAAATTACTTTTCCACGTCAAAGGTATAGATTTTACCCTCAATCAGGTGCAATATCAACCCGTTGGGTAGTTTTACCGTTAAATACAACGTTATTTTGAGTTTAAGCAAAGTAAGAGACTACAGTTTGTTCAGAATCACCAGCTGTTTCATGTAATGTAGTAATTTAAGTCTTACCTATAGTTATAGTCAGTGATAATGTAGCACAGATACCTGCTATTAGTGAAAGACTTTTACTCGTAAAATCGGGCCAGTAGTTTTTGATTTCATTCGTTACAAACAAATATATAAAATCCAAACATTTGTGTAATGTAAGTAGGGTAGATTAATTAGCGTCAATTACAAGAAGAATAAATTACTCTATCTCCCTCGATTCTCACGCACTTCCTGTAATCTCTTCTGGTGCTGTAATTAATAGCAAATAGCTATTACCCGGATAGCAGGATCGCCAGATACTGGGATATATAGGTTTACAATATTTTGTTTTTCGTTAATGTAAAAAAATACGTTACGTTAACCGGCTATTGTAATCACAGTCACTATTAAACGGTAGACAATTTGGCAGTTTGGCGCGCCTTTGGCATTTTCGCGCCCTTTACACCGGCAAAGCCTTTGTCAAGGGTAAACTGCAAAGCGAAAGCAACGTCAAGCATCGCCGCATAGTTGCTAGTCTTTCGGTCTTCTATCGGATACACATCGGAGAGTGGGCGTTGGAATTACATAATCCTATTTCCACATCTTCGTTCTTTTATCAGACAAGTGAGTGGCTATGCGCCAACGACACTTATGGTGGAAATTTCACGGAAACGCACAAAGCGCTTTGTTCCCCCTCCAAGTTACGGAATTCGCTGCTGGCATCGCTGTTTTCCGATAGCTATAATCTGCCTGTCTAAGTCACAAGTAGATCGGTATATAATGTGTAAGCGCGTTTCATTGTAGACTGCATCATTGCTTAACAACAGGCAAGTTATGGTCAAGCGCAAATCTATTAGGTAGAGGATAAAAAAGGTTGTTATAATTAATCATAGAACTCAAGAAAATCTACCGTAGAGCTTAACGGGTAGTGTAATTAAATATTCGTTGCCAAGATAGCTGAAATAATTACAACTCAGCTTAACAAGATACTGGAATAGCATGAACATGATATATATTATCATGTGGCGTTAAAACCAGAGACAAATTTGGAGCTAGGCGGAAAAAAGTGTAACCGAAATGGAAATTTGTATTTTTTTTATTACTTTAACGGAAATACTGAAGTGGCGTCAGCTTTGAATTTGATTAACTAAATAATTACTTTTCATAGGTCAAGTAAAAAATATAGAGTCTGTATAGTAATTGTATAATTGTCGATACTATTGTTGACAACCCTACTTATTGGCATGATAGGGACACGGTCGACGGTCGACACTTGTCACGCCTGTCACTTTGTCCATGTGAGAACCCTGCAAGCGCACGCGTTGCGCGCTCCGAGCCGAGAGGGACCCTTTGCTTATTAAAGAATTGTGTATCTAATTAAGACTGACGCAGTCGTTGGCAACATGCCAACTAGTGTTAACCTGTGTGTAGATAAAATAACTGTTTGAGTGATACAATAAATGAGTGCTTATCAAGGCAAGTGTGTCCTCAATCAAAACGACCCATTACAAATCCGCTAGAACTATTAGGTAGGCCACCGTAAACCCATAAAATCCACCACGGAGACGAGACCATGCCCATGACCATGCGATCAGGAGCAGTGCTCTAAGGGAGCAAGAGCTGTGGTCGGCGAGATGCACCCTAGAGCTGAAGCGAAGCGGCGCGCATACGGAATTAACTTAGGAGGTGATTTAAACCTCTTTTTCTTGTCTATGTTGTCTCCCGGAGGGATGTGGCTGATCTAACTTCTTTTTTACTTTTTTGTTCTTTTTTCTATCTTTTCGATCTTTCTGATCAAATTCGTGCGGGATCCAAGACGGTTTAAGTGGCCCGGGATTTAGCCAGACTCAAATCCCGAGTCTCTTCGCAGCGCCACTGTTGATAGTGGCTTACAGATGTAGCAGAGGGGAGGTTACTTTTATGATTCCTAAAAAAGTTGGCAATATTCCAGGAAACTTTCTTTCACACTTAAACCGCTATTGTGAACTGAAATGCTGTGTTTTTATTTATAAAATCAAGTTATCTTAACAATTATCATTTGCAAACTACAGTTGTTATAATACATTATAGATGAAGATGACGATAATTCTAAATAGGTCATTCTTAGAACTTCAGTCTATTTAGGTATATCAAAGACACCTCAGTCATCTCATATACCTATGCCATGTTTAGGCTTCATAATACTACATTAAACAAAGTTTCGGCAATCCTTTTGTAGTCTACAGCAGGCAAGACGGGAAGACGTTCGCATACATTAGTTCTGAATGCGAGCTAAAAGCGCTTCAAGTTTTATGTACAGAGGTAAAGTAAGAATGAAATATCGTTTGCGTGATATATTATGGCTTCTAAAGAGTCGGCAAACCAAAGTCATGCTTCTGGTGTCGCATATCTTCACCTTACAGAATACACGAAGTATCATAGCATTTTGGTTGTGTTCCTGGGTGTTAGTAAAGTAGCCAGTGCCGGTCGACATCTAGTGTCGGTAACGTGCAAGTGACGTGTCTGGTGTAACAAGACTAGTGCCTCTCTCGTCTTACAACACCACTACACTTTACATTATACACGCAGTGCAGCAGCCTCTATAACACTACCAAAAGTTATTAGTTTGGTAGTGTTCTTGAAGCTGAATAAGGTGAGCCATTGACTATCGACATGTAAAGGGTCTGCAACACATGAGTGACGCCTCTACAGTGATATACCATCAGCATATGAGGTAATATATAAGTGCCATCAGGTGGGCAGACTTAACCTAGTATGAAATGATTTCATTTGATACTAAATAAATGAATGATATGGCTTGATAAAAAATGAACTATTGGCTAGATTTTCGAAATAAGAATTAGAACAGATTCCAAAGACGTGGCCATAATGTTTAATGTGATTAAAAATAATACTCAAATTATGCATAGTATCAAACTTTTTTTTGGAAATAACAGACAGCACGTTAGTCTTCAATTTTACTTTGTAAGTAACAATCAAGAAATTGAGACATAATAGACAATCAAGACGGAAATACTGAGTGTGTCAGTCAGTACCTACCTTTTTGCCTGAATCTTGGAGGAAATTAGGTAATACGAGAATATAGGGATATAGTTTATCTTTCTCATTGAGTTCACGAAATATCTTCCAAATTGGTCTTATATTGGAAAAAGAAATAGGTGAATATACTTCAAATTACATATAACGTTTTACTTTAGCTGTTTCTCTAAGTTTTATAATCTTTTTAACCCATTCTCACCTACTTTTGAATTGGAGTGGATTAAAGTAAGGATACTTATATATCAACTTTAAAAAAGGAATTTACAATCAAAATTTAAATTTGAAATGAAAACAAAACAAACCCGTTTTCGCGGATCTAAACGGAAACAGCCACAAGTCCAACACAACTCGTACTTACTTAGTTGATTTATTACATTAACGGAAGCTCAAGGAATTAGACACAATTGCGTACAAGATTAATGACGGAGGATACAACAAATTTTATGCTTTAGAACCTTCGAACAGATTTGCAAAGTTTGCTTGTATTTGCTTTTCTAGTTAGCTTACAACTTGTTTTGCTCTTTTGAATAGCGAGCGTTGGTTTTGACTGAGAATATTATGTCTCTTGGAACGAAACAACCATGGAACAACATATTAATATATTATATGGAACTAAAAATAATACACAGGTGGTTTAGTTTCAAAACGAAATTTCTGGGTTCTAGGCAAATGCCTAATAATAAATTCAGTTTTTAGATTCAGTCTATCTATAAGCATTTCCTTAGCACCAATTCAGGAATTGGTTCGGCCGTTCTCGGATGGCTCACCGAAAAGTCCGGTCGCCCTTCCGGCTAATTGGGTTAGGACATCCGAAAAAAAACAACCGTCCCAAATGACGCTAAGAAAATGAAGATAAACAAAATCACATTATTACCGACCGAATATTCACAAAGGAGTTTTCATTTGTACCCAATTATTTTCCACAGGTACCTAAAGTATCTTTCAAATTAACTTGAACTTGTAACACCAATAAATTTTTCGTTTTCAATAAATCAGACACCCGTATCACCCTTAAAGTATCGATTGTACCAAATTAGACCAAAAACCGAATAGCAACAAAGGCTCAATTGTCTCGCAAGTACATTATTTTACCTATTTTAGTCAACAAAAGGAAATTAAATTTCCGGCCTGTACACACCCTTGTGCCTTCAGAATTAATATTCTAAAAAGCAATACGAATATATGCAATAAACAAAACTCTGTGACAGATTTATACAGTCGAAAATATTAAATATGGCGCCCGATGTATTGAATATTAGAGAATCGATGTATTGGTTGGTAATGCAGATTTATTGCTCTGTAGGAAAAACATGAACGATAAAAGTAAGGCGTAACGCGAATGTAGGCTAGGTACAATGTGTAAAGGAAGAAGATATAATTTTGTTGCAAATTCGACGGACATCTTGATTGGAAAATAATTTATCAGCTTATTTAAAAATCAATAAATCACCACCAATTGCAATTACAGTAAAAAAACATTTTTTTATAGAGAAAGAACTTTCTACATAAAAACGTCAACTATCTTTTTCTACCGTTCAGTGAAGACGTGCCAACTGCTGAGAAACACTGATAAAAACTCAGTAGACTTATAGCTCTTTTAAATGAAATACTTATAATATTACGTTTCCAAACGTTCCTATCAGTTACTCTAAAATTTTGTAATAAGCTTTCTTACCTAACGTGCATGGAAGAGGTACTAGAACAATATATTTTGTTCTAGTACCTCTTCCATGCACGTATTTACTTACTTACATTTTCCTGACATTAATTATAAAATTAGTAGATATTACCATTAATGGAACCAACATGAACAACATCCTCATAAAGCACGTTATCTGAATTTTAATCACTACGATTTTCCAATTCATTACTCTCGAATTTTACTTTCATAGAGAAAAAATGATCGATATCATATTAGTGTCCATACCTACAGGATTTCGGGGCGAAGTAAATGGAATAGAAAGACGATCTTTTATCTTTGCGTGTATGTCGTGAAACGTGATATAATGTTGGGTACCTGCTGTGGCTCATATGAACACGCATCGCTTGTCACGATCCATATGAATTACGACGCCACGATTATTCGCATCGAGTATTTTGACGTTATCAGTCTTAAATTATTTCTTTTCATTTAATAGCAACCGTGAATCGATTTATCGTCTTTATATCGATTCTATTTATATCGATGACTCACTGTTATTTACACACTAATAGTTACTTTCAACGTAATGTTTGGTAAAAAAAAACTTGACTAACGCCAAAACAAATGGTCTGAGGCTGAAAGAGATTTATGGTATATAGGTATAGTGTAAATTCCTTAATACTATTATTAGCATCGAATAAGGTTCCAATGACCACATTAATAAAAGATGTGTAAATTGTTTTCAATTTTGAACATAACATATCTAGTTAAGCCATGAGCTTAGTCAAGCCACAAAATTAAGTAAGCACCTTAGAATTGTTGTTACAATTACATATTATGCAATTATGTGAATCCACTATATAGCAAACACCTAACCTAGATGGTACAATTACTAATATTAAAGGAATGTAGCAGAGGTTACGATGCCCCACTTTGTAGATTGTACGCTAAAATGAAATTGGCAAACTGCATCCTACACGTTGATTGTATTGCCCGAGTCGGAGGTTCAATTTGGTATTTTGACTTCATTGCGTTGGTCGAATATTGTATTAATTTTATGATAATTGGTATGTAGCTTGATGTTTGTGGTATAATATCAAATCGTTTGTTAAAAAATTTTGGAATCTTAACATTTACTTTTAGAGTCATCATCATTTCTATTACCTTTTGCTCTTTTATATTGGGGTCAGCTTCTTTTATATTGGATTCTGGTGCGATCGACTGCCATCAGACCTCAAAACCAGCAGCCAAGATGTTCAGACCAGGTGTCAGATTATATTAGGGTTCTGTCTACCTGTCACGATTTAGCGTCCCAACTACCGCTGTTTGGCATGGGTCCGCTCCACTATCTGACGAGGTGAAAGAGTTTAGACCTTAATTTACACACCCCTGCCAAGTGCAGGTTGGTAGATGTCGCTTATCGTCAAATGATTAGTTCTTAGACTTGCTGGTTTCCTCACAATGTTTTCCTTTACAAATATTGTGCAGCAGCAAAACTATTCACACAAAGATGTGTGGGATCGAACCGGGGATCGAACTCACGATTTATATACCGCTGAGCCACCGCTGGTATAAAATTGCATTAAAAGTGCCAAATTATAGGTACTCTACAAGCTTCCGCCCACGTTTTCGCCGGCGTGAAACTTATAAGTAGCCCACTAATAAATATAGTTGATACTTTTAAGTAGCCTACGTTATTGTTAGTATTAATCCAGACCATAATCTTTCTCTGTGCCAAATTTCATCCAACTCCGTCCAGTAGTTTTTGCGTGACCGAGTAACAAACATCCATACATTCTTACAAACTTTCCCGTTTATAATATTAGTAGGATTAAGCTGACCTTTTATTGCCCAAAATGTCAATTTAAAACAGGAGTATCGTGTTACTAATAAATCGCAGTCAACCCCAAGATCTTTGACACAATTAATAGTTAGGTACATAAGGTAAAATATGAAGTAAACCACGGCCAAAGCCTACCAGTTAATTACAAGCAAACTTAATTACCATTTGATTGTCACCTGATTTGCACCACCCGGGGCCACGTTTCGGCTTTCAGATAAAAGGTGCACTCCCACGAACGAAGGTAACCCAGCCCCCAAAGTATCTTCAATACCAGCACCAATGTTTCTATGGCGACCACCACCATACCATAGAACTTATTTTTGATGGTATTTAAAAGTCAGCGACACATAATTTTAATGAAGTAAACGATATTAATTAATTCCTCAAGGTAAACCAATTGGAATCGGTTCGTGTGGACTCTTCGTCACTGATACACAGAGATTCTGTTTCACTCGTCACACTTATAACACCCCTCTTTTTCGTCGAAGGTTAAAAACATAGTCATTATTTTCGTACTCGAATTATATAGTTTTGAAGATCCAGGTTATTATGATGTCTCTGGAGATCTAAACTCCGGTTTATTATATTAGTAATATTTTAGGTTTCCCTAAGGCCCAATGCGTCAAGTCAACTTAATAATTATTATTGTGGGTCTGTACAATCATTATAGGCCGTGGGACATTATACTTTTTGTTAAAGAAATCAGATAATCCCAAAATCGATGGGATCGTGTCGTTTTATTTGCGAAAAATCTATCGCTATTATTCACTTTTTTGGTATAGCCTCTACCACACTTAGAATGCGAGTTAAGAAACTTCATTCAAATAAATATAATACATAATGAGTGGCCTAATAATTGTTAAATAATTTAACAAAAGTGACCTATAACATTAATTGAAAAAGAAAAATGTTAAAAAGCATATTCAGATGCATAATTATCTGATTTTTTAATTCACTTTTACTGGAGTTAGATAAAAATTGTTAGTAGTCACAGTGTCAAATGTATTTCTTAATGCGTTGATTCAGACTTCAGTTTAAAGATGGCGTAATATGCTCATTTAAAAACGCAGCACTTTAAAAAAATATTTGCTAGACTCCCCAAAAAACCCACAAATTAAATACCAAGTACATATTTACCATTTATCAAAAGTGTAATCGCCCACAGACTATTAATTAATATGTTAAATAGGTCGTACTACTATAGTCTAGACACAAAATTATGTTTCTATTGCCATAATAGGTGACGTTAGTTTTTAATTTTAGTTTATTTTTTTTTCCGTTCAATGAATTTTTACGTGATACTCTGAACAAAGGTTTAAGTACTTAATAATTAAGGCAACTAAATATAGATAAAAAATTAATCAAATTCTTTTATTTAGATAACTACTTACCTGCCTCTGTGATCCAGTGGTAAACGTGTTCGCCCAATAACCGCAAGGTTTCGGGACCGATTCCCAAGTTGAGTAAAAAGACTTTTGTAATATACTTAAAGAATTATAGTTGTGACTCGAAGTTTTTAACTGTGCCCGATGAACGGCAATAAGCTCGCCCCCTATTAAGTATGTGACTTAAACATAGTCAGCAAAAAGTGGGTGATATTGACCTCTGCCTACACCTTCAGGTAATACAGGTGTTACGTTACTTAACGTATTCTAATACCAAATTTTTCACTGTTACCTTTTACGTACCATCTTGAAAATATTTTATGATCAGTTTTAAAGTTTAAGTTTTAATAACTATTGAAAAAAAAACTTTAAAAAAATATTCACTTACCTCAGAATTAATTCAAAACCATACGTCCACAACAAAACTGCCACTGAAAACTAAATCGTGATATTTTCAAATATCGAACACCGCCGAAAGAACTTCACTATCGCCAGTAAAGCGCGTGCCCACTGCAGCAGCCCCGAGTGAACTGAATTTAAGGTTATTTGGAAAATTATCTGTTGAACTATTCCATACATGCGCAAAGCCCTTCTGAATAACTCCCCTAGTTTGTTATCCATTGCCGCTTTACTTTAACTTGTACAAGTTTATTAAAAAGAAAAGCGTCATTGGTTATTGAAGCGTTAGTAGGAAAATGAGTGTGAGCCTTGTTTAGTAATATTCAATTTCGTATCGAATGCTTCTTTTGTCAGCATTTGTTTTTATAATGATTTTCTGTACTCTTTTTAAAAAAATATTTGGTGTAATGTTGTTAAGGTGCCAATTACATGTTTTACAAAACTATTTAGAAATCGGTTAGGTTCAAGTCGGGCTTACACAGTAGTGGTTTCGTACGTTTTTAGGGTTCCGTATTAAACTAGGAACCTTTAAAATATCGCGATGTCCGTCAGGCTGAGTCTTCTTTACAGCATAACAATTAATACTTTATAACTTTTATTTATTCTTATTTTAATTGATTAAAGGAGCATACAGGGTCTTGCGTACTCAATATAACAATGCCTTCAGGGCGCTGTTGGGGCTGCCATGTTCCTGCAATGCATCAGAGATGTTAGCATCGGCTGACGTTGACAGTTTTTCGGCTATCATCAGAAAGCGTACAACATCCCTGTTGCAGCGGATGCGGGGTGCCTCCAACAGCCTCCTGAGGACAGTAGCGGGGAGATTGGATGTGGACAGTGCCATTATGAGACACTAGATCCGAATCCGTCTAATTAAGGACACGGCAATATCTTTTAACCTATTTGATTAGCAATGTACCAACATAATACTAAAATAGTTTGTATGATCATTGTTACTAACACTATGGATTCCGGTTCGAAATAAATGGTTTTTATTTATTGAATTATTTATTAATACTTGCAGTTAATATTGAAGATTTTTATTCATATAACATATGAGTATAGGTACAACATAAAGATAAATTTAAGAGATATTAAGTACCCCAAAATAAAATCCTAGCAACTAACTTAGCTTAAAAAAAGTAAATATAAAATAGAAACTATAAAACATTAATTTCCGTCTAAAAAAATAAATAAATTTAATTCATACGAAACCGTACAAGACCGTTGAAGTTTAATTAGGTTTTTACTACTAATATTTAAAAGGTTGTATACTTATTTGACAAACTTAATACTTGACATTGGCAAGACAAAGAGTCTTTTACCGGATACACTTCGGAGAGTGTGCGTTGGAATTACACAATCTTATTCCCCCATCCCCGTTCTTCCATCGGACAAGTAGAGGTACGGCTATGCGACACCGTTATATGGTGGAAATTCCACGGGTACGCACAAAGCGCTTTGCTTCGACTTTTATTGTGCGAACTGCCAAATTGTGGAATTCGCTGCCGGCATCTGTGTTTCCCGATAGCTAAATCTAGTGGTCTTCAAGTCAAGAGTGAATCGGTATATAATGGGTGAGCGCGTTCCATTGTAGACTGCATCATTGCTTCACATCAGGCAAGTTGTGGTCAAGCGCAAGCCTATTTTATATTAAAAAAAAAGTTGAGAAATAATTTCTACAGCTGACATAGTTAAAAGAAGAAAAATAAGAATAGTTGATTATGTTACCAAATGTCAACTCCAACACATGTATTCCCATACCTACTGAAGGTGACTCATCTAGGCATAAGTAAACAATGTATGAGGTACAACAAACCATTTTTATTTTAGCAATTGCATAGCTTCTATCGCGGGCCTTGCTTGAGACCGAATCCAGAAGTTCTGTAACGAAAATAACCTAACACCCCCCACTCCGACCGGCACAACGGTGATACTTTTTAGTAGTTTTGCCATCTAACGATGAATAACAGAATATGTAAGGACTTTTTGAAATATCACGCGTCTCTTTAGTTCAGCAATTCGCCTCTAGGTGGCATTGGTTGTATCGGTAATATTGGTTGTATTGTTGGTTTTCTTAGCTGTCACCTCACTCAAAAAGTGTAACTTGAATTAATATCACAAAAAAAAAACAAAGGCAAAAATACTGCTAAAATAAAATAAATAAATAATTATAATTACATAGATTGATAAAAAATGCTATGCAATAGCTTTACCGCGGCAGTCTCCGAGTGCCACACGTCTTGTTTTATATTTTTTAAATGTAAAGCGCCTCTTAGAAATAATACAGAACCCTTAGTGCGGGTTCAACTCGCACTTGACCGGTTTTTCTTACTTTATTGCTAATTTTATGGCAATGAATACACATTGTGTTAAAGTCTCTATCTACTCATAGTACGGTTCATTAAATTCACCCCCGCTGTCAGACAGACGGACGTAAAGAACATGGGCATATCCTGAGGCATTGTGTTGAGATATTTAGCCAGGATTTCTTTGGCAGCATTTTATTGAAAAATGCCTATTTGACTCACCGTTAAATAAACTTAGGTGTATCCTATTTATCCCCGTTTATTTGGTTTTATGTATCGCCGGCAAAAAGGGGTTGTTATAAGTTTGATTCGGGTATTTATCTTTTTTATATTCTTGAATAGGCTGGCGCTTGACTACAACTTACCTGATGTTAAGCAATGATGTAATCTACGATGGGACGCGCCGGCCCAATTTACCGATTCACTCGTGAGAATGACTTTCGGTGAGAAGGTAGCAGTGAAATGAGGCTCCTTAAGGTTGAAACCATGAAGGAGCAACAATTCAACCCACCCTCTTAAATGGTGTCACCAGACATCGCACCGGAACACGGCAAGGCCGCTTGGCGGTGCGGCTTTGTCTGATGTGTGGTCACTAACCACGGCCGAAGCCTGCCACCAGTTAATTACCAGTAAACATAATTACCAGTTGATTGTCACCTGGTTTGCACCACCCGGGGACCACGTGTGGGGATTCAGATGAAAAGTGCACTCCCACGGACGAAGGTGACTCTGTCCCCAAATATTCTAGTTAGTGACTTAAGTAGCAGTTTACTATTCTGTTTTATTTTTGTATATTTTTTGAAATATCGACTTCGCTTTAGACTGCTGAACTGAATTTGGCATTCGGTGGTTGTGGCATAGATAATAATAATGAGACTTAACCCACCACCGCAATTCCGACATTCCTACTCCTGTAAGCCTGAATCGACAACAGATTTGAACCCGGCCAAGTCCCGGTACATCTAAACTGTCTTGGATCCCGCATCAATTTAATCAGAAAGATAAAAGGAGTAAGAAAGTTACAATGTCCACTTGCCTCCAGGTAAAATGAGCATATCTATAAGGACAACCTCAAGACATTTTTAAAACGCAGTGTCGACTTAAGGATCAGTAGGTAGCCATTAAAATAACGTCAATAGCCGGGACAGGAGAGCAAGACAAGACAGCAAGCCACTAAAAACATCGTGTCATCGTAACATTATCAAATCTGACTAAAAAAAGATGACTCAACCCCTTCCGTAATACTTATAATATTACGGAGTATTGCTACATTCTGCCGTAGGGCATGCAATTCGTGATTATACAAAATCAGTCAACAAATAAACGAAATTACAATGGTATAAAACAATTTTTTTAATAATAATTTACAACATTATAACAATTCATTATTATTTACAATTAATTAACAATTTTATATAAAACAAATTCCGTTGCAGTGTAATAAGCTTTGTAAACCAGCAAGTTACGTAGTCTTTTTTTTTAAATATTGACCTCGTTTTAATGGCTCACTAGTCGACACTGCGTTTTAAAAATGTGATTGGCATTTTAAATTGACATTTTTCATTGAGGTTGGAATATTTTCAGGGTCTGTAAACAGATGACGCGCCTCAGTGATCCAGAACGTATCCTGTGACCGCAGCCGGTAGGTAATCAATCTATTAAGACTATAAATACTTCGCTCTTCTTTTGCTTAAAAAATACATACAGCCTTTTAGCAGAATGCTTAGAGAATTACCCCCGTATTGATAAACGTTCTTTAAGCTCATTATAGCTAAAATGGGTTCATAATTCGTTTGTCTTTGTCTGTCATCTTGACATTTATAATAGTAAAAAAGAGACAAAGTCCATTTCAACTAAAGTCTTATATGATTTTTATGAATAAGACCGTAAGTCTTTGGTTGCAGTTGATAGGCAATACTTATGATTACCCTCAGACTAGGTGGAGTGACGATCTCAGCAAGAACAAGAACGGCCGGCAAGAAGTGGATGAAGAAAGCCGCGGATCGTGCTCAGTGGCGTGCTTTAGGAGAGGACTATGTCCAAGAGTGGACAAGAATAGGCTGATTATGATGACCCATGATTTGGGCGTATCCAACAGTTTTCTAGCTTCTCTTTAAGCGGAGGCTAGAAAACTGAGGGCAATTTGTCAAATAAGATTTACTAGTTATTGTTAATTATTACGAATATGTTTCATAGACAGGTATATAAACCTTTCGTATCACATATGGGGTGGCATTTTCAATGTTGACAAAGTTAAATAAAGAATAAAAAAGCGGTTTTATTCAAAAAATCTTATGAGTCTTTGTATAAATGGAATTTGTCTCTTTCTTCTAATATATAAGTCCAGATGACAGACAAAGACAAACCTGTTTAACTATTATAAGCTCATAAGACGTTTATGAATAAAGAGGATAGTGTTCATTAAGCATTATGCGTTTAATTTTCTTTTCTAGAAAAAACAGGGAAAATTAAAATACCCAAAAATTCAATGTTTTTACTTCGCATTTATTTGCTTTGAAATAGGGCAGACAAACACTTAATTGTTTTTATTGCCCGTTCTCAAACATTTTTAACAAAATTTCCCTAACAGCCTTTTGTTTAAAGGTCGTTTTAAATGCGAAACGGTTCTATCAACACACAAAATCCAACTCTATAAAAACGAAAAATTTAATTCAGTGCTATATCTGGATATAACCAGTCCCGCAAATGGCAACCCTTTCAAGGCATCCGAATTTATACCAAAAATTAATTCTATGCTAATGAAATAATTAGCGAAATGGTCCAACGCATACCAACGCACAATATTAGAGTTTTTGAGTCCACAAAATCCCGTATTATTAACATTGGGGCGTAGCGTAATCCTCTAAATACGGTAATTTTGAAAGTCGAAACGTGGAGCCGACGGGGCCAACTGTTTAATTATGTTTATTTTAATTTAATTTCGGTCATTGTAGAAGGAATTAGTTGACAATGGCTGGATGCGGCTTATGTGATATGTCCGTGTGAATGTGGGTGCGGCAGGTTGAGCTAGGCATATGGGTAGTAATCAAGGTGTTTTGTTGCGGCCGCCATGTTTTCATGTTATTAAACAGATAAGAGATTAGGTATTAAAACAAGCGGGTAGCATTACCATGCTTTTATTTTATTAGGGAAACAAATGAGTACACCTACTCTTAACTAACGGCCTTATTCATAAAAAAGTTATAATACTCTTTAGTTAAAATGGCTCTGTCTCTTTCTTACTAGGATAAATGTCAAGATGACAGACCAATACAAATGAATTATAAACCTATTTTGGCTATAATAAGCTTTAAGACGTTTATGAATACATAGTATATAAAATCAAAACAAGTAAGTAAAAAAAAGTTAAAAAAGTAAGTAAGTATTAAAATCAGTAATAAGTTTTAATAGGTTTTAATCTATCAAGAGGGTCCTAACAAGGCAAATTCAAGAAAAAGCGACCCCCTTCACCGGCGTTCAAGACTTAAATAATCGATATTTAAAATACCAAAGTGTCAACTTATAAAGAAACTGATTTTTTTAAAAACATTAAAAAGTAAAAATGACAATAAAAAAGAGGTTTCGCCAAATATTCCGGAACAATACCTATTGCGCAGATAAACGTTTTACTGAGCTATATACATAATTTGTGCAGTAACCATATAAAAAAATTTAAAAAATCAAATGCCAACTTAATTGAATGGAGAACTGATTTGGCGCGAAAATCATTTTTTTTGCCTCGAATCTAAGTGTGATTATTTAATTTTATTTTATTGTGTATTATTTTTTTTATACAAAGGAAAAGTAATTCGTCATATATATTTTAAAGTACCTATGTCTATATCTGGTTTACATAGTACAAGCACTTTGCCCTTAGATAAATTGAAATAGCGAAACGATTACGAGAGATCAAAAAGAACAAAAATGTATTGGATTGCCCGAAGATTGTTACGTGACATTTCGAAGGTGAATGTCAATCCCAAAAATTATGTTCTTTCTTTCTTTTGTTATCCGTTTCCTAAGCCGCTTTGTTCAGAGACCCTGCTTAGTTTAGGATCAGGTGACCGTGTTTATTAATGTGCCAGAATATTATTATTATAATAATAAATGATCGTTTCAAAGTTACAAAATAATACAATACATATAAAAATATTTGAACTAAAGACTAATGCGCAATTGAGAGGACACTCCATGAAACTGCAGAGGATATTAAGTAAAAATAATCCTAGTAGACACTTCATAAATAACAGAGTCCAAGACACCTGGAACTGTCTACCTGAGCAAGTTGTGGCAGCAGAAACTACCAACCAGTTTAAGAACCGACTTGTCTCTTACAATTAAGAAAAAGGAAAGAGAAAAAAATTAACAGTCTAACATAGTAAACAGAACAAGGAAAGAGACCAGATACAGTCCAATATCAGTTGTTCACAACTGCTTGTATGTTTAATAATAATAATAATAATAATATAATTATCTTTAATTAATAAAATTATTACTGACTACCATATAAGACGTAATCATTAGTATATTATTATTTTCTACATTCCATAAAAAATTTATACCGATTATTGTTTTTTGTTATTATAACAGAAAAAGTATTATATAAATAAGGCGTATTCTATTATGATGAGTGTCTTTAGCTTACACACTATAGGTACCTATCTAATTAAGCAATAAAATCATAAGTTCAACCTCTTTCAGTAGGAGTAAGTGTAAATCAATTATGTAATCATGATTACACAACATGTACACTGAATATTATAGAAACCACTGCGTGTAATCGTCCTATTCCATTTATTGATAGGTGATGACCACACCGGAAGCGGTGTAGCGGTCAGTCTGAGTTCTACGTTCCGTATTCTGTCTAATCTAAATGCGTTTTTTTTTTACTTGCAAACTTAAAAGCAATCAAATCACTTTTTGTTCGAATGTTTTTTGTCGAAATACTATCACGAGATGGGTGAAGATTATGATTAGCAGCGGTAGGTTACTTGGAAATTTGTCTTTCAACGATTAACGCGTGATACAAATAAAATTTACCTAACATTTATAACCATAAAAATCATATTCTGATCACTATATTTACATAAAGATAAGTGTTTTAAAAATACGCCGCGACAGTGATGTAGTCTTTTTACTGGTAATCAACTAGTGGTAGGCTTAGTGACCACCCACCAGACAAAACTGCACCGCCAAGTGAGCCTGCCGTTTACCGGTGTGATTTATTTATTTATTCAGTATTAATATATATATATATTCATTAATTATGTCATACTTAGAATGTACAAAACTATACAACAAAGAAACTTATAAATTAATATTTAATAACTACAATACAAATATTACATCATGCAATCTCCTCGCAAAACGTCAGGCAGGCCAGCAATATCACCCTCAACTCATCCGCGAACTCAACACTCGGGGAAGGAGAGCATTTTTAGAGGTGCAAGTGATCGTGGCACAGGAGATCGCGAGTGAGAATCTGTACGACACGCAGGGACAGCAAACAGCCTAGGAAAATAAGAAAGAGACAAAGTCCATTTTAACTAAAGAGTCTTATAAGATTTTTATGAATAAGACCGTAAGTCTTTGGTTGCAGTTGATAGGCAATATCTATGACTGCCCCCAGACTAGAAGGAATGACAATCTCAGCAGAGCGGCCGGCAAGAACTGGATGAGAAAAGCGGTTCGTGCTTAGTGACGTGCTTTAAGAGAGGCCTATGTCCAGGAGTCGACAAGAATAGGCTGCTGATGATGACCTATGATTTGGGCTGTACACTGAGACACTGTACGACACTCAGGGACAGCAAACAGCCTATGTTTACGGTTCCTGCGGTAGTTATTAGAAACAAACAAACGTGAAAGTTTGGAAGTTATGTCTGGGGAGTCAATTTTACCACGCAAAATCTTGCACATCATTGCAAGTTGTTTTACAGATCTTCTGACTTCTAACGAGTTGTACATGAGACTTCCCAACAGATATTTAATAGCGATGTCTGGTGACACCATTTAAGAGAGTGGGTCGATATTGTATACTCTTAATATTTTTTAAATATATGGAGCCTCATTTCACTGCCACCTTCTCACCGAAGGATATTCTTAGTCAAAGTGAATCGGTCCTATCGTAGACTACATCATTGCTTAACATCAGGAAAGTAGTAGCCAAGGGTAAGCCTATTTCAGAATAAAAAGAAGTACGCCAAAGAACGAGTCATGTTAACAACATAACACACAGAACTCTTGACCGCTCCTTGTGTGTTCAACAACGGTTATCCACTTTGCTTCGAGTAAGTTAGTACTTACAATAACTATGAGGAAAACGAACGACTTCCTTTTAGCGGGAAATGTGGTTTTATTGAATCTATGCTTTAGATGAAACTTAATACAAAAATGGTGTGAAAGAAAAATTACTATTTTTATATTATGTATTTTATTATACTTAAAATGTTATGGTTGGTTTCGTTCCTTGTTTGTATAAAGCATAGTCGTCTCCGGAGTTTAAACTACTTTTATACCATAACGGATCTATGGGGGTTTAATTTAAATGTTATATATCCCGACGTTTGAGTCTTTTTAGACTTTGTGGTCACAGGGGGCATGAGGTGAATATGAAGTCTGAAAAGATTTTGAAAGCATCCCAAGAAAACATATTTGCATACCGACTTCAAAACGATGAAGGCTCTCAATTCTATTGTATGATTTTTTTTTGTATGTTTGTTACGTGATATATAGCCAGTTATAGATTGAAATAAAACTACTTCATAACGGATTTTATCGCGGTTTATTTTAGATTTTAGATCCCAACGTTTCAATGTCTTTTCAGACTTCATGTTCTGGGGTGGACATCGTGGTATCCACCCAAGAACATGAAGTTATTTCAATGTGTGATATTCGCGTAAATCTAAGATAATTATTGATTGATAATGATAATTGTTTTTTTGTTTCAAAGAGTATACTTTCTAGTGGTCCCATTTAAATTTTATCATAATTTGTTGAGCGGGTTTTTACACATGAACTTATGTTTTTTTTTTATAAATTAAATTATATTATTAATATTGAAGTCGGTTCTTACTTTTAACTAACTTCCTAAAAAGACGGAGGTCATAATTATGTTCCACTGTATGTAATTTTTTATGTATGTACAGTGATTTTTCCCCCATTTGTGAACAGTTTTGAAAAAAGATTTTTTTATTTGAAAGAGTATATTTCTGTGGTGGTCGGTGCCAAGTAAATACTACAATAACCTTACTTTGTGAGAAATATTAATAATACCTATTATCAATATTAGTATAGTTATTGTTTTACTTGGCACTAACATCGAATGATATTATTAAATCATTTCTAATTAACGAAATCAAAACACGAATAACTCTACGCTAAGTAAATTTATCATTTACTTTTTGTAGTTACCATTTTAAAGTCGGTTTTTGTTTTTTTGTTAATTTATCTATTATTTATTTTCTTATTATTTAAATATGTTTAAAAACAAGAAGAAACTGACTGACTGAAAAACAATGCACAGCCCAAATCACTGGGTCTAGCTTAGAGACTGCAAATTTTGGTACATAGATGACGTTTAAGCTCTAGGGCATTAAGAATGGATTTCTCAAAACTCACCAAGCTCTCAAGCTGGTTACAATTACAAAAAATACCCTACATGATTGATACATGTGTGTGTTTCAACCGTATTATATTTCTAATAGTACTTATTACATTAAGTGTGGAGTACTTTCGTATATAGAGTATTTACCATTTTATACCATTTCTAGATTTAAAATTGGCATCTTTGTTACGGCGCTGAAATTTAAAACAGTAAAAAAATATTTTCCCTTTACGTAATGTTAAACAGAGTTTAGTTTAGTTTGTTGAGAGCAGTCTTATAGTCAAGTAAAAATTAATTATGTGCGAAAATGTACCAGACTTCAGGTTTTAGTGTACGTACGTAAAACGGGGTTGTTATTTTAAAATTAATATTTCTTGTGTAAGAATTCATTTTTAAGTAACTAGGTCACTTTAAAAATATCCTTGCATTTCTCTACGCGTGCCTTAGGAAAATTGTTTAAAAGTAAAATTTGTGAGCAGCTGTGGCGAAGTAGTATCGTCCTCGCGTTTGAAATATAAGGTCAAGGGTTCGATTGCCGGTCATGCCCACAAATTTTTGTGTGAATTTTAGTTCTATAAAAATGTATTTATGTACCTCAAAAAACGCTTACCTAAGCCATTAATCATAAGCCAGTTTAATTGTTAATTTGTATCTTTATTTATATTAATTGGCCTGGTAGCGTGGTGGTTAGTGACCCTGACTACTAAGCCGGAGGTCGTGGGTTCGGTTTCCACCCAGGACAAATCTTTGTGTGATGAGCACGATTGTTTGTTCTATGTCTGGGTGTAACTTATCTATAATATGTAGGTACTTATTTACAAATAATGTATTTAAGTATTATATCCGTTCCTAGTACCCATAACACAAGCAAATATTATTGCTTAATTTGGAACTAGATGGCGCTGTGTGTATCACTTTACTTCAACCCTTTTTAGTGTCCCACTGCTGGGCACGGGTCTTCTCTCAACTATTTTATGAGTTGAGACAGTTTAGGCTTTAATCCACACGCACTGGCCAAGTGCAGGTTGGTGGATGTCACATGTCTTCGAATGATTAGTTCTTAGACATGCCGGTTTCCTCACGATGTTTTTCTTCATCGATATTGAGAAGCGGAGATGAAACAATTCACACAAAGATGTGTGGACACGACCAGGATTCGAACCCGCGACCTTATTTTTCTAAGGCGAGGCCCGTACCGGTGCGCCACCGCTGTGTGTATGTGAGAAAATATTATTATTATTATTCCATATTTTAGTGCTTACAAATAAAATATATGAAAAGTTAAGAAAGCTACGGTAATTAGGCAAAGAATGCTTAAAGGACAATGACGGACCTTCACCGGCACTTGGGTACATTAAGTAAAATTTGACATAATTCGTACGCGAGGTAATCTTTTACTCTGTTCGTTAACCTAATTAGATAAAAGCAAATTTCCCGAGTTTACATGTGTAAATATCTAAATCCAACGTTTTTTAATCTGCACGTCTAATCTGATAAGCGAATTGCGACGCTACAATGTGACATTACTATGCAAATGTAGCACATACAATTCAATGATTAAACTCAATCTACTTAATTACATTAAACCAACGTAGGTATGAAAGTATTTTGTAACAGCCTGTATTACTTAGCAGGGATAAATATCTACCTTGTACTAAGTAGCTACAGCAATAGCTAAGTACTGGGTATAATGGTGTGCTTTAGAAGAGGCATATGTCAAGTTCAGGACTAGAACAGGCTGCTGATCTAAACGTTATAATTATAATACACAAACATTTTGGCTCACTGTACAAAAAATGTGAAGTTGTTGCGCATTCCAGTTCTAAATGGCGTATTTTCAATCCTATTCTTATTTGAAACGCACAGTACCTTACGAGAAAAAAAGAATGTTTTAAGATCACAGCGTTGTTGTATGTCAATTCGTTTCTTCATTTTCTAGTATTTTCTTTGATTTACGCAAATATCACACATTGAATTAATAATACATTTTAATATCGCTTCGGTGTGTGACTTTAGAGCAATGGTGGCGCAGCGGTCTCGCCTTTTTAAGGATGAAGTGTCCTATTTATAGGATTATAATGAATCTTAAGTTAGGTTTTTTTTATTCGGGGCTGACACCGACAACTCAAAAAGTACTTGTCGCATAAACCTATTTAGGAGACACACTTATGCTTTTATTAGGATTTTATCAACGGTATATTTAATAGTACGGATTAATTTTTTAATTTATTTTATTAATAATTGTTTTGCAGTCTCACCCTATAGCTAACCAATAATATTTAGTAATGCACGCTCCGTTCGTAGGAAGACGACCTTTTTATCGCTAAATTCCGTTTTCCTGACTAAGCCAAAGCCCTGGCTTTGCTTCGCTTTTGCTCCTGAGCAAAAGCGAATAATAAATAAAACCCCAGCTCAATGATAAGCTGCCGGCACCATGCATCTATCACAGCGGCTCAATTTCACCTACATGTAACCTGTCTTTAGCTAGTTAAACATTAATTTTAAATTTAAACTTTATGCTTAAGACGTAATCGTCAGTTTTTTGATATTACTAAACTTATTTCTGTGCCAATAACACTTATTTTAAGTGACTTTACGATGTGAATGTGTCCTACCGATAACTAGCCGACCTTGCATTTTCCTGGAAAATTTCTTGCTTTAACGACTATCTTTTTGAATTGAATTTGAATCTTGAGCTAACTTGGCAAATGTTAACCTAATTAAGAAACCTAGAGGATATTCTTTAGTTGAAACCACTGACTACTTACCTAATAGACGCTACTTTCTTTAAATATTGTATGAAATTGAATTGATTGGTGCGGTCGATATGATTCAAGTCCTTATCTTTAAACAAACCAATCAAAATTAGGGTCGGACTGTATGTAGTGGTAAAATACAATTAAGGTGAGCGCGAGTGTCCGGCTATGTAACGTTTATAGGTTTATGGTCGGTGGTTGAAACGTATGAAGTCACGGGCAAAAACCTGTACTAATTTTATAAAACTGAAGAGTGTATTTGTTTGGTTGAACTCGCTTTTCGCATGGATCACAGGCCCGTATTGAAAAAATCTTGCACAAATAGACAACCCATTTATTGAAAAAGGCTACCTATTTGCAACTTTTTTATCCCCCTGCTGGACATGATATAAAATATAGGTCACGCGGGTGAAGTCGCCGGTGGTAAGCTAGTTATTAGTGAATTGTTTCATCACCGCAGCTCAATATCACAGAAGGAAAACAACCAGAATGTCTAAAAAGTAAGCATTCAAGCACATGTGACATTCACTAGCTCACACTTGGTCAGCGTGTGTGGCCTAAACTCCACATTTTTCTCTATATTAATATCTCAGCATTAGGACATTAAAAAGGGTTGAAATAAAATTAAAATAATAAAATTTTGAATTAATTTAATAAAAATAAACAAACGAGAAATTTATAGTAATTCATAAACCATTAATGGAGATAGAATAAACACATAACTAAAATTTGTGTTTTTAAAAAGGCCCTAAAAATGAAATAAAAGAAATTACTAACGTAATACCACGCTAAGTGCAGAACGTAAAATTTTAACGATACGTTTATGTGCGACTTAGCACCGCATAATTTCTGTATTATATTAACTTGCATATTTTTGCTTTAGAGTATAAATAATTTTAAAAGGTTTGCTGGCGAAAAATAAGTAAAAAAAGGTAGTAAGAGTTGTGTTAATAAAATTAGTAGGCACAGGCATTACTTTTCCAATTACAATTTGATCTGCTGCCGTACTACGAGTGATATAACGATTGCGATTCCATTGAAAAAAAGGGATGCAGTTATACAATGCGTATATCCGCATCCTTTTCTTTTAACGGAATCACAATCACGGAGCTGCGCAACCGAACAGCTCAGCATCTTACATTTGTGCATCGCCTACATACTAAAACTAAATCAATTTAATACATTTTAATGATTTTAGAATCAGTTCGCATTCAACCAGCGACCGAGCTCGATTGCCATTTTACAACCATTTTTATACCATTTTGATACCATTTTACAACCATTTTTATACCATTTTGATACCATTTTATGAACTATTTTTACCATTTCTATTTACCAGTGTAAATTCTAAGTGTTAATTTATTAGTGTTAAATAAATAGTGTATCTTATATCTAATCTCAATGTTTTTAGTATCAATTAATTATTACCAAAAATCAACTCAGTTATTTAGCGAGCTCTATACGCTACACCTCTATTCTGCTATTGAATCGATTTTATTTAGCTTACTGTTTGTTGTTGTTGTTGATGGGTCTAGTAACAGAAACTTTACCCCCTTCCAATTGCCCGATTGATTTGAAATTTTGCACGCATTCTTAAATCTGGTGACAATACAATAATACGGATTAAACATTCTTCTAAATCGAGGATACTGCTATAAAATTGCGAATCACCGATTTTTTTGCAAACCAATCATCTTCTTTATTTTATTTGATACCCACCAAATGAATCAAAGAATATGGTTGCTAATATAAAATAGCGGATTAACGTCACTAATGGCGGCTTTTAGTACATTTTAATAAAAACGTTTCACCTAAATTTTTTTTAGGAATTATTTGATAATAACTACAATCATTGAATTTATAATATAGTTATCTTAATCCACAAAAGGACATAGGCCACTCCTAAAGTACACATTGAGCACCATTCGCGGCGACCCTCATCTGGATCTTACCAGCCACCTTTCAGGAATCGTCACTTCATCTGATCTGAGTATGTTTTACCAGTTCTACATCATCAGACTTATTACGTGGGGCTGACAAAACATACACAAATTACGTGCCTGATCTTTTAACGGGAGTATCATCGGTCAATCCATCTCACTGGACTCTGAAAGCAGAGAATAGAGAGTGCTCTTGTGTTTTCGCACATACTTGTGCACTATAATGTCTTCGCGTTCTCGTCTGGCTAGAAGAAGAAATAGATTAATTAGCAATCAAATTAATTGTTAGCAAGCGAATGCTTTTTTAGCATTTAATTTTAATAAATTAAGTAATATTTATTTTAATAATGTAACCATTACTTCATTGTTATCAGATATCATCGTATTAGCAATTAGCATAGCAATAGCAGTTAGCGAGCTAAGACTTGTGAATTGACATGCTAATATATTTCTGTGAATTAGCACTTACCATTACTAGCTAGAAGAGTGTAATAAATAACAATTTATCAATACAATTTAACTATTACTTATTATATTAAACTCTTATTAATGACGTAATATTAAAAATATACTCATACATCAGTATTCTGTAATTTCTCTTTGTTGAGAACACACATCATTTGTCTTTTGTTACAAATGAAACGTTTACGAGTTGTTACTTGTTATGAATTCTCATCAATCTATGTTTTCTTTGATACTGAAATGAATTTGTTGGATTTTGACGAAGAAAAATTTATAAGCCGATATTTTGCTTGACTGTTAATAATGCAAAGAAAATCTAACACAAAGACATAATAATAGTAATAATATTTATAACTTTTTCAAAAATACACACAGCTTCATCTAGCCATATTTACTCATAATTATTCATATTTGTTTGTGTTATGGATACTAGGAACTGATTACAATTAAATATAAAGGCTGTTAAAGGTTTTTAGACTAAAAATTATCAGGATTAGCAGACAACTTTAGGTAGGCGTTAATCATCGGGTAAGAAGACGGTATTTCAATAAAATAACTACGGCAAATATCACTTCACCCCCATCTCTCGATAGCACAATCATGAATTCTACCAGTTAATTACAGATCGTTAAGATTACGTTGGATTAAATAGTAACGTTCACCGAGCACGTTATTGCATCTGCACTACCGGACGCCACAACGGTTCAACACAGTGTCAGCCATTCCAAGATGGCCGCTTCACCCGTGGTCGGTGTTCATTCGTTCGTTCATATTGACATTTCCGATTGACAGCTGACTTTCTGCTGACGCGATGACAGTATAAAATGACAGCTGATACATTGAGAAGTAGATGTGCCAACAAATACTTTTATTGTTGTAAATACATTACTACCTTTTATTAGATAAATAACACATACATAAAGGACAAATAATCATCCTTACACAAAGATTTGTCCAATTAATATGATCAAATAAAATGAAAATCATTTATACATAATAATAAAATAATGAATATTTTAATAATAAAGATAATTGATATCTAGATTATATGATAATTATTATTGATTTTTAAATGATCACAGATTTATGATTTTCGTTTCTTTATTGTGGTGTTTAATTTACTCGTTTTTCCAGTAGTTAAAGGTAGAATACTATACGTGGTTTTAGGGCTATGATGCCACAAATACGCAGATAGGTACATAGAAATGTAGTATAGTAGAAGTTAAACTTTTAACAATATTCTTTTACATTAGAAGTTAAACACAAACGGTCTTATTTCATAAAAAAGTTATAAGACGCTTTAGTTAAAATGGATTTTGTCTCTTTCTTAGTAGTAGCAATGTCAAGATGACAGACAAAGACAAACGAATTATAAACCTATTTAGCTGTAACGAGCTTAAAATACGTTTATGAATACGGGGAAAATGTGTAAGTAATTTTTTTATGCAAAAGAACTTTTAAAAGTAATTTTTCATGTTGCTGTATGTATGATATCTAATATGTGAGGTGCTGTGAAAGTTAAACAATGTGACACAACGGACAAAGCAAGTGGAGTGGTGGTCCTTGAGTTTCGAGACCGTCCTTTGTTCTATGACCCTGTTGGTGATGTTTCTTTTGTTAATGGCTCAAGATAGAAGCTACGGCGATGCCTTTGACGTGTTTCAGATTAAAATTTTGTCTATTTCACTTTTATATATTACTAGCTGACCCGGCGAATTTCTTACCGCCTAACAGTCTATGAATGTCGTTTACCTTTTAGTTGAACTAATTTAGGCTTTGATGAACGTAATACAATGATACAAAATAACATTATTATAGATAGAAACATAAAAGTATTAGTTATACCTTAATCAATGATTATGAAAACATACACAATGATAATAAAAATTAAAAAAATAATAACAATTAAGTACTTCAAACTCATGTCAGAAAAAATCGGAAGATCGGAATTTCTTGAGATAACGCAAATTCTATGTAAAATATCTTCAGACATGTTATCTTTGTATTTGTTCCATAGGTCACGTGGGTTCGATGGGAAGCATGTCGAAATGATTATAGCAAATTATGTGCGTATCTGACTTGGAGATGCAGAAATAATTTCTATAGCGATTGTCGTTTCCCAATGATTATCGTTTTCAAGCAAATTCAGCTCTTGACATGCTGCACGAAATGTGGGGCACACTATACCATTAACAGTTCGTAGTGATTCAAATGATGTTGGCCCTCGAACATGTACCAGCAACAACCGCAAATAGAAACATTTATCATTCTTCGGATGAACTGTGTAAATACGACCAATAGCATCAGTAGAACGCATATCTGGATGACCAGGAACTGCATCGCCTTGCTTCCGACGTTTAAATTTCTTCGATTTAGCGTTCCAAGTGTAATAACGTGGCATTTCTGAGTAAAGCTAAGTTCGTGCGAACGGATCGCTTTGACAAATCGACGCCGATACAATGGATAACCATCGTTGCCTGTAATGGTCTCTGCCGTCAATTTTCGTGGATACCGTTTGGAACACTTGCCGTCGACCATGCACAGTGATTGGCGGTTGATAGTGCCACACGGTCCATGAATCATATTCGTGATTACAACATCATGTAGGTCTGGATCGGTTTCAGGAGCAGGAATCTCTGCACATATGATGTCATCTATTTGATCTGGCCGAATTCTTTCGACTAACCAAATTAAGTAGAATGTGAGCATGCGGTAGGCCTCGTTTTTGCCATTCGATTGAATATATCCAGCATCGAGTATTCCCAAAGACGTGTTGCTTAACAATGTAATTCATTAGTGACCGAATTTACGAATAATAATAATATGTATAATAATAACAATAATAATAATATGTATAATAATAACAATAATAATAATAAGGCCGTAGGGCAGCTTGTGGCGAGCTGTTATGGCGTAGCGACCATACGGACCCGAGTGCTCCAGGGAGAAGATCCTGTCCCTCACCTCCTTGGCTTGTCTTTACTGGCTGGCTGGAGTGAACCCCGACGGGGGACAGATCTCCCACCTCTTGCTTGCCTTCATTGGCCGGCTTGAGTTGAGTCGTGAGAGCAGAGATGCTCGGAGGAGGAAGTGTCCCGTAAGTGGCTAGTGGGCACGCGAGGATGGACCCTTAGGGAGCCAATGATTGGGTAGAATGCCGTGGGACACCGCTCTACTCCTCTAGCCCCACAGAATATGTTATCCCTTGTCGCTTCTTTTAGTGGCCATACGGGGCCCATTTATTGACTGGGCGAGTCACCCCCTGCCATTTTATCCGTGTTAATTTGCATTGGTCAGGCAGGGGCCATAGTCCATCCATAGTCCTAGTTACCTAATCCATTAGCACCCACCACCATAACCTAGATTTTAGTTCCTATATTCTGCAATAGTCCTGGTCTAACCGGGGATTGTCTTTTGTTGTACCTATATGGTTCGAACAGGGACAATCGTCGGTTGGTGCCACATTACATTTAGAGCAAAATTGTCTAACAGGCCTCTACGTGTTGGCTTCGGCCCCACGCACCCCTTCCAAAAGTCCGGAGCTCCATAGCTCCGAGATAAAAAAAAAAGACAAACAAAATAATAATAATATTTTTTTTAATAATTTTAATTCATTAGTCGTGTAAGTACAATATCACGTGTTTCCAAGTTTTCACCAACAATCAGGATTGCCACTTCATCTATTGTTGGAGCATTAAATGTGCGTTCATGTGTTCCAGCTGGTCTTTTATCTGCTCTGATCACAACTTTATAGTCATCAATTGGCATGCGCTCTAAAGCAGTCTTGAACAGCCTGACCAATTCATGATGTTCATGAAGCATTAGCTGCAGATCTTGGAAAATTACTCTTTTCGTAGCTGTGTTGACCCCTTGACGCCGGTCAAGTTGTTCTTCCATATTGCCCATGAAGTATATTTGCAAGAATTTATGCTGTGCATCGTCTATAGGTTGCAATGATCCAATGCGATGGCAAATCTGGCCTTGAATCTGTCAAGTCAAAGCCATAGTTAGTTATATTTACAAACACTTTTTTTACAAACACTTTTTTTTTTTCAAATAATAACGTTTCGCCATAAAGCAGGGAGCACAATGGCTCTGGTGACGGGACCAATAATGGCAATTTCACTTTACCACTAAGGCAGCACAAACCAGGCGTTTCACCAGCAAACTTCAATGCTCCACAATACTGGCAAACTACGTCCATTGGACCAATGCAAACTAAACGATGCAAGCTGTAGTCGATGGTGGTCGATGGTCATATACAAACGCTGCTCAGTTCAAATCAGTACTTGAACCATTTCTTCTTGCACTCTGTTCATCTGTACGATAAGCTCGACGATTTCTCGTTTCTAACCTAGCTGTTTCACGGGCTGCCTCTCTTTGCGCTTCTGTTTGAGAAGCACGAATTAATTCCCTTCTTTGCTCCATACTAACGCGGCGCTCTTCTCGTGCAATTTCTCGTTCTTCATCAGATAATTGACTCGCGATATTCCGTTGCCTAATGGCATTACGGCTCCGCTGGGAAAAAATAGATCTTCTAGTACGCGGCATTGTTATTAATATTAATACTGAATGTGCACTCGCATAAAACCACATAAAACCACCAAATAGACATTGACAATAGACATAGACAATAGCTCAAAGAGTATATAACCACTACGAATGAATAGCTTATCTAGAAAAATCATAGACAACCTATAAAAAGACATTTACACTTTTGTTAACCTGTAGAATAAATCATATATATTATTTTCGGAAATAAAAATTAAATTGAAATGATTAAGTATTCATTAATATGTATTATGCTATTCTGGGCGGAGGCAAATCCAACTAATCAATAACCATTAAAATTGGTTCAGCAGATCTCGAGTTATAAGTGTTGTAACAAACCCGAATTTCTTTTATATATATAGATTCTATACATAACTACCTCGCCTGCGTGTTTGCTTAGTAACCACAAAACTTATCAAATACTTGTCTAATATACGTTGAGAATCTTAGTTGGAGCTCGAAGTTTTGATTGTACCCTTAGAAAATTAAACAAGGAACTGGTATTGTGCGCGTTTGCCTAGCTGAGGTACATGTTTGTATACATAACAGTTCATGTTTTGCGTTTGTGTGTGGCTTTTATTTGGCATACCTCTGATTGGAAATTAATTTAGTATGGCGTTTGAAAATTCTGTTGTATAATATTATTGCAATTAAAAATAACTCGGGGATATGAATATTATGGCATATATTTTTCGGGCAAACAATAGATAACCCTTTTATTTACGTGTGCGTTTGTAAAGAACCGGCAATCCAAGGTGTTCCGCTCGATCATTAAACCACATATAATTTATACAAATAAATTATTATGGTTATGACGGCTTACACCGCTCGACTACAGAGGTCGTCACTGAAATAAAAGTTGATTCTCTAAAATAAATCCCGCTACGTCGCTTGACTAGCACCACGCATTCAGGAAGCTGTGTCTCTTATAACAACCACAAGATCGGCTCTATACCTCGTATGCCCGCAGACATAATCCTTGCCTTAATTTTACTCAAACGCTGTAGATACAAGTATTTTATACACCATCTTTAATTAAATTACGACCGCCTAAGATTTACTTTCATTTTTCCTAATTACTTAAAACGTATAATTAAATTTTGAAGATCGTTTTAACTTGGTACTTTATACTCATGGTTGCTTAAACCACTCAGAGTATTTACTTTGGTTCAATATGATATTCAGTACCTTTAAACGTAAATATAATAATTAGCTTTTTTAATTTAGGTAATTAAAAGAAGCTAATTATTATTATTACTTGTATCATTTTAGCATTAGATAAATGATAAAATGAGCAAGTATTGTCGCAGCAGTACCGGCCTCGCCTTTGAAATAAGAGGTCGCGAGTTCGATCCCCGTTTGTGCTTACACATCTTTGTGTGAAGTGTTTCATCGCCGCCATCAAGAAAACCGGAATGTCTAAGAACTAACCATTCGATGACATATGACATCCACCAACCCGCACTTCGCCAGCGATTATGAATAAAGGCCTATACTCTCTTAACTCTTAAGATAGTTGAGAGAAGACCCGAACTCAGCAGAAGGGCATCAAAGGATTGTTACTTCACTTTTTTATAATAAAAATGTCTTAGAAAAAAGTTTTGTAGATTCGCCAGAAGGAAGCTACTTACGAAGTCACAACGCCAATCCACTAATGAACTTAAACAGTTTCTACATAAAACTAATAACCAACTTTCTTACAAATGATACCTACTTTTTTCCGCTATGGGAATGCATTGACATTTACTATCCGGAGCTACTCACAGCGTTTACTGATCAATGTCCATGTTTGACACAGATGGGTCACACTGATACTCATTTTTTTTTGTGTTTTACTAGTTTTTAATTTATTTTCATATGTTTTTTTTTTTTTTATTAGTTTGCGTGTGTTTTATTTTTGTCAAATTAATATTTTTTCTTTCTTTCTTCTTTCTTTCTATTCCGCCCTTATAAGTAGTAAGATTCGTGGCACCGATGAACGGTGACACCCACACGTGATGCCGCTTAAAACACGACAACACGGGCAGAATAATATCCACTAAACTCACAGCGCACCGTCTCACACCTCAGCACACATATATTGTTGAGACAGTCTGCCATTCAGGAGACGATCACGATTACAGCCTATGTGCGATCAAAAGGTGACGGAAACCAAAATTGACACAACCGCGACGTATGATACTCACCTTGGACACGACAGGCTAATGACTTTACATAATTAACTAAGTAAACCTGCTCTACATTATAATAATAATAATATTTACACACAACGCCATCTAGTCCCAAATTAAGCAATTATTCCTATTTGCTTGTGTTATGGGTACTAGGAACGGAATATATATTTTTTTATCCTAAAATAGGCTTACGCTTGACCACAACTTGCCTGATGTGAATGAATGATGCAGTCTACGATGGAACGCGCTTACCCAGTAAATAAAGATTCACTCGTGACTTGAAGACCGGCAGATTATAGCTATCGGGAAATGTAGATGCCGGCAGCGAATTCCACAACTTGGCAGTTCGCACAATAAAGGTGGAAGCAAATAATAATTACTCTCTTTTATATATATAAGTACATATTAGGTATAGATAAATTACACCCAGACACAGAAAAAATACTCGTGCTCATCACACAAAGACTTGTCCTGGGTGGGAATCGAACCCACGACCTTTGGCTTAGCAGTCAGAGCCACTAACCACTACGCTACCAGGCCAGTCGAAGACATTCAAAGTTATCATTGATTTTAGTTGATGACTAGTCTTACAGCTACTAGACTTAACTGTATTTTCTCAATTACCATTAACGCCATTATCTGACTATGTAACTGAAGTTAATATGCCTAGTCTTTACTTACTGAGTGCATTTAGGCGAGGCTATTTACACGCACCGCCAGCCAACTATAATCATACTCGACTAATGTCCCGAAACTTCGGCTACTTAAAGTTATTGACGCTAAAAGCATCGACGCCCAAAGTCAAAAAGGTTACATACATACGAGTACATGTTCTTTAATGCATTTCAGAGCTCTACTATGATACAATTGACGGGCCGGTGGCGTGGTCGGTAAGATGCTTTCTTTTCACACAGAAGGTCGTGGATTCGATCCCAACCGAGTCAAACATTTGTGTGATGAACATGTCTGTCTTGTGTCTGGGTGTAATTTATGTATCTAATATCTGGATGACCGAGCTTTGCTCGGTATTTTTTTTTAATGACATTTTCTAAAAATGATTCCTATGAAAATCGTTGGAGCCGATTCCGAGATTCCTATATATATATATATATATTTACAAGAATTGCTCATTTAAAGATATAAAGATATAAGATTTACAAAAGAAAAGTATTTTAAGTAGTATATTACCAATCGTCTGGTTTCCATGGTACAAGCTCTGCTTAGTTTGGGATCAGATGACCGTGTGTGTTATTGTCCCACTATATTATTATTAAGATCAATTCGACACAAGACCGATATTTTCGGGTTTCGGAGTCTTAACGAAGTTATAACTATGTCTTCGTTACTCGTTCGGTACTAGTGAGCTTTAATTAACCATGGATAGATAATTCACTTCAACCCTTTTTAGTGTTGTTTTCTCTCAACTGTCTTACGAGCTGCGAGACTTTAGGCCTTAATCCATACACACTGGCTATGTGCGGGTTGTTGAGGACATGTGACTTCTACCTGCACTTAGCCATGATTACTTTTTAGACTTAGCGGTTTTCTCGTGATGTATTCCTTCGCTGTTATTAAACAGTGGCGATGATACAATTCGCACAGAAATGTGAGGGCGCGATTGAGAATTTAACAAGTGAAATTACATTTCAAAACCGCGGCCGATAACGCTGTGCTCGGTATTTAATTGTAGTCAGGGAATTAGTGGTGTTACAACTCAGTGCTTTGAATACCATGTTTAGTAAGGTTCTGCGCCCTATCTAAAAAATCTTGAATTAATTGTATTTTTCATTTGATACCAATATTGAAGGGGTTGTTAAGAAAACGATAAGTCGCCATTTTGTACCGTCCGCCTTATTGGATTCAAAATGGCGGCATTTTTAAAATCTTGTATTGTCATCAAAACTAAACGTGTATGCAAAATTTCAGCTCGATGGCTTTAGTGGAAGTAGTGAAATATTGATTGCAAGATTCCAAGACATACATACATACACGTGAAATTAAATAAAACCTTTTAAAAAAATTATGGACCTACTGCGAAACTCAACTTTGCCGTTTTTTATCCTACAATAGGCTTGCGCTTTACCACAACTAGGCTGTTATTAAGCAATGATATAGTCTTTAATGAAAAATGCAATTCACACTTAACCGATTCTAATGATTTTAAATCTTCATTCAACAACTTGTATCGTAACAAATCGTGACAGAGTGTGACAAATAGAGTGCCTCTGTATTGGCCAGTATTTTATTTGAAAACTTTTGAAAAGTTCAAATGTTTTCTGAATCAATTTAAACTCTTATAACGGTTCAATAGAAAATGAAGTTTTTAGATTTCAGTTTAGTAATTAGGTTCTAATTTCAGAAAACTTGGAAAAAGACTTGAAGTTCTCTGAAGGATCTATTATAAAATGAAGTAATCCTAATGAGATATAAGAAGCAAGATATATGAAGATTCATAATTTCTAAATTTTTCTCCGTATCTCTGAAGCCTGGACACTGAAATGTGGTGCTGGCGCGGAATGCTACGAGTAACCTGGAACGAGCGCCAGACAATTGAGTAAACTTTGGGACAGCTACAAATAAAAACATGACTTTCCACAATCTGTAGGTAGAGAGTCCATAAGTTCTTCGGGCACACAGAAGAGACCCAGACAGCCTAGAGAGGCTTATTATAACTGGCTGAACCGAAGGAAAAAGAGGTAAAGGTAGATCTCCAATGAGATGGACACAGTTTACGTTGGTAGACAATAGGACTACTTTGCTAAGGTCAATCTAAATGTCGGAATGATAATGTTGATCTAATGCCGTCGCAAGATAGAGTAAGCTGGACCCTTGTCCAGCTTACTCTATCTTGCGACATTTAGAATCTGAGGGAACAAACTTTGGTGCGCAATTTGTGCAACTTTCCTTATAGTTGCACAAATTGCGCACTACAGTTTGTTCCCTCAGATTCTAATGGGACTTAACCAACCATCGCAATCCCGGCATTGCTACTCCTGTAAGCCAGGATCGACAACGGCGCCGTGAAGAGACTCCCTCAGATATGAGAAAACGTCTAAGAAGAAGAAGACAAAGATAGAATAATCGTTATTATAGTCTACTGAATTAGCAAGCTGAAGCAACTATAAGCCAGCCATATTAGCCACACAACCGACAACCGGTGAGGTGAGTGATATTTTTAATAGACATCACAGAATGGCAAACGTTCCTTAAGGCACTCGTAACTACAAGAGTAACCG
The DNA here is from genome assembly GCA_936450015.1 of Meganola albula. NCBI lineage: Eukaryota > Metazoa > Arthropoda > Insecta > Lepidoptera > Nolidae > Meganola > Meganola albula. The sequence goes on along the minus strand of OW388156.1, from coordinate 3,578,167 downwards.
CGGATCATGCATAATAGCAGACTTCAGAAGAGGCCTATGTCCAGTAGTGGACTAAAATAGGTTAATGATAATGACGATAAGACGATAATAAAATATACCATGAAATAATTGTCAAAACATCTAGTTGACAACACACGTGACCATACAACGCGGCAATGCTGCTAGCCTTCTGCCCAGAAAGCTATATATAACAATAAGAAAGAATTTTTGATACATGAGTTTGGGCTAGGCATTACTTAGTTTAGTTCTATAACTAGGTTTTCTTTTTGTGTTTTTTTTAATTCTTCGATAGGCTGGCGCTTGACTACAACTTGCCTGATGTTAAGCTAATGTAGTCTACGATGGTACGCGCCAGCCTAGTATTTTTCACTCGTGATTACCAATGATTTTATGGGTGAGAAGGTGGCAGTAGTAGTACTAGTAGTGTTGGTGTTGGTAGTGTCATGATTGTTACTCTATTAGGCCTTTTTTCTTGTCCAATTGTATCTTTAAATAGTGTCTATTATGGTAAAAGATTAATTGCATGATTTTGTTCATTAATTTCAGAAGAAAAATAATTAGACATTAAATTGTTAAATGAAACGTATTTCATTGCCTTTTATTTCACCCATTGACACATATTGCGTCCTCGAAATGAAACGCGTAAGTGGAAAAACGTGAAACGAGAACACAAGTACTTTATATCAAATAGTGCAACATTTTACATTATAGATACGCTTTTTATGTCTCATAAAAAGATCTCGTAAAAACATTCTCGTGATGTTTTATTATAATAAACTACTTTTGCCCCAGGAATTGAAGGGAGGCTTATTCCTCAATTCTTACATAACTTTTTTATCATATTTGTCTAAATTCAGTGGTTTGAATTAAATATATATGATTCCTGGATATAATAACCAAATTTAACGGAATAATTAACGTACCGATTTTATGCATTTATAAATTCACCTTCCAGCTGCCTCGGTGACCTTCGTACCGCCTATTTCTGAAACCTTCCTTACACTTGTATGAATACTTTAAACCCAAAATCAATGAAGTCTGTTTAGTCGTTCTCAAGTCTAAGCGTTACAAACTTAGACTTGAGAACGACTAAACAGATAATATAATGTTATATACACAGTTATTTACAACAGAGATACGATTGCGCAAGAAAAATTACCTAATTGAATACAATAATATGACGCACTAACTTAGCCTAAAAAAAAATTAAACACATATTCAGATAAATAAATAAATAAATCGCATTAAAGTTAAATTGATTACCTAGATATTATCCTAGTAATCATATTACCCATTTGCAATTTAGTAAGTGAAATATTATTATGTTCCTAATCTTTATCCCCAAATCTAAATATATATAGTCAATACTTAATGCTTGTTCATAGAGAGTGTATACGCGAAGCTATTATAATTCCCAACTGGATAGTCCAATTACTTGATTGCCTTAGTGTTATTCTAGTATAGCAGCGCATCTGAAATTTGGCGTTCGTTCGATGCATATTTGAATACTTCTAATTAAACAAACAACAAAAGAAATCACTTGGTGCTAAGTGGTTTCCGGAGCCTGTAGATGCGTGCATCACTCGCGAGTTGGCGACCCTTTAGAACCTTCACCTTTCAACCTTTATCCGTTGGAGTGCACCTTCAATCTAAATCCAAACGCGTAGTCCCAACGTGGTGGAAATCAGGTGATAATAAGTGGGTGGTAGGTTTCGGCCTTGGTTAGTGACCAAACACTGGATGAGGCCGCACCGCTAAACGTCCTTGCCGTGTTCCGATGATATCTGGAGACTCCATTTAAGAGCATGGATCAGAATTGTTGCTCATTTATGGTTTTCAACCGTATGGAGACGTATTCAACCGTCCCCTTCTCATTTAAAATAATTCGTAGTCATGAGTGTATCGGTATATTGGGCAGGCGCGTTCTACCAACCCGCCATGCCAGTCGTTCGGGTAATGCGAAAGCTAAATTTCAGCCTGGCAAGTGGGTTGGCAAAGGAACACCGAGGTTTTTTGTGAGTAAGAGTTTGCCCTGATGCGGTGCGGCTTATAAAACATTTTTCCTAGTAAATAAAGTCACGTTTTATCGTAAACTACCTCATTGCTTTTTTTCTTATTCTTCGATAGTCTGGCGCTTGACTACAACTTGCCTGATGTTAAGCAATGACGTAGCCTACGATGGAACGCGCCAGCCCAGTATAACGATTCACTCGTGTTTACGAATGATTATCGGTTAGAAAGTGGCAGTGGAATGAGCCTCTTTAAGGTTAAAAACCTTAAAGGAGCAACAATTCCGACCTAACTTCACTGCATGGTGTCACCAGACGTCGCATCAGGCAAGCTGTAGTCTAGCGCTAGCCAATTTTAGAAAAAAAAAGAAAGTGTTGACAATTATTACTGGCTACTTCACTCACTCTCAGGAACACTACCAAAAATTATTACACAGCAAAAGAAATAATCGAATAACCCGAATCGAAGACTCTTCATTCACATTACGATACTCATAAAACACAATGATTGGTTATTTGAAGAGAAAAGCGAATTTTATGGTTTCAAAGGAGAGGTCAAAAGTGGGCTAGAATTTTGAACACCAACGTGATATACCTCATTGGAAAGCTTATTTAATAAGCTGTTAGAATTTAACTAAACACGAATTTTAGGAGCACCCATTTTTGTAAAAATCAAAAAAATGTAATAGAAAAACAAAACGCACATTACCTTTAATTATCCGTTTCCTAAGCAGTATAAATATTGCAATCACGTCAACAATTGCATTCTGTTACAGTACTTTTCTCTTGTAATATTATTCTAGCTGCAGCTTAATGTAATTATGACGAAAAATATTTGTTATCTTATTAGTGTAATAACAAAACGCGTGGAAAAAAATATAATTACGGGAAACGTCATGATGTCATTGTCATTGATCAGTTTGATTGACAGCGTCGAAATAATTTTGATTTTTTTGGTTGCTCAATTGACATTTGACCATGGGGTTGCCAATTGCAATAATCATAATATTGCATTAAGGATTCTTATTTTCAATTTCAATTTTTAAAAAAACGGGGGGGTGTAAAATTATTTTAAATACACCAAAAAATTTAATTAATTATGCTCTATTAATCTATGTAACTCAGATTGCTGTTCAAATTTACAATTATTTTAATCCCAGGCTCTATACATTTTTTGAACGTCTCCTTTATTTGCTGTAAATGAAAATGGTTTCTATATCTTCATTATTACAGTTTAATTGGTTGTGAAGTTTTTCATTTCAAGTGGGATGTCTTTGACATCCTTTGTGGGGAGCTGACGTTCTTGCTTTTGTTTAACAGAACCTTTGTTTGTACGTTTTATTTCAATGGGACTCTTATTAGCTGTATGACATGATGAATTACGATAATAAGTACTTTTGCTTTTCGATCTTTAGCTGTTTTTGAAAGCAGCTGAAGTTTATTAGAAATTATGTATATACCTTTTTAAAGAGTAAACAAAGCATAGCATAGCTCTCATATCTGTAATTACCATGCTCACGTTCACTGAAAGGTATAGGTAGAGGCACCCACTTTTTGCCAGTTAAGTTTAGGTTCCATACGTAATAGGGAGTGAGACTTTCTAAGTAAAAGTTAAAAGTTTTGCTCGACACTGTCTCTTAAATGATATTCTTCACTAATAGCGATGGAACCATTAAATAAAAATCTTTATTAAAAAAAAATTGGTTGTTTGTAAAGTAGGTTTACGATCGAGATGTTTACGTGATAACGTCTTATTGGTGATATAAGTTTTTGGGAAGTAAGGAATTAATGAAGATAAAAATTTTTTCAAATTTGTATGCCGCTAGAGTGAGAGAGACGGAAGATCGGTCCACTCACTCGAACGCTATGCCAGCCTCCGCTCGTGACGATTCCGCGTGGACAAGTTTCACGGAATGACTGGCAGCGCTCGAGATGAGACGGGTGATCGGTCCGTCTCTCTCTCGTTATACCTGCGATCGCGCTCGTGAGGTTTTGGTGTGACACAAGTTTCTTAACATGTCACCCGACTAAAACGATTTTAAAGACACGTCAAAAATACACAATTTGTTTACAGTGAATTTTATTCTGTGGTACCGACGAAGTTTTTAGTGGGAATCAAAAAGTAAATAATATCTAGTAGATAATAAGGATAATAAAACCTATTTATTTCTTGCATTAAAATACATCACTTATGTTACAAACTGCCTACTATCCAAGGGATCTAAGACTAAGGGACTTGGCCGGGTACAAATCCGGAGTCTCTTCACGGCGCCGTTGTCGATTCTGGCTTACAGGAGTAGGCAATTGCGAGATTGCGGTGGTGGGTTCAGTCCCAAAAAAGAAAAAAACTACCTACTAATTTAACTTTTTTTAATGTAAGTTATTGACGTTTTGTTTATAAATTTATGCCATATAATAATCCAAAAATTTAGTTTTAATTTCATTAAATTTCTTTTCAAAGTATAACATTACGAAGTATTTTTTTATCCTGAAATTGGCCTGCGCTTGACTACAACTTACTTGATGTTAAGCAATGATGTAGTCTACGATGGGACGCGCCTGCCCACTATATCGATTCATTCGTGGTTACGGTTGAATTTCGGTGAGAAGGTGGCATTGGAATGATGCTCCAGTTTAGAAGCCATAAAGGAGCAACAATTTCGACCCACCCTCTTAAATGGTGTCACCAGACATCGCAAATAAAAAATAAATAAATACTATTAATGCTTACTTTTGTATTACTGCGATGAGTTGAATTTTACACGCAATGTATTTCATCAAATATTAATTGCAGTTCCATTAACGCAAAAGACCTATAAACCTAACATCAGAGTTTCCATTACAAATATTCATGCGTGCATATCATTAGGCATGTAGATTTAATCGTTTACTACTACTATTTTACTAAAAGGAAACTTTAATAAATTTCTAATAACTAATCCATTGACTGCAATATTCAAATTTCACGTAGGGATTTGAATCAAAACAAGCAATGCCTCTTTACCGTCATTTATATAGCTGTAGTAATTTCACAGTGGTTTATTTAGTACTAGGGTTTGGTGTTTCAGAATAATGGTCATATTAACTGAAATACCTTAGATTGGCCTCCAAGTCGACCCTCATCAGATTGGACACTGTCATTACACATTTGATTATTTCGAATAGTCTTATGTTCTGTACAGACGAGAAATAAAGTAGGTATATAAATGTGTAAAAATTAAATTGCATAGTAAAAGTAAGTAAGCTTTTTATTTAAATAAGTATATACAACGTTAATAGAAAGAATGATTGTGTATTATTTTATTGTCAGTTGTGGCTACTGCGGGAATATTAAATGGGTAAATAAATATTTTGGGACATTAACACACACAGTCTTCTGGTCCCAAGCTAAGCAGATAATAAGATAATACTGATAATACTGCTAGTCGTATTTTTTTATACTTTTTATTCTGCGATAGACTGGCGCTTGACGACAACTTGCCTGATGTTAGCAATGACTAGACTACAGTCTACGATGGAACGCGCCAGCCTAGTATACCGATTCACTCGTGATTACGAATGATTATAGGTGAGAAAGAAGCAGTGGAATGAGCATTCATAAGGTTAGAAACCTTAAAGGAGCAACAATTCCGACCCACCCTCTTAAATGGTGTCATCAGACATCGCACCGGAACACGGCAAGGCCGCTTGGCGGTGCGGCTTTGTCTGGTGGGTAGTCACTAACCCCGGCCGAAGCCTACCACCAGTTAAAGAGCGGATCCTTCCAACACAGGCATTTTGCTTAAAGGAAGAATCCGTCCCATGTAAAACGATGTACTTATTTCTTGATCAATAAACGTTTTTGTTTTTTGTATTTTTGTGTAATTGTCACCTGATTTGCACCAACCGGGGACCACGTGTGGGGATTCAATTACGGACCACCACGGACGAAGGTGACTCAACCCGCAAAAGATTAAAATGTAAGTTAAAATGTATATAATACAATGTATTTTTACAAAACGCCATTTTTTTCCGAATAGTTCAAATTTTTTGACTACTAATGTAGCTATGCAAAATCTGTTTAAACTTCGAAACTATTCTTGAGATAAAATTTATCTAGCTATTGAACAATTAGTCCCTAATACAGGGGAACGTCGAGATACCAAAACGAAAATAAATTCGTTATAATTTTTATTTTATTTAAACTGAAAATAAAATTTCTTGATACCCATAAATAGTTTATCATTCTAATGCCGTTTAATATTTTTGCATTATAAAATTTTACGAAGCTTTTTAAGTTTTATTCGCAAAACTTTAATCAGATTTAGATTTAACTAAGTACCTAATACCTACGTATTTTATACGTCTAATTTTTCTCATAAATCGTCATATCTTTGCTACTTGAATCTTTTAAGTAATTTTGAAGAAAATTTAATAAGGTGACTTAGTTACTATTTAGTTGACCTTATTGGTATTCTAAGAGCATTAATTTTTAAATTGAGATTACTTTTTGTTCTAAGTAAACTGAAACTAATGGAACCAGAGGATTTTGTTACTTTTTATAATTACAATAATTTATTAAACGAATTTGAAAATATACTCAATACTCAATACTCAACATCTTTATTGCTCTTCCATAAGTATATAAGATAGTAACATTATATAACATAGTACACCATTATGGATCCTGCAGGGCACAGCAAAATAGTATAGGAGAGAGGAAGTTTTATTTGAAACGTTAATTTAAATGATCTAATGTCATTATTAATAGTTTTTAAATAACATAAAAAATAAAATCAAACATAAATAGATTAAATAAATAATAAGCTACAAAAATATTAAAAAAAATATCATAAATTAAAATTAAAATTACATATGAAGTATGTGCTCGTGTAGATGCGTGTCTACCATATCAAAATGTTCTATGATTTGGTATGGCTGTGCTAATTTACACAAAAAATATAAAAAATATACTAAAAATATATTCACGCATACACTCAGCATCCAAATTAAGCAATCGCATTTGCTTGATGGAACTACTGCTACTAGGAACTACTACTACTTAAATGTCAATACATACATATCTATATATATAAAAATGAAACCCGTTTTCCGTTGTCACGACATCACGTGTGGACGGCTGGACCGATTTCGCTAATTCTTTTTTTTAAATATTCCTTTAAGTACGAAGATGGTTCTTACGCAGAGAAAAATAAAAAAAAGAAAATTTAGAAAGCGAAGAAGTGCCGAAAACCGGGTTAGATACCTATTATTTATTGTTGGTTATATTCGGTAGGTCTGAGACCCGGTAGATGGCACTGCTTTACCAGGCAGAACGACGTCTGCCGGGTCCGCTAGTAATACATAAATTACACCTAGACACAGAACATACAGTCAAGCTTATCTCACAAAGATATGTTTTGGAAAGCGAACCCACTACCTCCATCTTAGTTGACTCTACCTCCAACTTAACTACGCCAATATGCCAGTCATTTATTTACATAAAGATTACAGAAAAGTTTATAAGATTGTATGGTATGAACATTACAAACTTCCTCTAGATTAGTAAATGTAGATTAGGTAACGTTTAATGCCCTTGTTTAAAATTATGAACGTGAGGAGTGCCCCACGTTTAAAAATTAAAACAATTAAACAAAACCTTTTTCACACAAGAATGCCGAAAGAATACCTTTGTTTTCTTTTGTTTCCGTTTATCGACATGTGCAGTAAGGAAAACGTGACCATTTCCTTTGTTCTAAAACTTTTGCACTAGACTGTACGTACCAACTTAAATTAGACTATTACGTGGAATATCGTACCCTAACAATAGTTTATAGAGATCCGTCTCCGATCAACTGTGTGACCGCGCGATTTCTCCGAAGGTCGAAACCTTACCCTTCTCCTTTAACGTACGATTTAGCTGACGTATAGCTTTTGAAATGACAATTTAGGACGAATTCGTAATCCAGCAACAAATTGAAGTCAAGCAACAGTACTCCTTTCGAATTTAATAATAATAAAATACCTTAATTTATTTCCATGCAAAATACAATTATATGGGAAACAACGAAGTAGGACACAAAATGAAATTTAAAAAAATATGTTTTTTATGCTCACTCCCTTTTGTTGAAAGTGGGCGTAAGCCTTTTTCAAGGAATGCCAGTAATCTTTGCTGCTGGCTGTGTTTAGCTAATTACGACCCGCGATCTCAACTAACTCATCTTCCAATCTGGCATTAGGCCTGCCTCTATACTATGGCCCCGTAGCCCATTCTATACCGTTACACTCCAAGTCCATCTGTCGTCTGTAAGTCTAGTGATGTGGCCCATTTCCACTTCTTTTTTTATTCTTGAATGGCTGGCTATTGACTACAACTTACCTGATGTTAATCAATGATGTAGTCTACGATGGGGCGCGCCAGCCCAATGTACCGATTCACTCGTGATTACGAATGACTTTCGGTGAGAAGATGGCAGTGGAATGAGCGTCCCTAAGGTTGAAACCATAAAGGAGCAACAATTTAGACCCACTCTGTATTACCTGAAGGAGTATACAGAGGCAAATATCACACGCTTTTCGCCAGCTATGTTTAGGTCCCATACATAGTAGAGGGCGAGCCTATTATTGGGGGTACAATTCCAAACTTCAAACTGCAACTAAGACTTTCTAAGTATAATAGAAAAGTCTTTACTTTCGACCACTGAACTACTGAGGAAATATCATTTTAAGAATTTTAACTTTTGTCTATATAGATGATATCTTCAAATTTGGCGCGGACCAAGAGAGTGTAGTATTATTAAAGCCTGATTTGACAAAATAACTTATCGAACACAGTTTCGACCTATGAAACTTAAGGTCGCGGTTTCGATCCCCAGTCGTACCCACACATCAATCATTGTATGAATTCATTCATCGCCACTGTTTATACCGGTGAAGGAAAACATCGTCATGTCTAAGAACTAATCACTTAAAGACATATGAAATCCACCAACTCGCACTTGGCCAGTGTGTGTGGATTCAGGTTTATACTCTCTCAACTCGTAAGACAGCTGAGAGAAGACCCGTGCCTAAAAGGTTGAAGTGTTCACAGTTTCTTGGGTTTGTGGTCAACAAGGTGTTTATCCTGTAATATTACGAAGAATGTAGCTCAACCGGTTAGGCGGATTGTGTAACAGGAACAGGACTCTTTGGGTACAGGACCTTCAGACAAATTACATACCGAAGCGATAACGAAAGATCGAAAAGGACAAAATATATGAAATTGACATAAGATTATATCGTACATACAATGACCATGTTGTTTTTTCGTACTTTCGTTATCGCTCGCCATGTAATTTGTCTAGAGGCCCAGAACGCTATCGTTGCTGTAGATGCCACTGTGTAGTCACACCACATAATCCTTACTAAAATTATAAATGCAAAAGTAACTCTGTCTGTCGCGCTTTCACGCCGAAACTTATGAATTGATGAAAATTGGTATGGAGATAGTTTGAGACCCGGGGAAGGACATAGGATGTTTATATTTCGACTGCGCAAATAGAGGTTAAAATTTTAGCGCGATAAACGACATAACTAGATACGTGTGGGTGGAGATGAGGTTGGCAAGCTATTAGATTCATACGAAACATTTTAAAAATCTTTGCATGTTATAGTATCAAGTTCATTGCTAAAAATGAGAGACCTTTTGAAGAAAATAATCTAAATTAAATTGTATTTTACTGTTGTTTCTAGTTGTCTAAACCGAGACAAACTAATTTAACGCTGAGTTAGAAAGGTTTACTCTGACATAATAACGTTATTTCAGTGATTTCAATTGAGTGAGTTAATAGTTTTTTTACTGTTACAGGAATAAGCGCAGTATTTATATGTTTTTATTTTATGATTATAGTATTAAAAAATACATAAATCACTAATACCGGTACAAATTTAGGTTTTTTGTACCGATATTAGTAATAAAACAATTTTAAGGAAGGTTTTAAAGGTGAGAAGTACGCGGTACAAAGTTCGCTGGAGCACCTGGTAACATTTCAACCCTTTTTAGTGTGGCACTGTTGGGCACGGGTCTTCTCTCAACTATCTTACGAGTTGATAGAGTTAAGGTCTTAATCCACATACGCTGGCTAAATGCTAAGGCTAGTAATACATAAGAATTCAGGAAAACTTTTTAGCTAATACGTAGGTATTTTTCTGGTTATTCTGCATAATAGTGGTACCTAACAGAAATCATTCCCATAAGTATTGTACAATACCTAAATTTTTTTGTTCGACATAACTTAATGTTTTTTCTCTCTATTCGTAATAATGTCGATGAAAGCGCGCGGCGTAATATAAGCGGTCAGTGACCCTAGCGTACACCTGATACGGTGGGGCTTGGGTGTTAGAAATATCAGTATAGTAAACATCTTTTGTTAAGGATTAGTTTTTTTGTACTAAGACAAAAATATAATAAAAATACGTGTTTTTTTACAATTTGTTTGTTGGTCCATTTTTTTTTAAATATTATATTTACTATTTTATTTTATATAAAATTTTGTAAAGCCTAATACTTAGCTCGTGTTCTGTTTCTTGGTTTAATTTCAGTAGATGCTCTGAAGTAGATAAATGTTTCTACGGGTATTTGTTTAAGATAAAACTTCTACGATAGTCTTTGAACTAAGCTTGTTTTTGAGTACATTTTTTAGAAACCAAATTTTGTGTTACCATAAACCTTTTCATGAAAAATAATCTTCAAAACCCGAGGCTTCTTTATATTTTGCATCTCTAAGAATCCTTTGAAATTTTGCATAAACAGGTCTTACACTTTCAGATTTAAAGGCAAGGGGTAGCATAATTTTGTACTTTATTATTTTTTCTCAAAGGCAAACCTAAATTACGAGTGTTAGGAACTGTTTCTGTTTCGAGCGAAAAATGTCGTTTTATTACAACGCACCACAATTTTATTAAGTTTACACAAAAAAAATAATAAGTATGATCACTAAATTTCATTTTCTAGTACGTCTTGTTTTATTCGTAAATATTTGACACGTTTTTTTTTCTTTTTTTACGTAATTGAAGATAAAAAAAAATATGATGAAGATGTCTCAAAATTGCCGTTTTTTTATAGTGCCATTTTTATTTTAAAGGTGCGATTGCATTGATTGCATTGCTGAAAATCAGTGCTGTGGGTCGCCTCCAATAGGCACTCACAGCGTGTACTGAGCAATGTCCATGTTTGGCACAAGTAGGTCACACCTACTCTTTGTTTTTTATTTTATTTTTTCATTTGTGTTTTTTTCTTCTTCTCTTTCTATGTGTTTTTTTATCATTTTGATTTTGTGTGTCCTGTCTGTGTCAAATAAATGTTTCTTTCTTTCTTTTCTTTCGATGTGATGTTAATTGTTATAGGTTATTCGTTACAAGTCAGGCGTTGAGTACACAACCGAGCTTGAGAGAGCTGGCTCAGGACCGACGGATTAACTGTCAATACTACGTCTAATCTCTTACTGGACGTATCGATCTACCTGTCCTATTAAACTCTGAGAGCGAAGGACATAGAGAGTGTAGAGGGTGCACACATGAAACACCATTTTGTAACAAAATAAAAAAAATGATTCTAATATACTTAGACAACCTTAGTTGCATAACCGGCGAAAACTGGGTGATATTTACCTCTGCCTACACCTTTAGGTTATACAGGTGTGATGCTATGTTATGTAATTGAAATTCCTGTAGGTACTAGTACCTAATAAAGCCGTTCATATTTTTGGAACAAAATGGGTTGTTCAAACAAAGTTTTGTTACATATAACAGTAAAACGCTATCAACATTTACCATTTATAAAAATAACGAATTGTGTTCATTTTTTATCTGTGGTATCAGTAACTCCGATAAAATACTGTAATTCGAACCGATCTAACAAAAATATGGTGATGTAAATTCCTCGAATTTAAATAACATTTCGTTAATTCTTTCACGATTTTGGTTCCGTGGATGTGGGAATGGAAAAAGACTATCAAAAAACATTATTACCACTATATGAAATAAAATACGAGTATAGGATGCCTTTTAAAGTGTAGGTAGGATGCCTTTTAATGCTGCAAAGATTTTTTATGAACATTTTTTTAAAGTCATTGTATTTTTAATAGATAAGTGCTACTACTCTATTACAGAGTTTATTAATGACAAAGATGACCGAGTTACGACTTATTAATATAAACAGATGTGTTTACTGACAATTTATATTTTTTGTATAACTTATTAATTCCTTTTGACATGTTAATTTTGCAATTTAATTTATTTTATTTGTAATTTAATTTAATTTTGTACGCTCGTTACCTATGGGCAAAACATAGCCAACTTGAAAATATATGATTATCTGTTATCTTTGTTTACAAAATAAACTTTTAAATTGATTTAAATGCTTGTACAGTCCAAATACTGGGCAAAAGCCTCCCACACAGCCTTCCAACTTTCTCTACCGCCTTCTCCGTCCAAGTTGCAACAAACGATCTCAGATCGTCGCTCAATCGTTTTCGTGGTGTTCCTCGAAAATGCATTAGATTTTTTTTTATTCACTCAGGATTCCCTTAAATGGAAGCCATGGCAACGTGCTTTCGTAAAGCCGATGGATGCATCCGACCAATGTGCTGAGTGTGAGTACTACAATGGAAGTCGTATACCCTTTTTTTTTCGAGGGGAAACCTTTTATAGGTTCCACTGCATCAGGGCGTGACACAATGGGTATGTGAGACTTCGAAGAAGTTTACTCACCAAAACCCCCCGGTGTTCTACCAACCCACTTGCCTGTTTCGCATTACCCGGATGACTGGCGGGTTACGACAACCTCAAATGGTAGGTCACGTTCATGATAGGGAGATGTCTAAATATAAGGAATAAAGTTGATGTCATGATTTTTCATGATTTGATTGACTTTACATACAATTTATTTAAAATCAGTCATGGGGACGTCTTCGACAGGATATAGAGGACCTCTCCTTTAAAACACCATAGCGATCGATTGCAAGCCGTTAGCATCCATCGGCTTCCTGCAATTATAAATATGTCATCAAATCAAATTCATTCACACGTCAAAAATACTACATAAGTCAAAGTAATCTATTAAACAATCAAAGCCTTACAAACAAATTTCGAAGAGATAATTGAAATTATTTGAATCGTAAACTCATGGAAGAGGTTCTAGCCGAGATAATTGGTGCGCTCTGATCTGGAAGGGTAGGACACCAATTAAATAGCGGTACGCCGTTCTGTTTCAATGCTCCACTGACTTTCAGGCTGGAGGAAAAATACGCCAAAGGACCAATACTACAGGACAAAGTTAGATTTTTGGCAGCTATATTAACGCAACGGAATTGAAGTAAAGTTTAGTAACAACTAGGTAACAACACTATTAATTTTTAGAGTTCGTCTTCTTTCATCTATCTTAAGAGTCGGTACTAATTTAGAAAAAGGTAGAGTTAGTTTAGAATTGAATTGAAGTGAATTTGAAATATACGGCCACAGGTTTCATCCCCGTCTGTGCCCACACATCTTTGTGTGAATTCATCGCCGCAGCTCAAAATCGGTGAAGGAAAATATCGTAACGAAACCGGCATGTCTAAGAACTAATTTTATGCGGTGCTGACAAGTGAACCACACACTTCTTTGTAGTTGGAATGATAAGTCACTGATAGTCAAAATGATGCGATTTATTGAATATTTCACTATCACGTACCTTTTTTTTTTTTTTTTTTTTTTTACGATGGAGAATGCATGACGCATACCCCGCCTTATTTCAGAGGACGAGGCGGGGTTATGTAGGACTAGTTTAAGGCCGCAGCCACCCCTTAAGCGCAGGCCGAAGGCGACCTGCGCAGGGCCCTACCCACTAAACTCCACCGACTCCAGCATCCACGCTCGGCGGGAACACGGGATCCATAAAGACACAACCGCGAACCCGCCAGTGGGAGCCCACCGAAGCAGGCTCCTACGTGTTGTTACGTCCCAGGAGAGTTTCTGGGACTCTTCGACGGCGGACCGGTGCAATGCAGAGAGCGAATTCCTCAATTCAACTCCCCGCTGGTCACATCGAGGTGGGGTGGATCAGCGGGCGAGGGCCCGCTGCCTCCTGCCTCTCCGTCTCCTGCGGCACGGGGCGGAGAGGACATCGTCCTCCCTCGCCCGCTCCGCCGCCTCCTTCTGTGACATAACTGAGTCGCAGAAAGAGGCCACCGCCTCCCAGGACCCCTCACTCTCGAGCATCTTATGTACGATGCTCGTGAGGGAGAGGTCCGGCCCTACTACGGACACTAGAGTGCGTCGCTCAGAGGACCAGGCCGGGCATACCTCGAGGGTATGCCAGGACGTGTCCTCCGAAGCGCCGCACTCATGGCAGACAGGAGTCGGCTCCCTACCGATCCGCCACAGGTACTTACCGAAGCAACCATGCCCGGTCAGCACCTGCGACAGACGATAAGTCACCGACCCATGTCGCCGGTCCGCCCAGCGATCCAGAACGGGGCGGAATGCTTCCACGGTACGCAAGAGCGTACCGGAGCCCGTCACCCGTTCTAGATCGCCGGCCCACCTAACCAGCAGGTCGTTCCGCGCCGCGCGCGCTTCCCACTGTCGCCCCACCATAGGCAACTGCCTCCCGGCTTCCGGCTCCCTAACCCTGCGGCGGTACCTTTCCGCAAGCACTTCCGCCTCCAACTCCCACGGGGGGGTGCCAGCAATCATACAGGCCGCTGTCCGGGACACAGTCCGGTATCCCCGTATTGCCCTCAACGCTACGGCCCGCTGCGGCTTTCGCAGTGAGACCTTGGCCCTCACGTCGAGGGCATCCGCCCAGACCGGTGCCCCGTACAGCGCCATGCTGCGCACCACCCCCGCATACAACCGACGGCAAGGCGCGCTGGGCCCGCCGATGTTCGGCATAAGCCGACCCAGCGCGTCCGCCGTCCTAATCAATTTCGGTTCTAATCGGCGGAAGTGCTCGCCGAATTTCCAGCGGGGGTTGAGCAGAAGCCCCAAGTACTTCATATGGGGCTTTAGCTCAACCCGTACTCCCGCTACTCGTACCGCCGCACCTACCGGTACCCTGAACCGCGGCCCATGGAACACCATGGCCTCGGTCTTATGCAGTGCGACCCTCAGCCCGAGCGCCTCTATTCGCTCGACGACGAGGGTCGCACATACCGAGGCCCTCCTCACCACTTCTGCGAGGTCTGCCCCCCTGGTGGTCACTAACGTGTCATCTGCATAACACGTCAGGGAACACCGGGGCGGCAGCGTGCCACGAAGAACCCAGTCGTAGCCTATGTTCCACAGGAGTGGTCCTAGAACCGACCCCTGTGGAACACCGCATCCGACAGCGTGTCGCCACGTCCGCCCGCCTTCCCTACCGGGTATTAGAACCTCTCGCCCCCCCAGGTAGTCCCCTAGCAGGCGGGCCAAGTAAGGAGGCACCCCGTGAAATCTGAGTGCCTCAAGTATCGTGGTGTGCGGGATGCTGTTAAAAGCGTTGGCGATGTCAAGGGACACCGCCAACAGGGAGCCTCTTCGCTCACAAGCATCCCGCACTTCTGCCCTCAGCCGGGACAACGCATCCAACGTGGACCGTCCCGGCCTAAAACCATACTGCACCTCGGAGACATCAGGGCCTACGCCACCTAAGTGCTGGACGAGGCGCGATGCGAGAATCTTCTCGAAAACCTTCGCGACCTCGTCCAGCAGGACAATTGGCCTGTATGCGGACGGGGAGGTCTGTACGCAGCCATCCTTCCGCAACAGGCACAATTGTCCATCCTTCCATGGCTTCGGGAACCGTCCGACGCATAAACACACATTGAACAGTTCCCGAAGCCCTTCTCCGAGGTGCTTGAGGGCAGCCACGAGCGCCTTGCCGGGGACCCCATCTGGTCCCGGGGCGGTCCTTTTCCCCCTGAGTCGGCGGATCGCGGCGACCATCTCGGCGTCGGTAACGTCGGTCACGACTAGGCCCCCCGCGTCAACCTCGCGTTCCCCTCCATGGTGCGCCATGAGCGGCGGCTCGAACGACCCCGAGCCACCGGGAAACAGCTGCTCCACGACGGAGCGCAACAAACCCCCCTCCATCGTCACCGCTAGTGGAGGGCCGCGGTGACGCATCTTATTGCGCGCGGCGCGGAACGGCCTACCCCACGGGAACCTATCTAATAGCTCGAGCAGCTCCGCGTGCGCTCTCTCCTTCGCCTCCGCAATGGCGACCTGCAGGGCGCGTTTCGCCTCCGCATACGCAGCATACAGCCGGGCCTCCTCCACCGGGTCGCCGGCTCGGCGACGCCGTCTGTAGCGGGCGTGCGCACGCCTTTTGGCGTTGCACACCCGCCGCAGCTCGGCGATCGCCGGCGACCACCAGTACACGGCCCGGCGCTGTGGTACGCCACGTATGCGAGGCATCGCTGCACTGCAGACCGCCTGCAGGCACGAGCGCACGCGGAGCGCTGTCGCGTCGACATCCGGCCCGTTGCACGGGCCAAGGACCACTATCACGTACCTAACTAATGTAATTTTATGAATGAATGAGTACTGCTGTGTATAACTGTTGATTGTGTACTGTCGGGTAGTGACAATTTACAATGTGAGGGAAAAATGTTTATGTGTGTACCATGAACGCTGCTTAGCTCGTACATTAATCATTGGAATACATGTGACATCCACTAACCCGCTGTGGAGGTAACTGGAGGATCGGGTGGTAGTGACCCTCCAGTGAAAAGGGAAGATCTTCCAGCCGGGCGAGTTGTAATGCTCGGCGACCGCGGTACTCCCTCCGACTGTTCTTGTTGGGAAGTTATGCTAAACGTTGGTGAAACATTGCTTGTGTGATTCAGGATTGCAATGACGTCATGTCTCTTGAGTGGCGTAAGGTACGTGACGCCACACCGCACTTGGCCAGCGTGTGTAGATTAAGGCCTTAACTCTTTCAACTCGTATATAGCTGAGAGAGACCCGTGCCCCAGCTATGCGACACTAAAAACGGTTGAAGTAAGCTTGCGCCCGCTACTGCGTCTGCTTATAATACCTGCTCGAAGCGTCTTAAAAAGAATAATGATTGTTTGAGCTGACAAATCTCATATTACCTTACGACAGGTAATTTACGAGGTATAGGTATGTCAGTATGTGTGCCTGTATATATTTACCATTAATACTAAAATAATATGGTAAACCAAATTTACTACTAATTTAATTTTATCCTATTTTATAATGCCAATCTAGTTAAATCTAGCTATTCTTGCTTAAATATATACGCCTACTCTTTTAAGATAATAGCCATGAAAATTAACCTTCGTCGTAACCTTCAGTACAACGCTTTTCCGGGGATAAAGTAAACTAAATACTGTGTACTTAAGTAAAATAGTACAGTTTTGTACAAGGAAAATACTTTAGAAAAATACCAACACTAGTTCAAGCCAAATTTAGGCACAGATCCAAATCCCAGCTCGGTACCTACTGCGAGAGAAAATAATCTAATTTATATGTGATATATATAAAGTATAGTACTTAAATGCTGGACCCGATTCTCGCGCTTGAGTCATTTATTTCGAACTCGACATAATATATATAAAAAAACTAGCGAATGTCGATTGAAAAATAATTTTCGTATTGTAAGAATGTCACGTTAGAGATAAGTCTATCATTCAACGCGCGAAATGCAACGAGTAGTAGTAATCAACAGTCGAGTTCGACATAAATGTGTAAAGAGAATACCGGTGGCGCAGCGGTATCAGCCTCGTCTTTGAATTACAATATATCTTTTTTTTCGCGGGTTCGATTCCCGGTCGTGCCCTTACATCTTGTATGGAAAACATCGTAAGTAAACGGTATTCCTAAGAACCCATCATTCGAGAATATGTGACATCCACCAACCCGCAACTTGGCCAGTGTATTAAGGCCTAAACTCTATCAACTCGTAAAATAGCTGAAAGAATACCCGTGCCCAGCTGTGGCACACTAAAAAGGGTTGAAGTGAAGTGACCTAGTATGGAAACTGGATGATCGGGGTGGTAGTGATACCCGGCGACCGCGGTCACACGCTGTTCTTGTCGAGAAGTTGTATACAGTAAAACTTTGCTTGCGCGATTCAAGATTGCTTCCTCATTCTCTTGAGTAGCGTCAGGTATGTGACGCGACTCTAAATAAATACCGATTAACTCGCGAAAGTGTTCAAGTAAGAACTAGTTATAAATAAAAAGCAACTCTTTTTTACCGCAACAACATTTGACATAATTCATTCTAAGGTCAGGGTTCCCACAAAACGCTCACAATACGAAATTACCACGGTTCCTATTGTTCCAATTACCGGTCTTTAATATAAATTGATAGGGTGTGGGATGGGAATCCATATTTTATAAAGGACTAGCTGCCCCAGCGAACTTCGTACCACGTATTACTAATGTAATACGTATGTATTTTTAATGCCACATAATAAAAAAATAAAAACAAAAAAAATCGTCTAAAAATTAAACAAAAATGTAAGGGTGAACAACCCTTATCACTTAGGGGTATGAAAAGTAGATACTAGCCGATTCTCTGACCTACTGAATACGCATATAAAATTTGGTAAAAATCGGAAAAGCCGTTTCGGAGGAGTACGGTAACAAACATTGTGACATGGAAATTTTATATGATAGAAGAAAATATACAAAACATTCTTTTTCTGCCTGTACGTCGTCGCCCTTTCTGTAGTAACCCTGGGCTAGGCCGGAGGTCGTAGGTTCGATTCCCACCCAGGACAAATATTTGTGTGATGGATGAGCACGATTCTTTGTTCTGTGTTTGAGTGTAATTATCTATAATAAGTATATATTTACAAAAAAATGTATATAACTATTAAATTCGTTTAATAGTTATTTAGAACTAGATTGTGTGTATGTGTGATAATATTATTATTATTACTACTTAAAACATCCTTTATTTTCATCAGGGATTAAAGAGAACAAAAAGACATGCCGATATTAATCGACTTCAAAAGTCTAAAAGATAAAAGATATCGTTTTGATCGAGTAAATTGGTCAAGTGGACCGTGTAAAGACTTTTATTGTTCTTGTTCCACTTTTTCATCATGTAATTGGGTTCTGAAGGGTAGAAATAAAGTTAATTGGCTTCAATTTAAACGCTGCGGGCTCTTATTTTGACTGTTTTATAAATTACAAGTGGACGTGGCCTTTGGGATTTGTGAGTATAATTTTTTTATGTTTTTTACTCCCTGTTATGTAACTTACGCCGAGGCCATGAGACACGCTGCGACAGGCGGCAGGCGACTGACGACTTAGCAGTTCATTGCCTACTGCGATCACTTCTTTTCGGGCACTGCTCAAGCAAGTATGCAAATGGCATAAGTGAACAGCGTTACAATTGAACATTAATCTAAGAAGTACCTTTTGACGTTTCACTGTTTTCTATTAAATTAGCTTTATAGAGGCGTAATTCACACTATTTTTATTATCTTTCCTGTAAAATAATTGAATTATGAAGCTATTTTTATTTTAACATAACATAAAACAATTTTCATATAAAAAATAAAATTCTAAATGTGCTACGTTTAGAACTGTCACACGGTACTTCTTATATTTGATGGACTGTAGTTTGTTCGAAACCATTTTCAAAAACAGAACTGATTTTTCATACCGAAACAGGTTTTCATAAGAGAAAAGTTGGATATGAAACTGGTTTCCGACAATTACAATTTCATACAATATTTAAAGAAAGTGGCGTCTAGTAGTCAGTGCATAAAGTTAATATGTAAATAATTATGTAAATAAATACGTAGTCAGATATATTTAGTAAGTCTTAGTATTAAACTCTACATAACTAATAAAGTATTAATCTTTAAGTCTAAAATATAGACTTACGTTTAATTTTACCACTAAGTATCATTACATTCTCGATGCGAATATTAAATTAGTTATAAAACATTTAAATTCTGATGATATTCTCATTAACATTTACACATCATTAACTGAAACCGCAAACAGTTAAATCAACTACAATTCTGAAATATGGTTTTTATTATACTTTCTGCTGCTTTGTTCTAAATACAATGAAACACAAATGAAAAGTGTGTCCATAACTTTAATTTTTTTTATTAAAACGTAGATGAACCAAACCTTTGGTATCTCATTGCTGGGCACGGATCTTCTGTCAAATATTTAAAGAGTTAAGACAGTTTGCACCACACATGCTAGTTAAGTGGTTGGTACATGTCAAATTGCCTTAAGTGTTTATTTACCAGAAATTTGGAGAAAATTTAATGACCATATAAAGTTTTGTAATGTAACCTTAGCACTTTTTAATTTGAATGTGTTGTTACGGGTTTTAGTTAATTTTATAATACATAGTTAAGCCAGACGACGGCTGAGTCACCTTCGTCCGTGGGAATTGACCTTTTATCTGAATCCCCACACGTGGTCTCCTGGTGGTGCAAATCAGGTGACAATAAACGGTAGACTTAGGCCGTGCTTAGTGACCACCCATCAGACAAAGCCGCACCGCCAAGCGGCCTTACCGTGTTCTGGTACGTTGTCTGATGACACCATTTAAGAGGATGCTTGCTCATTTATGGCTTCTAATAGTATTGAGACTTATTCCACTGCCACATTCTTACCGAAAATCATTCGTAATGACCGGTGAATCGGCACATTGGGCAGGCGCGTTCTATCGTAGATTACATCATTCCTTAACATCAGGCAAGTTCACTCATCACTGTCGGGTTAAGTTCGTCGGATTCATTTTTATATGTTTAACCCACGACGCAAAAACGAAAGGCATCGTAGCTTTCAAACGAAGAAACCGAGTATGATTTTTTTGTTTGAAATGTGAAAAGTCGGGAGTTTTCTTAGCTAAAAAAAGTGAAGGTCGGGGATTATTAAATTTTAAATTATGAACTATTATATTATAAAATTTAATTTAGTGAATAGAGATTAGGTGCATTATTTTAGGCACTTGTATTCCAAAAACAAAAGCAACTTTCAAGAAACTACGCAAAGAAGATAAAAGTCGTATTTAAATACGTAAGTCTTGATGAAATTCTAAGTTAAAATATTTTAAAGTTTGTATTCAAATTCTTAATTTTGATGCAAAGAGGACTGATAAGCATAATAACAGACTGGCAGGCTTTGAAATTTACGATTGCAAATTGACTTAGATCTATTATTAAATGGAAAATAATAAAAAGATATAATAATTATTTCTATATTTGCTAGCTAAAGTAAAGTGTATTTCGCTGCACCGGTCAAATGCTAATATTAGGTACCTACGCATAAGAAAACTGAAAATAAAAATTGCTTATCATAAAGTAATTCATTCAATTATGTCCATACACAAGGTAGCCACTGTAAGCAGTTGAGGAGTTTCCTTGATTTTACTGATTTTCCTGGTCTTCAATCATCAGGTCCTGACTTGGAGCCAATGGAATCATCTCAGGAATATACTCTTTCAAATAAAACATGAATTTTGAGAATCGGTCCACAAATGGGAGAGAGTGAACGTACATAAATAAATAAATAAATATTCTGGGACATTAACACACACGGTCATCTGGTCCCAAGCTAAGCAGAACTTGTGTTATGGAAACCAGATAACTGGTATATACTATACATATAATACTTTTCTTTTGTAAATATATACTTATAATAGATATTTACACCCAGACTCGACACAAACACAAATGTTCATCACTAATGTTTGTCTCGGGTGGGAATCGAACCCACGACCTGCGGCGTGAAAAGCAAGTATCTTACCGACCACGCCACCGGCCCGTCAAGAAAAGTCATTTTACAAAATAAAATATATACAGTCGAATATAGAAAATCCTCCTTTTTGAAGTCGGTTAATAACAAGAAACATGTAAAGGAGTTTTTAGTAGTAAGCAGCTTAAAGTTAGGTATCGTGCTTAATGAACAGCAATAACCCTCGGCTCGCCCTTGCCCTCTATTACTTAGGTACGTAACGGGACCATAGCCTGTAAAATGTTGATGATATAATACTGTCTACACCTTCAGGTGATACAAGCCTGACTGCTTCTTGCCGATACGACGGGCCGGTGGAGTGGTCGGTAGGACACTTGCTTTTCACGCCGCAGGTCGTGGTTTCGGTTCCCACCCACGTCAGACATATGTGTGATGTACACGTCTGTTTGTCTTTAGTCTGGGTGTAATTACCTATATGTGAGTATGTATTTACACAAAAAAAAGTATTACATGTAGTATATTACCAGTTATCTGGTTTCTATACCTAGTACAAGCTCTGCTTAGTTTGAGATCAGATGACAGTGTGTGTGAATTCCCACTACATATATATTCTTTTAATATCAAACATATAAACGAAAAAGAGGTTTGATGGAGTTAAAATCTACGATTCCAAATTCAAAACTTTTCGATAAAAATGAAACAAAAGAGGTTGTCTTACTTATTAACAAAGAGGATTCATATCATCATGTAATTTAACATATTATTTAAAAAATGTGGTTGTCAGTTATTAACGAACGCTAACGGAGTATGCGGACGGTAAAAATACCACACGCTTTGAGTGAAGTATAAAATTTAAGGCTCACCAACACAAAGGGCGCGGGTGCCACCACAAAAGTTTCAAATAAAGCCTTTTTCTTCTCTAAGGTTGGCAGCCCTACGCTGCGAGCGTTTGCAACGTACAATGTAATTTTTGCTTTTTTAATAGAAACCGCAGCGTGACAGTCAAACGCGGACAGAGACAGTTGTTCTAGAAGTTTAAATAAGGCACCCTGTTATAGCCAACCCTAATTTGTTGCAGAAGTTCACTTTATATTTATTCCGACTTTGTTAAATTTAAAGTGTGTTTTCCTGTAAGAAAAGGATTTAGATTACATTGGAACGTACAGAATTCCGCGAACTGTAAATCAAAGTTATTCGAGTTGATGTTGAATAAAATGGGAAAATATCACATCATACGTATGTTCATAAACATAATTATAATGCAATAATATACTGGGTAAGTGCGTTCCATCGTAGGCACACACTAGCACTATCCCAATCCAATCTAATCCAATAACGTATGGGACTTAAGAAGCGTGTTCGTATTCCGCGCCAGTCTGGGGCTGAGTCACCTTCGTCCGTGGGTGTGTACCTTTTATCTGAATCCCCACTCGTGGTCTTCGGGCGGTGCATTTCGGGTGACAATCAAACAACTGGTAATTATGTTTACTGGTAATTAACTGATGGTAGACTTCAGCTATGGTTAGTGACCACCCACCATACAAAGCCGCACCGCCAAACTACCTCTAGCTACCCTTCGCCACTGCTATCTACAGCCTTTTTTATAAGTGTGATTTGTAAAGTGAAACCTCCAACACTCATAAGTCTATCTCTGTCTATTTATTGGTTATTGCTTCACTGGCGTCAGGTATGGACCACTACATAGGAACTGTAATCTAAATCCTACTAATTTTATAAACTCGAAGGTTTGTAAAAATGTATGGATGTTTGTTACTTTTTCACGTAAAATTTACAGGACGGATTTCGATGAAAATTACCACAGAGATAGATTAGGGTCTGGATTAACACATATGCTCCAATAAGTACCACGCGGGCGAAGCCGTGGGTGTAAGCTAAGCGTAATAATATACATATCATCGCACTACCCAAATTTTTCAATACTATCTCTGCAGGTAACCACTTAGGAGGTGAAACAGGGTCCCCGCAGGTAAAGCTTCGGGTTGACGCTAGTATTTTTGATAAAAATTCTTTGTCAAAGTGGTTTCATTTTTATTTTCTATGTGTAATATCCAAGTACTAAGATGTAAAAAAATACGAGACTTTTTAATTTAGCAAATCTAAATCGTAATACGGTGCGGCTTTCATTCATTGTCAACCTTACTTGGAATATATTAAAGAAGACAGACCCAATTTAAGGACGTCCCTAGTAACCTCAGAGACGTCTAAGTTCTATATCTACTATAGAGTACAAATTGAAACGGTATCATCGTTACTAGAATAGTAGGTAATACTAATACACGAGATAGCTATCTGAAGCAAGCAACATAACACGCTCACACCGAGCTGCTACTTTTTTAAATCTAACCGATACTACCAAACTGCTGACCAAAGGTCTCCCCTAAAGACTTCCATTTACTTCTGTCAACTGCGATTTCTGTCCATTCTGTAGGATACAATGGTTTATTTTACCTAGAGAATCATCATAGCGCTTTTTATTGAGCCTTGAATTAGCCTTGATTTAAAAGGCCTGAGTCACCTTCGTCTGTGGAAATGCACTTGGTCCCTGGGTGGTGGAAATCAGGCGACAATAAACTAATGGTAGGCTTCAATCATGTTTAGTGACAACCGACCAGATAAAGTCGCACCACCAAGTAGCCTGTCGTATAACAGTGCGATGTTTGGAATGTGCAATTTTGAACCACTCCAAGAGTGCACAAATGAAGCCTCATTCTACTGCCATCTTCTCACCGAAAATCATTTATAATCACGAGTGATTGTATTAATTGAGCATGTGCGTTTCATCGTAGATCGCATCATTGTCTAACATCAGACAAGCTGTGCAGGTGTCGAGTGCAGGGCCTATTTTAGAACAAAAAAAGATAAGATCTCATAAATTTTAGCAAATGAACTGGCTTAGTTTACATGCCACTGGACAAAGGAAACAGTGTCATAAACATTTTCGTTGAAATCTAACATGTTGATCTAAAGCTGCAGTTGCAATGTAGCTATACTCATCACACTAAGAACTAAGCTAGGCGCTAGAAAAAAAAAAGTGCCAACTCTAGTTATCGGTTACGCAGGATTGTATGCTCTATGGCATCTACTGATCCGTTTAAGTGAAACTATTTTAGATACTGATAGGATTTAACTTATGCGTGTGAGTCTTTATGGGGACCTTTTATTTATGAAAACAATAATAATAATAATATTCTGGGACATTAACACACACGGTCAACTGGTCCCAAGCTAAGCAGAGCTTGTGTTATGAAAACCAGATAACTGGTATACACTATAAATATAATACCTACTTTTCTTTTATAAATATATACATATAATAGATATTTACACCCAGACTCGACACATACACAAATGTTCATCAGTAATGTTTGTCTCGGGTGGAAATCGAACCCACGACCTGCGGCGTGAAAAGCAAGTATCTTACCGACCAAGCCACCGGCCCGTCTACTACACAACGCTTTCCAGTCCAAAATCAATCAATTATATTCACTTTTGTTATAGGTAAGTAGGAATATGGATACTACTTACATAAATACTTCTATTTGTAAATACATAAATAATTATTGTTGACTTACTCCCTGATACTGAACAAACAATCATGCATGTCCCACAATGATTTAAGAAGAAACATCGACCCAATCTCAGCAGTCACTAACCACTTGATCCACATACCCTGGCCATGTGCGGTTTGGTGGATGTCACATGTCCTCAAATGATTAGTTCTTAGACATGCCGGTTTCATCACGATTTTTTCCTTCACTGAGATGAAACTATTGACACAAAGATGTGTGAGCACGACTGGGAATCGAACCCGAGACCGCACAGTGGTACGGGTACCACTGTGCCACCACTGCCTCGTCTGTACTGTAATGTGTCTTTATTATTAACAAAAAGAAAATTGAGTAACCAAGCAAATATGATTGCTTAATTTGGGACGAGATTGCCTTATGCGTATGCGTCAAATTATTATTATTAAATTTACTTACCTTATCTAAGATAATACATGTGATTGTTATTATTTCATTTGTTGTACATTTTCAATAGGTACTGATTCTATGAGAGCCGTAAAGCTTAAAACCGTACACATTAACCTTTGGAAACCCATGAGCCCCAGTATACTACACCATTCAAAAAGGGTGATATTAAAAAAGTTTTCAATTCGATACCAACAAACAAATGAATAAATAATGACCAACCCTTTCAATAAATGGATTTTGATCGTCTATATGTACACCTACTTCGATTTAGAGTTGTATGAAAAATCGTTGATACCAATTTGACAAGATTAATATCTAATAATTTTACTATCTCGTCTAGGAATTATGCCTGTTATGAAATTAGAGTCGTCATTTGAAGTATCGATACTTCAAATGGCGACTCTGTAGATAGATTATTGACTTAAAGGTAGGTAAGGGAGAAATAATGAATGAATGAATGTAATTTTTTTTAAGACGTGAAGCTACATAAAAATTATCCAATTTCTTTTCCTACCGTGCAGTGAATGACTGGCAACTACTGAAAAACAAATAAAGTTTTTTAAATAAAGTACTCAAGTATAACGATAGGACTGTGGGGTTCTGAGGCTAAGAATCTAGTGCGGGAGCTGTCCAGACGGTTAAATACCAACTCAGGCAACCCAAAAGCTGGCACGTACTTCTGCCAACGGTTAAGTTTGGCTATTCAGAGGGATAACGTCGCCAGCTTTCTTGGTACCCTGCCTGCAGGCAGCGACCTAAATTCGGTTTTATATTTGTAAATATACCTACAATTTTTTTGAAGTTATACTGACTGTGAAGACATTTACTAACTTATCATGAAAAAAATCTTCGCAACAAATTAATTTTCTTACAAAAATATGTTCAAACTTTGCTCTAGAATTCATTAACGTAACTTGTCTACTTGGCTATTTTTAATTTGCAGTAAAGCCCGAATTCACCAACTACCTGATCCCACGTTAGTTAGCTAAACATTCAATTTAGTACGAAAAACTCTACTTAGTAGTAGTAGTAAATGGGAATGTCTCTAGTATTTTTTTAGATCTACGCGAATATTACACATTGAAATTAAACTAGTTTATAGCGGATTAAATCGACTTAGATCCCGACGTTTCAGTCTTTTCTAACTTCATGGTCACGGGTTAATTCAGGAATTTAACGTCCATAATTATTAATCACATTTATTTTGTTAGTTTTATTTCAATGTGGGAATGTCTGTCTGTTATGCTTTCATGTCTGAACTAATTATTTCTTTACCTAATTTGGATGAAATTGGGAATAGAGATAGTTTAAGACCCGGTAAAGGAGTTTTTACCGACTGCGCAAAAACAGATTTAAGTGCGGGCAGAGCTGTGAGTGGAAAGCTAGTTATACCTACATAAACGTAGAATTTTTCTTTAGTGATAAAACAATGCAAGCAAGGGTGGGTGTACAAGTATCTCAGTGAGGCCGGTACCGCTGCGCCACCATTGCTAATAATTATCTGTTAAAAATCCGGTTAAAAGTTTGTGAACTTAAAACGGACCTTGTTTCAAACAAATAAATAATTACACGACAAAAGGCCTCTAATTGACCAATTTAAATTCGGAACCCACAACGACTGGCTTTTGTTTCGTCCCATCAAATACTGATTGTTTTACTTGACTTATTTTAAGCTTTTTATACTAGTAGTAGCCTAGTGCTTAAAATTACATACCTACATCGCTTCAACCCTTATCAGTGTCCCACTGCTGGGCATGGGTCTTTCTTTAGGAATGCGCAACAACTCC
The DNA here is from genome assembly GCA_936450015.1 of Meganola albula. Lineage (NCBI taxonomy): Eukaryota > Metazoa > Arthropoda > Insecta > Lepidoptera > Nolidae > Meganola > Meganola albula. The sequence continues at coordinate 3,550,694 of OW388156.1, read as the reverse complement.
ACATTTTTTAGTAAGATGGGTATAAACGTTTGGTTGAAATAATAATCAAATATTGATAAAAAAAATCACAGAATGCGTGTATCTTATTCCAGTTTGAGTAAAATTCGGCATTTGTGGGCCAATATTTAGGTACCTACATATTTAGTTCACTTCAGCCGAAAAAAGCGGTGTTACAAGTTAAAACGTGTATGTTTGGCTGTGAATCTATGTTTCTGTGTAACTGAGTAAAACTTTGTGGCATCCTAGCGCACAACTTTACTTACGTATGTAGTACCACATACTTTTCTAAATAGGTAAATCACTTTTCCATACATTTTAACATAATTTACTAATTGTGGTTTGGTATTTTGTGCTGACGCTACTTTTGCTTGGTTTTTGGTGTGAAGTTAGTCGTGAGTCCAGTCCTATTCTTATTTGAAACGTTTAAGTAGGTAGTATATTAGTATTATATATTTTTTAAATTTACGCGATTATCACACAGTGAAATAAAACTATTTTTAAGGGATTTTATCGCGATTTATTTGAATTTTTTTAAATATTAAATCCCGATGTTTCAAATTCTTTCCAAACTTCATGGTCATGGGTGGAAAAAAAACACTATATCCTATCCTATCCTATCCTATCCTATCCTACTAATATTATAAATGCGAAAGTAAGTGTGTGTGTGTGTGTGTGTGAAGGTTTGTTACCGCGTATCTCCATAACCGCTCAACCGATTTTATTGAAATTTGAAATGTAGGTAGTGTATACCCTAGAATCGGACATAGGCTAACAATATTTTCAAAAATCATCCCCTAAGAGGGTTAAATAGAGGGGTGAAGTTTGTATGCAACTTTTTATTCCTTGGTCCTATTCATTTAAAATTCGGTACACATAAACCTTAAGACAAATAATGAGATACGGGTTTTTTATTTTTCCATAATTACCCCTATGAGGTGTGGATAATGAGTTTTATTGGTAAAAATTAAAGTTTCTCTGGATCTGTATAGTCTCAAGTCCGATTCACTCCAAATTTGGCACACATATACCTTAAAAGAAATCATGAAACACGTGTTTTTAATTTTTCCAAAACTACCCCCTGTGGGGGTGTTAAATGAGTTTATTTGGAAAAATTAAATATTCCATAACTGTTTAGTCCTTGGTCCGATTTCCTTCAAATTTGGTATGAATAAAGCTCAAAACAAATAATGAAACACGTGTTTTTTATTTTTTCATTTTTTTTTATTTTCATCCTAATACTAAGCGGGCAAAGCCTGAGAAATTATTCTGAGGGTGATTTTCTTCAAAGTTGATATCGTAACTCCTTCGTAATTTTGATCTAATTTACTTTTTATTTTGACACAATGACATGTTTGATAACTCAATGCTACGAATAGAATTCGAAATTTAAATTTCATTTCTTATAAGTATGGTCTAAGAGCCGTAGTATTTTTAAGAAACGCCTATTGATTTATGGATATACCTATAAGCGCTTGACGATTTCAAAATGTTGCTTACACTCCTACACTACTGAACTAATTTTGTATGGAGATTGTTTGAGACCCGGGAAAGGATAGTTTTATCCGACTGCGAAAAAAGGGATTAATGGTCTAGCGCGATAACCAACATCCGCAGGCGAAGCCGCGGGCGGAAAACTAGTCTAAAATAAACTGCGATAAAATCCGTTATAAAATAGTTTTATTTCAACGTATAATTTACTCAAACATACTTCCTTAACATTACCAATGTTCATGACGGATGAGATCAGCGTATGTCCTTCTAGAGCGCCATCTCCCAGCGTTTCCACTCACCTCCGGCGTGTAAAAAAAAGTTATACTATTTAAAAATGAAATACAATAAATTTCAAGCACAGAATAACGAAAAGTCAATAAAAAATTTTACTAATCATAAACATCTTGCACTTGACGGTGACGTAGTAATCCACCATAACGACGCTGATAACACTGAAACGAAACGACGAACTCGATTTATGATTCGGATGGTTCGGGAGTAGGCATTTTAATAATGTTCGTATAGAGGAACCAATCCAAAATTTGATTGTTATTGGTAGTGACCTCTCTTGAAAACGCAATACTTTTGAAAAAAGTTGGATAAAGAAATGGCAGACCCCCAAAAAGAAAGCAATCATGAAGTTAATATGAATATTTTTACCTTTAAAAAATTGAGTTTCTAGAACTAATAAGTTACTACATGATTATATCAATTCATAACCATTTGAATATAATGCAATTGTTTCGGTGATCCAGTGGTAAACGTGTTCGCTTAATAACCGCGAGGTTCCGGGTTCGATTCTCGAGTCGATCAAATATAGGCACTTTTATTTTTAATACCTATGAACGGCATTAGGCTCGCACCCTATTACGTATAGGACCAAAACATAGCCGGCAAAATATGGGTGACATTCACCTCAGCCAACGCCTTTGGGTAATACTCATTATTCAATAACTATATTGCTTTACCATAAGTGAGTAGATGCTTATTATATAATCATTATGGACCCTGTTGGGCACAGCAAAAGTGTTAGACGAGAGGAAGCTCTGATTTTACATAATAATAAAAATAGAAAGTTTTATCATTAATTTAAAATTGTATGGTTTATTTTATTTTATTTAATAATGTCATAACTTAAAATAATTACCTAGCAAAAGATTATTATTTAATTAAATTGGAACATAATTCAATTTTAACATTAAGAAATTATTTTAGTAAAATTATTATGTATGTGATTTTTTCTGACTATCACAGAGTTTCACAAGTCTACAAATGTTTATTTATTTCAATAGGGTCAAAGAGAATCCGTAATCCCTTCCTCTAGGAATGAATACTAAAAGCATAGAGACCGCTATAAGGCGTCCTTCATATTTTCAGTTTGTGTATGAATACGAACCTATAAATTCAAACTCATATCTAAAGCCCATTTTGAGTGTGTGAATAAAGTATTCAAATAGATTTCCATGTTTTTATTACAAAATAAAGCCTTCATTACTTATTAAGATTGTGATACAGTATGCGACGCAATAAGATAAATAATAGCCTTATAAAACTCTTTAGTTGTAATGGACTTTGTCTCTTTCTTACTAGTATAAATGACAAGGTGACAGACAAAGACAAACGAATTATAAAACCTATTTCAGCTATAATGAGCTTAAAATACGTTTATGAATACAGGGGTTAGTTCACAATAAAGATTTTGAATTTGAATTGGAATTTGTACCATTTTGACATTGCAACTTTTTGTCATAATTCTAGCTATAGCTAATTAAGGTCTTCAATTACTTACAAAAAAAAAATTTTTTTTCCATTAAATTTATCATTTAATTTTTTATTTATATTTGATATTTGTTAATTTATGGTAGATAAAGATTGAAAACTCATTTTAAGTAGGTACATAAGTACATACTTTGTTTTAAATTTAGTAAAAGTTATATTATAGTGTATTTCATACAATAATATTATATTTTGTTTTTTGTTTACAGTTATATGTAAGACATTGAAATAAAACTATTTTATACTAATCGGATTTTATCGCGGTTTATTTTAGATTTTAGATTGCGGCGTTTCACAGTCTTTTTGGACTTCATGGTCACAGGTGGACAAAATTATTAATCACAATTGTTACTGACTACTTACAAACATTATTATTTAAGTTAAATCGGAACGCAACTTAAATAATAATGTTCGTAGGTTTGTCTGTAATAATTGTGATTAGAAGGCGCAAGCCTATTATGTATAAAATAAAAAATTACCTCTAAGAAAAATAAATTAATCTTTAACGAAATATTCACAAAGCAAATACTCGTACAACCGCTGTGATTCGATTTGATTAAAAAAATAAAGTTTGGCTTAAAATATTATTAATTTAAGCTCACCTTTTTATATTAAAGCTTGTAACGAATTTTAAAATGTCACTTTAAGCCATTTACGTAACTAATTTGACGTGGCATCTCATTATATAGAGCACTAGAATTTATTCAAATTACCTACATAAAAACACGAAAAATAACATCGAAATTTTCTTTACAATATAATGCAATTTGCTTAATAAAACTAAATCTCATTTGAAATACCCATGTTTATTTGCTGAGAGCATTTAATTCTGTAGATTCACCTTACTTGATATTCTAAATAAGTACAGACGATGCAGATACATAAAGGTAGGTACGTAAAAAAGGACCTAGGCCTACTAGGTAGCTATCTGTGACGAAGGCTGGAAGTCTGAAAAAGGGAAGCCGGAGCAAAAATGTTCTTACATAGGAAAATAATATCTCTTCACTACCGTCACCGATCGGTCGTACACTTGATGCTATACTTATTTTTGTTGCTAATTAAAACTTTTAGGCGTTATATAATATAATATTAGGTACCTACATGTGATTTGACCATTTCCTAAATGGAAGCCGATGGGAATCGGCTTGTATGGACTATTCACCACTGCTAGATATGTAGGTAGGTAATGCTAATCCTGAAACATCCCGACCATTCAGATGACCAACGTAAACAGAGTTCATCTCTGGAAATAAATAAGCCAAAAAGCTTTAGCTTAGCTTTTTTCCCCCATCCCCGTTCTTTTAGTGGAGGAGGTACGGCTATGCGCCACCGATGTTTGGTGGAAATTCCACGGGTACGTACAAAGCGCTTTGACTCCACTTTTATTATGCGAACTGCTAAGTTGTGGAATCCGCTGCCGGCGTCTATGTTTCCCAATAGCTATAATCTGCCAGTCTTTAATTCACAAGTGAATAGGTATTTACTGGGTAAGCGCGTTTCATCGTAGACTGCATAATTGCTATTCGGAGCTGCGCAACCGAACAGCTCAGCATCTTTAATTTGTGCATCACATGCATTTTAAACTAAACCAATTTTATACATTTTATTGTATTTCAAATCAGTTCGCGTTCAACCAGCGACCGACCTCGATAACCATTTTACAACCATTTTAGTTGACCATTTTTATACCATTTTACAGCCATTTTGATAACCATTAAAAAAGACCATTTTAAGAACCATTTTTTTTACCATTTCTATTTACCAGTGTTAATTCTAAGTGTTAATTTATTAGTGTTAAATAAATAGTGTATTTTATATCTAATCTACGTGTTTTTAGTATCAATTAATTATTACCAAAAATCACCCCAGTTAGTTAGTGAGCTCTATAGATACGCTACAATTGCTTTGTATCGGGCAGGTTGTAGTTATGAGCAAAAGCTTTTTGTTGAAGTAACCAACTTCAATGTTTTAACAATGACTCAATAACTACACAACCGATTTTAATGAAATTTAAATAAGTCCACCTAGAAAGTATACACTCTCAAAGAAAAAAAGAATTATCAAAATTGATTTATAATTGGAAGAATTATCGCTTAACATACAAAAAAAACACAGTCCAATCGAATACCTCCTCCTTTTTCTGAAGTCGGTAAAAAGGTAGGTCCCTACTTTTGTCATGTCCCAGAATTAAAATGAATTTCTTGTAGATATTATAAAAAAAATGAAATTTAATGATTGCGCATCGTAATGTTATAGACTTCTAATTAAATTTGTTGATCACTTTAGGCTCTATAGGCCTCACTAACCTGACTCACGTGTTAATATTTTTTTTTTCAAATTTGGCAACTAGGTATTATAAATCAACTAAATCTACCAGTCAGTAATTTTAATTGAATATTTTGAACCAAAGAAATTGCCAGTGTTAACACAAAGGAAAACTTTCAAGTTCCAAATTCAAATCGATCTCTTGAAAAAATAATAGCATATTGATGAACCAAACCTCTTTGTAATGTATGGGATGAAAAACTATTTGGTGAACGACATGCGGCGCGATAAAAAATTTAACAAAAACATGCAGATGAACTCCGTTGGTAGCAGGGTTCTTAAACTTTACGACGAACATAAATAGAAATAGTGCTGACGTAAGAAAATGGTTCAGAATGGACAAGCGAGGATGTGTGAATTCGTGAATTCAGACAATAGGTTAGATGAAATTCATTTTACTACCAAGAAATGTTGAACCGCCGAAAATAAAGCATTAAGAGCAAAAAAAGGAAGATTTAATTCTCGCTTTTTATATTTTTATAGAGCTAAAACAACACAATAATTATGTAAGTACTGACTTATCGAGTGTTTTTAAATCAACAAATATTTTACACGGTATTATTAAAATGTCTTATAAATACAAAGAAAAAAAAACAATAACTGATCAAAAAGGTTTTACAAATCATTTTCAATTTCTATTATTCTGATATAACAAAGCGAAGTCCGAGGTACTTTAGACTGAACGTTGAGTGATGTCTTGACATTTATTTCCTAAATACATTACTCCACCATTGTAGGCTTTCTTTATGAAGAAAGATAAAATATTTCCCCAAACAGGCGGGTATTGTCGGCAAATGTCGCGGGGAGGGGATGTTTGCGGCATACAGCAGCCTAAGTTATAAATGATAGCGAATTAATATATTAGCACTACACTCGAGTTAGTGAGCTAGTTAGAACACGTGTTCTTACAAGGACGGGCCTAGCCGCCACCGCGCATCCAGCTGTTTTGTGCATGCGACAGCTAATTCCGCAACCAGGGACCATAGCCTAATGAACGCCAGGGGTTTTTTTAGCTAGTATTCTCCGTGTCCCACATACTTTAGCTGCTGGACGCAATAGGGGTGGGGAGATCACAAAATAAGATGATACATCTTATTTTAGAGTCAAATAATATTAACATTTAGCTAAAGAATTAGAATGGAAATGTGATTTTTAAGTTAGAAAAACCTTAATAGCTTTTCATCCTCGACCCAGGATTCGAAACCTTGACCTCGTAGTCTATAGCGAACACGCGAAAGTCTTACAAATTAATTAAATCGCGAATCTGTCATCACTTGTACCATAACCTTATTCCCGCTACCTTTAACAAAGGCAAACGCCAGCGCTACTGAATTGACGAATATTTATGTTGTAAATTTGACTATATTCTATACATATCGCCTATACTTGAGCGTCTTTCAGGCATCACTAATGTTCTAGCAATGTTGCGTATATTGTTACAAGTATATAATGTTCTGAAAGAAACGTGAATTTTACTCAGCGCTTTGTAGGTTTTTGAATGCGAAATGAGTTGGGGGAAATTCATGAAAGTTTTCTTAGAATTTTCATAAAGCCATGTGTGTCAAAAATATGAGAGTAATTGTTAAAGAAATAAATCGCTAGCCTTCTGGATACGTTTTCGGGAGGGAACGATGAGGCAGAATTTTTCAGGATAAGTTCTTAGCTAAGTTAATGGTGTGGTTGTTATTCAATTAATTAAATTATTATGTGATTTAGCTTTTGTTTTTTTGTTTAAATGGGACCACTTCATAATAAACCTCTTACAAACAGAAAAAATATACAAATCGAGCCATTAATTGATTATGCTTGAACAATCATAATACATTTGTTCAAGTAAAACGAAGAGCCTTCTAAAAAGCGAAAAATATTTAGGTACATCTATTTATTGAAGTTGGTGTTGATATCCCAAAAGTCTTAGTATTCGTCCTCTGTACTATCTAATCTACCGATTTTCAATGAACAAAAGGATTTAAAAATTTTGAATAATAAGATGGCCGATATGTTTTCTTTAATTGTTTTGACGTGACAACGTCTTATAAATTGGTTTGCCGGGTGACACTTCAAGAAACTGCGTTACGCTCCGCTCACGTTATGCGCTCACAATGAGAGCGAGTGAGAGGCACGCGTCCCTTCCACTCGGGCATGGTTAGCCCGCCTAAGAGCGAGAGAGACAGACATAAAAAGTGAAAGGCACGCGTCCCTTCCACTCGAGCACAGTTAGCCCGCCTAAGAGCGAGATTCTTTGTATAAATTAATGTTTTAAATATAATTCTTTATATAAATAAATGTTTTAAATTGTTACTATTATTTCATCCTTCTTCCTACTATACGAATGAATATTCACATTAAAATTATTTTACCACTCAAAGTCGTTGTCACGTAAAACTTTCGCCCGTATACCGACTTTACAGGCAACCAATTTTTTTGTGGTGTATTTCATTCTTTCCCCGAACGAAAACTATTATCTACTTATATCTACTTATCCTACTAATATTATAAACGCGAAAGTTGGTAAGAATGTATGGATGTCTACGTACGCACGGTTGTCTGTTTGTTACTCTTTTATTCAAAAACATTATCTAATATATAAAATTCTCGTGTCGCGGTGTTTGTAACCAAACTCCTTCAAAACGGCTTGATCGATTTGTATGAAATTGCGTTTTTCATACGTCTAAGTAGTATGGGTGATCCAAGCCAAAAAAAAATATTTTTATTTTTCTGTTTTTTTTTTATTTATTTTTTTATGATGACGTATTTAAAAATACTTACAATCCTAAATTTCCCCTCTTTACCACCCACGCCTATTTTTAATAACGGTATTAGTAAGTTAAGGTACGTTTAGAGGTGAGAAATACCTGGTACGAATTTCGCTGGAGCAGCTATTAGTATATAGACCATGGTCTGGATTAACACATAGGCTACTTTTTATCGCAATAAGTACCACTCGGGCGAAGCCGTGGGTGCTAGCTAGTACTTGATACTTTCACAGGAAACGTTTCCCAACACTAAAATTAATTTTGAAAATTGAAGGTACACAACGACCCCTCTTTCTTTTTGTTAGTAGTTAGCCATTGACTACACGTAGATACTACGAGCAGTTATATTCTATCCCCCGTATTCATAAACTTATTTTAAGCTCATTATAACAAAATGAGGTTTATAATTTGTTTGTCTCTGTCCGTCATCTTGAAATTTATACTTGTAAAAAAGAGACAACGTCCATTTTAACTAAAGAGTATTATAAGATTTTTATGAATAAGACCTTGGTAGTCTATCATCACACGAAAAAGAAATCAAAACCAATTCCCAATTGATGAAGTAATCAGAGATACACAAAAAAAAACATACATATAATCGGATATAGAACCGCTTCATTTATTTCAGAAATTGATTTAAAATTTATTAGCATCCAAATTGATAACCTTTACATTATAGTCTGTTAAAATAAGTAAGTACCTACTCTATTTTCTGTTAATACCGCATTAAGGAACTTTAGTACTGCGTTCTACTTTAGCAGTGGAATTGAAAAGTTTATTTTAGGCTTTATTTTAGAGCGCACGGTTTTGGGGTTAAGCTACTTTTAAATTTTACTGTTTTATTTTTAAGTAGTGTTTAGTCTGATGGATGTCGTACATAGTATGTAATCTAGGGTACCTACTTAGCTAGCACTTGGAATACTTTTTTTTTCTGATGTCGTATTAAAATTCTCAAGGAATCTAAAATGTATTGTTGTTTGTATTAGACGAAGCGGACCCAGCTAATTAAATATCATAAAAATCGGTTCTTGAGTAACCGACCGACGAGTTCCTATTAATGGTGACCAAAACAATTTTGTGTTTTATATGTATTTAATACTAGTTTTCCACGTATGTCGGTTATCGCGTTTAAACATTAACCACTTTTTGCGCGGTCGGATGAAAACTATTCTATATCCTTCTCCGAGGCTCAAACTATATCCATACCAAAATTTCATACAAATCGCAAATTTGGCGTGAACTCGCGACAGACACAGTTACTTTCGCATTTATAATATTAATAAGGATAAATGATAATAATATTTATATAGTGGGACATTAACACACACGGTCATCTGATCCCAAATTAAGCATTACTATGGAAACCAGATAACTGGTAATATACTACTTATAATACTTTTCTTTTGTAAATATATACATAAATAATTACACCCAGACACAAAACAAACAGACATATTTAAATAAATAAATGTTTCGGGTGGGAATCGAACCCACGACCTGCGGCGTGAAAAGCAAGTATTCTTAACGTCCACGCCGTCGTCGGTCCGTTAACAATCATAACAATGAAAATAAAGCCCCAGTCTGAGTTATTTGCTGTATTTGCTTACGTATTTACCCTCGTTATATTTTAATTTTTTTGTCTGAGATGAGTTTGGATTGGGTCGTTTTAATCTAAATGGCGTGTTTCATATCTCTTTGTCCCCAAAGTGCTGTTAAAATCTGTTGATTTAAGAGCTGTGTGTAAATAAAGCCTGCCAGTTTTTTGATGTATAAGGTTTTTTATCCTATAATAGGCTTGCGGTTGACCTCAACTTGCCTGATGTGAAGTAATGATACAGTCTACGATGGAACGCGATTACACAATAAAAACCGATTCACTCGTGGCTTGAAGACAGGCAGAATATAGCTATCGGAAAACATAGATTTCCACAACTTGGCAGTTCGCAATAGTGGGAGTAAAGCGCTTTGAGCACAGCTGTGGAATTTTCACCTTATAACGGTGGCGCTTAGCCGTACCTTTACTTGTCCGATAGAAGAACGGGGATGGGGGAATAAGATTGTGTAATTACAACGCACACTCTCCGAAGTGTATACGAAGAGGCTAATAATTAATAATTAATAAGTTGGCTGGTAATTAGTGTACTTTACCACGTAGTAGCGCTTTTATGATTACAGAGAATTATTTTAGTTACAATTAAACCTAATTTTAATAAACACGTGTTTTTTTTTGAAAAAATATCAAAACTTAAAAAAAAAGAAAAGCTTTTATTCAAAAAAATCTTAAATTTATTGTGTTTCTCTTTTTAAGCTCTTTCATTTGATACCTATATTTTAGGGGTTGTTATGAAAACGATTAGTCGCCATTTTGTACCGTCCGCCATATTGAATTCGAAATGGCGGCATTTACAAAATATTTTTTTTAACTTTTATTAAAATTTTACTATGGCAGATAATTGTTGTAGAAGTTGAGTGTTATAATTAGGTACTAGTGAAATAAATGGTTGTAGAGAATTCTTACTCTAAATATCCAAGTTTAATGTAAGAGATGTTTATTTTACTGTATTATTTTAATAGTTTTGGTGGTAATATTATTTTTAGTATCTATAGGAGCTATATTACGGGTTAACGGAAACGCTTTTTGGTAATTAACATTTATTGTTGTGTTAAAGCAGCTTGGTCTAATAACCGCTAAATAATACAAAAAAAACTTGAGAGGTGTCAAGAGATACCCGGAAGGAACGAAGTTCCTTTCGATTAATTAGTTAAGGAATTGTAATAAATAATCTCTGTCAGTCTGTCTGACTGTCTCTCTCTCTCTCTCTCTCTCTCTCTCTCTCTAGAGATAGAAAAAAAATATTATAACTTAAAAATAATATTTTTTGTTACAATTCCTTCACTAATTAATCGAAAGGAACTTCGTCCCATCCGGGTGTCTCTTGACATCTCTCAAGTTTTCTATATATCTTTCGTTAACGCTTCTCTATGTCATTCGTCTAAGGCCCGGATGTTTTGCATCGAAATCGGTCCGTTTGTTTAGGCGTTACGTGGCAACGAACTTGTACACAGACTTATAGATGCCCGATCTATAGCACCCATACTTTTTGTCGGAGGTTAAGTAGGGTTGGTCGTGACTATGAATAATTATTTGGTTCTTGAATTAAAAATACCCGAGTGCGTGAACTTAGCACTTGACAAACTTGATACATAAGTACTAGTGTCTTTAAGAACTGTTTTATACACAATTATTTTAATAAAACCAGCTAAACTCTTAGGAGTGGATAACTGACACCGGAAGCAACGATTTTTGTTTTACGAGTTTTGATATAACTCAATACATGACAAGTTGCGCGACTCTAACGCGTGCTTGCACTCCATACAAAATTTTCATTGAACTTCTCCAAATAACCATCTGCTTAAATTTTTAGCTAAACGCCAATTTACATAAAGATTCAAGCGGGGAATCAAACTGATATTACAGTCCATCAAATCTAAGAGGTACCGTTTGACAGTTCTAAACGTAGTACATTTAGAATTTTATTTTTTACTAGCTGACCCGGCGAATTTCTTACCGCCTAACAGTCTATGAATGTCGTTTACCTTTTAGTTGAACTAATTTAGGCTTTGATGAACGTAATACAATGATACAAAATAACATTATTATAGATAGAAACATAAAAGTATTAGTTATACCTTAATCAATGATTATGAAAACATACACAATGATAATAAAAATTAAAAAAATAATAATAATTAAGTACTTCAAACTCATGTCAGAAAAAAATCGGAAGATCGGAATTTCTTGAGATAACGCAAATTCTATGTAAAATATCTTCAGACATGTTATCTTTGTATTTGTTCCATAGGTCACGTGGGTTCGATGGGAAGCATGTCGAAATGATTATAGCAAATTATGTGCGTATCTGACTTAAGGATGCAGAAATAATTTCTATAGCGATTGTCGTGTCCCAATGATTATCGTTTTCAAGCAAATTCAGCTCTTGACATGCTGCACGAAATGTGGGGCACACTATACCATTAACAGTTCGTAGTGATTCAAATGATGTTGGCCCTCGAACATGTACCAGCAACAACCGCAAATAGAAACATTTATCATTCTTCGGATGAACTGTGTAAATACGACCAATAGCATCAGTAGAACGCATATCTGGATGACCAGGAACTGCATCGCCTTGCTTCCGACGTTTAAATTTCGTCGATTTAGCGTTCCAAGTGTAATAACGTGGCATTTCTGAGTAAAGCTAAGTTCGTGCGAACGGATCGCTTTGACAAATCGACGCCGATACAATGGATAACCATCGTTGCCTGTAATGGTCTCTGCCGTCAATTTTCGTGGATACCGTTTGGAACACTTGCCGTCGACCATGCACAGTGATTGGCGGTTGATAGTGCCACACGGTCCATGAATCATATTCGTGATTACAACATCATGTAGGTCTGGATCGGTTTCAGGAGCAGGAATCTCTGCACATATGATGTCATCTATTTGATCTGGCCGAATTCTTTCGACTAACCAAATTAAGTAGAATGTGAGCATGCGGTAGGCCTCGTTTTTGCCATTCGATTGAATATATCCAGCATCGAGTATTCCCAAAGACGTGTTGCTTAACAATGTAATTCATTAGTGACTGAATTTACGAATAATAATAATATGTATAATAATAACAATAATAATAATAAGGCCGTAGGGCAGCTTGTGGCGAGCTGTTATGGCGTAGCGACCATACGGACCCGAGTGCTCCAGGGAGAAGATCCTGTCCCTCACCTCCTTGGCTTGTCTTTACTGGCTGGCTGGAGTGAACCCTGACGGGGGACAGATCTCCCACCTCTTGCTTGCCTTCATTGGCCGGCTTGAGTTGAGTCGTGAGAGCAGAGATGCTCGGAGGAGGAAGTGTCCCGTAAGTGGCTAGTGGGCACGTGAGGATGGACTCTTAGGGAGCCAATGATTGGGTAGAATGCCGTAGGACACCGCTCTACTCCTCTAGCCCCACAGAATGTGTTATCCCTTGTCGCTTCTTTTAGTGGCCATACGGGGCCCATTTATTGACTGGGCGAGTCACCCCCTGCCATTTTATCCGTGTTAATTTGCATTGGTCAGGCAGGGGCCATAGTCCATCCATAGTCCTAGTTACCTAATCCATTAGCACCCACCACCATAACCTAGATTTTAGTTCCTATATTCTGCAATAGTCCTGGTCTAACCGGGGATTGTCTTTTGTTGTACTTATATGGTTCGAACAGGGACAATCGTCGGTTGGTGCCACATTACATTTAGAGCAAAATTGTCTAACAGGCCTCTACGTGTTGGCTTCGGCCCCACGCACGCCTTCCAAAAGTCCGGAGCTCCATAGCTCCGAGATAAAAAAAAGACAAACAAAATAATAATAATAATAAATTTAATTTCTTTTTTATTAATTTTAATTCATTAGTCGTGTAAGTACAATATCACGTGTTTCCAAGTTTTCACCAACAATCAGGATTGCCACTTCATCTATTGTTGGAGCATTAAATGTGCGTTCATGTGTTCCAGCTGGTCTTTTATCTGCTCTGATCACAACTTTATAGTCATCACTTGGCATGCGCTCTAAAGCAGTCTTGAACAGCCTGACCAATTCATGATGTTCATAAAGCATTAGCTGCAGATCTTGGAGAATTACTCTTTTCGTAGCTGTGTTGACCCCTTGACGCCGGTCAAGTTGTTCTTCCATATTGCCCATGAAGTATATTTGCAAGAATTTATGCTGTGCATCTTCTATAGGTTGCAATGATCCAATGCGATGGCAAATCTGGCCTTGAATCTGTCAAGTCAAAGCCATAGTTAGTTATATTTACAAACACTTTTTTTACAAACACTTTTTTTTTTCAAATAATAACGTTTCGCCATAAAGCAGGGAGCACAATGGCTCTGGTGACGGGACCAATAATGGCAATTTCACTTTACCACTAAGGCAGCACAAACCAGGCGTTTCACCAGCAAACTTCAATGCTCCACAATACTGGCAAACTACGTCCATTGCACCAATGCAAACTAAACGATGCAAGCTGTAGTAGATGGTGCAATCATATACAAACGCTGCTCAATTCAAAGCAGGGAGCACAATGGCTCTGGTGGCGGGACCAATAATGGCAATTTCACTTTACCACTAAGGCAGCACAAACCAGGCGTTTCACCAGCAAACTTCAATGCTCCACAATACTGGCAAACTACGTCCATTGGACCAATGCAAACTAAACGATGCAAACTGTAGTCGATGGTGGTCGATGGTCATATACAAACGCTGCTCAGTTCAAATCAGTACTTGAACCATTTCTTCTTGCACTCTGTTCATCTGTACGATAAGCTCGGCGATTTCTCGTTTCTAACCTAGCTGTTTCACGGGCTGCCTCTCTTTGCGCTTCTGTTTGAGAAGCACGAATTAATTCCCTTCTTTGCTCCATACTAACGCGGCGCTCTTCTCGTGCAATTTCTCGTTCTTCATCAGATAATTGACTCGCGATATTCCGTTGCCTAATGGCATTACGGCTTCGCTGGGAAAAAATAGATCTTCTAGTATTTGGCATTCGCGACTTCGCGGCATTGTTATTAATATTAATACTGAATGTGCACTCGCATAAAACCACATAAAACCACCAAATAGACATTGACAATCGACATAGACAATAGCTCATAGAGTATATAACCACTACGTATGAATAGCTTATCTATAAAAATCATAGACAACCTATAAAAAGACATTTACACTTTTGTTAACCTGTAGAATAAATCATATATATTATTTTCGGAAATAAAAATTAAATTGAAATGATTAAGTATTCATTTATATGTATTATGCTATTCTGAGCGGAGGCAAATCCAACTAATCAATAACCATTAAAATTGGTTCAGCAGATCTCAAGTTATAAGTGTTGTAACAAACCCGACTTTCTTTTATATATATTTATATATTATATATTATATATATATATATATAATAAGATATGAAAATTGTTTATGTTATGTTAAAATAAAAATAGCTTCATAATTCAATTATTTTACAGGAAAGCTAATAAAAATAGTGTAAATTACGCCTCTTTTAAGCTAATTTAATAGAAATCGGTGAAACGTCGAACGGTACCTCTTAGATTTAATGGACTGTAGTTGTGTAAGAAAAAAAACCTTCCAACTGATCAAAAGTCGTAGAACAAAGTTGTTGCATAAGCTGTCAGCTCTCTACTAAAATCACTGCTGAGCACGAGTCTTCTCTAGACTATCTTAAGAGTTGAGAGAGTTTAGGCCTTAATCCACATACGCTGGTCTAGTGCTGGTTGGCAGTTGTCATATGTCCTCGAAATAGTACATCATTGATAAACGAAGTTTCATATTATCATACTTAAAGCTAGACTATCGTTCTATCATCAGACTATTCCATTTCGAGTATATTACGACTTATTTTTATGTAATAGATATAGGTGATTGAATGTGACTTAGAAACTGGAGTTAAGGAATATATAAGTACTTTATTGAAGTAAAAGTTGGTTGGATAAGCGATATTTTTAGGGTACCGTAATTAAAAAATAAACCCTTACAGGTCCTTACAGGATCATTGGTGTCTGCTTAAAGCACAACAAAACCCATTTTTTGAACGCGTAAACAATCAATTTGAATGATACTAAATAATCATAAAATGAAATTTTTAGGTCAACTAAATCAAACGATACTGATGTTTGTGAAATTATGTCTACGATGGGACGCGCCTGCCCCATATACCGCTTCACTCGTGATTACGAATGGTTTTCGGTAAGAAGGTGGCAATGGGATAAGGCTCCTGTTATAAAACTGTGAAGGAGCTACAATTTCGACTCACCCTTTTAAATGGTGTCACTAGACATCGCACCGGAACACGGCAAGGTCGTTTGTCGGTGCGGTTTTATCACGGGTGGTCACTAACCACGACCGACGTCTACCACCAGTTAATTTCAGTAAACATAATTAATTAATTAATTACCAGTTAATGTCATCTGTCTAATAGAAAGCAAAGGGTGAAAATAGGTCAATATACCAGTGACGACACTGAGGTGTCTTATGGTGTTCCACAGGGCAGCGTGCTTGGCCCTACACTCTTTCTACTATATTTAAACGATCTATGCAACATGCAAATCTCAGATGCAAATATTTTTTCTTATGCTGATGATACGGCAATTGTGTTTTCGGGAGCTTCCTGGCAAGATGTCAAGTACAATGCTGAAGTAGGAATGGCGAAAGTTGCTGCCTGGTTAAATTATAACTTGCTAGCTCTAAATACTTCCAAAACTAAATACATGTGCTTTAGCATAAATAAAAATACACAGCCCGTTATATATCTAAACCTAAAAATCCATAATTGTGGAAACATACATAATGTTACTTGTACCTGCTCTAACCTTGAAAAGGTCACCCAAATTAAATATCTCGGAATAGTAGTGGATCAAGCATTATCATGGTATCCCCAAATAGAGCAAGTTAGTGCAAGGATAAGGAAACTGACCTGGATATTCAAATCGCTTAGGCATATTGTCCCTACTAAAACTAAAATTATAGCCACTAACATGCAACCTAGAAACCTTCTTAATGAAATATATATTGCGTTGGTACAATCGGTGCTAACATACTGCATACCAATATGGGGTGGTGCTGCTAAATCTAAATTTATCCAGCTGGAACGTGCACAGCGTGGTCTTATTAAAGTAATGTACTTTTTAAATAAAAGATACCCTACTACAAAGTTGTATGAAGACAGTAATTTACTTACAGTCAGAAAATTATACATTGTACAAACTATCTTCAAAATGTATAAGGCTACACCTTATGAAAAATCAGATGCATCAAAAAGAAGAAAGGACATCGTTGTGCAAGTTCCAAAATTGAAAACTAAATTTGCAAGTAAACAATTTACTAAAAGATCGGCTCTGTTATATAACTATATCAATAAACATACTTACGTGCATAATAAACGCCTCTTAGAGTGTAAAAAAAATGTGAAAGATTGGATCAAACCACTCACCTATGAGGACACGGAGGCGATACTTGACACGCACATCACAACATAAGCAGAACATACTTTACACACAACTAAACACACACGCACGCACACTTATACACAGACACACGCACGCACGCACGCACACACACACACACACACACACACACACACACACACACACACACACACTCACTCACACACACACACACACACACACACACACACACACACACACACACACACACACACACACACACACACACACACACACACACACACACACACACACACACAAAATTTATTGTACTAACTAAATAACTTGGGTTCTCTAATATGTTATTATTTATTGTTAAGAAAGAGGGGGTCCTCATACCACAAGCATTATTTGCTTAACATGAGGTCCCTAGCACTTATTATAAAGGAGCTATGTAACAAAAGGAAACAATAATTTTTTTTTTTTTTTTTTTTATTATTACCTGACTAGCACCACCCGGGAACCACGTCATTCAGATAAAAGGTTCACTCCCACAGACGTAGGTGACTCAGCCCCTAAAGAACACATGACCAACAGGGTACGGCTTATGGAGACCAGTAAAAAGACTTGGATAGGTAGAACTGAAAGTTTATTCTTAAAAGTGACTTTATGCTAGAGAGTTTGGAATGGTTAGAATGAAGCTAAAATGAAAACACCCGATTTGCTTTCAGATTTTGCACTGTCGCGCACTGTATCGTGCGCGGCTAATTAAAGTCGCTAAGTCGCTAGATCAGCAAATCGGTGTTCGATCGTATTGTTTTATTTTTTATTCTGCCATAAGCTGGCGCTTGACTACAACTTGCCTGATTTACATCAGCAATGTTGTTGTCTACGATGGGACGCGCCAACCTAGTATACCGATTCACTCGTGATTATGAATGATTATCGGTGGGAAGGTGGCAGTGGAATGAGCCTCCACATGGTTAGTATGGTTGTATCGAACAGTCCTCTAAAAACGAGTTTTATCACAACTATTACGGTTTGGATAGTCCCAACCCACAGCTGCTGCTCTACACTGTATGATCCGACTTAGTGGCAACAGTAATTCAATGAACGCATTTACACAAACGTACAGTCGCTGAATCCATTGCTTGTGTGAACGCACGCATTGAAATACTGTTGCAGTAAATCGGATTCTACTAAAAATAGTTCCTACAAAGAATTTGATGTCTGTGGAATGGGATGTTCACATCATAAAGAAAAGTAAATCTATAAAGAAACTACATAAGAAGAAAACCGTCATATAAATTTACAAGAAGGATATCTCAGGAAAAGACGGGAAGCGATAAAATTTTTGTTAAGCTACATAACAAACGCTAACGGAATAAACGGATGTTGTGAGTTTGGTTTGCACTTAGCCAAGCTTTTTCAGGAACTTTTTTGGTATGCTACAACATAGAAACAAACAGATCCCTCAATGAGCGACACCGACTCACTCTTGTCCAAGTTTTTTTCGCAAAGTCGAATCCTAAT
The DNA here is from genome assembly GCA_936450015.1 of Meganola albula. Classification (NCBI taxonomy): domain Eukaryota; kingdom Metazoa; phylum Arthropoda; class Insecta; order Lepidoptera; family Nolidae; genus Meganola; species Meganola albula. Next base: position 3,531,822 of record OW388156.1, on the reverse strand, counting down.
CACATTTTTATGAGAAAGTTATTCAAATAAACGTTCTCTACCAGTTTAAGAATACCTAATAAATTCCTTTTTCTATGAATTTTTCTTGACGTAAACTCAACAGAAAGTACTTACGTGAAACAATTAAGTTGGTTTCCAATTTCTTGGAATCAATTTTGTTTTGAGCACTATAATACACAAATAATAGCCACCACTGTTCTGTGCTATGCTTGTCAATCAAACCAATTTAATAGCATCTTACTCATTATCCAATCCGTGGGTTTCTACTCAAGGACTCGTTTAAGTCAATAGTTGTTGGTGGTATATAACCGATCCCTTCAATTAACTAATAAATGGACGGTTGTTCATTCAAAATTCGAGCACAGTCACGAGTATCAATAACAATACAAGTTCAATCCCCGTCGATGTAGTAGTTAATAAACGAAACACTCGAGATGCTCACTCGGATTGCTGCAAAAGTAAAATATTTTACAAACAATATACGAACGCTATAGAAAGCATCGCGGACGCGAGGTAGTATCGCTATACTCGCTATCTTAACTTATTTGCGCTAATTTCCATACGGTCAAACGATTTTGCCATAATTATTAGCTCGAGTATGACGTAAAGGGGTGACTTAAACCTCACCTATATCTTTGTACAGACTGTACAATGATATAGGTGAGGTTTAAGTCTATCTTTGTACTGTCTCCCACTTTGCCTAAAGGGAAGTGGACTATCTTACTTTTCAACTCCTTCTATCATCTTTTTGACTTAATTTGTGCGGAATCCAAGACTATTTAACGTGTCCCGGGACTTGGCCGGGTTCAAATCCTGAGTCCCTTCGCAGTATCGCTGTCGATCCTGGCTTACAGGAGTAACAATGGCGGGCCGGTGGTGGCGTGGTCGGTAAGATACTTGCTTTTCACGCCGCAGATCGTGGGTTCGATTCCCACCCGAGACAAACATTAGTGATGAATGTGTCGAGTCTAGGTGTAAATATCTATAATAAGTACATATTTACAAAAGAAAAGTATTATATGTATAGTATATACCAGTTATCTGGTTTCTATAACACAAGCTCTGCTTAGCTTGGGACCAGAGGACCGTGTGTGTTAATGTCCCAGAATATTACTATATTAAAGTGGTGGGTTAAACAATTATTCTGAACAAATTTGCTTAAACAAACTCAAATTCGGTTCGGCTAGAGACAGTGAGAGGAATACCTACAGTAAAAGAACATACAATTTATTTAATATGTCAACTGTTTATTACAATGTAACTGTAACTTCAGAACATTTCATTCTTATAATAAAAGCTTGAATGATATTGGCTCGACATTTGAACCTTAAACCAAATTGTAGGAACCCGGAACACTTAAACCGACTTCAAGAAACTCGTAAAATTTGAATTTTATTCCTAGATAAATAAGCATTTCACTTTGAATTTAGATTCGTACTTTGATACAAACTATTGGTAAATGTTTTCAGTCCAAACGAATAAAATAATTTGATTTGTTTCTAGATTTCTATTTTCTGTAGGTACCTTTATCTATCGAGGAGAGGCTCGCAAGCGGGCCAGCATCCAGGGGGTCGCGGTTGTGTCATTTTTGGATCCCGTGACCCCCTGGGCCAGATGCGAGGAGGAACACCCGGGGGGTTTTAGTTAGGGTAGACGCTTCACGGAGTCCCACATACCCCCTGCCCTGGCGCCTTACAGGGCAGGGGGATCCATAAAGGATTTCCCCCCGGTCAAAAAAAAAGGTACCTTTATCTACCACTTTTGTATCTTATACATTGTTTTTAATCCCGATACAAATGAGGGGTTTTTTTATTCTGCAGCAGGCTTGTGCTTGACTACAACTTGCCTGATGTTAAGCAATGACGCATCACTACGATGGAACGCACTGGCCCAATATACCGATTCACTTGTTACTACGAACTATTTTCTATCTTCTTTTTTCTATTCTCCTTTATGGTTAGTAACCAGAGACACTTTTGACCCACCCTCTTCAATAGTATCACCAGATATCGCACCGGAACACGGCAAGGCCGCTTGGCGGTGCAGCTTTGTCTGATGGGTTGTCCTAACCACGGCCCACTAAAATTATCACAATATTTAACGTGTGTATCTATGTACATATACATGTATGTAGTGTATATATACATGTATCTTTGTACACACGGCTACACATCGAGCTATATATTTCCAGTATAAGCTGGTCTCGCTTTGTATAAGATTTCCGAAGAATGAAAGGTCAGCTTATATTGGTTCTTTCATGTTGCGGCATATTATAAACAAAAAAAAAACGATTTTGATGCGATTTTCTTTAGTTAACATCTGAAGTAAACAAGAAGTTTGCCGTTTAGCAAGAATTCACCAATTGATTAATTTTTAACCAGAAAGTCTTGAATTTGTTAATCATTCTCGGCTCTCATCGCCTTAGGTATGTTATTATAGATTTTTAGAGCCATTCCCATAAAGTTTTTTGAGTATAATGCTATTTTATGAGTATATATATTAATAGTAGATATTAATTAAGCCTGAAAAATAACAATAGTGGTAGGCCAAAGGCTTCAGGCTTCTCTTCCAAAAACTTTTAGAAATAATTGAAAGTAAAATAAGGTTACCTTAGCAAGTATAATGGAACAAAGACAGTGAATTATTTGATTTGGAATTAAATTACGTACTATCTTATCCGACCAACGTTTTCATAAACCTTCAAAGTTTCACAAAAGGCGGTTTAATTGAAATAGTTTGTCAAAGAGTTTGGTATTAATTTGTATTAATTCATCCCTAATCAAAATGAAATCCTTACTATATTTTTAACAAATCTTAGAAATAATAAGTCAATCCTACGACTATTACAACTGCAAATATCTTTGGGCAAAGTTTGTTACCCGGGTAGTTTTAACGCCGTGGCCACGGGACAGGACGATGGGCGGCGCAACTGACAACTTTGCAGTTCATTGCCCACTCGAGTTCACTTGTATTTAAGCACTATTAAAGCAAATACGTAATAAAAGATGACATCTGCGAATCTTTCAGTCTTCTATTTATTTATTTATTTTATTATTTGGATCACCAACAAATGATACACAATTACAGTAGTTAGAACAAAGATTGAACAGATGGTTGTTTAGTTATAGGTAACCACAGCTAACATTTCGTTTGAAACGGCATACATTTATTTTTTTACAGCGACTAGGGCTCGCGGACCTTTTTTGTTGATATTGATATTAAGTTGTTAATATTAAAAAATCTAGACTAGACTATTTGATCCCTAGAAATTTTCTCCACGAATATCAAAAAAGAATAAAATGCTTGACATTCGATAGGCATGTAATTCTATTGCTTTAATTAGTAAACCATTATTCAAAATCATCGTGTATAATGTGCGCATATTATCATGATGAATAATATAAATATATTTTATGAGAATACCAGGCAGGTACAAAATATGTATATGGACATGCCGACAGTTAAGGTGATGTACTCATATCATAAAACTGCAATTGATAGGAAGTACCTATAATCTGGGCGTAGGTATGCAACAGTTTTCTAGCTTCCCCTTATTCGGAAGGAGCTAGAAAATTGAGAGCAATTTACCAAATCAGATTTTCTAATAATTATAATTATTGTTGATTATACGTATTATAGCTAAGTAAACCTTTTGTATCACATACGGGGTGACATAGTCAATGTTGACAAAGCCCCTTAAATAAAGAATTAAAAAAAAAACTAATCTATAGCAGCGAAATGTTTTGAGGTTGCATAATGAAACAAATAAACATGTTCAGTAGGTAGGTATTGTTTTGTTTTTGGCTGTGAGAAATTTAGCAGTGCCATAAAGAGAATCGGGATTTTAACCTTGGCCAAGTATTAGAACACCTAAACTGTCTTGAATCAGCAAGATAATAGAAGGAGTAGAAAAGTCAGGTTGTCCATTTCCCTCTAGGCAAAGCAGGAGACAGCATAGAGAAAAATGTTTAAATCACCCTCGTTAAAATGAACTAAGCAGCACGGGTAATGTAATCTAATCGACTTATTAGAGCTGGTTATAATAATTATGGCATAATTTAGCGCACGGATATTAGCACCGGTTGTTACAATATTTGTAGTATTACATAGTATTACCAGGGGTATTCGATAAAAAGTAAATTAATTTTAATTACTATTCTTTGAAATATTTAAATATTTTTAATTTTACTTAATTTAACATTAACTTAAAATTTCTGTCTCTGTAATTTTTTTTCTAATATAATTTGTTTTAATATCAATAGTTTATAGCTATACACTTCGACTACATTTCGACATTAATTTTCACCCTCATTCATACAGCAGGCAACAAGAGATGGCGTACCTAGTCCATTAGCGCCACTCTTGTTGCCTCACCATCACCTTTCTCTCATTATACAAAAAAAAAGATACCGCTGGACCAGTCATTATTATTACTATCATATTCCAATTACTAATTTAATGGTATACAACGCAAACTTTCTAACTTTCTGCGATCGTATACAAAGTTTGTATAGAAATCCATTGTTTTGTTACTGATTCCCCCTGGGTAACGAAGGTAGGAAGTTTGTGAATTGAATTTTACGATTTGGTAACCAAACTCACTAAGGTTTGTGTAATGTTAGATCATTTCAAATTAGTTCTTGGTACACCGTACACTTATTTCGTTTGAAGACCTACTTCTGACTGAATAGGTCCACAATTGTTAATGATTGAATAATCAACAATCTCATGTTAAGTTTTTATCTAAAAATACCTACCAATTATTTTTGTGCAAGAACGTGGATTTAAAAGAATTAAAAAAGAACCGGCCAAGTGCGAGTCGGACTCGCGCACCGAGGATTCCGTACAAGGTAGTAAGCTGTAGGAATCGTAAAAATTAAAAGATTATGTAATGCAACTAAAAATTTAAGGCTTTCGGGATTTCCCTTTTATGTGTGTTATAAAACGTTGCCTCATGCCAAATTTCAAGATTATAGGTTGACTGGAAGTAACCTTTGGGTTTTGATTCCCTTGAGAGGAGTTGCGAGTTTCAAAATATGCGGCTTAGATTGCCGTTTCTTTTGATTGCGTTGATATACCTACACATCAACACTTTTAGTGTCCTACTGCTGGGCCGGGTCTTCTCTCAACTATCTTAAATGAGAGAGTTGAGGCCTTCATCTACACACGCTGACCAAATGCCGGTTGGTGGATATCATATGTCCTCGAATAATTAGTTCTTACATATTCCGATTTCCTCACGACGTTTTCCTTCACCGATACTGAGCAGCGGCGAAGAAACAATTCACACAAATATGTGTGGGCACGACTGGGAATCGAACCTGCAACCTTATATTTCTAAGGCGAGGCCTGTACCTACCGCTGCGCCACCGTTGCTCAGATAGAAAATAAATTTTGTTACAGTGTTAAGGTATTTAATATAAATTTCAATATAATGCCACTACGCGTTCATAAGGAAAGGGGTAGAAAATTTAAAATTATTAGAAATATTTTAATTTTAATTTTATTTATGTAATCCATGATTTTTGCATTTTTTCATTCATTTGTGCGCTGGTTTGTACCAAATATCAAGATTCTGAGTTCACGGGACCCTGTAAGTTTTGATTGATTCCCTTGCGAGTGTCAAGAATTTGCGGCAAAACTGCTGTATCTTTTGATTGCGTTGGCTTAAAAAAATGTTTTTTTGCACAGATCCAAGGAAAAGTGGACTTGAGTAGGTACTTGATATTATATCATTTCAGCTTGATATCTTTAAGCGTTCAAAGGGGTCTTGACAGATAGATGGACAACAAAATGATTCTTTATGGGTTCCGTTTTTTTTCCTTTTGAGGTACGGATCCCGAAAAAGGCATTCAGTAATTTTTAGGTATGTTTTTATTGCCTTATTAATTAATTATCGAATGTAATTCCGAGACAGATTGATTAGTTCTACAAAAAGCCTTGGAATTGTTGTATCGAATCTTCGCGGTAACGATTCTTGCTCGTCCAAACCATCAGCCGGAACTGGTTATTAGCAACCTTAAATCAAAGTTTGTAGCAATTAGTTCTTTCTTCACTTACATATTTTGAGCGAAAAAAAATGGGACCATTATTGGTCCCAATTTTTCCGCTCTAATCTAAGAATAGTAGATAATCGTAGTAGGCCTTTTGATATTCAAAAGATTTGTTTAAGTTTTGTTAGAGGTTGTTATAACAACAACAGTAATAATAACACAACTACAACCTAAATTGTAGTTTACTTAAACTTGATAAAGATCTTAGAGAGCGACGACGATGGGCGAAGATTCAAACGATTGCTTACCAGGGCTTCTAGACAAACTACAATGCGAAGTGATTTCGAAAGACCTACACTTCACTTCAACCCTCTTTATTGTCCCACTGCTGCGCATAGGTCTTCTTGCTGGTCAAGTGCGGGTTAGTGGTTGTCACATGTCCTCGAATGATTAGTTCTTAGACATGCCACTTTCCTCACGATGTTTTATTTAACCGATATTGAACAGCGGCGATGTAACAATTCACACAAAGACAACTATAATATACGATGGCACGACCGGAAATCGATCCAACGACCGACAGGCAAGGCTTGTACCGCTGCGCTACCGCTGTAAACATGTAAATGGTCTTAATAACGTATGAGAATACGGAATTAATGAAAAAGACTGATCTTGTTTTGCCTAAGGCGTACTCCGCCTGCCTTACAAGTAATACAGTATTCTCTCCCCATCTGGTAATTGTAGTCAGCACCGACAATCGGTAGATTATACAGTACTCAAACAAAAACAATGATTTGCGGGATATTAATTATCTGTTCCTTAGTAACACAATCAAATATAATGTGGGATTTTTTTATTGAACAATTTATTTTACGACTTCAATTTACTTAAATAAACAATTTTTTTCACATTTTAGAAGGCTTTTCTTACTTCCCTCTGATATTTTTTAATAAAGAAAACCGCATCAAATTCGTTTCATTCGTTTAAGAGCTACAGACTACACACTTGTACACACATATCAAACATACCAAATTTTTTGTTGGAGAAAAATTAAAGACATGTAACAGGTACCTACCCTTAACAGAATGGAATGTTCTCTCCCTACCATAACATTCTTTATAAACTGCCAAGCGGTTTATTATCGAGGTCTTTAAAGTTTTATAGATATTGAATTGAATACTTTAAAACAAATAAAAATAGTTAACTCGGTTACTAATGGAGACGGCTATCTCAAAATGGAATTGAAATTTAATGCTGTGTTACGTTTTAAAATTGCTGTTTGATAAACTAATGCTTTACTAGGTGGAGTTACTATCTCTGCAAGGCTGGTAAGAGCTGGATGAGAGTAGCCGCAGATCGTGCTTGCTGGCGTGCTTTGGAAAAGGTCTAATTAATATTATTATCAGCTTATTTCAGTCTAGGAATGGACCAAAATGGGCTGATGATGATACTAATGCTACTGTTATATAAATCGGGCCGGTGGCGTGGTCGGTAAGATTCTTGCTTTTCACCGTCAGGTATCGGGCCGGTGGCGTGGTCGGTAAGATTCTTGCTTTTCACCGTCAGGTAGTCTCGCTTTGCACGGCTTCACGTGTTCTCCGAGGCACGGGGGTATCCTGGACTACATTACAATCTTTATAATTAAGTAGGTAGGGTTCAAGGTCATATGCAATAGTTTAATTCTTGAAATAAATATTTTATTTATTTTATAACACGACTAGCTTGTTGACTCCAGACTAGTGCTAAAGAATTAGAAAAGACAAAACTTTTTAAACCCGTAATCTCAGATGCTAGAGGCGAACACGATTACTACTGGACCACAGAAGTAGTTTACATAGTTATCTTAATAATGGTAGATGTAGTAAATCAAACTCCTACTTAATAATCAGATCGCATCCGGAACATTATTCAGCCAGTCATGCAACAATTAATGCAGAACACGTAGGATTAATATCTTGAACACTTGCATTACCTAACTTTACCAACTCTGATAAGTAGATAACCTATTCATTTTTAATCCCCAGCAAAAAGATGGCAGTAATAGAATTACTTTACAACTGCGGATTTTATCGCGGTTTGTTTGAGAATTAGAGTCGTTGATTCTTAGTGTTTGACCCAGTGCTTAATTTACTTGTACTAAAACTATGTTAATTGCCTCCGTGACTCTGTGGTATGCGTGATCGCTTAATAACCGCCCTACTCCTGGTGGATACGACCTTAGTGTCCCTAACACATAGCAGCAGTTAGGATAGCCTGTGCAGAGGCAGAATATCTGAGGTTTCATAGCATCGAGAAAAAGCACTTTGGCGACTAAGTCACCTTCGATCGTGGGTGTACACCTTAAATTGAATCCCCACACGTGGTTCCGGGGTAGTGCAAATCAGGTGACAGTCAACGTGGTAGGCTTAGGCTGTGGTTAGTGACCACCCACCAGACAAAGCTGCGTCACCAAGCGGCCTTGCCGTGTTCCAGTGCGAAGTCTGGAGACACCATGCAGAGAGAGTGGGTCGGAAGTGTTGCTCCTTTAAGGTTTCCAACCATATGGAGGCTCATTCCACTGCCACCTTCTCACCGATAATCATTTCGTAATAACGAGTGAATCGCTCTACTGGGCCGGTGCGTTCCATCGTAGATTACATCATTGCTTAACATCAGGCAAGTTGTAGTCAAGCGCCAGACTATTAAAGAATAAAAAAAATTTACAAGCTGTCCGAAGCGAGAATACTTCACAGAAGGCTTCACAGTATCAATGGAAGGCACAAAACACCCCACTGGGTCTTTACAGTATCAATGGAAGGCACAAAAGACCCCACTGGGTCAAACTCAGAAAATCTTAGTTGGAGTCCGAAGTTTGGAATTATGCTCGAGGGACGGCTAAGACTCTTAACTTCATCAAAATCATTAAACTTACATTCGTTTAAATGCTGCACACATTAAACTAAGGTATATCATCCCTCTTTTTCGTCAGGGGTAAAAAATAAAGCCGAAACGGACCTATACCTATTCGATTAGCCCAGATTTAGAATGTCTACACGATTCACTCTCAAGATGAAAGGGGTTGAATCAATTTCACGTAATTGCATCACATTTCACTGGTCCACCCATTAACGTAACCTTTTTAATCGAGTTTTTTCCGGTTAACTCCGGATATTGGTGTAGAAATAACGATCTACTTATACGAATCTATTGAATGAGTCTCGGACACTAACTACTACTTTTCGTATTTCGAACCCGTTTAACGGCTTTTCATGGATTCAGGGAACGATGTATAGCCGTCGTTTAATTAGACTTTTTTTTTAATTTTGCTCCTGAGTTTTAGGTAGGGCTACGATATTTGCGATACGTTTGTTTTCTTACGCTGCTTTAAACCAGTGATGAAATCGTCATGGCTAAGACCCAATAATTTGAGGGCATGTGACATGTGTGTGGATTAAGGCCAGTAGGCTAATTCACGTAATTTCTTGACGCGCCGATCAAGTTGCGGTGCAGTTTCAATTACGTTACGTCTTAGTGTAAAATGGTATTCTTGTACTTGTCATTTATATCATGAACGTCAAAGCGCTCGCGTGACGCGACCTTGACGCGAACGTATCTGACAGCGTGCTGAACGTACGAAAAAGGTTGTTTTGATCAAAACTTAACTGCAACTGCACTGCAACTGCACTGCAACTGAACTTATTTCAATACGTGAATTGGCCTACTGAACTCTCTCAACTACTTATCAACTATGACGAGCCGGTGGCGTGGTCGGTAAGATACTTGCTTTTCACGCCGCAGGTCGTGGGTTCGATACCCACCCGAGACAAACGTTTGTTTAAATATGTGTGTTTGTCTTGTGTCTGGGTGTAATTATCTATATTTAAGTATATATTTCCAAAAGAAAAGTATTATATGTAGTATTTTACCAGTTATCTGGTGTCCATAGTCTGCTTAGTTCGGGATCAGATGACCGTGTGTGTTAATGTCCCACTATATTATTATTATTATATTATTTTACAAGTTCCCGTGCATAACAGTGGGACACTAAAACAGTTGTGGAAGATATCGATAGTTTTAATGGGATTTACTTAATTATATTATGGTGCGTTCAAATTACATAATCTTATTATATATGTGCGAATAGGTATGCGCCCGCGGCTAATAACGAATCGGTGTGACCAATTCAAGGCACACACGTGGTCACAAAATTGGAGGAAAAATCAGCCGTGTGCGAGCAGCATTAAACTGCAAAGTTGTGGAATTCACTGCCAGCATTTCTTTCCCTTTAGCTCTAATCTGTCTGTATTCAAGTCACGGGTGAATTGATATTTCATGAGGAAACGCGTGACACCTTAGGTTTGATCTTTTGGCAACCTTGGCGCCTGGCGTCACACTGTGGTAATATGGACATTGCTGAAAATCAGTGTTGTGGGTCGCCTCTAGTAGGCACTCACAGCGTTTACTGAGCAATGTCCATGTTTGACACTGATAGGTCACACTTACTCTTATTTTTAATTTTTTTCTTTTACATTTGTTTTTCTTTTTCTTTTTCTATAAATAAATAAATAAATAGATATTTTGGGACATTAACACGCACGGTCATCTGGTCCCAAGCTAAGCAGAGCTTGTGTTATGGAAACCAGATAACTGGTATACTATACAAATAATACTTTTCTTTTGTAAATAAATACTTATAATAGATATTTACACCCAGACTCGACACAAACACAAATGTTCATCACTAATGTTTGTCTCTGGTGGGAATCGAACCCAAGACCTGCGGCGTGAAAAGCAAGTATCTTACCGACCACGCCACCAGCCCGTCTATGTGTTTCTTATTTTATCATTTAATTTTGTGAGTCGTTGTCAAATAAATGTTTTTCTTTCTATCTTCTTTCTTTCTTAGACATTATTCCATAACAACAGGCAAGATGTGGTCAAGCATATGCTAATTAAGGAATAAAAATATGTAATAATCCCATGCTCATATTGAGATTTATGCTAACGAATATGGAATTTTCCGTTGGGCCAACGGAAAATTCCATATTCGGAAAAATGCTCATATCGAAATCCTAGAATTTCCGAAAAATACCGTAATTTTTCCGAAAATCATTGGAAAAAAATTAAGAATGGAAGAGGATTATGATCCTCAAGGATCGACCAAGATCCCCCAACTCGACCGTGGTACTACTGGAGTAATGTCACTTCACCTCTTCAATTCTTTTTAGTATTCTGCTGTGCACAAATCTCCTTACAAATATCTTACGAGTTGAGAGGTTAGGCTTTAATCCACACACGCTGACCAAGTGCAAGTTGGTGGATGTCACATTACCTCGAATGATTAGTTCTTAAACTTGCCAGTTTCTTTACGATAGTTTTCTTCACGGATATTAATCAGTGGCAATGAAAAAAATCACAAAAAAATGTGTGAGAACAACCGCTGCTCACTAATTTATCAACACCTTGTACATTATTTTGCCACAGTGTTATATTCCAGTATTATATTCATAAAAATCTTGGAGAAATGTTTCTAGCCACATGAACAATATTGTAATTTGAGTTTTCAATCAATCAATAAATCTTCTCTTCATCTTCAGATTTCTACCTACATAGGTATGTAATCTTGTTTGTGTTATGATGTTGTTATGGGCATCATTTTGTCATTATAACAAACACACCATAGTTTTTCGACAGTATAGCATCAATTTGATATGTTACATTTTGTCCCGACTGTGGATTGGATCATTTCTGTACAACACGGTCCAAAGACTATTCAGTTAAAATGGGCTTTCTCTTTTTCTTACTACTAGAAATGACGGGCCAGTGGCGTGGTCGGTAAGATACTTGCTTTTCACGCCGTGGTTCGCCGTGGTCACGTGGTCGTCGATTCCCACCCGAGACAAACATTAGTGATGAACATTTGCGTTGGTGTCGAGTATGGGTGTAAATATCTATTATAAGTATATATTTACACAAGAAAAGTATTATATGTTTAGTATATACCAGTTATCTGGTTTCCATAACACAAGCTCTGCTTAGCTTGGGACCAGATGACCGTGTGTGTTAATGTCCCACAATATTTTAATTTGATTTATTTAATAATAGATGACAGACAAAACCAAACGAATTATAAACCTATTTTAGCTATATGGAGCATATAAGACGTTATGAATACGGAGGTAAGGTACCCAGAAAGGTATATAACAAAGGTATATAATATCTTGTTCAAATAAGTATTTAAAGCAACAAAGGTAAAACTTTCTAGCCATTCAAAATCAACAAAATAGTCGTAAAATAACTTCCCTGAGATTAAGTTATTGAAAATCAATGCTTAACGGGTAAGTAGAACATGGGTTGAGCTCCTTAATTTTAAAGTCAAATTCATAATCCGCAAAGTATTCGGGGCACGTCTGGCTGGTTACTTTGCCTTGCAAATGGTACCACAGGGTAGTGTCTGTATTACACAGATATATACACCGGTATTTATGTATCTACTTCGAAAATAAGAAATATACAATATAGGCGACTTATATCTCACATCAATCTAAAGAGATGTAAGGTACAAGGCGAATAAGGGATTGTTTAAAATAAAATTCCGTGAATACCTAATAGCCAAATATTTTTTTAAATGACTGGCCTGGTGGCGTTTTGGTTAATGACCCTGACTACTAAGCTGAAGGTCGTGGTTTTGATTCCCACCCAGGATAAATCTTTGTGTGACGAACATGATTGTTTGTTGTGTGTCTGTGTGTAAATTATCTAATAAATGTTTGCAAAAAAATGTATTTATGTCCGTTCCTAGTAACACAAGCAAAGCAAGTGACGTATCTATGCACAGATAAATAGTGTAAGAAGTATTTAAAAAATTCAACATTCACGCAACAAGCTTTGTAAATGAGTAGTCGGAGAGCTCGACTGAATCTCTACTGGTCACCTAGCTCACAGGTTTTTGATTAAGATTTAGAAATTCGTAGTATTTTTTATTGTAGAAATGGAAAGGAAGAACAAGTAAAGATAATTAGAGCAGGACACAAAAATATTCTACAAAGTTCTAAAACAAATTAATAACGAAAAGAAGATCGACTCCGAGGGTATTTATGTAGCTGCAGTTCACGCCTAAGAGCTATCGGTACGACCGTCCTCGGAAGGCTCACCGAAAAAGTTCTAAGAGCAGTTCATTTTTTAATTCTAGCGAAACTGCAAGACGGAATCGAGAAGTGAAAAAGTGAAGTGAAAGTACAATTCAGTTTTGAATAGTGCTAGTGCCGTGATTTGGGACTCTGTGGATTCTGCGAGTGCCAAATACAGACTTCTTCTACGTCCATAGCAGTTATCTTCCAATCCTGTAACCCACTTCCGTGACAGTATCATAGCCTACATTTTCTGTTGATTAACCATGTGGCTTCCAAGATTTATTACGAAAAGAAACTGTCTATAAAGCTTGTTTTTAAACTCCATAATTAATTCTTAAAGCCCATTTCACGCTATAAAAAGGGAAATTAACCTTAATTATATTATAAATTGAGGAGTCTTAGCTGAATAACTGAAGAATTTGCAAGAAATTAATCAACTCGCTTAATTTGATTTATATAACCACGTCTCAAATGCTTAATCTAATTATTTATTTGAGACATAGAAACTGGATTTAAAAATGATTAAAAACGATGGAAGTTTTGTCTTCTGTAGGGCGATATTTATTTTTGAATTTGCAATAAATTTTAGTTAACTTAATGTATTGGAAAATACTACATATAAAACTAGTAGGTAATAAAATAATTCTTAAATAATAAAATAAATAATTAATATTATAATTAATTAATTTTGTGGGCGAGTTACCCCCTGCCATTTTATTCGTCCTTCCATAGTCCTAGTTACCCAATTCATTAGCATGTTTCATAACATGTACTAACCGGGGATTTTTATTGGGTGTACCACTATGGTGCAAACAGGGATAATCGTCGATTGGGGCCACATCACATTTAGATGTAACGGGCCTCTACGTCTCGGCTTCGACCCCACGCACGCCTCCCAAAAGTCCGGAGCTCAATAGCTCTTAGACAAGAAAAAGACAAAATAATAATAATTATATATAATAATAAATTGAAGTAATTAAAATATTTTTAATAATTATTATTTAAGAGCATCTTCGAGTAAATAGTAAATATACATAAAAATATGACGAATTGAGAACATGAAGTCGGTTAAAATAATAATAATAATATAGTGGGACATTAATACACACAGATTGTACTATGGAAACCAGATAACTAGTAATATGCTACATATAATACTTTTCTTTTGTAAATACACACTTAATTAATTACACAAAACAAACAGACATGTTCATCACACAAATGTTTGATTTGGGTGGGAATCGAACCCACGACCTGTGGCGTTAAAAGCAAGCATCTTATCGACCACGCCACCGGCAAAAGTGGTGAAATTTATTCAGAGACATCTATTTCACAAATAAAAGGTAATCTGGCCCCACAATCTGCTGTACTAGTATACATTTCGTTGAGAGTTCTAACATACAATGTGACGCAGTCCTTATTGTTATTGTAGGCATCCACAATGCTGGATTTTTGCCCTGAAAACATAGAATTATAATCATCATCATTCCCCTTGCCTTTTTCCCATTTCTATTGAGGTCGGCTCCCAGTCTAACCTGTGATGCGGCGACCTCGAAACCCGTAGGGAACCAGTAGCAGAGATGGTTAGACCAGGTGTCAGATTATATTGGTTTCTGACTACATTTAATTTTAACGATTGTCATAGGTGTGTAAAACGACAACCGGGACCGACGGCTTAACGTGCTCTCCGAGGCACGGAGGGTAGTCCCTCAACCAACCAGACACCGAAACAAATTTTTGTTGTTACACAAATATTGTCCGGGGCGGGAATCGAACCCGCGACCTTCCGGGCACAGTATAGCCCAATCGGACGGCTTACACCGCTCGACTACCGAGGTCGTCTAAAACATAAAATTATAAAATAAATAAAATTTGTACACACGGCTACACATCACGCTATAAATATCTAGTATAAGGTGATCTCGCGTTGTATAGGTTTCCGTACAGCGAAAGGTCAGTTTACACTGGATTTGTTTAAATTAATGTGTACTAAGTGACTTCAACCCATTTTAGTGTCCCACTGCAAGGCACGGATCTTCTCTCAATGATCTTACGAGTTAAAAGAGTTGACCAAGTGCGGTTTAGTAGATGTCACATTTCCTCGAAAGATTAGTTCTTAGACACGACAGACTCTTTGTTTTCATTCACCGATTAGCAGCTGCGATGAAACAATTCACACAAAGATGTGTGGACACGATCTAGGATCGAACCCGCATCCTTATATTTCAAAGGCGAGGTAGATTCTGCTGCACCGCTAATCTTACTTAAATTTTGTTATTGGTACTTCGCGGTATCAGCCTCGCCTTTGAAAAGCTTTTGCCTTAAATTTGGGACTAGATGACGCTGTTTATGTTATTATGTGAAAATACTGATTATTATTATTCTTTACCTTTGACAGAGTAAAAATCTCCGTTAGAATACATTTTCCGGATTCCAATAAAATAGTTTACATTACTCAGAATATCACTAATTAGTTTACTCTCATCCAGAGTAAGGACAGTCAATGTACCGCCTTCCATGTAACATGTTTTCATTGCTTCTTGCCACGTTTTCGGTTTATTGTTTGCTTTGTAGCATTTTTTGAAGTCCTTATAGAACTTGTATTCTGAAAAAATAAAAATCGGTCAAGTGCGAGTCGAGCTCGTGCACCGAAGGTTCCGTAACTACCCATTATACCTGTACCTAATGTAAAAAAAAATACTATCATTTTATTGGTGGCTAAGTTTGAAGTACACAGCGCACACGAGTGTGCAAGTTTGGTCTTTTGGTAACCTTGGCGCCTGGCGTCACTCTGTAGGAACGTGGACATTGCTGAAAGTTAGTACTGTGTCTGCACTCACAGCCTTTACAGAACAATGTTCACGCTTTACACTGATGGGTCACACTGTTTAATCTTTGTTTTTCTAGGTTTGACTGTTTGTGTTCTGTTTGTGTGACACAAATATTTTTTGTTCTTTTTTCAGTATAATATTGCAATAGATATTTTCCTTTGTTTTCTTTTACACAATTGAACAATTTTATTTTTATACCTTAATTGAGGTTGGTGCAAATTAAGCTAGTCCTCTTAGTTACAACTCATAGGACTACCTCAGTGGAATGGATTTGACCATAGATAATATACTAACCGTTCATTAGATTTGAACGTGCTTGCTTGCTAGCTTGCTTGCTAATACCGAATAATCGGCTCGCGGCAGCCGCATAATGCTGAGAAACACTGTCTCAGTAGTTGCAAGTCATTCATTGCACGGTAGGAAAAGAAATTGGATTATTTCATGTATACTATACACTCGCGTCTCAAAAAGAATAAAGCATATTTTCATTTCAGTCATGTTTTGATTTTAGACTCCTAATATCCTACTAACCTACTACTAGACAATCTTGGTAGTCGAGTGGACGACCACGGTAATCGAGCGGTGTAACTCGTCCGATTGCCCAATCGGATACTGTGCCAGGGACTCTGGGGTCGCAACTTCGATTCCTGCTTCGGACAATCTTTGTGTAATAACAAAGATTTATTTCGGTATCTGATTGGTTGATAGACTGCCTTCGTACCTCGGAGAGCACGTTAAGCCGTTGGTCCCGGTTGTCATATAAAATATCTATGGCAATCGTTACAGGTAGTCAGAAGCTTAAAATAATCTGACACCTGGTCTTACCACCTCGGCTACTAGTTTCCAACGGCTTTCGATGGCAGTCGCTCGTATGATTTTGGTAGAGCCGCATCAAGCAAGATAGACTGGGAGCTGACCTCAATAGAAATGAGGAAAAAGCTAAGGAAATTAATAAAAGTTTTTAAGAATAATTAATATGGATTATGAATGTATGTTTGTTACTCTTTCACGCTAAAACTTCTGAATAGAATTGAATGAAATTTGGCACAGAGTTAGATTATGATTTAGATTAATATATCTAATAGGCTACTTTTTATCCTAATAAGTACCACGGAAGCGAAGCTATGGGTGGAAACTAGTAGGTAACTGATGTCAACAGATATTCAAATGCAAAACTCCTACTCTAAGGTAGTTTCTTAAGTCAGATGGTGGAACCACTCAGCATTTGCACAAATGTAATGTAATATACTTTTTTGGAAAAGTAACAAGAAAAATATGGGCAAAGGGCGACTTTTCTTTATTTTAATGTATTCAAACTGCTACGGCAATTTCCTACGACATTCACGACAACCGTCCTTGACGACGTACAACTTGCAAATGAGTTAGCATCCTATATTTAGCAAGGTGTAAAAGCAAGCTTGTCTAGTTAGCCATTAAGACAGGCTTAGCAAGACTGTCTAGATATCGACTGGTGTAATAAGTGCTTAGGCGCTGCTTTAAGGTAGGAACCTACCTCGATCTATAGTTGGACAAGCGGCATCATCTACTTTCTTGCAAACAAATGGTAGGGGAGAATCTAGAGGTCTGGTACAATTCGTTATTTTGTAATCCCCTGTGGCAACATCCATCTTTACACATTCATCATAGCCTGCCACATGCATTTCGTCTTTCAAGATCGGCGAAGAGGTTGTATGTCCTGGAAAATTAAGATATTTTTTCTTATAGTTACCAAGACAAATATTATTAACTTAGGCAATAGGCATAATTTCTAATACAAAAACTACTTAGTTAAATTTAAAACGATAAGACCCATTGCTGTTTATTAGTCTATTTATATATACTGTTAACTCAAACATACCATCGACAGTCATAAACTCCCCGATTCCATATTCATCATGTAGCGCAACAAATATCTCTGTAACAATATGTTGTGTCTCTTCAAAAGTACTCAAATCTTCTACTATTTTCCCTTCATCTTCAGATTTTGGGTAAAACAACGTTGCTCCTTCGTCGTCACACGCTAAAAATGCACTATGCCATGAAGTTCCATACAGATCCCAATGAAGCTTATAAAAGGCATCAAATTGCTCATTATAGGTGTAGTCTTTCCGATAAAAGGGAACATTGCGACGTGCAAATAAAACTGTTGGTAATGCTGGAAATGAGTCAAAAAGTTATTCAACTTTAGTAATTATTTCTAAACACAGGATTTCTTAAAAAAAAAATGTATTTCTAATTACAACCGGTTGAGTTGTAATTTCAATTCCAATTGTGCCCCACCTATTTTTATTAAACAAAATGTAAATTGTTGAAAATCATCATCATTCCCCTTGCCTTTCTCCCATTTCTATTGAGGTCGGCTCCCAGTCTAACCTGATGCGGCTAGCTACCAGAATTATACGAGCGACTGCCATCAGACCTCCAAACCCGTAGGGAACCAGTAGCCGAGATGGTTAGACCAGTTGTCAGATTATATTGGCTTCTGACTACATGTAACAATTGGCACAGATGTGTTAAATAACAACCGGGACCGACGGCTTGATGCGCTCTCCGAGGCACTGAGGGTAGTCCCTCAACCAACCAGACACCGAAACAATCCTTTGTTATTACACAAATATTGTCCAGGGTGGGAATCGAACCCGCGACCTCCCGGGCACAGTATAGCCCAACAGATGGCTTACACCGCTCGACTATCGAGGTTGAGGTAAATTATTGAAAATATTTGTTTAAAAATTGTATCCTAAGTGTAATAAGTTTTTTTTGGTATACACAGAAACAAGTCCATACATCTAGACATATTTTTTGTTATCAGTAATAAATCACCAATGAATGCAATATTTGCATTGCCCGTAAACAGACTTTTACCGGTGGGGCAGAGGTCCATAGTATTTCTGGTAGTCTCATTGGCAACCTGAACGGGCACGTAGTCTACAAATGTTGAACATGGGGACCACTTTTTGGGGCTAAATTAAAAAATTAAAAATCTACCTATTTTTTTCATATGAAAGAGCTCATTGTAAAAAACTAAGATATATAAAGAATGAAAGAAAATAATCAATTCGAATGTTTTCAACTTATTTGAGAAATTAAACATTAATTGACCGTTCCGTTATAATTTTAGGTCCAATAGTTAAGATAAGGGGAGGGCCCCTTATCTTAACTATTGGACCTAAAATTATATTAAATTTACAAAATATAGTTATAAACCTGAAGTTTACAAGAAAACCTACAAGTCTAGTGTGTATAGACCGGGTGCTGGTGGATATTTTTGGGTTTGTGTTTGAGACACTCGGGAAACTTGTTTAATTCTTCTTGTATAATACCTTCACACTTCTCTAACACACCTGTGCAAGTCCGGCGAAACTATTTTTTTATATAATATAGCAACCTTGTCGGTAATTATGTTTTGGAAGCGTTTGGTGTGGAGATGCTAGGGACATGGGGTCCGGGTGCGCGAGCTCTTTACCGCGCCATTTCGAAACATTTGGTGGATAGAACACGCGACAAGAAGGCTGGCCTACACTTAGGCCAAAGATTGAGCGTTGCCATTCAACGTGGCAATGCTGCCAGCCTTCTTGGTACGCTACCAACTGACATTGATGCGGAGGAGTTTTTTGACGCTCAGCTTTAGATATGTTTCATAAGTTCTATTTTATATTTACTATTTTTTTAGGCTAAGTTAGTACGTCATATTATTGTAGGTATTCAATTAGGTAATTTTTCTTGCGCAATCGTATCTCTGTTGTAAATAACTGTGTATATAACATTTAATAAATACAATATAATATTTTTTATAATATTAGTCCAAGTTACTGTATAATATAAGTCAACTTACGCCTTTTTACTCAAATAACTTCAAAATTGTATACATAAAAAACTACAAAGTACATTTAAATACCTCGCAGTGAGCTCTTTCATTTGATGCATCACACTGTACTTAAAAATTCTTATATTTTTAACTGTATGGCATAGGACGTAATGCTTTAATTAATTAAATAAAAAATATTTGAAAATTATTCATTATTTTAAAATAACTTACCTAAAAATAATAAAATATGCACGCACTTCATGTTTGTTTGACCGTTGACTGGTCTGTAGCTATTTTAAAACAATTATCACAGTAAGACTCAGTTGTAAGTGTACCTAACTATAAAAAACCACTAACATATCACCCGTGGTACATTGTTATCGCAAATAATACAAAACTCTTACCTCACTTTGGCGGAGTCGCGTAAAATTATAAAACCAGAACATTAAAATTATTGTAGATAATTAAGATTAATCATTATATTAAAAATATAAGTGGCTTTTTAATTTAAAACAAATTGTTTATTCAATTGACTAGATAGATAAACACAAACTTACATACCTACTTATTAATTTAGCCAATAAAAATATAAAATAGAACGATAAGATATATTATCTGAAGTTGGGCGTCAAAACTCTTCTCCGCATCGATGTCGGTTGTTAACGTACCAAGGAGTCTGGCAGCGTTGCCATGTTGAATGGCAAGGCTTAATCTTTGGCCAAGATGTAGTCCAGCCTTATTGTATGATCACCCTACCGCGATATAATGCCGTCAAGAACTCGTGCACCAGGACCCCTCGGGACCCTCGAGAGTCGCCACCATAAACAGTTCGAAAATACAAAAAAGTTACTATATTTCCGCCGCTTGAAGTTTTCCGCTATCGAAGAAACACCACTGGCTTGTCCTGAAGTAAAAGAAAGATGGAAACGGGCGAGGGTAGCTACTGAAGTTGTATCTTAAATCAAAAGCCTGTAATTAATTGACAAAATGCTAGTAGATCATAATATGTATAAAAATTTAGCCTTATTAACTAACAAACAGACAGTTACTGTAGAATTTATTATTACATTAGCCTTTATCAATACATTGTGGTCGGGTAAAACCCTAACATAAACAATATAGAGTTATTTGCATTACAGGATGTTATAATTACTAAAAATAATATCTAAACAAAAACTTGAACCTATATACTAGGGATGACAACAGGTATGAGAAATCGTATTTTAAATACTACTTCAGTAAGATAATAGAAAAATATTAGTCTCGTACTTAGATAAATTAAAAAAAAGAAAGATATAGCACCAAAACACAGCGCGCGGTCTTTTTAAAATGAGTCCGACGGACTCACCGACACTCAGTCACACGCGGACTATCAAGTAGACGACGCATGTTGACACAGCTCGTTAGTTTTAGGCTTTGTGCTTATAGACGAATCAAAATGCATTCTCGTGTGTTTATTAAATGTCATAATCACTAAAGAAACAAAAATAAGATAAAATAGGATTCTTATCATGCGGAAGTACAGCCAAAAAATTTAGTTTCATAGAAATTACTACATAAATAGTTGCTTGCTACGCCATGTTTGTGAGAGTAAGATAGATAATGCAAAACAAACGTGAAAGACAGTGGGCAACGCACACGCTTCGCCCGTCATAGTATTTCGCAGGTATTTTGGCTATCGTGATTTCGCTTGCACGCTGTGTGGGACCCTATCTTTGACCTTTTAATAAAATTGTGATTACAGAAGTGTGTTCCTCGTTGCACGTAGTTGTGTACCGAGTCCCAGTTTAGTGATTGCGTTATTAAATCGTACCGTATCTTCCTTTTTTTAATTTATCAAAAGGTCTCGTATGTTTTGCTTCATCATTGAAATGAAACAATATTAAGATTTATCGCATTAAATTTAAATAAAATAAATAAATAAATATTCTGTGACATTAACACACACGGTCATCGGTCCCAAGCTAAGCAGAGCTTGTGTTATGGAAACCAGATAACTGGTATAGATATAATACTTTTCTTTTGTAAATATATACTTATAATAGATATTTACACCCAGACTCGACACAAACACAAAATGTTCATCACTAATGTTTGTCTCGGGTGGGAATCGAACCCACGACCTGCGGCAGGAAAAGCAAGTATCTTACCGACCACGCCACCCCGGTCCGTCGTCGTCAATTTATAGAGCGGGAGTGCGCTACGTCATACAGAGGTAAAAAACTTAAGAGTGACGTAATTTGAGATTTCGCTTGGACGTATCGCTGTAATCTTTAATTTATCTATCTGACGGACAAAACCAAGAAAAGTGTCATCATCCTTATTAAAGAGTATTTTTTTTTAATTAGGACTTAAACAAACACAAACAATCCGTTTATTTTTGAAAGAACTAATCAAGAAAAGAACCAGTTTTGTCAATTTCATAGAATATTAGCTGACGCAGGCGCAGGCGCACTTCGTACGTTCTTTAAGTATTATTACGTATCGTTTATATGGGAGTATAGAAATGTTTAGTTTTTCGACATCATAGTATTTTTTGACATTTTTCTCTGCGTAAGAACCATTATTGTACTTCAAGAAATACTCTGAAAAAAAAATTAGCGAAATCGGTCCAACCGTTCTCGAGTTTTGCGCTTAGCAACACATTTAGTGATTGAGGGGCCAGTGGCGTGGTGGGTAAGATATTTGCTTTTCACGCCGCAGGTCGTGGGTTCGATTCCCACCCACGTCAGACATGTGACATGTGATGAACATGTCTGTTTGTCTTGATTGGTGTAATTATCTATATTTGTATACGTATTTACAAAAGGAAAAGTATAAGTAGTACCTATAGTAAACGCATTGCTTCATTTTTCATTGTGCGAACTGCCAAGTTACGGATTTCGCTGCCGGCATCTCTGTTTCCCGATAGCTATAATCTGCTTGTCCTCAGGTCACAAGTGAATCGGTATTTACTGGGTAAGCGCGTTTTATCGTAGACTGCATCATTGCTTAACAACATGCAAGTAGTGGGGAAGCACAAGCCTGTTACAGAATAAAAAATATTAAAAATAGTATCATTTATCTATTTCCATAGTACAAGTTCTGCTTAGTCTAGGATCGATGGCCGTGTGTGATAATGTCCCACGATATTTTTATTAAATAGATTTCATTCAGAATCAGAATTTCTTTATTTGTATATCATAGGCCCATACATGTTCTGTGGTCGTAAATATAATTAAAATCACTTTGTTTTGTCATTTAGACGTACAAATAATAATATTAAATACAATAAAAATAAAATAACGCTAAATAAATTGAAACATTATAGATACTTAAACATAACAATAGAAATAAAATCATAAAATTAAATTAAATCATCATTTAAAAAATCATGAAACGAATAATAATTTTTGTGTAGTATTTAATTTAAATATTTCTGGAAACGCATATTAGGTAAAGTTTTTAATTAAAACACTGTTAGTAGGTATCGAGACAAGAATATCATTCTGTATAAGCAGTAGTGCTTATCAGTAGTAGGTCATAAGTTCAACAGTGAAATGTATAAGCTTGTTGTTGGTTCAAAATACAGTATTATTTTATCTCAACTCATACCTAATTTTATGAGTAGCATGCATTGTAATTGTTTAATTAAATATTACCAGGAATTTTGATAATTTTGCCAGGTTCTGGATCAACAAGTAATATCTAGAATTTTCTTATATTTACGCGAAAAACACGCTTTGAAATAAAACTATTTTATAACGGATTTTGTCGAAGTTTATTTTAGACTTTAAATCTCGACGATTCAAAGTTTTTTCAGACTTCATGGTCTCGGATGGTACCTAAAGATGTTTCTTAGCAATAAACGTTAGAGATAGGGGCCGTCCATCAATCATGTGAAGCTTGAAAGGGGGGGGGGGGGTAACAAATATCACGAAATTTCACAAGGGGGTAGGGGGGTGTAGTAAGATATCACGTGTATTTATTACAACCTGCAACCTTTCTGTCAACACATTTTTATCAGGATCCTTAATTTCAGAATAAAATAAGATACCTGTATTTAAGATAACATTCTAGAATATTTACTAAAACTTTAAGATTGTTTGTAGATACTAAAAATACAGGTGATGTTGGGTAGGGGGCGGGGAGTAGTCTTAATAAACCTCACCATGTATCACCAAGGGGAAGAGGGGGTTAAAAAACGTTTAAAAAAGATCACGTGATTAATGGACAGCCTCATCTAATATATAAAATTCTCGTGTCACAGTTTTCGTTGGCATACTCCTCCGAAACGGCTTAACCGTTTCTTATGAAATTTTTTATGCATATTCAGTAGGTCTGAGAATCGGCCAACATCTATTTTTCATCCCCTTATGTGAACATATTTTTTTTAATAAATACGCGGTACTAAGTTCGCTGGGGCAGCTAGTAGATAATAAAATTCACTTTTACTATTATACCTAACGCGCTAAGTGTGACGTAGGTATTAAAAGGAGCTATTTAGCATGCACTGAACAAAAATTGGACTGCGCAGAAATTGGACAGACAGTCATAGAAACTGGTCGGAGTGGACAGCCGTTTCACAAAGACGGGCTGGAAACAAACTGTTTGCTGCGGATGCACTCGGCCGACAGGTACACTACAAGAGCGATATGGAGATTTTAACTTGTGCAACCGATGAAAAAACCGGCCGATGCTTTCCAAGGCGGTCTTTGTGAAAGGACCTTATCAAGAGTTAATAATAATATTAAAAGTGTCATGATGTCATGCCTGTTTCCTTAAGATGTCTTTCTTCGCTGATATCGAGCAGCGGCAATGAAATAACCTACACAAAGACATATAGGCACTACCGGAGATCGAACCTGTGACCTTATATTTGATAGTCGTAGGTGATACTTAAAACTAAACAGGAGTAGACTCGTCTTTCCTATCTTATAGAATCAGCTACGTAATCTAACTAGACCTTTAGATATTGAGGGCATGAATTTGAATATAGTAATAATAATAATATAGTGGGACATTAACACATACGGCCATCTGATCCCAATCTAAGCAGAGCGTGTACTATGGGAACCAGATAACTAGTAATATACTACTTAAAATACTTTTCTTTAGTGAATTCATACTTAAATATAGAAATTACACCCAGACTCAAGACTAACAGACGTGTTCATCACACAGATGTATGACTTGTGTGGGAATTGAACCCACGACCTGCGACGTGAAAAGCAAGTAGCTTACCAACCACGCCACCGGCGTATATTGTTATAAATGAAATAAAACATTGCATTTTTTTATTGATTGATGCTTTAATAAAATAATCGTGTATAACATACTACAATTTTAACACAACTTAAAAACTTATTTCTAGGTACATTTTGATTAAAATGTTATTGTATTATTATTATGGTACGTTCACACGAATGTTGCGCGCTTTGGCAAGCAGGTTCGACAAACAGCCTGACTTGCGCAAGCCTAGCAAAATATTTCTATGTGAGCCACGCAGCCCCAATTCGCCAAGCAAACTGGCACTAAGATATTTTTTTGCGGATGACCCAAGCCAATCGCTGAAAGGGCCTTTATTGGTTCACCGAACTTTTTCGGTGAGCCGTCCGACGGTCGAACCGATAGCAATAAGATACACAGGCGAGCGTATTCATGTTTACGTACGCCACGCAGCCCGGGTATCATTCACCGGTTGCAGCGAGCAGCCAATTCACCCCTGCTCGAGCCCGTGAAATGTCTAAATGAAAGGATACGTGTGAACGTACATTTAAAATTACAAAAAAATATTACTTAAGAATCATAAAACTTAATTTTATATTATAATTTATGAATTAAAACTGAGGTTTTAGTTAATTCATATCCATCGTACAAATGAATGGCAGTTTGTCTTCACAATTAACACTATGATATTCCTGGCTATTTTTGTTAATATATAAGCAGTTTCTGGACTCTTGATACGCATTTCTATTGTTTTGATTAAAAGTACTCTTTTTACCTGAAACAAATACCTAATTATAGTATTTATAACATATTTGGACGCTAATGTACAACTTATTTAACTTATACATACATACCATCACGCGATTTCTCATTAAATTATGTCGAGATTATTAGATAAAGCGACAACGGTTACAATCTAAACACACTTAGGCATGGTTTCACTTATGTTTTTGCATCTAGTAACTAATACCTACTTGCACAGCGGTTGCCAGAAGACAGACAGACACAGAAGGCTTTAGAATTCTTTAAACTATCATTACTTAGCGAGATCATATGATACAAGTTTGTAAAAGTATAATTCTATAAAAGTAAAGTCTATAAAGGACGCCCTATAGGCCGACCGTTTAACTCGCGTATCTGAGGTACAAAGTCGTAAAACATTTAACCACAGATAAAAGTAATATAAGAGTATTCGTCACTAATATCCATGTCGCTTGAATCATCATCACTGTCTGTGCAGGTTGAGGAGTCAGAAGATAAACGGTCGGCCTATAGGAGGACATTCATGATGTCCTATAAAAGGGACAGGTGCGTTGCACTCACAACCACCATGCATGAATTTAGTTTATAGAGAGTTTAGAAAAACAGCTAGGGTTGCACGATGCCAAACTTTGCAAAAATGTAGCCCATCAAAAATCGTATCTAAATATAATGAAAAGTTATTTCGGACTTCACATAGTCATTAGTAATGATCTCAAGAAGTCTGGTTTCAAGTATAGTATACCCTTTCCGCTTTAGGTTGTAGATACGAGTATTGTAGAGCAAGTCGCAGCGCGATCACTTATGTTAGTCCACTTTTGGTTAATTATGAATTGATAAATATTAACCCAGCTTGACTCACCTCTAACGTCAAAATAGTCGGAATTAGGACGTAACAAACGAACGCCAATATAATATTGTTCTTTATTCAACAAACTATTCAAAGGGTTTAGTTCGGTAGAATCCAGCCCAGCTAACATTGCCCCTTCCATGAAACAACTTTTCATTGCTTCTTGCCATGTTTTTGGATTATCATTAATTTTATAACATCTATTCAATGATTCAATGTATCTGTAACCTGTGGAAAACAATAATTATAGGTATCTCACCGTATTTCGATCTCTATAAACCGCGTTCTGACGCAATGGAGGATTCGTTTCATTTTTACTGGAGGATCGGATAATAGCGATTCTTAAGTAAAAAGGAAACCTAGGAGGACCTAGCGAGGTGTAATGCCCAGCGATCGCGGTTCCATTAGTTTTCGAGAAGTATATTATTATATTGTTATTTGAAGAAAGTTATCTAGTAAGATTATGGATTGTTAAACTATATGACCTCGGCCTCGCCTTAGAAAAATAAGGTCGCGGGTTCGAATCCTGGTCGTGCCCACACATCTTTGTGTGAATTGTTCCATCTCCGTTGCTCAATATCGGCGAAGGAAAACATCGCGAGGAAACCGGCATGTCTAAGAACTAATCATTCGAGGACATGTGACATCCACTAACCCGCATTTGGCCAGCGTGTGTGGATTAAGGCCTAAACTCTCTTAACTCATAAGATAGTTGAGAGAAGACCCGTGCCCAGCTGTGGGACAGTATAAAGGGTTGAAGCTACAAACTACAAACTATATCTGTCTTACTTGGAATTATAGGTGAATATCACCCATTTTACGTAATAGGGGCCGAGCTTATTGCCGTTCATCGGGCACAATTTTAAACTTTGAACTAATTTTTTCTAAGTATATTAGAAAAGTCCTGAATTTGAATCGAACCTGGGTAATGTCTGACGCTGAGTGCCATGAGTAAAGTGCAACGTCTAGTCTAGTACCTAAAAATAAAATAATAATATGGACATTGCTGAAAATCAGTGTTGTGGGTCGCCTCTAGTAGGCACTGACAGCGTTTACTGAGCAATTTCCATGTTTGACACTGATAGGTCACACTTACTCTTGTTTTTAATTATTTTTTCTTCTTCTTTAAGGTTTATGTTTTTTATTTTTCTATTTCTATGTGTTTCTTTTTGACGTGATAACGTCTTTAAAATCGTTTTAGTCGGGTGACATGTTCAGAAACTTGTGTCACACCAAAACCTCACGAGCGCGATCGCAGGTATAACGAGAGAGAGACGGACCGATCTCCCGTCTCATCTCGAGCGCTGCCAGTCATTCCGTGAAACTTGTCACGCGGAATCCTCACGAGCGGAGGCTGGCATAGCGTTCGAGTGAGTGGACCGATCTTCCGTCTCTCTCACTCTAGCGGCATACTTCATTAATTCCTTACTTCCCAAAAACTTATATCACCAATAAGACGTTATCACGTAAACATCTCGAGGGTAAACCTACTTTACAAACAACCAATTTTTTTTTATCTTTAAAATGTCAATACGCAATGCATACCTTGATCAATCGTGGGACAAGATAAGTCACGTTTCTTACAAACAAATGGCATCAAAAGATCGAAAGCCGAGCAAGACCCTATCTTAAATAGTCCTGTTTTCGTATCCATCAATATACATTCCCGTTTCGGTATATGGGAATCATTTTCAACCAGCGGTGAAACAGTTGTGTGTCCTGTAAAGAATAATGTTGTATCATCATTAGGAGGTAAAGCCCGGTTAATGCAACCGACTGGAGACTTCTTTCACCATATAAAGTAACGGTAATATTCAGAAAAATCTTATAAGACTGTTACCAACATAAAAAATATATTTTTAATTTCTAAAAATATTGTATTGGCAGCACTGTGTTGTTGCATACTTTTTCTACTCTCTCGTGTTCCGTCCGTCGTCAGTGCCAATAAACCAATGTGCAGTGCATTTCATGTTTACTTAAACTCCAATATTATAAAATACAGTCCACTACAACCAAGGTACTAAACAAAGACTCTTTAGTTAAAATGAACTTTGTCTGTTTGTATAATGAGCATAATAGACGTAAATTACGTGAATTAGCCTTGATACTTAATAACACTTATAAATACTTTATAATAATATTACTATGTAATACTTACCATCAACAGTAATGAACTCACCAGTCCCAAATTCATCGTGGTATCCCACAAAAATGTCAGTAACATTTGGTTTCTCTTTCAAAGTATCCATTAATGTGTTTGTAACTTGCCATTCATCTTTAAATTCTGGATAAAATAATGTAGCCTCTTCATTGTAACATGTCAAAAAGGCGTCAACCCAAGATATCCCGTTTTGATCCCAATGCATTTTGTAAAAGGCATTATATTCTTTGAAGAAAACGTAGTCTTTGCGGAAGAAATTGATATGGCGGGCAGTAGTTACACACCAAAAAGCTGTGAACGAAAATAACTTAATTATTTTAACATAATACTCATGTTTCAGCAGCGGTAGCTCAGTGATATCGGCTTTTGAAATATAAGGTCGCGGGTTCGATCCCCGGTTATGCCCACACATCTTTGTGTGAATTGTAACATCGCCGCTGCTCAATATCCGTGAAGGAAAACATCTTGAGGAAACCGGCATGTCTAAGAACTAATCATTCGAGGACATGTGACATCCACTAACTCGCACATGGCCAGCGTGTGTGGACTAAGGCCTAAACTCTCTCAACTCGTAAGATAGTTCAGAGAAGACCCGTGCCCAGCCGTGGGACACTAAAAAGGGTTGAGGTCGCTTGGCGGTGCGGCTTTGTCTGTTGGGTGGTTACTAACCACGGCCGAAGCCTACCACCAGTTAATTACCAATAAACATTTACCAGTTGATTGATTGTCGCCTGATTTGTACCACCCGAGGACCACGTGTGGGAATTCAAATAAAAGGTGCACTCACACTGACGACGGTGACTCAGCCCCCAACAATTCGGTAATAATTTATTTTACTATTTGCTTTAATTTATCAACTTGATCATGCGTAAACTGTGGTTGCCTTTAATTGAAGATGCGTTCACGAAAAGTTTTAAATATCGTATTGTCTTAGATTTACGCGAATATCACACATTGAAATAAAATAATACTAATATTTTTGGATGTCAAATACCTAAGTCCACCCGTGAACATGAAGTCTAAAAAGACTTTGAAACGTCGGGATCTAAAATCTAAAATAAACCGCGATAAAATCCGCTGTAAGTACTTTTTTTTCAAAGGTTTTAACATATTCATTGTGTACTTTAAAAAGATTATATCTTTGTCGGCTATCCATAAATAAATAAATATATTTTGCTTACCGAACGAAAAGGCGATCCAGCCAAGGCACTGCATGTTTGCTGAGGTCGGTGTTCACAGTCGACTAAATTAATTTTATCAGTGTATGTAACTTAAATACTTATGAGTACGTTATCTGAGTACAACCAACAATGAACCTTTAATGAAGTTTGTATGAGCAGTAGGCATTGTAATTATACAGAACCATTGCCTATAAATCTTAGTAGGGTTATTGGTTAGGCTCGCGATAAAATCATGTTGACTCGTGCTTGAGTACTCTCAACCGTCACGGCTCCAAAATGTGGCGCTGGGTGATGAGACAGCCCAAGTAAAAAAACCCGGTCGCGAGTCGTACCCACACATCTTTGGGTGAATTTTTCCACCGCCGCTGCTCAATATCGGTGAAGTAAAACATCATGAGGAAACGGCATGTTTATAGAGAGTTTAGGCTTTAATCCTCACTCGCTATGAATCCTCAATCGCTCGAATGATTAGTTATTTAAGGACATGTGACATCTCCTGCACTTGGCCAGCGTGTGTAGGTTAAAGCCTTAACTCGAAAAATAGTTGAGAGAAGACACAAAAAGAGTTGAAGAGCTAGGAGTAATTAAAGTTTTATTAAAATAAGAAAAACGATTACTGTAACGAAGAATCGCTGTTTCAATTAATATTGTTCTTAACACACATATAGATAAGTTTTAAAATAAGATATAATCACCGCTTTAGATCAAACGGAGGTACTTACCCAAAAAAATCGAAACTGGTTTTATCACATTTTTTTAATAGAATCATATCTTAGTCTGTGGTATTTTTAATTCTAAACAGTAGGATAAAAAAAAATTTGGCAGTTTTGTTTATGATCAAAAACGAAAAGAACTGGGAATGTCCATCACATAACGGCAAATAACTAGGTACACAAACCAAGCATTATGTAAGTGCGCTTGGTGTTATGGCCTAAGTAACCTCATAATGAAAAGGTTGGCCGTTTCCTATTAGGGTTTTGCTAACTTTAAGGTAACGAGACATTCCGTATAAGTTAAGAAAACAAAGCTCGAATATTGGATACCTACACATAAACTTCCTGAACTAAATGTCCTTACATCATCTCAGTATTCTCTAAAAATTTAACCCTACCAGTTTGTGGAGGGCGGTCCCTTTCACCCGATATAGCATCAATATAGACGGATAGCAATTTTTTCATCTGTTTATATTGTTTTAGTCGGATTTTTTAATAATTTTCGAGTCTCAATACGTTTAATTTTTTTTTTAGTTTTGTGTTTAACAGTACCTATATTATTTTCATAATCTAGAATTTGATGAACCTATTGCCAGTTTAGTTCATCAGTTTTGCTTATTAAACTGCTTACAAATGTAACAAATAGAAATTTAATACTTTGTATAATAATAGATAGAATTTTCAGAATCCTAGTCAGCATTAGGACGACCGGGGAAGTACCTATCTCCACTTTACAAAATACACGTTAAGTAGATAGTATGTAAGTAGTATATTTTGTAACCTTTGGGCATGTCCATGTCGTAGCCAGATTGTAAATTTGATCATTTCATGATTTATGTAAACTTCTCATGGAATGGAAAATATCAACTGCCCTCATAATGGTGTAGCCAGATAAATGAACAGACAACATTTCAGCAGACTTCACTTCACTTCAACCCTTTATAGTGTCCCACAGCTGGACATGGGTCTTCTCTCAACTATGTTATGAGTTGAGAGAGATTAGGCCTTAATCCACACCCGCTGGCCAAGTGCGGGTTGGTGTATGTCACATGTCCTCGAATGATTAGTTCTTAAACATGCCGGTTTCCTCACAATGTTTTCCTTCACCGATATTGAGCAGCGGAGATGAAACAATCCACACAAAGATGGGTGGGCACGACCAGGATTCGAACCCGCGACCTTTTATTTTTAAGGCGAGGCCCGTACCGCTACGCCGCGCCACCGCAGCCTTTTTGTAGATACATACCTACTTAAATATCTGAAATAGATATACCTAGACTCAAGCCAAACAGACAAGTTCATCACACAAATGTCTGACTTGAGTGCGTGTCGAACCCACGACCTCTGGCGTGAAAAGCAAGTATCTTAATAACCACACCACCGGCCCGTGAAATACTGCTCTATTTTGATTATTTTGATTATCTTGATATATCTAATTGAACAAATCTAAGAAGTACCTTTTGACGTTTCACTGTTTTATAGAGTCGTAATTCACATTATTTTTATTAGCTTTCCTGTAAAATAATTGAATTATGAAGTTATTTTTATTTTAACATAAAAAAAAAAATCATACGAAAAATAAAATTCTAAATGTACTACGTTTAGAACTGTCAAACGGTACTTCTTAGATTTGATGGACTGTAATGCAGTAGGATTTTAAGTTTTATTTATACCTTGCCTCACCTTAACCCCATACACAATAGTATGTTAGGGTGGCCAACCGTCCTGTTTTCCCAGGTCCTGTTTTTTAGGGTGTCCTGGGCTGTCCCGGATAGTTGTAACTCTTTAAAAATTTAGGACGATGCATAGGCCATTGTCCTGAATTTTTAAAGAGTTCTGTTAAGGACCTGTGTTTTAAAATTGGCTCGCCAATACTGAAAACAATCTCCAATCGTTTCACAGGGAGCTGGTTGTATTGACCTAGTTTTCAGTGCATAGGTTTAACAATTAGGTCCTGCTCTTAATTTAGTCCTGGCTTTAAATCGAAATGTCCTGAATTGAAAGTTTGAAGATGGCAACCCTACAGTATAGTTCCTGTCTAGATTATTGTCCCTATGTTAAACATGTTTGTGCTGAGCCTTAACCTACACAGTATAGTATTCTGTCACAGTATAGTATTTAGAAAGTTTGTAGTTTTGAAATAAAAATCAGTTTTTGCATCTTTAATTTTTTAATAAAAAGTTCTTGTATTACATTCATTTAATAACTACTCGGTTATTTAGGTGAACAATTATAACGTACTTAACATTAATATAAGTAACAATACTGAAATGCCCTGAAAAAATGCTTGGAATTATGTAAACAAACAAAATTCAAGCTTTGGGCTGTGCTTAAGGTGCGTTGTGCCCAAGTGTATCTGTGTTGCTCTAGCGTCCAATATCCGTACTTAGTCCAACATAAAAGCGCTCCGTGCTAAGCCTCGCTTGTGCTATCTTATTTGTGTGACATCGAGTCTTAGGCAGTATTGTATTACGAAGTAAAAATAATGTTTTCAGACTTTCAGTGAATTTCCCTGAAATGCTAATGAAATGTGAGAAGTCCATAATTAAAGTGTTCCGTGTTAAACCGCCATTTATAGGTTTCGTAGACGTCCCTGCTTGGTCCTAAAAATGTCCCATTGTTAGTCCCGCCGTGACACCTAGTTTATATTGAACTTTTATGGTATGTATGAACTACAATATTTTCAGGGTAGGTGCGTTTTGTTGAGGAATACCCAAGTACACTGTATTGAGTGGTCATCCACCCGCAGTCTTAAATAAAAGCGTCCAGCGGTAAGACCTGCTGATTATACATCATTTGTGTTAAACTGTTATGGTACTCATACTGCCTCAGCGAGCAACAATATTTTCAGACTAGGCGCGTTTTTCTAAGGAATAAATGGACCTCCATGGCTAGTCCATAGTAAATGTCCCGCGGTAAGCCCCGCTCCTGACACCTAATTTATATGCAACGAATAGTTGCACGTAGGAATGTTGGGTTGGTAATTTAAACTGAATTATAATGCTGAAAAGTGTGTTTCGTTGAACGCGATAATCTCAAGAACTACAGGTCAGATTTGAAAAATTCTTGCATAGTTAGATAGTCCATTTATTGAAAAAGCTATAGGCTACTTTTTATTCCAGGACATGTTTTAAAGTGTAGGGTGTAAATTAATTTGCTTCTCTTCTCTGATTGTGACAGCTTCACTCGACATCAAGTTCGCTTGGGTCATCTTATGTGGGTGATAAAAATGTGTGGTAAATAAAATTAATTTTTAGCTTCAAATTGGATAATTACATGTTGTCTTATAGCTTAGCACTGTTTATACAGCAACTTCCATCTCACAAATAAATGGTAGCCTTGCATCACAAGTAGTGTGCGCGTAAAGACTTTTTATATTTCTTGAGAAATTTACACAATTACCAGGGGATTTACCGAACTTGGCATGAATGTTTTCACCTGAAAATTAAAGTATAAGTAGTCAATTAGCACCTACTCTTTTTAACCTCCGACAAAAATGGGATTTTATAATTTTACCCGTGTATCTTTGTACCATATAATTGAGTAAGATAAAATAGAAAAGAATAGAGTAGATTAGAATAGAACAGAACAGAACAGAACAGAACAGAACAGAACAGAACAGAACAGAACAGAACAGAACAGAACAAAACAGAACAGAACAGAACAGAACAGAACAGAACAGAACAGAATAGAATAGAATAGAAACACACAAACATAAGTGCACTTTCTATTCCCTTCACTCTAGTCCGGTCAGCCGCATTGAATGATACGACTGGTGAAAGATCGGGCGACGGCTTTACACGCTCCGGAGCGCTGAGAAATTAGAAAAGTCTCAACACTCGTTTTGGTCTAACGTGGGATTTAAACCAGTGCGTAGTAGCGAACACGCCATCTCCCAGACCATGCCACCGAGTCAATACAAAAAAAGTACCTTTAACATGAAAATATTCATAAGTCGATGATAAAGCATGATTCCCAACAAAGTAATCTTGATCATTCATAATTTCTCTAATTGTTTTAGATTCCACTGGATCCATAGCAGCTAACATTCCTCCTTCAGTAAAGCATGCCTCCATAGCACCTTGCCAAGTCTTTGGAATATTGTTGATTTTGTAACATTTTCTTAACGAATTTATGTACACGTAACCTTGAAAATAAATAACATATAGCTAAATATTTATTTTTAATTCATCTTGTAGATTTTTTTTTTAATCGACTTTAACCGACTTCAAAAAGAAGAAGTCGATAATTAATCCATCATTAGGATTATAAAAACATGTTAGACACGAATTATTTGTTGGATTTATAAACGAAACGCATTTATGTCAATGTCAAAATGTTTCTTACTGTCATCTGTCTGTTATAGATTACTAGCTGCCCCAGCGAACTTCGAATTACTAATGTAATACGTATGTATTTTATAATTATACAAAATAAAAACAAAAAATTTCGTCCAAAAAATTAAAAAAATATTTAAGGGTGAACAACCCTTATCACTTAGGGGTAAGTAAAATAGATAGTAGCCGATTCTCAGACCTACTGAATATGCATAAAAAATTTCATAAGAATCGGTCGAGCCGTTTCGGAGGAGTTCGATTACGCACCCCGTGACACGAGAATTTTATATATTAGATGTCTCTTCTCGCTACACCTTGTGTCGTTCGTACTCTTTATATATGTAATCCGTTACAATCTCAATTTTAGTTTGATTTTACCCAACTAATCATATTTTGCTTCCTCATTGAAAATGAAACAATATTATGATATAACGCATAAAGTTACTGAGTGGAAGTGCGCTAAATCGTACAAAATCTAACTAAGCGTGACGTCATTCGAGATTTCGCATCTCCGGAGACCGGACAAGTTGGAAGACTTTTGGGGAGGCCTTTGCAGCAATGGGACAGTATGGATTAGCAAAAAAAAACTGCGTCAAATATCGCCTCAGCATTGATGTTGGTTGGCAGCGTACCAAGGAGGCTGCTGGGAGTTTCCACGTTGATTGGGAACTTCTTTGGCAACGTTTGCCGTGTTGAATGACAACGCCTAATCTTTGCCTATAGGTGCAGGTGTGCATACTATCTCCATACCAAATTTTATCCAAATCGGTCAAGTAGTTTTCGCGTGAAAGCGCGACAGACAGACAGTTACTTTCGCATTTACATATTAGTAAGTTTTTTCTGATTAAGCCCCTATAAGTCGTGTAAAGCCTGTGTTAAAAATTCATAATACCTAATAAAATTTTCACCCATAAATACAGCGCCGTCTAGCAATTATATTTGCTTGTGTTATGGGTACATGTGATATACTTATATTAGTATACTATACTACTTCAACTATTTAAAAAAAAATTTTGTAAATACATACCAACTAGATAAAACACACCCAGATCACAGGGAATTGAACCCACGACCTCCGGCTCAACAGTCAGGGTCACTAACCACTACGCCAATGGGCCAGTCCATTTGTGCATACGAACGATTTATCGAATGACGAACGATTAGGTATATCAAATTGCATAAACAAACATTACGATGAAATAGTCTCTATCGTAATGTTCCCGTAATAAGCTATAACCTAAACCACTTTAGATAAATCAAAAAAAGAAAGATATAGCAGAACACAGCGCGCGGTCCTTCTAAAATGAGTCCAACGGACTCACCGACACTCAGTCACACGCGGGCTATCGAGTAGACGACGCATGTTGACACAGCTCATTAATTTTAAGTTATGTGTTAAACGAATTAAAATGCCTTCTTATGTGTTTAATAAATGTCATAATCATTATAGAAACAAAAATAAGACAGACCGGATTACTTTGCACGCGGAAGTACAGCCAAAAATCTTAGTTTAATGCAAATTATTACTTAAATTGTTGCTTGCTACGCCATGTTTGTGAGAGTGAGATATGAATGCAAAAAAGGCGTAAAAGACAGAGGAAACGCACACGCTTCGCCCGTCATAGTATTTGGCGGGT
This sequence comes from Meganola albula, assembly GCA_936450015.1. Classification (NCBI taxonomy): domain Eukaryota; kingdom Metazoa; phylum Arthropoda; class Insecta; order Lepidoptera; family Nolidae; genus Meganola; species Meganola albula. Next base: position 3,495,232 of record OW388156.1, on the reverse strand, counting down.
ATTCCGCTACCGCAATGTCGTTCATTCAACAGCACGGCTATCGTGATTTCGCTTGCCAAGCACGTTGTGTGGGGCCCTACCTCGGTCCTTTTCTATCGTTCACTGTAATTATCTAATTGTGATCATAGATGTGTGGTTTCTCGTTGCATGTATTTGTGCAACGCGACACGGTTTAGTTATTGCGTTGTTAGAGCGTGCCGTATCTTCCTTTTCTTGATTTATAAAAGCTAAACACATACATATTTTTAACTACCTCCCAGACTTTTTCTTTTCCACACAACTTTACAATATTGTAGTTGTGGAGACTACTACAATATTACATTAAAGTGGTTTAAAAATAATAACTGACCTTTGTCTAGAGTAGGGCAAAATGTGTCTCTCGATTTTTTACAGATGAACAAAAGCGGTTTGACGAGTTTATCACAATCTTTATTTTTGATTTTGGCAGTTTTCAAGTTCATTACAACGCATCCAATGGCGTTTGGTTCTGGAAGTCCGATGCCTGAAACAGATTTCAAATTTAACCTCTTAGCATGATTTACAGAGATCAGGCCGTGCCCAGGATGGGCCGAGGCTGACAGTCTTAAACGGTCGGCCTATAGTAGTTTCTTAGCAAGTCCAGACAATCAAAGAACTGATCATGTTTTTACTTCTTGAGGTACGAAACCCAAAAAATGTCTTAGAAATAACATCACTGTGGCATTCACTAACCCGTACACTTGGGCATCGTAAGGCCTTTTTCACAGAGGGGCCGTCTCTGCCAGCGAGGAGATACTGTCGTTGTGCGTGCCCACCGACTAGATATCTATTGACATCGCATATGCGGGCCCCCGCGATCGTCTATCGTACGTCGTACCACTATATATTGTCCGACTACAAGTTTATTTGGATTGATTCGAATATTACCCACTCTTGAGCAATTAATAGACTTTTGTAATACCTATACTAAGAGAATCTAAGATGCAGCAAGAAGTTTGGCAATGTGCCCGCTGAACGCAAAAGGCTCTCCCCCTATTACGTATGGGATATGAAATTGTATAATACTGGCTGTTTACGCATCACCATCATAACGCTCTCGTCGGACGCCTTAAGAGAGAAATTTTGAGGGGCGTGATTTAAAAAAACTACGACCGCGCGGCGGCGGCGCCACTATCGCTTCTTACCTTTCGCCTTACTAAACGCTGTACGCTATAGCAAATTAAAAATTGTGAAAAGGTTCCAAATTATACGCCTTAAGCTATCGAAGATCTATTCATTTAATCTACTAACACCGGCGTCGGCACCATGTATAATTTCAAACATCTTACGTATATGTATCTCTGCAGGTGGAGTTTCATAGACCCCAACAAATAACTCTGTGCTATTTATTTTTCCTTCTTGCTCTTCCCAGAGATTCAGAAGAGGGCGCACTACAGTTGACCATTCTCCTTTAGTATATGGACGAAACAACGAAGCTTGTTCATCATTACATATATGTAATACGTCATCCCATATAATATCAACACGATTGTGAATTTTAAACGATGAGTCATACTGTGGGATGTAGGTGTAATGTTTCCGGAAGATTTTTTCACGACGAGCCACAGTTGATGTCCAGAACAAACCTATAATAAATTTAAAGCAAATAAAACTTTTTTTTATCAAGTAATTTTGGTCCTTTCACCCACTTCTTTATTGAACAAACAACTTACTGAATAAAACTATGATCCAAGGTAGCAGCATGTTGAAAAATCAATTTTGAAACACTAGTTAATAGAAAAGGATATCAAGTTCTTTATCTTTTTTTCACTGATTATCTTGTCTATATTTTCCATTCAATCGTTAGAATTCGAGAGAAACTTGCTTTGATTCTTTCTTTGTCTCTTTCACTTGTATAAAGGTACCTAATATAAATCAATTTGATTTGTTGATCTTAAAGGTAGCATTCCGCAGACAACGGTAGACAGCAGACGGCAATTGATGACTAATCCCAGCAATTGGTAACGGAGCAAGATAGAGAGAGATGGAGAAGGGTGATGGTACAAATTGCGTACCAGAATCACGTTCCTCAAATGAGAATATCATCATACAGAGATGAAGAAGTACAAATAAAAACAAAATACGATGCCGCTGAACCCCGATTCTCGCGCTGTACAAATTTATCTCGAACACGACTTATTATGTTTATAAAAAACTTATTTTACTTTTGTGGATTTAAAACTATTTTTCGTATTCTCAGAATTTCACAATAGAGATAAGTCTAATAGTCTCAACACTCTCAACGCATGACAAGCAACGAGTGGGTACACTATAATAATCGACATCATAATAATAAGTCGATTTTTCTAAACCGCGAGAATCGGTGTCTGCATTTTGGCTTCGTCCGCGGAATGCCACCTTAAAATAATTGTCTTTTGTTCCTGTGTAATCAATTATCTAGAAATTATAGTAAGGTTTATTTTTGTGTACGGAATTATATTCACCATTCTTCCCACTAAATATTACTTACTTACACTTATTAAATTGTGACTTTACTCTTATTGGATAAAATCAAGAGCCAACTTACGGCATGATTTCCCTACTTGTCCCAATTCTCCTAAGTATCTTTGCCTCAGGACACTATCGTAAATGTTTGAGATGGGCTACCAAGGGCATTAACAATAATATTGAATGACATAGCTACAAAATTATTATTTAGGAGGATAAAGGAAAACCATTTGCCCGTGACAATCCAAGAGAATTAGACAAGGGACATCAGGCAAATATGGCATGATGATCTACCACCATTAGCTAGCCAAAAGTTACCCTTGTGAGTGTGACTGATTGCACTGATGGTTCATGAAAACATCAGCGGGCGATGGGTTCGTCACATCCCTACGCCGCGCCGTTAACTTTATGGCGGCTCTGACTTAAATTGTAGTTAGCGCCATCTAGTGTAAGTATTATAAACCATTGATAAGTTTGACGTTTTTAGAACGCAGTTGACTTAGTAGTACGTGGCTACAAAGGTAGATGGCGCTGTTTACAAAAAGTTTACATTGTACTAATAGATACATAGATGACGCTAGATAGCTGTTAGTGTTAAATATGCCCGGTATGTAATTTATTTATTCGTATGGTTTTTGCTTTTGGGTAATGACAATTTTACTGAGAAATCTAGATTCTAGATTAAAGGAGTTAAGATTTTTATAGAAATTGCTAATAAATAGCTTAACTATAACTGTATCCTTCCTCTTTTTAATGAACAAGGAATCACAAAATCTTCTAAAATCTTTTGATTTTGATTTTAGAAGATTTGGATTTTTTTCAAAATAAGTACTATAACTAGTCTAGCCTTAAGTAGTAATTCTGGTAGGTACCTACTTATAAATTTATTTATTTAAACTCACGTTTAAACACGTTCCAAATTCAAAATAATCAATATTTTGAATTTGGAACGTGTTTACGATATTTATCAAAAACTTTAAATTTCCTGCGTTTTCAATTTTTTCGTATTAATTAATTAATAGCTTTTCGCCCGCGTGAACTACATACCAAGCCCGGCAGTGGGATAAAAAACCCTATAGCCTTCCTCAACAAATAGGCTATCTAACAGTGCAAGTGTTTTACAAATCGGACCGTTAGTTTCTGAGATTAGCGCGTTCAAACAAACAAACTATTCAGCTTTATAATATTATAGTAAGCATAGATAAAATAAAACTAGTTTCTGCCCTCATTTATGATTTTTGTACACGTGATAATAATATTACGCTAGTAACCTGTTTAATCGGGGTAAAAGTACCTTGTAACATAGAATTTAGTTTAATTTGTCTATGCTTGAAGGTAAGTTAATTCAGTAAGGTTCTTTTAACTTATATTTTTATTAGTAGGATTTATAAAATTAAGAGTTAAACAAAATAAGACTGTTTTGACTGCCTTACACAAAATGGGTATGGAGCCATCGCCTTTTGTTATAACTTTAGTAGTCAGTTACTAAATTTATTAAGATTATAATGTATGTAGTAAGTATTTACTTAATAAGTACTTTGTAAAATAAATGCATTGTCAGTTGTAACAGAATTTATGGCCGGACTAACAACAAATTTTATATGTGTAGCTATTTTTTTTGTATCTACCTTCTTAAACTGATCCAGAGTGACAGCTGAATATTGGTTATTACTTATTGCGACAAAAAATACGTTTTTCTTAAAATTAAAATTATTTATTTTAATGACTGTGAGAGTGTTTACAATAATGAAAACTAACCTATTGGTGATCTAAAACATAGTTATTCTAATACTTAACAAAACAAAAATCAATTCCGCACTGTTTACACTTCGTGGTGCCTTATTGTGTTGAATTTTAGTAGTTTCTTTGAAGTCTTCTTGAATGCTTCTATGAGCTTTAGCTTTACCAGGTCTTGCTTCATCAGATGCCATATTAAAATCTAAATCATCGAAGTTATTTTTCAAAGGCTTAGCTGAGACAGTAGCCAATCGTGCGGTTGTGTACGTTTCCTTATCTTCAATGACTTTATTTGTCGTCAATTCTATTGTTTTAGTGTCTCTTGTAGAAGCTATAGATGTTTCAATATCTTTGAGTTTGGTTGTAAAATGTTCTGTAGTTGTGGTTGGACTAGAAGTTACTTTGGTATTAATCTTAGGCTTATCTCCATTAACTTGTTTTTTAGTACAGTTGATTAAATCTCTTATATCTGTGTAGAATAAGGTTCCGTTTTGCTGTGGTTCGTCGTAATATTCATAATCTCCATCGGTTTGGACTTCTTCTTCATTGAATGCAAGTCCTCCACTTTGTCCATTGTTCTTGTCTTGTTCTGCGTTCTTAGTCCACATATCTCTTAAACTAGCATCAGGAATACATTTTAAGTTCTCAATAGCTAGTTTTAAGTGGACGCTTTGAGTTTGGTTCAAAAGTGTCATCAGCCACTCCAAACGACAATCGCACGGCAAGCTATTGTCTGAAAATGGAAAAAAACCAGAGTTAGATCAAAATTAATGTAATTTTAAAATTAGTCAGACGAAGATCTAATAGTAGAAAGTACTTAAAGTAGAAACCTATTAAAGTACTACAACTAGATAAATAGGAACACGTTTGATGACTCTTTTATAATCTATGACATAGTTGAAGAGGAGAATATACCAGTGCGTTAGGGTCTAAATGTCAGGTAATGCCCCTATAGTGTGTATCGTATGCCTTGCCTAATTCAGAGATATTGATAATTGAGTGAATGGATGCAACAAGTCCACCATATTAAAATTTGTTCTGATACATTATGATCAACTTACGATGTTTTCCTTAAACTGTTGTTAAGCAGTTATGATACAGTAATCAAAACCGCGTTAAGTGGTTAAAAATTGAATTACAAGTTATTTACCTTCCACTTCTAAGCTGCTAGTATTACTATAGAAATTGCTCAAAATTGGTGCCATTACTTCAGTTTTCAGTTCATCAAGTTGGTTTCCTTTAAAACTCAACTTGTGAAGAGAAAACATGCCTTCGAATACTTTGGCATTCTCAATCTTTCTTATACGATTATAAGCTAATGAGAGCGCAGATAGTTTCGATAGACCATTAAAAGCCTTGTCATCAAGCATTTCAATTTTGTTTCTTTCTAGATTTAACATCCTCAAATTTAGGAGAGGCAAGAAAGTATTATCTCCTATAACTTGCAAAGCATTGCCGCTGAGGCCAAGTTTTTGTAATCGCCTCAATCCTGTGAACGTCTCAATATTTAAACTGAAGATGCTGTTTCTGTCAATTTCTAGCTCCCTCAGATTCTCTAAATTGACAAATGCTCTATCATGAATCGTTGTTATCTTATTGTTCGTCAAACATAGTTTTACCAAAGAAGGCAAATCGGTAAACACGTCTCTATTTATCTCAACGATGTTGTTTGTATCCATATTAATGCTTGTTAAATTCTGATGATGAGCAAAGGCATTTATTCCAATAGTCTTGATCTGATTATCAGTTAACATTATTTCTTCAACTGAACTTGAATTTCCAAAAGCGTAGGATTCTATAGTTTCAATGTTACCGTATTTAATATCAAGTTTTGTTAACTTTTCCATGTATTCAAATATTGCTGTTGGGATGTACTTAAGAATAATTCCATTTGTGTTGGATAAAGTGAGTTTCTTTGTATCCCTGATTGTAGCGAAGGCATTCCACGTATTATCGTTTTGTAGAACATCTTCACGTACTAAATGGCAACTAGCGCTGCGTGTTGGTGGGATCCTATGGGACAATACACAAAAGCATTGAACCCCATTTGTATTGTTATATGCAGGGTCGCATATATTGGAGTTGGAGTCACGTTTGTGATGTTGGTGCGCCTTTGCTTGAACGATAATTAAGGCAGCGAAGCTGAATGCTATCAATTTTAAGAGCGCCATGCTGAGAATTTACCTGAAATAGAAAAAAGATACATTTTAGATCTATACTAAACTAATAGATTTTTTGACGTTGAAACCGAGGCGGCGTTGAGCGTACCTAAATTTTTGACGTTATAAAAAGAAATATAGCGCTTAAAATGCAAAATTTAGGCAGAGATGAATATGACCCAGATCATTAAGACCTTTAGAGTATAGGAACTATAAAGATCTGGAATCTAAGTAAAGATTTCTTCTATACTGTTCCATTGCTGGGCAAAGCCCTCCTCCAACGTCTTCTATCTTGTCCTATACAAAACAGTCAAACCCTCCACCCCAATTGGCTGCTCTGAAGCCTATTTTGATCAGAAGAAGAAATACAACGAATATTTTCTTAAAAAATCCCCAAATCTCTCTCCCTATATACTTGTGTAGATAAAAGTTAAAGTGGGACGTTCACTGGAGTGATTTATAAGAAACGTTATTGGCGTTGGATCGAACCCTCGACACTTAAGCAAAGATCGACGGCTATTTCTCAGAAAGGATTTAGTTAAGTTCGCGCCAGGTGCGCGAGTTGAATGTAAGGATATATTGCTTTAGACAAAATGAAATGTTACTGACGACTTAAGGAATTTCAACTTTGTAAACAACTAGCTGTCTGATCTAGCTTTACCAGGGTAGTAAAAGCGTTATAAAATAACCCTAGGACTATATATTCTCAGCCCTACCAAAAACTATACACAAAAAATCAAAATACTTTAGACAATTTCCGGGCAGTAGTCCGGGCACAAGGTGGAGCGATGACATTGACTGGCCGGTGGCGTGGTCGGTAAGATACTTGCTTTTCACGCCGCAGGTTGTGGATTCGATTCTCACTCGAGACAAACATTAGTGATGAACATTTGTGTTTATGTCGAGTCTGGGTGTAAATATCTATTATAAGTACCTATATATTTACAAAAGTAAAGTAATATAAGTATAGTATTTACCAGTTATCTGGTTTCCATAACACAAGCTCTTCTTAGCTTGGGACCAGATGACCGTGTGTGTTAATGTCCCAGAATATTTATTTTTTATTATTTATTATTATTGTAAATCTGGAAACCTATGCCTGATGGATGCTAGCCTGCAACCTATCGTTGTGGCGTGCTAGGGCTGCCCGCCCATGACCGATTTCCACGAACGATTTTGTGACAAACTTAACACGTGACCCAGAATTTTGTATTGAGTTGCACAAAATCAGTCTTAAAAACCAGTGGAAACATTGGCCGTGTGCGCGCAGCGGAAAAGGGATACCTTTGTCCAGCAGAAAACGTCCGTAAGCTGAAGGTTAATTATAACATGACTTTAAATAGAACAAAAAAATGACAAATAGACGTTTATATCGAATGTAAAAATACCCGACTAATGGTGTAATATAGCAGAATGAAACGTGAAATCTTTTTCACATTACAACTAAAAGATACTTCCCCGAGATAAGCTACGAATTAGCTCATAAACTCCACCTGTGAGTGTGATAAATGTCGCTGAACAAGCTGCCGTGAAACTAATTAATTGCCTTTACTATGTGTTAGAAAGACATACATTTTAGTAGCTTAGTGAAGTGACATGTCCGTAAAATAAAACTCAGTTAAAGATTTTTCATAGTAATACACTTAATACTCGTACTATGAAAAATCTGAAAGTATAGTTTAGGTACAAGTCCCCGATTCTCGCGCTTTAGACACTTGTCATACAAAAAAAAAATATCTGGGACATTAACACACACGGTCATCTGGTCCCAAGCTAAGCAGAGCTTGTGTTATGGAAACCAGTTAACTGGTATATACTATACTTATGATACTTTTGTAAATATATACTTGTAATAGATATTTACACCCAGACTCGACACAAGCACAAATTTTCATCACTACTGTTTGTCTCGGGTGGCAATGGAACCCACGACCTGCGGCGTGAAAAGCAAGTATCTTGCCGACCACGCCACCGACCCGTCAAGAATGGCGATTCCTTTTGTTTTTCAATGACATAATTATGTCATTTTTTCGACATTTGTGCGCTTTAAACATTTATCTCTAATAGACAAATGTCGAAAAAATGCCGGATTTCATTGCTAAACAAATTAAATCGCCATTTTTGCTCGACTATTGCGTATAAAAATGTCTAAAGAGCGAGATTCAAGGCCCTAGTCCTGTGACTACTGATCCGATTTGAAAAATCTTTCGGTTAAAATAAATCTACTTAAAACGTATTTTATCGCGTTTTATATTAAATTTCCTAACGTTATTTTACTATAATGAAGTCTAAAAAGATTTTTAAATGTCGGTTAATTTTTTTTTTAAATAAACCGCGATAAAATCGCTTACAAAGTAGTTTTATTTCAATGTGTGATATTCGCGTTAATTTAAGAATTTTTTTTCTCTGTTAGATACCTTTTTTATTGAGTATAGCTAGTCTTACCCAGTGAATACCAATTGACTTGAAAACAGGCAGACTAAAGCTTTAAGGAAACAAAGATTAGCAGCGAATTTCACAACTTCGCAGTCCGCATAATAAAAGTGGAAGCAATGCCCCTCGTGCGTACCTAAGGAATTTCCACCATATATCAGGGGCGCATAGCCGTACCTCTACTTGTCTGATGAAAGGAAGGTGATGGGAGAATAAGATTATGCAATACCTCCTGCATACCTGGCGAGTCATGCAGGCTGGTCGCCTAGAGAGAGATTATTTATTAGTGTAAGATCTTTAAACATTCTATTATTATACAATATAGTTCACCCGTTTCGTCAGCCATTTTCACGATACCTAAATATCTTTATTTATAAACAATGTTTTATAGATCCGCCATTAAAGATCAATATGACAGATCGACGCGTGGGCACTCGTGGGCAGGTCGGCAGATCGTATTTATTTATGGTATGCCCGTATAGGATTGGGAGTAATAAAAGCATTTCTAATTTTGGATAGTTAAGAGTTAAAATTAACATGTGGAAGATAGCTGTTTTTGGAGAGATATTGTATAACAATTAGTATGGATCGAGGTTGAAAATTTTTTAATTTAGATTATTTAATAGAGATGACGATAAGGGGCAAAAATTGAATTTGTTAGTCCGTCGGTAACATTATAAAAAAAATTTATACACGTATTTTCTGATTCTGAAACGTCGGGATCTAAAATCTAAAAGAAACCGCGATAAAATCCGATATAAAGTAGTTTTATTTCAACGTATTTTTTGCTTCATCATTGAAATGAAACAATATTATTAGGATAAACGTATCGAATACAATGCAGTAAAGTTGTGTGTGAGTTCGCTACGTCATACAGCGGTATATAACTTACATATGCGTGACGTTATTCGTGTCTGATTGTCCCGAGTCTGGGTATAATTATCTATTATAAGGATATGTTTACAAAAGAAAAGTAGTACATATATGTATGGTTTAAACTAGTTATCTGGTTTCCTTAACAGAAGCTCTGCTTAGCTTGGGATCAGATGATCGTGTGTGTTAATATCCTAAAAAAATATTATGATTATTATTATTCGAGATTTCGCTTATACGTATCGCCGTAATCTCTAACCACACAAAAAAATTACATGTTCAACATTAATTCAATTTAATTCAATTCTTTATTTGCCCTAGACATGTAGAAATACAAGTTTATGATGTCTTGCCGACACAGCCATGAAAATTCAATTTATACTACTTAAATTACTAATATTATTAAATACATAACAATTATTACATTTAAATTACATAATCATATATTATAACATTATAATATTATTTAAATTCAAAAAATAATTGTTATTACATTAAAATTATTTTAATTATTATTAATTATTTATTAATTACATTAATTTAAATCTATATGACAGACATATAAAAAAAAATATAGTCAACCCTATTATGCAATGCGTGCAAGTTCAAAGTTTCAGACTAATGTAGTTACAAGGTTGTTTCATGAATGCCAACAATATCTGGGTCCAATAGAACAGTCACATCTTAGATGAGAACTATAAAAGGCAACTTACACGGTTTCTCCATTTAACTACAGCTCATAATACTTCTTAGTATTGTATCACAGAGAAGTTTGCCTCTATAATACAACTTATGTATTGTGTACTAATAGAATAGCAAACCGCCTTAACTTCGCAAGGTTTATTAAAAGTAAGTATACATAAATTTTCCCACCAACATAAAACAAAATAAAAATTCGTCCAATGGTTTGGAGATCATCACGAACCTCATGCAAATGGACGTTGTAATTATAAAAAACATTGTGTGAATATTAATTGTGATTAGGGAGGTGTTGTAATCATTGGCAGAGATATTTATTAGCTTTCTGCGGTATTATTCTGCTTCCCATAGAGATGCAAAGGTAATGGGGTGTATCTGGTGATCGTGGCCCTATGAGCTCGCCGAAATTTTACTATGAATAATGAATAAAAAGAAAATACTGAACAAAATAATAGGTAAAAAATAATAAACCTACATTTATTTACATAAAAATAACAAAGTTGACAAGAAAATTAACCTAACTGAATAACAATCAATATTAGCTAACCTAAATAGAGAACTCAAATGCGCTAAAAATCCTCGTTATCTTCTGGGAACGTACCTAGAAAGCTAGCAGCAATTCCGTGGTGAATGGAAATGCCCTAGTATGAGGACGTCCTACGCTACGTTTGCCAATTCGTGGTCTCCACTCAAGAACTCGTTTACTCCAGCAGTAATTGTCAGTTCTGCGGCAGATATGACCGGCCCACTGCCACTTCAGCTTACTAAACCGGGGGCTATGTCGATTACCTTAGTTCTCTGTTGGATCGCTACATCTTCAGTGTCCACGTTTCGGCTCCGAATGTCAAAACGGGTAGAACGCACTGGTCGAAGAATTTTGTCTTTAGACTCTAGGAAATGGGTGACGCGGAGGCTCAATTTCCCATATGCTGCCCAACCGAGCTCTATTTTTCTATTAGCTTCTTTCTAGATTTTGTTTTTACCTATATGAATTGTTTGCCCGAGGTTTGTATATTCTGAAACAACTTCGAAAATAGAGTTCTTTACTGCAATTGGTCCCGGAAACACATGGACATTAAACATGACCTTTGTTTTCTCTAGGTTCATCCAAAGATCACTGCTCTGTGAGGTATCAGCCTAGTCGTTCTGCATATTCTGCAGATCCTGCAGCGTTTCCGCCATAATGACATGACGATGTCATCCGCAAACAGCAAGTGTGAGATGTGCTCGCCATTGATGTTGATGCCCAGTCCTTTCCAGATCACCGTCTTAAACGTATCTTCCAAAGCATTTGTGAACAATTGGGGGAGCTCATATACCCTTGTCTCACATCCCGATGTAAGGGGATAGGCTTAGTCTGCTGGTTCTTTATTTGGACGGACATAGTAACGGTATTATACATACATCTCAGCACTTGGATGTATCGCGAACCAACTTGGCATCGCTGCACAAATTCGGAACAGACCAGATTTTGTAAATTTAGTTCAGTAATAAATACAATTTTAAGACATTTAAGGTATCTTTCGATATAGTCGCGAGTGGTAACTAAGTGTATGATAAACCAATTAAATTAGTGGTAGATTGACAGACAATCTAATTATCTGTGACGCTATCCTACCGGAATATCAATATCCTGATATGCAGTGTACAGATCCGTTGATAATACGATTAATAAAGCTCCATAAACGAAGATAGAGATACCATTGGATTATAAGCATTTTGATAAAATTTATTTAAATTAAGAATTGAAGCCGGTGAATGCTAACGGCCGTCAACCGACCGATTTTTTTTTATTATTATTTTTTTATTTAAGTCTAGAAGTGAACGTCCCTAGGCTGATGATGATGAAGTTAAAAAAATGTATCAAGTATGCATGTAACCAGTACCTAACCAAATATCTATGCCAAAATAAGAATACACTGTGCTCTCCAAACTAGGAGAACCTGTATTTTGGGAAGCAATGATTCTATCATGGAAATACACAAAATAAATATTTAGGCGAGTATATGGATGAAATTTTGGTGCATATTAGAAGACAATACAGCAGCGCGAGATGTGTGTGTGTGTGTGTGTGTGTGTGTGTGTGTGTGTGTGTGTGTGTGTGTGTGTGTGTGTGTGTGTGTGTGCGCGCGTGTGTGTGTGTGTGCGCTCTCCTCTTTTTTACCGGTCTTAATTTAATGTTCTTCTTCCCGAGTCGAGCAAAAAGAAATTTTTAATAATCATAGGGAATCTTAATAGCAGCTCGAAGTTTGAAATTGAGTCCGATGATCGGCAATAGACTCCCCTATTACGTATAGGACCTAAACAAAGCCAGCGAAAAGTGATATGCACCTCTGCCTACACCTTCGTGTAACATAGGCATAAAGCTATGTCAATGTAATTTAAAATGTTCCGAATTCAAACACATTGATGGTTTTGTTTGTAATGAAAAACTGAGCCTTTTAGCTAAATGAAATTAGGCAGAATGTCCTATGAAACATAACTAGGTCAGACAGACATTGAAGTCTTCCTAGAATATGTTTCAGGCGCAATGGACCAGAGTTTAGATTAATGCAATTTGCAATATCGATCCTAAGGCTTCCGTTGTTCCTGAATAATGTATTCGTTTCAGTAGGAGTTGAATGTAAGCTTATGGACGTAGAAGCACCTGAGTAATTTAACTTAGAAAACTAGAGAATCAAATTTATAGTTGCTGCCAGGTACCTAATAGCGGTCATTGAAACCTACTATGTTTTTTTTTATTTTGCAATAGGCTGGCGCTTGGCTTCAACTTGCCTGATATTAAGCAATAGAATGTGAAAAGGTGGCAGTGGAATGAGGCTCCCTTTAAGGTTTGGAATTGTTGTTTTTATAAGGTTAGAAACGTTTAAGGAGCAACAATTCCGACCCACCTTCTCTGCAGGGTTTCAGATTGTATGCTCAGACCTACACGAAGGTTACTCAGCCCCCCAAAAATAAATTATAAAAATAGTGTACTCACCTATAACACTGGTTACCACAATAATGTACAGTAAATATCACAGAAAATTTATATTTTTATGAATATAATTTGACCAAAAACTAACTCAGCTTTAATTTTACATTTTAACTTTTACTTAACTTTTTTTAAATAATCACAGTTTCAGTTATTTAATATTAACAAACAAAAACAAAAATCACTTCAATATGTATACATGAAATAGGTACTCTCAAGAGAAACCAAGTACTAGAGTCTTAAATATTGTATAAGTAATTCAGGTCACAGTTACACAAAAACATTAATTTGTTCAATCAAATAGTAAAAAAATGTTTATTTCTAAATCACAGTACCGTGTTCGTCATTCGTTTGTCACTTATGAACTAAACGAATAAAATAAATATTATATGACATCAACTGTTGAATGTTTGTCACAATAAACAGTAAATATTTATTGTTGATGAAATAAATTAATAATGAATGTTTTGTTTTCGTATCATATTTTATTTATTATTATTTTTTTACAGAAATATAATAACAGGATTTACGCAATATGTTATTGTTGCAAAATGTATATTACAAGTAAGTCACCTTCACCTTCGTCCGTGGGTGTACACCTTTAATTGAATCCCCACCGATAAGTATTCGTAATCACGATTGAATCGGTATACTGGGCTGGCGCGTTCCATCGTAGACTACATCATTGCATAACATCAGATAGATAGTGGCGATGAAATAATCCACACAAAGATGTGGGGATCAAACCCGCGACCTTATAAAGGTATTATAGCGACACCCAGTCAGCTTCTCAATATCGCAATGTACAAAAAATATACGTAAACAAATGCTAAATGTACTAAACAAATTCAATATTTATGCTCGTACATACATACGTACTAACATATATAGCTATATTATGTAGTAGTTACATATTTTGTTTCATATCAAATAATAACTAAGCAAGCGAATAATCTAAATTGCGATGACAGCGAATGGCTCACGAAATTCCGTGAAGGAATATAACGCTTCGCTTGTTGGCACTAAGCGGATTAGTGATGAAATACTTCACGAGAAAACACAACGTAGAATAACACAAGAAAAGTTAATACACTACGGCATTTTTGCCTTAGTTATATCAGTCTTAGACTTAACCTAACTAATAATAATAATAATTAGAGTCCTGCTCTAACCGGGGATTGTCCTTTGTTGTACCTATTATGGTGCGAACAGAAAAGTGTCTTACGGGCCTCTACGTGTTGGCTTCGGCCCACTCACACCTTCCAAAAGCCGGAGGTTATGGACCTCCAGCTCAGAGATAAAAACGACAAACAATAATAATAATATAGTGGAACATTAACACACACGGTCATCTGATCCCAAACTAAGCAGAGCTTGTACCATGGAAACCAGATAACTGGTAATATACAACATATAATACTTTTCTTTTGTAAATATATACTTAAACAATCATAAAAACAACTTTGGAAGCCTCTACCTCTTTTTCGAAGTCGGTTAATAAAGTCAGTTATAAATCTTTGGTATAGGAGTGTACCTATAAAATAAAATTTTCTTTAAACGCTTTTTTAAACAAAAAGCTGGTATTTTAAACCATTTAAAATTCCCAAATTTTAAATAGGTCACATTTAAAATTCCAGAACAATAAAATCTAAGCTAAGTGCTAAACTTTCTGTTTTTATTGCTCAAAGTTTATACAGCTTTTGGAGTAGGTACTTACCTACCCTGTTCAGTTCAACTAAAAGTCTAATAAAATTACTTTAGCTTTAGAATTGAACGCAATGACCCTTATTGAACATACCTACCAATAAGTCCGTATAACACAATTCCCACCGGCCTCCCTTTAGTATTTGGTCGAATATAACGTACTAAATTAAATATTAAGTAACGCCTAGCTGCATCCCTTTTTAGTGTCCCACTGCTGGGCACGGGTCTTCTCTCAACTATCTTATGAGTTGGGAGAGTTTAGGCCTTAATCCACACACGCTGGCCAAATGCGAGTTGGTGGATGTCACATGTCCTCGAATGATTAGTTCATAGACATGCCGGTTTCCTCACGATGTTTTCCTTCACCGCTATTGAGCAGCGGAGATGAAACAATTCACACAAAGATGTGTGGGCACGACCAGGATTCGAACCCGCGACCTTATTTTACTAAGGCGAGGCCCGTACCGCTGCGCCACCGCTGCTCGTAGTAACGCCTTAAAGTTTTAAATACCATAAAAATGCAGTTTAAACTACTTAGTAAATGTTTACCCTTTTCCAAATTTCCACCCTGCGTCACTGATACCTACTTAACTAATTCTACATGGAAGGGATGATTTATATGAAACGGGGCCGCGTCCAGGCACGGCCGTGCCGAGACAGGCTCCGATATACTATCAAATTGTTTGTAGACGGGCCCAGACAAGACTCGTGTCATGCAGTGTATAATTACTGTTTCATACAAACTCATACAAAGTACAAACTTGTACAGGCCCGCCCTAATATAAAAATTAATGTGTTGTCGTGGGACACCAGGTAGGAACGAAGTTCCTTCGGCTAATAAAGAAAGAGGGAGAAAGAGAAAGGTATTTTAAACTCCTCGCTTGTGTATGCGACTGTCGCGCCTGCGCAAGTCTCATTTAACGGTTTTATTCCACGCACTTTTTTCCACGGATTTTTTCTTACGGTTTTACTATCACATTTTTTTCAGTTCGGTCGCGCAGCAAAATCCCTATCCCCTCCAAGCCTGCCGTAAGGAACTTCGTTCCAAATATCACTCCATAAACCGTCATGCAAGTACTTCATCTCTTATAAGTCTTGCTCTCTCTCTGCTGAGTCCAACTCAGCAGATTCGAGTGAGGAAATAAGTCAGGGGACTACATCTATGAGGTCGGTTGGGTAATCACGAGGTGTATGTGCATTCCAAAAAAGTATTTATTTATTTATTTATTTACTCCTTACAACTATCCTTACAGGTAAACCTAATACGATAGTGTGATTATCAATAACATCAATAAAAAACTTACTTAAACCAAAAATAACATAAACATCAATTAACGACCTACTCACTTAATATAAAATAATATTTAAAAGAAACTAACTTATTTTACTCAACATAACTAACTACATATAATAGAACTCTTGCGAGTTCACTCAATGTACACGAAAAAATGTCCAGCCTCTCATGGACCTCGTTCACTACGCGGATAGATCGGGTGAGAGGAGTTCTTGCCAACAAATTGGTTCTAGCCACAGGAACGTTTAGCAGTTGTGGACGTCTCCGCCTCCAGTAAGGATGGAGGATCTCAGAAAAAGGTATCCATTTCCACCTAAACATTTTGTGAAAATTTGTGATTAAGTAGGTGCTATAACAAAGATTTTGATTAGCTTTCTGTGTTGTCATTTTGTGCTCTGTGTGGTTTCACCGACATTTTTAGTAACTAATATATAAGAATTTAGTTTAAGAAATTTCTCATTTATTGAAATTGGTGGAACATGAAACGCTTGGGGGAAGAAAATGTTATAGGTAAGTTTGACTTCTGTATTGGGTAGAGAAACTGACTTCGCAACATGAAAATGTGTTATCTCGTTAAACTAACAAAGAGCGATCTTCTGTTCTTTCGATAGAATGAACAGAAAAAAAAACGTTGTCCCTAGAGACCAACTTTTTACCGTAAAAACTATAAATTATATGGTGGAAATTCCACGGGTACGCACATGGCGATTTTGTTCCACTTTTAATTCGCGAACTACCAAGTTGCGGAATTCCCTGTCGGCATCTCTGTTTCCGATAGCTACAATCTGTCTGTCTTCAAGTCACAAGAGAATCTGTATTGACTGGATAAGAGCGTTCCATCATAGACTACATCATTGCTTAACAGGCAAGTTATGATCAAGCGCAAGCCTATAGGATAAGAAAAGATCCTAAATGTATCAAGCACATTTTTTGTGATTACTTTACACGTAAGGCTCAGTGTGACGATGTGTGAATTACAAAAAGCGAATATACTTCCTGTGACATCATCCGCTAGAGATTTATGAGTTTCATATGGTAAAGACGCTGTCAAATTTATTTTAGCACTGCCAGTTCAGAAAACGAACAAAGGCTTCGCACGGGTGTAAATTGCATGTTTTCTATTGAAATGAATGAAATAAAAATATGCTTTTTTTAACCGACTTCTAAAAGGAGGAGGTTATCAATTCGACTGTATGTTTTTTTATGTTTGTTACCTCAGAACTTTTGAATGGGTGAACCGATTTTGATAATTTTTTTTTTAATTGAAAGCTGATTCCTCCCGTGTGGTCCCATTTTGGTTTAGTTCTGAGAATGGCATCCATGAAGTCGGTTTTTTTGTTAATATTTTAACTTAATATTATTTTGAGATGCGAAACTAGGTAGGTACATAAAAATAGTCCAATTTCTTTTCCTACCGTGCTGTCAATGACTGGGAACTACTGAGGAACACTGCCAAAAAACTTGGTAGGCTTTTTTTTATATTTTATTCCAAGCGTTTTTATCCGTTACAAAGTCTGAAATTTATAAAATGTTTTTTTACTTAACTTAGATTTTACAATTATTTTTAATTTGTTGGTTTATACCTTGCGTGGTTTAGAAGTTAAAAAAAAACAAGTGAAAATTAATAGGGTCATAGAATTTATTTAAAACCTGGATTACAGAAACTTCTTCGTTGATCCAGTGACAAAAGTGTTTGTTAACAACGACAGCCAAGTGCGGGTGGGTGGAAATGACATGTCCTCGAAAGATTAGTTCTTAGACATGCCGACGATGACATAATTTACACAAAGATGTTTACGCACGACTGGGAATCGAACCCGCGACCTTTTTTATTTCTAAGGCGAAGGCCGTGCCGCTGTGCCACCGCTGCTTTTTATTATATTTGAATAAAAGGAACACGAAAAGTCAGAAATGGAAAATGTGCGTTTTCTTGCCTGAGTGAAAACCATTTCACTACATTTAACAGAAGTTATTTTGACTGGAGCGTTTTCAGGACTTGGGATAAGTGACGATAAAAATAAACATTTCTTCATGGAACATACACTCCCTGAAGAGCCCTAACGACGTCTAGACGTCATAAAACTTTGTAGAACCCTGAAAAGAAAGGTATGTAAAATAGTCTTGTTGATTTATATTCTAAGTAAGAGCAACATAATAATAATATATTTATTGCTTCTTACGAGGAAATTTTACAAAATATAGCTTACAGGCTGTGTGTAGACTTATAAAAACCTTGTGAGAGTCTGGAGTCTGAAATAGGTCAAAACCCAGTACTACAGATCTTCAATGATTCTAGCGATGAATGAATAACACAGCAGTCATAGCTTACATACATTTATTTAGGGTCGTAGGCACCCAAACCGTCACAAAATTCCTACTGTGGAAATGGCGCTCCGGTACTCTCCTGGCTGTAGGCGTTGCGAAGCGACGGCCGAGGATGGTACGAACACGGTGACGAGACGGTCCTGTGGTCGGAATTGAAGCCGCGGTGGTTGGTAGTGTCCAGATCTGGATCTACCGGTTAGACGAGCCGACAGTCAGCCAGGGGGTTACAGTGTTAATATGGAATTTAAAGAATCTGAAGAGAGCCTTCTCTTCGGATTATTGAAATACCTGTAGTTAATGCGTTTGAGTTTCTTGTGAGTATAGTCTTGTGTGTAGCATGGGTGTACGTGGATGTGGTACCTGGTACTGTAGGTACCTGGAACAACAAATGTCGTACCACAACAACTTAAAGCAGAATTGTCAGCTGCAGAAGAGGAATGCCACTATACAATGTGTAGAGCAATTTCTCTTTCTTACTACTGCAATCATCTTATATGTGTCGTGACGAGATTCCAAATGTTGAACCCTCAAAGTAAAGCTGGTTTTTATTTTTCTGTGTTAGGTACATTTTGCACTTGATTTCCGACGGCGGCTCATAAACCTCTTAAACCATTAAGCTCTGTTCACACAATCGGATAAAATGTATATGTCTATATGTTCTTCCCCGAGTCTCATACTATCTCTATACCCAATTGCATCCAAATCAATTTAGTATTTTTTTCGTGAAAACTTGACATACAGCCAAACAAACCGAGTTACTTTCGCTTATTAAATATTAGTAGGTAAGGATTTAGGAAATTTTTAAATTTTAGATTGATAGATTGATTAAAAATCCTGTTCCGGTCGGACACTAAAATTATAGTGTTGCGGTGATTTAGTGAATACGCTTAAAACATGTTCAACATGGCAGTTGACTTAGTTTTGAACAAACATTATGTCCCCGACAAATAAAAGATCTAGCTCCGATTTTAGTAGGTATTTGTGTTTACAACTGCATCTGGCTCGCGGCCATGTTAATCCTTACACAACTAACTTAAATAGGGTTGGTACTGAGTTCTAGGTAACCGAGATAACCTAATTAACATGCTTCTTGGTACAAGAACAACCTATTCGCATGTTGCTTTAGATATTAGATTGTTACGTAGTTATCTACATAAGGAAACTTGGCTATTAGTTAGAACAAATGTGTTGGCACATCTACTTCTCAATGCATCAGCTGTCATTTTATACTGTCATCGCGTCCGTCTTTGAAGTCAGCTGTCACTCAAAAATGACAATATGAACGAACGAATGAACACTGAGCAGGGGCGAAGCGGCCATCTTAGAAGGGCTGACACTTTGTGATGGACGGTTGCATCGTCGGGAAGTGCGCACGCAAACACGTGTTCGGTGGACGTTACGCTTTAATCCAATGTAATCTTAGCGATCTGTAATTATTTAGTAGAAGTAATGATTATGCTATCGAGAGATCGGGGTGAGGTGATATTTGACGTAGTTATTTTATTGAAATACCGTCTTCTTACCCGAGTATTCACGCCTACCTAAAGTTGTCTGCTAATCCTGATATTTTTAGTGTAAAACCTTCAAAAGCCTTCAAATGTGTAATCCATATTGTTACTATGCATATCAAAACTGCCTCGGTGAAGGTCTTGGGTCCGATTCCCACGTCGAGCAAAAAGACATGTCTAATTTATGATGATGATGACAATGACAATCTGTATAATGTATTAAGGCAATTGAATAACTTAAATACTGACAGTATAAAAAATATTAGTTGCAGGTCGAAGTTTGTAATTGTATCTACCTACCCGATGAACGATATTAAGCTTGCTTATTACGTATGGCACCGATTCATAGATGAGTAATCCAGGTATCTGGAAACCCTCGACCCCGCCCGCCCAAAAACAAATGGGAGTCGCACAAACACACAGTTTCCTATTTAAATGAAATTATTTTAGCATGCTGTTAATATAAACGTAGTGTAATATTCTTATGCTGTGCCTATCAGGGTCCATAATCATGTCAAAATTATATTACTTACCGCCTATCTGTAACATTATTGATGCAAAAAAGACATTGAGTATTAAGCAAATGTATGCACTTATATGGAGTCATGTGCTAACATGTTTTGTAATATTGAATCTGTTATTCAACTTTTGTAGCTGACAGTACTAGACGAAACTAAATAATATTATGACAAGACTAACAATAATGCAGCTACTATTAAGATAAACAAACTATCAAGGGTTGTTATTAAGTTATCACAGTCTTTATACTAAAACGAGTCCATTGACCTGAGATAATAATAATGTTATAGTCCAATTCAATTGATCTGGCACCTTTATGATATTGAACGGGGATTTGTACACAGAACCTGAAGACAATTCGCATCACGAGGTTAATATAAATCAAAATAATACAACAAGAGTAGGTAAACACTTTGAAACTGAAAATTAAGTAAGGCAATTAGTGAATAAAAGAAGTCCCGGTGTGAATGTAGAAAAGTTACTTCAGTACGTCTCTGCCGAACTGAATTAGCATTTTCTTACGATAAACACGCGTAAATGGTGTTTCAATTGACGGACTGGCCTGGTGGCGTAGTGGTTAGTGACCCTGACTGCTATGATAAAAAAGGTCGTGGTTTCCATTCCCACCCAGGAAAAATCTTTGTGTGCACGAGCATTTGTTCTGTGTCTGGGTGTTATTTATCTATAATATGTATGTATTTACAAAAAAATGTATTTATGTATTAAGTATAAAATATAATTGCTTAATTTGGGACTAGATAGCGCTGTATGGATGTGTATGCTGAGTGTATGAATGAAAATTAAAAAAAAATTGGTTGCCTGTAAATTCGGTATACGGGCGAAAGTTTTACGTGACAACGACTTTGAGTGGTAAAATAATTTTAATGTGAATATTCATTCGTATAGTAGGAAGAAGGATGAAACATAGTTGAGTGGGAGAGAGACGCAAGGCATTCGGCGGGCCTCTCTCTCGTTCGGTGACTCATCGTAACGTTACCGAGCGTTACACTTTTTCATAAGTGCCTCCCAGCCGCAACCTAATTTAAGACGTTGTCACGTCAAAAATATACAAAAAAACTACAAACTACACAAAACTAATAAATATTTCATCCCCAGTTCTAAAACGTCACTTTGGAGCAATCGGACTATACAAGATAGTCTATTCAACTGCATTTTATCTTTGACTGTTAAAGGAATGTGTTCTATTTAAGTATACCGACTGAAAATAATAAAAACTTAAGTGTCGTTATGTTAAAAGCAAAATCTTGAGCTGAACGTTTGAATATACCTTAATATGTCATAACAATTTGTATAGTATTGTCTTAGATTTACGCGAATATTACACATTGAAATAAAACTACTTTTTAACGGATTTTATCGCGGTTTATTTTAGATTTTAGATCCCGACGTTTCAAAGTCTTTTCAGACTTTATGTTCACGGGTGGACTGAGGTATTTGACGTCCAAAAATATAAATCACAATTATTACTGACTACCTCCAAACATTAATATTTAAGTTGCGTTCCGATTTATAAAATCCGTTAAAAAGTAGTTTTATTTCAATAACAATTTGTGTTCAAAAGATTCTTGCAATAAATTAGCGCGTTCCCTTTTATCGTCTTTTGTTAGGTATTCGTCTTCATCTTTCGTCTTATGATACTGTCATTGTTTGTGGTTGTTATACTATGTTCAAGGAAATATTAAATATTAAGACGTGTCGTTATGTTAAAAGCAAGATCTTATATTGAATGGCCCGTTTGAATATACTTTAATTTGTTATAATAATTGGTTTTCAAAAGATTCTTGTAATTAATAAGCGTGTGTCTTTTTATCGTCTTTTTTTGTATAAATATTATTATATCTACTAAAAAAAACGAAAGAATACAAACTTAAGTGTCGTTATGTTAAAATCAAGATCTTATACAGAATTGAACGTTTGAATATAATTCAATTTGTCAACGTAATTGGTTTTCGAAAGATTCTTGTAATAAATTAGCGCGTTCCTTTTTATCGGCTTTTGTTTGATTCAACCCTTTTAATGTCTCACAGCTGGGGGCGGGTCTTCTCTCAACTATCTTAGAGAGGTTTAGGCTTAATCCACACTGACACTCTGGCCAAGAATGTCCTTGAAAGATTAGTTCTTAGACATGTAGGTTTCCTCAAAATGTTTTCCTTCAACGATACTGAGCAGCGGAAACAATTCACATAAACATCTGTGGCCACTACTGGGAATTGAACCCGCGACCTTATATTTTCAAGGTGAGGCCCATAACGCTGCGCTATCGCTCCTTGTTTTAATAAAGTATTCTTTATTTCTAACCCGCGACAAAGATGAGGGGTGGTATGAGCTTCACGAATGTATCTGTGTACAAGTTAGTTATCACATAGCGCTTAAATGGATATACCAATTTAGAAGCTGTGTTTTTTTTATCCGAAAGGTGAAGCGATCGTTCTAAGCAAGGTTTCAAGAAAAAATTTTTTAATTTAGATTTATTAAATTAAATATCTTATTTATAAATCGAAACCTTATTTATTTTGCAAACGAAAATCTTAGCGTTGGTAAAGATTAAGATTTCCTATGTGGTTTTAAAATAGAATAGCCGTATGCGTTATGTCAAGCAAAAATATTAAAATTATTGTTGTAACAATATCGTTTCTCGGCGTTCTTAGTTATTTTTCAGCTGGAAAAGTATTTATAGATGAAAATGGAAAGTATTTGTAAACATAGCTATTAAAGTTTATTTTGATAAAATACTAATAAGTTACACCTGGTTGTGCGAAACATTTTTAAGTGCGTTTGTATCAGATAAAAACACATTTCCGTTAATATTATTGTTCGATACATTATTTTAATTCGAATTATAATCAGCAAATTATAGACGATCTACTCGTAATAATATAAAAAAGTGCGCGGCGTTAAGTTAGCGCACAGCTGATACGGCGACGTTCAGTGGGCTAATTCACGTAACTAAATAAGTGCAGTTGCAGTGCAGTTTCAGTTAAGTTTCGATCAAAATAGCACTTTTCGTACTCTGGTAATATTGACAACCGCTGTCAGATACGCTCGCGTTAAGTTTACGTCACGCGAGTGCTGTAGACTAGGTAGGTACATATGACAGCTAAACAATTACAAGAATACCATTTTGCACTGATAGTTGCAACTGCACCGCAACTTGATCGGCGCGTCATGAAATTACTTGAATTAGGGACTTGGGTGACCGTACAATTAATATTTATTGATATGCAATAATGAGCGTTCAGAAAGGGGTTTTCCCAAGAAACTTTATTTTTTTTTCCTAGTACAAATGCCAAGGCTGAGAAGTGACCTCATTCCACAGCCTCAGAGTACGTGAGAGAAAATTTCGCTAAAAGCGTACGATCTTGATGTCTCTAGGATGTGAGCATAAAATTCACGACAGTGCGGCAAGACTAGAAAGAAGGTAACCGTGAGCATCAAGGCAAAGAATTCCGCTCAACAGAATCCGTAATTATCTATTTATTTATTTATCAGGCTACTGGGCCAATAGAAAATAAATCTTATATCTTTAAATGAGCAATTCTTGTATATATTTAAAATTGGAATCTCGGAATCGGCTCCAACGATTCTCATAAAATTTAGTATATAGGGGGTTTCGGGGGCGATAAATCGATCTAGCTAGGAATCATTTTTAGAAAATGTAATTTAAAAAAAAAATACCGAGCAAAGCTCGTTCATCTAGATATAATAATACTAAATACAATTAATAAAACATTACATACACATACAATATAATATTAAACTTATTATATAAATTTGACACGATGAGACGACATTGTGTTGCGCTGAGGTGTTACGTAGACCTTCGGAAATCGGCGGCAGATTACACCCTTCGGCCAAAACTTTTCTTTGAGGAAGGCTCAGGAAGGTATCGAGATGATGTTTTCAAACTCGCACCACGAATGATTTGAAATTATATTATTAGCTACTAGCGGACCCCGCAGACGTCGTCCTACCCGGTAAAGCAGTGCCACCTACCGGGTCCGACAATAGATTACGACCGATTCTCAGACCTACCGAATCGGTCAAGCCGTTTCTGAGGAGGTTGTTTTTTTTTATTTTTCTTTGCGTAAGAAATAAAAAATAATTAGCGAAATCGGTTCAGCCGTTCTTGAGTTATGCGCTTACCAACACATTTTGGGATTCATTTTTATATTATAGATACATGCGGTATCCTATCCTACTAATCCTATCCTATCCTACTAATATTATAAATGCGAAAGTAAGTGTGTGTGTGTGTGAAGGTTTGTTACCACGTATCTCCTTAACCGCTCAACCAGTGCTGCATAGATACGACTACTAAGCTTAGGGTCGCGAACGGTTTGACTTTGAAGTGAGATCTGTGGTCAAAGCTGACTTGACTGTCAATAGCATCAAGGTCCATGGTTCAAAACCCAAGCCTAACCAAAGAGTATTGCAGGCTTTCTAAATTCTTATAAGATACCTACCACTCTGAAGTTAGTATATTGCTGGTGTGACCGTGCCTTATAGATTATGTAAAGCCGTCGGTCCTGTGCAATATTTCACAGATCGTGTCAGTTAATCCATCCCACCGCCGCTGCCAGAAAAACGATGTGTTATGATTTTGTAGCTCGTTATGTTGTGTACTTGCACTGTGAACAGGCCTTTATTTTAGTTATGCTGTTGCTAATAAATGCGTCATAAAACGACAAAATAATGTGTTGTTCGTGACAATATGGGCTAGTAGCTCACTGGCGGTTTCTATTTCGCATACTACGAGTATGACATCATATTGCATTCTGATTCAGTCTGATATTCGCCTATTGTTTGGAGAATGAATATTGAATAGTGACAGAAATGACGTAAGGACGTTTTCTTTTTAAAAATTTGGTTTGTATCCTTTATTATGCAAACCTTGCTGGTAAAATAATAGTAATATGTATTTATATTTTTCACATCACCTAAACTAGATGAGAAAAGCCGCGGATCGTGCTCTGTGGCGTACTTTAGGAGAGGCCTATGTCAGCCAAGGTAGGTAGGTAATATAATAACTCAGACGACTAACACATACCTACATAGGTACCAGCGGCGAAGGGTGGAAGTCTGAAAAAGGGAAGCCGGAGCCAAAAAGTTTTTACTTAGGAAAATAATATCTCTTCACTACCATCACCGATCAGTCGTACACTTGATGCTATACTTATTTTTGCCGCTATTTAAAACTTTTAGGCGTTACATAATATAATATTAAGTACATGTGATATTGACCAATCCCTAAAGGGAAGCCGATAGGAATCGGCTAACGGCTTGTTGGACTCTTCGCCACTACTACATACTTATATTATACTAGCTTTCCGACAGCGGCTTCGCCCGCGTGTATGTCGGTTATCGCGCCAAACATTACCTTCTTTTTGCGCAGTCGGATAAAAACTATCCTATGTCTTTTCTCGGGTCTCAAACTACTTCCATACCCAATTTCATCAAAATCAGTTCAGTAGTTTCGGCGTGAAAGCAACACAGACAGACAGACAGAGTTACTTTCGCATTTATATTATTAGTAAGGATTCTACCTACCTATAAATAATTAATTATAGACTGTATATTCAGATTTTCAATTAATTACTTCAGAGGAAACATTACTTTGTTTACCAAATTTTAATTAAGAAAGCCTAATTGATGGTAAAAGCGTAATTTTGTGTATTTTGCTAATGACTTGAAGTAAAGAGCCTATATCGAATAAAGAATCTTTTACCGACAGTCGTGTATTCGGTTCCTGACCAGACCACTTCAACCCTGTTTTTTAGTGTCCCACTGCTGTTCACGGGTCTTCGCTCAACTATCTTACAAGTAAAGAGAGTTTAGGCGTTTATCCACACACGCTGGCCAAGTGCGGGTTGGTGGATGTCACATATCCCCGATTAATTATAGGCCGACCGTTTAACTCGCGTATCACCTATCGCCAAGATTCTGACACCTCAAGCTGCACAGACAGTGATGATGATTCAAGCGATATGGATATTAGTGACGAATAGTCTTACATTACTTTTATCTGTGGTTAAATAGTTCTGTAAGAGATTTAATTAATGTTTTATGACTTTGTACCTCAGATGGCGATACGCGAGTTAAACGGTCGGCCTCGGCCTATAGTTTTTGACATGCCGGTTTCCTCACGATGTTTATTTTTACCTATATTGAGCAGTGATGATGAAACAATTTACACAATGTGTGAGCACTATTGGTAATCGAACCCACGACTGGTTATATTATATTGCTAACTCTACGGTTTTGGAACGAAGTTCCTTATCGCGCGTTGTGAAAGGGGGCTAGACGGAAAAAATTGTTACGAAAAGTTGTCACGACACTTTTTGCTATAGTAAGCTTTTGTAAGCTCCGCACAGCTTACAATAGCTTACTATACTCGTGCGCATGTTTCTCTCTCTCTCTCAAGAGATAAAAAAAATATTATAACTTAAAAAAAACATTATTACAATTCCTTCACTAATTAATCGAAAGGAACTTCGTTCCATCCGGGTGTCCCTTGACATTTCTCAAGTTTTTATATTTCTAAGACGGGGCCCGAACCGTTGCGTCACCTCTGCTATTATTACTATAGTTGTTCTAAAAAAACAATCAGAAGTATCTCATATAAAATTAGAGTAGATAAAACCGTTAATTGCTGCGGTAAATTCAATGACTTAATCAACAAAACAGCTGATTTCTAAATCCGTCACTATGAGATCACCGCAAGAGCGTGTCGTCAAAATACTGATGTTTATTAAGAACGGAGGGATTATTCCCGTTGGAGAGTTTCTAGGTCAATTGCTGAATTAATTTCATAGATTGTATGTAATAATAATGGTTTATTGTGGATACTTTGATGTATAGGTAGATAGGTATTTACTCAAATATGATAACACTAGCTTTCCGACAGCGGCTTCGCCCGCGTGCATGTCGGTTATCACGCCAAAACATTACCTTCTTTGTGCGCAGTCGGATAAAAACTATCTCATGTCCTTTCTCGGGTCTCAAACTACCTCCATAGCCACAGATAGCCACAGACTGGCATCCAGATCCAAGGAGGAGGCGTCGCGGTGGACCGAGACGGAGATGGCGGGACGAAATTAATAAATTCTTGGCTAAAAAGGCGATAAAAGGCGCCTGGGAGGTGTTAGGAGAGGCCTTTGCCCAACTGTGACATGATCCGGGCTAGTAATAATAATAACATTTTTTATTTAAAAAAAAATTGGTTGCCTGTAAAGTCGGTATACGGGCGAAAGTTTTACGTGACAACGACTTTGAGTGGTAAAATAATTTTAATGTGAATATTCATTCGTATAGTAGGAAGAAGGATGAAATAATAGTAACAATTTAAAACATTTATTTAGACAAAGAATTATATTTAAAACATTAATTTATACAAAGAATCTCGCTCTTAGGTGGGCTAACTGTGCTCGAGTGGAAGGGACGCGTGCCTTTCACTTTTTATGTCTGTCTCTCTCGCTCTTAGGCGGGCTAACCATGCCCGAGTGGAAGGGACGAGTGCCTCTCACTCGCTCTCATTGTGAGCGCATAACGTGAGCGGAGCGTAACGCAGTTTCTTGAAGTGTCACCCGGCAAACCAATTTATAAGACGTTGTCACGTCAATATAATGATAGCCTTCAGAATGGTGTTGTTAAGTTATCTTACATTCAGTTATAAAAACGTGAGAAAGGAGGACTAGAATAATGGCTGTAATAAATCTTTGTTTTGATTGCTTACAAAATATAGTACAGTTTTACGACCCAACGAAATTAGGCTTATTGTACATACGTCACAAAGTAAATTCGTCATATTTTGAAAAATCCATACATTGAAAGTAAATTCGTCACATGTATTAAAAATATATGTAAACTCGTCACAGTTTCATGAGGGTTATTGTAAAATTGTCACAAATCCTCAATTCATATATTTTTTTCTTTAAGTAGCGATAGCAAGCAAAGTTTTTAGCGCTCGAAATTAAATATATACTCCTGCACATGCTATCGCGCTCGCTCCCTGCATCCATCCCTTTCTAACAGTATCGGTCAAACGCATCTAACAACTTATTAGATCAGTGACTCCCTTGACCTTGCCAATGCGTGTGTGGTGATCAGTTTCAAAAGTGATTTGTGATAAGTGCGTCTTTGAAAAAATGGATCTTAATCAACCTGGTACAAGCTCGGGTAGCCATGGTGTAAGTATTTTATTATTTAATGCTATTGTACAAATCATTACTATATTATATTAAATATAAGTTTTTTTTTTGTATTCTAAATAAGGTTCACGTTCTAACCTCAGTCTTCATCATATATTTCCCTAGAAATTGAATAATATCATGTATTTAGAGTTATTGTGAATAAATATATTATACAAGAGTATTTTATAAATAATACTCTTGTATAGCTTACTTTCGTCATGAGCATAAGAAACGTAAAACAAAATGGCGGATGGCGTGATCAGTTACATAGAATTTGAAGCTTTGTGAAAATAAACATTTTTTTAACTCAAATATTACACAAAGATATCACTTGCCTATGAACTTTCATTATTAAATTATTTTTTGTAAAGTAGACCTCGTGTATAGCTTACTTTCGACATGAGCATGAGAAACGTAAAACAAAATGGCGGACGGTGTGATCAGTTACATAGAATTTGAAGCTTTGTGAAAATAGACATTTTTTTTACTCAAATATTACAGAAAGATATCACTTACCTATGAACTATCATCAGTAAATTATTTTTTGTAAAGTAGATTTTAGTTTATTTCTAGATATATTTATTTTTGCTCTTTAATTAAAAAACGTTTAAAATTTTTTCAGGTCACTTTTACTAAAACAGAAAAAGGGCGGCGTATGCTTGTAAGACATGGTCATACGTACGTATGACCATGTCTTACAAGCATACGCCGCCCTATTTCCACCGTGAAACTAAGATTGGGACTGTGTGGAGATGCACTAATCGTTCATGCAGTGCAACTATTAAAATTTCGGAGAATAATGACATCAGAATTTTTCATGAATCGGCCCACAAGTGTCAACCAGATATAGTAAAAATCGAAATTATAAAGGCAAGAAATCTTTGCAAGGAAGCAGCAGCGAACACAGTCACACCTGTGCCTCAAGTATATGAAAAAGCTTTTCAGTCAGCCAAGGATGAGGGTTATGAATTATTAAATGCCATACCGAAATTTTCAAACATTTCACGATCTCTCTATAATGTTAGGAATCGTGAACTAAACGTGCCCAAAACACATTTTTCAAGACGCGAAGATGTCATAATTCCAGAAAAATATAAACTGAATTTTTTGTTATTTGATGATAACAGTGAGCCTGAAAACAGAATAATAGCATTCTGCACTGAGACTGCTCGTGAATTTATACCAAATTTACATACATTCTTCTTGGATGGGACATTTGCAAGCTGCTGTACACCTTTCTATCAACTATATTGTATACATGGAGACGTGAACAGTGACGACAAATTTACGAAAATAGTGCCTCTTATCTACATTCTTATGCCTAATAAGGAGGAAAAGTCTTATAAACGCCTTTTTACATCACTAATTCAAAATTTACCTAACTGGAGACCGCTTACAATGGTCGTCGACTTTGAAATTGCCGTGATAAATGTTATAAAACAAGTGTTCCCTCATGTTACATTACAAGGATGTAACTTTCATTACAAACAAGCTCTTGCCAGAAAAGCACATGCCCTAAAATTAAATAACATAGAAGAGAAAAGTCACTTAGCCATGTGTGCTGCATTAGCACATATAAAGGAACAGGACATTGAAGATGCTTGGTTGCTCATAATGGAAAATGCTCCACAGAGCGAAGCAGTTACAAAATTTAATGATTATTTTGTATCCCAGTGGTTAGAAAATACAAGTATACAGTTTATGTGGAATGTACATGGGGCTCGTCATAGGACAATAAGCCTAGCAGAAGCGTGGCATAAACGGTTAAACAATAAAATGGGGAAAAGAAAACCTAAAATGCTTCAGTTTCTTGATATACTAAAAAAGGAGGCCGAATATATAGATTGGAAATTAAAAAATTTCAGCTTTGATATACCCTTAAAGGTGAGAACACGTCGATCTATAGCATATGATAAAGAATTGAAAACTATTTTGGACACTTACGATAACATGTCTTTGGCTGAAGTTCTTAAAAAACTTTCTGTTATGCAGCATTTTAAAAACATGTAACATTTAATTACCAATCAAGATATTACATTAAAATATAGTTTTTTTACATAGTTTATATAGTTATAGGTCTAATTATTTTGATATAGTTATAGAAAAATCAGCCACTCGAAATCTGTGATTTTTACTTAGGTTAAATTAAAAAAGTGATTATTACTGTGATGTTATTATTTTTCTTATAATTGTAATGTTGTTCTTAAATCAGCCACTCGAAAATCTGTGATTTTTACTTAGGTTAAATTAAAAAAGTGATTATTACTGTGATGTTATTATTTTTCTTATAATTGTAATGTTGTTCTTAAATCAGCCACTCAAAATCTGTGATTTTTATGTAGGTTTTAGGTTAATTAAAGACTTTAATTGTTTTTCTTATTATTTTTAATGTTACGGGCAAGCCAGCCATTTGAAAACTGTTATATTTACGTAGATGTTAGATTATTATATTTTTTTAATTTATTTTGTTGTACGTGAGTTAGCAACTGGAGATCTGTGATTGTTCATAAGTGTTTTGTTAAATTAAAAAAAAGATGATTATTACTGTGATTTAATGTCATTCTATTGTTTCTCTTATTATTGTAAAGTTTTAGACAAATCGTTCACTTGAGAACTGTGACTGTTGTTATGTAGATGTAATATATTATTAAACTTGATGTGATTCTGAAAAATATACAATATTTTATTCTACTTCTTGTTTATTTATTTTTTTGCTATCGGTGCGAATAAAAACCATGTGACTAATTTACAACAAACAAAATTAATATATTGGAAATTTATTTTATAAATTAGAATTGTGGCAAATTTACACATCCTTTTTTCGTGACGAATTTACTTTGTGACAAATATACAACAACCCCGAAATTAGGTGCTAACTGCTCCCGTTTTTCAGATGATAAATTAAGATCTTTATGTTTTACATGGTGTTTGAAAGCTACACCTAATATTTTTACTCATCCCGTCCCGGACTTTTAAACACACAAGAAAGTTAACAGAATCTCCTTAAATTGAGTTCCCATAGCTTTTCAGTAGCTCTTTTTTTTAATTTAATGTGCAATATGCTTGCACTTTACTACAACTTGTCTGATATTAAGCAATGATAGAGCAGTTTATAAGTTTATTTATTTAACTTAATGGCATATACATGAGCTAGTTACAATATTAAGCTAAATATAATGACTTTTTGCTATTTATTATCTTTAAAATCTATCTTTAATCTACGAGTAAGTATTGACTATGTTCTATGTTTATTAGACCAATAACTACTTACGTCTAAAGAAGAGGTAATAAACGCCCAATAAACCGATTCACTCGTGATTACGAATGATTTCTTTTCAATTATAAAGCAAAAATACGTGTCTGACACTATTTTATAATTTTACTGACGGACTAGGTAATTAAAACACGATTTTTCATTCCGTTTCGTCTTCCCATAATGAAGCAATAAAGCAAGATCAAAAATAACTAAATGATTACATTGATTGGATTTACATTAATATTAACAATAATAATAATATAGTGGGACATTAACACACACGGTCATCTGATCCCAAACTAAGCAAAGCTTGTACTATGGAAACCAGATAACTGGTAATATACTACATATAATACTTTTCTTTTGTAAATATATACTTAGATATAGATAATTACACCCAGACACAAGACAAACAGACATATTTAAACAAATGTTTGTCTCGGGTGGGAATCGAACCCACGACCTGCGGCGTGAAAAGCAAGTATCTTACCGACCACGCCACCGGCCCGACATTGTGCTTCAATTGACTGATACCTAATCGTATCTCAATAATGTATAACCTTATAGCTTTATCAAAATTGGCAGGCTAGCAATTAACACATTTACAGTACAAATAAGTATAAGATTAACAATTACTACAAAGAAGATGAAACAGAGGGTTGTAGCTACAAAATGTGTTATATTGAAATACCTTCTTATATTCCTACTGTGTTCGCTGAGCTTGGTAGCGTGATTGATTAATGTTTACTGAACCGTTGAGATAGTAAAATGTACACAATCTTGAGTTGGTAACTAATGTTAGTAGTGTTCCTTTATTTACGATGGTTACAGTTTACAATTACTTACATTTAAATGGCCAGCACTGTAGTGGCCAAAGTTATCATCTTCTAGCTTTCCGACAGCGGCTTCACCCGCGTGTATGTCGGTTACAGCGCCAAAACATTACCTTATTTTTGCGCAGTCGGATAAAAACTATCCTATGTCCTTTCTCGGGTCTCAAACTACCTCCATATCCAATTTCATCCAAATCGGTTCAGTAGTTTAAGCGGGAAAGCGTAACAGACAGACAGAGTTACTTTCGCATTTATTATATTAGTAGGGAGTAGGGAAGGTTACAGTTTGCAATTACTTACATTTAAATGGCCTGCACTGTTGTGGCCAGTACTAAAGTTATCATACTTTTTGGTTAAAGATATTTAGGTATATTTATCATAACAAGCAATGAATGTTTGGTTTTACATTTCGACACGGGTTGCAACAGTGGTTGCAAGCAGACAATATATAGGTACAAAAGACGGTAGTTAGAGAAAATATTGTTCTACAGCCACCTTCATCAACGGAGCTGGATTAGTTTGCTTGCGACAGTTGCGACCACGACCGGTGCTACCCGTGTCGTAACGTAAATCCAAATTAAAGGTGTGCATGTTAATTGCCCGTTATGATAAATATAAATATTAATGCAATGCGAAAGTTTTAAAGTTTATAAAGGTGAAAGATCTATCTACGTAGACATTTAAGTAGAAGCGTGGACTACTTACAACTTTAATTTTATCTCTCTTGAGATAGTTGAGAGAAGACACGTGCCCTTCAGTTAGATACTAAATTAGTCTTAGTTAGCCAAGTAAACTTTCCAACAAAATCCCAGAACCACAGTTTAAAAGTGAAATGATGAAACCACATTTATTGAGATAAACAGTTGGTTCTGTCTGACCTTTTTAAAGTAAATCGTTTGTGGTCTGTTGATGATTAATGGCTGATAACATTTAAGCTATAATAAGCTTCGCAACGTTCACATTTTGCTTTGTAATCACGGACAAGGCTGATATTAAATTTTGATAAATAACCACCTGAAAATGAGTAAGACTAAGTTATCCAACTCAAAATTTCGGACATTTTTAATGTTACTTACTGTTTCATGAAAGAAGGCGTTACTTCTTAAATGTATGCGTACTCGTATGTTGATGGTCTCCGTGTAAAACTAACTAACTAAACGTGATAGAAATCAGACATGCCAAATTCATCATTAATGCAACTAGAAATTCGCTTAATGTCAATACCAAAACAGCTTTTGTGTTTTGATTGTGTTACCACTATAGACAGCAGAGATGAGCGATTTATCATCAATCCAATTTCGAATTCAATTGTAGGTATATGCTAAAAGCAGTATTTGTGCGCATCGTATATTGATGGCTTCCGCGCAAGAAGTCATAAAATTTTGGAAGTCAAATTCATTAACGATGCAAATACGAATTCACTTCACTTCGATCCTTTTTAGTATCCAATGTCTGGGTACGGTTCTTCCCTCAACTATTTCACGAGTACAGAGAGTTTAGGCCTTAATCTACACACGCTGGCCAAGTGCGGGTTGGTGGATGTCAGATGTCCTTGAATGATTAGTTTTTAGACTTGCGGGTTTCCTCATGCATCAGCTCTAAATGAGTAAAAAGACATGAGATAATATAGCGCTAAAGAAAGTCTGAAAATGTTTCATTCGTTGTTGTTGTAGATATGTCTTTGGATCATATAACCGTGTACAGTCTTCACATTTTGTGTATAGAAATTGAAACTGATGCAGATTATGCCAAATGTTTACAACTTGCACTGAGTGATGTCATGCTTTCCTAGAATCGTATACTATAAATATTTGCTTTACCTCATTTCATACATCGTCATAAGACACTATATATTTTTGGATACTTTACGATCATTGTTAGACGAAATTATTTTTGTTTAATTACAATGTTGACACGATTTAATGTTCTAGAAAATATAACTATATTTTAGCTACACACAGCTACACCAAGCTGTTAAAATCTAGTACAAACTGACCTCTCGTTGTACGGAAATCCTATACAATGCGAGATCAGCTTATATTAGCTTAACTGTAATGTATGTCTTGATGAGTAACGGAAAGACATTTTTTAAATTAAAGCATACTACTCAACCGATCTGCTGACACTGACCTACCGCAATCTATAACAAATAAAAATAGTCTACCTACAACCTGATTGTAAAACTTGATTCGTAACTAAGTCTAATTTACGATACGAAGCACACACAGAGCTACAACAGGGTGGTAATGCTGCAATATTAGCCTTCCACTTACACGTCCTCCCGCAAGTTTTATATAACATCCCTTAATACTTTAAGGTAGGTACGTAAGATTACTGTGTACCACAATATACGGCGCGGTTCGAGTTTTGATTCGTACTACACTGTACACTATGAAGTTCAAATGCAAAATGCATTTATCGATTTGATTAATATCACAAAATTAAATAATATGATCTCTTCATAATATTTTTAGTGAATAATAATCAATTTTTTTACGTAAATGACAACCCAGTATTTACACATAAAATTAGATATTAAAATAAATATATGTATAATAAAAATATTATTACTAATAAAATAGCAGTAATATACATAATAAAAGATAGTATTATTAACAATATTATAATAATTAATTATTATTTACTATTATATTTTATTTATGTTTCATTTTTTATTCATATACATATTTTTTTATTATGTTTGTTTGAATTACAGGTGGTCTATGTTATTAATTGTGTATGAACAATACCGGCGGTTTATCTATTGCCTGACTGCTTGTTGTAAGACTATTCTTATTTTTCCTATATTTAAATATTATCTACCTACACTTAAGTTAATAAAAGTGAGTAGGCACCCAAAATAGCGTAAGTATTCTATTCTCAAGCACCTATTTCCTGTCAAGTGTTTAGACCAAGTTTAGACAGTATGGTTAATATATTAAAATAATGTATCTTTTAAGGCAGTGCACATAGGTAGAGTGATTTATGACTGCCATCTATCGTGTTGCACAGTTAGTATGCAACATAGTGCGATATGCCAAAATATTGATTTGCATACAATTGAGAGAGCAGCGGTGGTGCATGACGTAGGGGTACGCCATAGAAATTAAGGTCGCGGGTTCGATTCATATTTGTGTGAATTGTTTCATCGCCGATGCTCAATATCCGTGAAAGGAAACATTGTGAGGAAATCGGCATGTCTAAGAAGAACTAATCTAAGTATTTATTAAGGTGGCAATAGAATGAGACTCTACATGTTTGAAAACCATAAAGGAGCAAGCAAGAGTTTCAGATTAATGCAACTTGCAATGTCGATCCTAAGGCTTCCGTTGTTCCTGAATAATGTGTTCGTTTCAGTAGGAGTTGAATGTAAGCTTATGGACGTAGAAGCACCTGAGTAATTTAACTTAGATAGCTAGAGAATCAGATTTATAGTTGCTACCAATTAATAGCATATTTTCATTTCATTTCATTTCATTTCATAGCGGTCATTGAAACCTACTATGTTTTTAGGGTTCCGTACCTCAAAAGGAAAAAACGGAACCCTTATAGGATCACTTTGTTGTCCGTCTGTCCGTCCGTCTGTCAAGACCCTTTTTCTCAGGAACGCGTGGAGGTATGAAGCTGAAATTTATATCAATTACTCAGGTCTACTGTCCCTTGAAGCTGTGAAAAAATCAAACTTCTAAGCCAACGCAATCAAAAGATACAGCCGTTTATGCCGCAAATTTTCGACACTTGCAAGGGAATCAAAACCTACAGGGTGCTTCCCGTGAACTCAGAATCTTGAAATTTGGTACGAAGCAACGTCTTATAGCATAGATAAAGGAAAAATTACGAAAACCATAAATTTTTAGTTACATCACATAATATATTTTTTTTTAATAATTTTAAACTTACTACCCATTTCCTCATAAACGCGTAGAGGTATTAAATTGAAATTCATACCAAATACTCAAGTCTATAATACCTTTAAGCTGTAACCAAATCAAACTTCTATGTCAACGCAATCAAAAGAAACAGCAATTTAAGCTGCATATTTTGAAACTCGCAAGTACTCGCAAGGGAATCAAAACCTAAAGGGTACTTCCAGTCGACCTAGAATCTTGAAATTTGGCATGAAGCAACGTTTTATAGCACACATAAAGGAAAAATTCCGAAAACCTTAAATTTTTAGTTACATTACAAAATATATATTTTTTAATAAATATAAACTTATTACTTTTTTCCTCATGAACGCGTAGAGCTATCAAGTTGAAATTCATATCAAATACTTAGATCTAATAGCCTTTAACCCGTGAAAAAAAAAAATTCTAAGTCAACATTATTTAAAGAATTAAATATATAGTGACTAAAAAACTTAGTAAATAAATAACTTTAATAAAAGAACTTTCGCAAGTCTGCTGCAAGGCTAGTATAAGTGTTTCAGTTATATTATAGATAAATGATATGTGTTAATATAAAATAAAGGATTACTTAAACGATAAAGAGATCTTTGTCTTAAATTTATGCTCCTCCATCTTTCCCCATTGTAATGTTATGAATTTCATTTTGCAATAAAAATACCATAGTTATGACTCGATTGTCGTAATGAACGAACTTTGTAAACCTTGCAGGTTTGTACGGAACCCTCGGTGCGCGAGTCCGACTCGCACTTGACCGGTTTTTTTTTATTCTGCGATTGGCTCGCACTTGTCTACAACTTGCCTGATTTTAAGCAATGACGCACTCCACGATGGAACGCGCCAGCCCAGTATACCGATTTACTCGTGGTTACGAAAGATTTTGTGTGAGAAGGTGTCACGAGAAAGCGCTTGGCGGCGCGATTTTGTCTAGTGGCCATCCACTAGACAAAATCGCGACCATTCACTAACCATGGTTGAAGCTTAACAGTTTATCGTCACCTATAGCACCCAGGGACAACGTGAGGGGAATCAGATTGAATATGCACTTATACAGACTATGATTACTCATTCCACATAAAAGCCAGCTCGATTTCTATGACTTCAATTGTTGGTACAAGTCAAAATCTAAGTCTCTTAACTCATTCACATTCAGTCATTCAATCTATCAATTATTCTACGACACATTCAATAACACGTTCATTCTGTTCATTTATTTTAAACTAGCTTTCCGACAGCGGCTTCGCCC
Organism: Meganola albula; assembly: GCA_936450015.1. Taxonomy (NCBI): domain Eukaryota; kingdom Metazoa; phylum Arthropoda; class Insecta; order Lepidoptera; family Nolidae; genus Meganola; species Meganola albula. The sequence goes on along the minus strand of OW388156.1, from coordinate 3,457,091 downwards.
GCGTGTATGTCGGTTATCGCGCCAAAACATTACCTTCTTTTTGCGCAGTCAGATAAAAACTATCCAATGTCCTTTTTCGGTTCAGTCAAACAACCTCCATACCCAATTTCATCTAAATCGGTTTAGTAGTTTAGGCGTGAAAGCAACACAGACAGACAGAGTTACTTTCGCATTTATAATATTAGTAAGGATATAAGGATTTCATCTGTTACAATGATTATTCAGACTTCTATTTAGTTCGTAAGTCTTTCCTTTTATTCTCCTATAGCAATTTATCGTAATTCGTATGAGTCATCAGAATGACATAATATTGAACCGTTGTAAGTGTCATAAAGTATTAATAATTGTTTATTGGTAATGCAAGTCGTTGCATTGACAGGCCGACACGCATTATAAGTAGCTATTACCAATAATTTATACAGCCTATTAAAAGCTTTGTCTGCGTAACTAATGGCTACATTAGCACCCACCCACAACGTTTTATAAGCACAATACAACTAAGTAAATTATGGGTATCGGAAATCGTCGTTAATACAAAGAAACGTAGCCAAAACAGCCTTGACCTGTGTCTTGTGTCCAGTGTATTTTTTTTTAATCTAATCGACATGTTTTGTCGTCACATACTTTGTCAGAACTTAATATTATAATGGAGGTGGCGTCTCTACGGCGTTCAACATTGATACTGCAAACAATTGATATGTTATTGTCAGTAATAACAATATTACAAGGAATAAATTTCTTAAAACTACTAATGAAATAGTTTTATTATTATTTTTTAAACACAGAGTCATATAGTCCAAATTAACCAATTATATTTGCTTGTGTTATGGGTACCAGGAACTGATATGCGTACTATAAACTATAAACACATATATTTTTTTAAGATATCCTATACTTCAGTTTTTTTTTTACATCAGAAACTTTAAGACAATTTTTGCTCGACTCAATAAAGGACCTTCTGCCAAGTTGACCACTAGGCCAAGATAAATTAGCAACGTCCATTCAATAACAAAATCTATTAAACCATAAAAAATAGTCATTCATAAATACCAAAATAAATCGGTCTACAGTGTCTACACACAAACCATATCTGTATGAATAACAGAGACGTTGTACTCCCACGCATTTTGGTCTTTAATGAAATAATATCGTCACCTAAACAAAGATCGTAACTCCAAAAATTAAATTTTGTATTCTCTCGTTGGTTTATTTGACATATACACACAGCGCCATCTAGTCCCAAATTAAGCAATTATATTTTCTGATATACTACTTAAATACTTTTTTTTGGAAATATATAAAATATTAATAAATTACACCCAACAGAACAAACAATCAGGCTCATCTCATCATTCAAGATATTTCCTGGGTGGACAAATACAATACAACCGATATAGTATTAATTATATCAGTAGCTTAGAGGGTAGCGTGTATCCGTCTAGCCTTAGATGATGGTGGGTTCCCGCTCAATAAAAAAGTACAGACTTTATGAAATACCCGTACATCGTAGAGCACGTAATGGCATCGATCCTATGCCTAATCTTTCACTTGTGTCGGTCAATCGGTCTCACACTAGAATCTGAGGAGTGAAGCGAATAGAGAGTACACATAAATAATAAATAAATAAATATTCTGAGACATTAACACACACGGTCATCTGGTCCCAAGATAAGCAGAGCTTGTGTTATGGAAACCAAATAACTGGTATATACTTTACATATAATACTTTTCTTTTGTAAATATATAATTATAATAGATATTTACACCCAGACTCGACACAAACACAAATGTTCACCACGACCTGCGGCGTGAAAAGCAAGTATCTTACCAACCACACCACCGGCCCGTCATGTGTCTATAATGTTAGCCAACACATTTATTGCACTATAATATCTCCTGCGTACTTAACTAGCCAGTTCTAACTGGCAGTCGTAACTGAAGGAAGGCTGGAAAATATTAAAACTTTTAAGACAAAAATCAGAGGATTAAATTATATATTCTATCCTTTATGAATGAGAAACAACATTTTTCCATGAATAGTATATGCAGGTTGATTTAAAGTTTTATTCAATAAATTTATTTTATCATGGTCATCATGACCATTCGCTCGTGTGGTACTTATTAGAATTTAGATAAATAGTATATAAAATAATAATAAAAAAGTAAACTATGTGTTAATCAAGACCATAAACTATCTTTGTGCCAAATGTCATCCAATCCAGTCCTGTAGTTTTAGCGCGAAATAGTAACAAACATACATACAAGTACATACAAACTTTCGCGTTTATATTATTAGTAGGAAGAAGGACTGTATCATTATTTTGTAAAATTTATTTAAAAAAACATACATTTTTAACCTACTGTAGCAAAGAGGTTAGTTTCAACTTGCGCATTGAAAAATAAATTCATAGGTTCTTGTGCTAAGAGTATATCAAAGTCAAAAAAGAGTTTGTATTATTTTTCCTTACTTTATTATTCCTAGAGATTTATTATTCCTTTCTTAAAATTTTGCTGTTATTGAGTTACGGTTTTTGGTAAACAAGGTCATATGTGTGTATTGGTAACAAATCAGTATTCAGATAAATAAAGGATTGCCTTGACCAACTTTAACTATTGTTTTGGCTTTAACTTAAGATATTCTCACATGAAAATATGTTTTGCGAAGATGAGTATAGTAGTATCAATATTTAATGTTCGTTATCTCGATAATATTTTATTTAATTTCTTAAATAATTTCGTTCTGAAGAAGATACGATTTTTTAGAGCTAAGTACTAAATCGTACATTTTAGGTACATGTTTTTGGTAAATGGTACAATTTAATTCACTTTGTTACATCCGCCATTTTGACTCACACCGATTCCCGCAAATTTCGTTTATAGTAAAAACATAACCCACTTTTAAACAAACCCTAAATCAGGCAAGCCGTTTAATAATTATATCTAATGCCATTTAAACCTGTTAACCAAATTAATCATTGTGTCCTAACAAGTTTTTAGTTTTACATAATACTAGCAGAACAATTATGTCTACATCACTCGCTAATTATAATATCTAAGTGATACCTACGTGTAAATGTTATTATTTTTTATTAAATTTATTTTATTTGATGTAAGATAAAACTCATCTTTTGTTAAAAATATCAAGTATCACAGATGGTAACATGACCTTAAAATTGATGAAACCAATCTTCAGTGCGTCCAACTATGGAAATCGGTGCCAAACAGTCTCGAAATTTACAATCATATCGCAGCCGCACATCCGTTGTTACGTCCAAGTTCTCCAACTAAATCAGATGTTTATCAGTTAAACATTGAATTTTATTATACTGGCATCTGTCTGTGGCGCGACAATCTAAAACTTTTTGAGGTAATTGAAATAGAAAAAGCATGCGATAGGATGAGTTGGAAAAGGATTTTGCCTTTAGAGAATTTAACACAGAAGGTTTTATACGCCAATTCAAATTCTAAATTGTTACTGCCAGTTTTTGGGAGAGGCGAACTAACCACGTACAGCACACATATAAAAGTTTAAGCGTCTTAACAAATGCACACAGCAAAGCATGAACAGTTTATGCATATAAACTGTTCATTAGTGTTCATGTATCTCGGCAGAGAGGAACGCGCACAATACCGGTAATAATGTTAAATTTTCTGAGCTTTTGCCAAGCAGGCTAGTAAAAAAAGACTGTAAATAAAAAATCGGTATTTAAGACCCATACATTTTTTAATAAAAAGGAGTTGGGACGTATGGAGACAAATTGTTTATTTGCCACTTGTAATTAAAATCAGAACAATATTTTCAAGTAAAAGCTTACAATTTTTACTAACTATTAGGAGAGTCGTTTGCTTTTTAACTATTAAACAATTGATTAGATGTTGGTGAATTTGGTCCATTGGTTATAATATATTTACACACATTAAACGGTGAGATCATCTGTAGAAGCCGCGGGCTTATTCAGAGAATTAGTAATTTTATGCGACTGTCATAAAATGTCATTTATGAGTGCGAGTTAAATTGATGTTCTCACTTTTGTGGGCTTGTTATGCCAAATAGTTATAAATATTAGATGATAGCCAAGTATTGCTAACGAGACGGTTAATCTGAGAACTGAAAAGTTTGAGTTGGTATTTGAAGCACACTGACAATTTGTCGAATACTCCTTTAACTCCTATTCAAATACAGAAACCTTAAACAGAATTGTCTCATAGCGAAGCGATAACGAACGGTCTAATAAAGCAAAATGAGATTGACATTCATCTCCAAACTCGCGTGACAATCTTATGCAATTCCCATACAATTTGGTCGTTTCGATCTTTTGTATCGATATGTGAATTTGTCTTGGTATCCTGTCTTGGTATCACAAACAAATACAAGTTGTGAAGAAGTAGGTAGTAGTGATATTACCAAACTGTTCAATTCAGACAATGATATGACATAGCGGGATAAAAAATTCGCCCGCGTGGTACTTATTGCGATGAAAAGTATGTGGTACCTGTGTGGTAATCTAGACTATAATCTATCTCTGTGCTAAATTTCATCAAATTCCGTACAATAGTTTTTGCGTGAAAGAGTAACAAATATATGAATGTTTACTACTCTTACAGGTAAAAACTGCAAAGTTTAAAGTTATAAAGTTTGTAAGAATTTATGGACATACTTACAAACTTTGCGTTTATAATATTAGTAGAAAGGTTGCTACTAATATTTATGTAATAGAAACACAGACATTAACACATTTTTCTTTAATAGGATTCGAATTCACGAACCGTTGGTACTATCAGCTTTTGCTATCGCTACCACTACAGACGAACGAGGTAACCTAACAAATTCGAATTATGTAAATGTATTTAGTATACCTGAAACTATAACTAAGTAAGGTCTATGTTGTAAGTAATATGAATTAATTAACGTCGATGTGGTACACGTTATTGAATTAGTTTGGAAACAAGAAGCTTTGTCTCTATAGTTTAGTACAAACTATATACAGAAAATTACCTTTTTGTTTACCGAGGAAAATCCTTTATGCATCCCACCGCCCTGTATGGGCGCTAGGCAGAGGGTATGTGGGACTCCAACTGGTCACCCGAACTAAAACCCCGGGTCTACTTACGCGCACCTTTGCCAGGGTGTCACGGGAACCACATGACAAATGACACAACCGCGTTACTGCTAGAAATTATCTCATATATAATAATAATATAATAATAAATAAATATTTTGGATCATTAACACACACGGTCATCTGGTACCAAGATAAGCAGAGCTTGTGTTATGGAAATTAGATAACTGGTATATGCTATACATATAATACTTTTCTTTTGTAAATATATACTTATAATAGATACTTACACCCAGACTCGACACAAACACAAATGTTCATCACTAATGTTTGTCTCGGGTGGGAATCGAACCCACGACCTGCGGCGTGAAAAGCAAGCATCTTACCGACCACGCCACCGGTCCGTCGAATATACATATTTAATCACGCTTCTGCAGATATAATTCCACAATTCTGTCAATGTCAAGGTTATAGTATCTACTGAACTAATAAATATTACGTCTTTATAAAGACATTATACAGAGGGCAGGTAGCTTGCGCCGACTGCCAGCGCAGGTTATTTTCTTCCTTTCAGTAAATATACGCCGACAAAATGAGTACTACATTTATGTCAGCGCCGGTAGTCGGTGCAGGGTACCTGATTGGTTTTTGTATAATTTTGTTGGAATATTATAATTCAACGACCTTGGTAGTCAAGCGGTGTAAGCCGTCAGATTGGGCTATACTGTGCCCGGGAGGTTACGGGTTTGATTCCTGCCTCGGACAATATTTGTGTAACAACAAAAATTTGTTTCGGTGTCTGGTTGGTTGAAGGACTACCCTCCGTGCCTCGGAGAACACGTTAAGCCGTTGGTGCCGGTTGGCATTTAACACATCTATGACAGTCGTTACATGTAGTGAGAAGCCATATAATTTGACACCGGGTCTAACCACTTCGGTTACTTGTCCCCTACAGGTTTCGAGGTCTGATGGCAGTCGCTTGTATAATTCTGGTAGCTAGCCGTATCAGGTAAGACTGGGAGACAAATTTCAGTTAATTGAAGTTAGTAGCATTTTTAACCACCAACGAAAAATGGGGTGGTATAAGTTAGACGGGTGTATCTGTTACGAGTTTTATTACCTCATAGAGCTTAAACGAATGATATACCAATGATAACCAATATCAATACACAATTTATTTCAAAGTCGAAGCGATCGAAATTCGTCCAATCCAATAACTTAAAATTAATGTTATTGGAGTAATATAACTTCTCTAAGTTATCTATCAGAATAAGGACGCTGCTTATGCATTATGCAAGTATGCCTACACATGACGTTATTCTCAAATAATAAACATCCTTTGTCCTTCAAATGATTCAAAACCACATCTATTATTGTTTTGGTTTGTATAACAATTTGTTTATACGCAAGTAGAGCATAAAAAACTATGTTCAAAGTAAGTTTATTAAAATAAACATGATTATCAAAACCACAAGATCACAGAATACGTCAGCGCATAATTTGTGACAAATTAGTGATGTAGCTGTATTTCAGAATTCGTATATCATTTCAATTTCAAATAAAATAAAAATTATAAAAGAAAATAAAAAAATATTATAAGCTCATTATAGCTAAAAAAGGTTTATAATTCGTTTATCTTTGTCTGTCCCCATGACATTTATACTAGTAAGAAAGAGACAAAGTCCATTTTAACTTTATCGTTTCAATAAGATTTTTATGAATAAGGCTATAAGATTAGAGTTTGATGGTAATTTCCTAGATAATAAAAACAAACATTTAACTTTTATTACTTTTTTATTTTTAATTATTAGGTACGATTCCCAACCGAGATAGACATTTGTGTGATGAACATGTCTGTTTGTCTTGAGTCTGGGTGTGATTATCAATTAAAAGAAATTATAGCATCTATTTACAAAAGAAAAGTAGTATATGTATAATAAATTACTATGAATTATCTGGATTCCATGACACAAGCTCTGCTTAGTATGGGATCAGATGACTGAGTGTGTTGATGTCATAGAATATTCTTATTATTATTTGTATGTCTTTCGTTTAAAAGGTTTCGTATTTCAAAAATCAGTTATCCCATTTCGGAGACCGTGACAAGTTTTTTTTTCTTTACATAATTAGGCAGTTGGTAAACAGTGGTCCAATAGGTAGGTACCAATTAAAAAGTAATATTTAAACTTATAATACCTAATCATCTTATGCAAACCTATTATTGTTCCAGGAATTTCAATTTTAAAACTACTTAATAAGTTTGGAGTTAAAGTGAATGTCAACAGGGATGATTAATAAAAGTTTTGAACTTGTCTTGGAATTAATTATAATTAGAGTTTCAGTCTTAATCTCAGTCTGATCTTTTGTGTCGGCAACGTAGTCCTTCACTTCCAGTTAAAGTGTTTCCAAGTTTCACTGCTTTCAAAATTTAACAATATGTAACAACGAAAATTTTATAGAAACATTGCAAAGTTTCAATTTGATTTTATTTGAAACGGTCTTGTAATGAAAAATGTCGATTTGAGGATTTACACCGATAATAACATGTTTAAACACAGATAAGGCTTCCAGTACAGTTTCTTTCACACTTGGAGTTTCCCTCGACTGTATGTTCATTGCAAAAAAAGGAGTAGAGTTTTGGCCGAAGGATGTACTACCGGCAATTTCGCGGAATTCTAGTAAAAGTTAAACTATCTTTAACAATGGACACGTCAATAAAAAATACACACAAACACAAAACTTGAACAGTTTATGCACACAGACTGTTCATGTACCTCGGACTTGGTCGGGTTCCATTCAATTCGGTTTCTTCACGGCGCTGCTGTTAATCCTGGCTTACGGGAGTAGCAGTAGCGGGATTGCGGTGGTGGGTCTAAAGTCTAACCCCCGTAGTCACAGACGTCTCATAAGCTCATTTCAGTTTAAATAATTCGTTTGTCTTTGTCTGTCATCTTGATATTTATACTAGTAAGAAAGAGAAAAAGTCCATTTTAACTAGTCTTATAATCCCTACTAATATTATAAATGCGAAAGTAACTCTGTCTGTCTGTTACGCTTTCCCGCTTAAATTACTAAACCAATTTGGATGAAATTGGGTATGGAGGTAGTTTGAGACCCGAGAAAGGACAAAGGATAGTTTTTATCAGACTACGCAAAAAGAAGGTAATGTTTTGGCGCAATAACCGACTTACACGCGGGCGAAGCAGCTGTCGGAAAGCTAGTATTTTTATAAATAAGACCGTAAGTCTAAAAAGTCTGCAAAATTTAAATTTTTCTCAAAAATAACGTACTCGTAAATCCTTTATTTTCAAAGTTTTCTCAACGTTGCGTTGCGAGCAGAATAGAGATTATATTTGCCGCCTGTCGAAATTGTAACTTTGACACCTCACAGGTGGTTTCTCGATACGTTGAGCTTAGCTCCACAGAGAATATGTTCGAGAAATTTAATTTAAAACTTTTGCATTTTTATAGAATATCAAGATATTGGATAGGTTGGCAGAAGACAGTGATTTTAGATCGCAGGTGGCTGGATGTAAAACTAATCAAAACTTGTAATACTCATTCTTCCCGACAGAAGGGTAACAGCGAGATGTACTGTTACCGTTTGAATTGCCAAGATACAACAATTTATATGGTAAACGACGATTATCTTGGTGAGGGTGTGATCACCCTTTTTAATCAATAGTCTACCATATCTTTAAAGATATAAAGGTGGCACTGCTTTACCGGGCAGGACGACGTCTGCGGGGTCCGCTAGTCTATAACATAAAAATGAATCGCAAAATTTGTTGGTAAGCGCATAACTCGAGAAAGGCTGAACCGATTTCGCTTTCGAAAAAAAATTAAAAGAAACAGGCTTGACCAATTAGTTAAGTCTGAGAATCGGTTGTAATCTATTTTCGGACCCGGTAGGTGGCACTGCTTTACCGGGCAGGACGACGTCTGCGGGGTCCGCTAGTATTTCATAAAAAAAATTGTGATCAACTAATTTTTAACAAAATAAAAATCAGTTTGTATGTGGTAATATGCATTAAGTTCTAATTTGTCAACAAGGATATACTTATACCCGCTAACTACGTGTTAGAGGGAGAAAAGCAGTACGTCACATATTGCACTCTTGGTTTTGAAGCGCAGTTAATAAACTGCATGCTGTTTGTAATCATCGGGGCCTATTTGCTGTGGTACTCGTACTTATGTATTTACTGATACCTACATTTGTGTAAGGGAAGTTGTTGTAGGTGAGTTGCTTGAATATTAGCTTATAGCAGCACTATACATTCATATTTAAGTAATTTATTCATAATGGCGACTCCGGTGTACTGTTAAAACTCGATTGAGTTTATACTACACCTCCTTTGTAAACACCAGTTTTGTATTTTGTTTCAATATTATGTAACGTATTTTTAAACACTTGCAAATATTTCCTTATGAGTATGGACGGTAGAGGTAAGGAGAATCTTCTCCTATGAGAGAAAAGTCTAAAAGTGTCTGTATGCTGTTAATAACAGTTCAAAAATCGCGCTGGTGTACCTATACAGAGGGTATGGTATGAGTGTAGCAATTGTAGGTAAATTGAGGTTTTCTGAGTTCTAAATTTTAATATCATTGTCGGCTAAAGTATCTAGGCAATTATTGAAAATTTCATCAACTTGCGTAGTACAAAATAATTTAGTAAATATGCCTTTATTCGTTTTTATGTTAGTTCTGTATTAATCCCTACTAATATTATAAATGCGAAAGTAACTCTGTCTGTCTGTCTGTCTGTTACGCTTTACCGCTTAAACTACTGAACCGATTTGGATGAAATTGGGTATGGAAGTAGTTTGAGACCCGAAAAGGACATGTATAGGATAGTTTTTATCCGACTGCGCAAAAATAAGGTAATGTTTTGGCGCGATAACCGACATACACGCGGGCGAAGCCGCTGTCGGAAAGGTAGTTATCTATATACAGATAATATTCAAATTATATTACACACATTAATGTTTGGGTAAATGGATATTCAGTTTTCTTTTACGTTCATTCGTAAACATTTTAGGGCGGATTAAACGCATGTAAATACATAAACGTTTTACAGCACTTACAATAATAACGCAAAAGTATTTTATAGTCTTCAGCAAAGTGGAATTATTAAAAAAATATTGCTAGTCTAGATGTGAACCATTTCTCAATCCTCTTTCGTTGTATGACGCAGAAATTTCAAATAACGTGTTGCTCTTATTAACTAACTCCGAAAATCCCTTGTCTCAATTCAGATAACTTTTTATATTTTGTGTTTGTTCGCTCATATTAAAGACAGACGGATTTGTCAAATAATGTTTTGTTTGATAGAATCTAAGTGCTCTCTCATGTTGGCAAGCGGGCGCGATCGAGGGCGCGGTTACGAAATATCAAACTTTATAATAATATGGAGTGTTCACGTAGAAAACGCACCTGCTGCGGGCTGGTAGCGGGTAAGTTAGATATGATGCGCGCGGCCCGCTCGTAAAACGTATTAGATGTTTGTGTGATGGATTTATAACTAATTCAAACTTAACGCTAGAAGCACAATCGCGTTCTTCTGATGGTTCCATTTAAATTTGAATATATAATAATCTCCTTTCAGCTGTAGGTAACTATTGTAAGCTGACTTAGCAAGTATGCAGTACATAATAAATTGTGGTGCATTATATTTACTACCCACAAGGGGCGGTACATCTGAATGACGTTGACTTTAGGTCAGCTTATACATAGACTACTACTACAAAAGCCCGTGCCCAAGCTACAGGAATGTGCCTAGGATAAGTACCGCAGGCAACACATCTGGAGTACTACTTAAATTTATGTGTATACTATAATTTTAATATAACTGGTGTCTACATTAAGTTAGATTTATAAATAATTCTTTACTCTTATTCTTAATTCTTATTCTTATACTGGTGCATTCACTATTTCCTCATACCCGTATTCGGAGTCAGATGGCACGGCCGGACTCACTTTAAAATAGGCACAGAACCGTTCTTCAAGGCATAAGGTTAGACCATCACCATCAACTTTCGGACTATGCGCCATCATAAATTATTCACCAATTATAAAGGGAAAATGATTTATGTGCGTAGTTTCTACACATATTCTGATCCCTATTACTCAAAATCTGATAGGTAGGTATCCTTATCAAATCCTTCCATGCGTAAAAGGCTTACAAAATGGCTATGAATACGTCAACTCGGGCATGAGTTCATTTTTTACCTTCGATGAAAATATTTTTACCGACATCATGTACCTAAGAGTACGTTCTTTTTCGAAATCATAACTAAATAATAACTTAAAATGAATTATGTTATGACAAAAACTAGGAAAAAACCAGGAAGGAGAAATCGTATAAAACTCTACGTACAAACAAAACATATTGTAAATTATTGTTAGGACTGTTAACAATAAATTTGCATTAGATCAGAACAATTTGGCAAACGTTTTCGATGTGAATTGATCCGACATCCGTGTTTTACGACATCATTATGTTGATACACTGCCATGTAAACGAAATCAATTGTTTTACACATTTGAATAGAACCCACGAAAGTCTGCCTTCAAAACATTGGCTTCTGTTTCATGCCAAAAGCAACACAAGGAAACATCTACATCAGTACAATATGTTACCTGAATCAATTCTGCCGTGGAAAAGTCTATTAAATGCATCCATCTTTCTAGGGCCGGATTAAACCCTATCAAGGCCCCTAGCAATGTAGTTGTTGGGGCCCCTTTCTTTAACCTACATTTTTCTTACTACTAACCAAGACCCGCGGTTTCACCCGCGTAAAAATTCGAGTATCGCGATTGGAGAACAGTATCTAAAAATTACTCTGAAAGCACTATCTTGCTATTTTATTATTATAATTCTTTTGACTGTTTGACTGGCTGGGAGCCTATCGGCTCGTGGGCTCGTAGCATCTTGCCAGCCCTGCCACTCTGTAGTTACGCCATGCGCCATTATGGTGCTTGCACGGGACCCCTAGTCGATGCGGGCCCCTAGGCAGTTGCCGTATCTGCCTTAGGTATATTCAGGCCCTGAGTCTTTCGTGCTAACGCATCCATCTTTGGAGCTATATAAATCGAGTTTTACACAATACAAAGGTAAGACTTCCGTTAGTCGAGCGGTATAAGCCGTCCGATGAGGCTATACTGTTGTGCACGGCAGATCACGGGATCAATTCCCGCTCTGGACAGAGTCGCATCACGACTGCGGTCCACAGTAAGGTAATTTATTTCTTAGTGTCATTATGTAATGTCAAGGACTGTTCAGGGTTATGTAAGTAGTCAGTGCTTACTGTACTGGACTTACACACAGCTATACATCAATCTAGACATTTCCAGTATAAGCTGATCTCGCATTCTATAGGATTTCTGTAAAACGAGAGGTTAGCTTATACTGGAAATGTAAAGCTTGATGATTAGCCGTGTGTACAAATAAAACTATCTTTATCCAAATTATCTTTACTACAAATTACCTCTAACATAATAATATACCTATTTAAATGGTATAATGAAGCAACTAAAGTCGACTTTCAATTGTTATCCCATTAGCCGCTACGCCCCCTCTCTCCACCTGTGTACTAATTGTTCAGAAAAGCAATTTGCTTTTAAAAGAATACAAAAGTGAAAAAAGATACTGCAACATTCGTGTTGTAGAGATTTTAATGCAAAATTCAGTCGGAAGGAAAACATGGAATCAATTTGGAATGTAGAGTGAAAAATAAATCACAGGGCCGCTCTAGAGTAACTCGATATTCAGCTCCGAGCAATGACCGAAATATTAACAAAACTGTGATGAAAATGTTTCTTTATATATAACATATTATCTTCTGCTTGCTACAAAATACAAATACAATTGTGGTTTATTGGTAAGTAATAACAATAATAATAAATGTATATATCTCACCAAGTATATTCGCTTAATACCTACCTACGAGACACCGGATTACCGGGTCGAGCAAAAGACTTTTCTAATACCCTTACGACTTAAAAGATTTTGTCTCTTTTTTACTAGTATAAATTTCAAGAAGACAGACAAAGACAAACGAATTTTAAACCTATTTTAGCTATAATGAGCTTATAAGGCGTTCATAAATTCAGGGGTTAGAATGTAATAATAATAGGTTTATTTCATGAAAAATACAGTCTGATATGTAGATTTACTTCGATCATTTAAACTGTACATTCACAGTATTTAACGTTAGCAGAAATTGTTGACAATATTTTTGACTAATAACAGATACCATAATATAATTCCAAAAAAATCTTAGTTGCAATTCGAAGTTTAGAATTGTGCCTGATGAACGGCAATAGGTTTGCCCCCTATTTATTTATTTTATTCTATTTGGTTCAAAGAAAGGGCTATGCTCGGAGTATCTCTGAAGGATCAAATGATGAACGCAATGAAGTGATCCGACAGAGAACTAAGGTAATCGACATAACTCACCGGATTAGTAAGCTGAAGTGACAATGTGCCGGTTATATCTGCCGCAGAAGTGACAACCGCTGGGGTAAACGAGTTCTTGATTGGAGATTATGGATTGGCAAACGTAGCATAGGACGCCCTCAGACTAGGTGAAGTGACGATCTCAGTAGGGCGGCTGGCAAGAACTGGATTAGAAAAGCCGCGGATCGTGCTCAGTAGCGTACTTTAGGAAAGGCCTATGGCCAACTGATGATGATGATGATGATTTGGATAAACAAAAAAGGCCCTTCCGGACGATTGGGTTAGGTCGTTCGCAAAAAAAAACAGTCTAGACATATAGCCGACTTTCAATCAACCAAAGCAATAATAAAGGAAATAATCGAACGTGGAAATGAAAACATCCGGAACACATCGAGTCCCGGACATTGCACTATGAAAGCTGATGCTATTTAATATTGAATCGACAGTGGAACAGATGATTCATTGAATAAAAAATGTTTAGACAACCTCCATAGAGTTCAAAGATTTATGAGCGAATGTGTGAATTTGCTCGTATTCTGCTTTTAGTAAGTCGTAGGTGGAAGCTTTGTAGTTTGATGATTCATTATTTTGGTCCCGGATTTGAGGTTTAGATTATTTTGTTTTACGCTGAGGATTAGAAATTAGATTTGAAACATATTGGTATACTAAAAACGCAAAAAAATTGGGCCATGTGCTCAGGCATGAAATATATCAACTGCTTCAACTAATGATGGGCAAGGTAATGGGTAAACGCTGCGCTGGTTGTCAAAAGTCATGGCTTAGAAACATCCAGGAATGGACAGGAGTAGCCAGCGCTGAACTACTATTCCGCTGTGTACAGGAGAGGATGAGTTTCCAAGAGCTAATGGCCAACGTCCAATAGTGAAGAGGCACTGGAAGAAGAAGGTGAGACGCATTAGTTTAGTTTAGGCATTAGTTAGTTTTTATTTTATTCTTAAATAGGCTCGCGCTTGACTACAACTTGCCATAATGTAGTCTACAATGGGACGCGCCTGCCCAATATACCGTTTCACTCGTGGTTACGAACCACAAAGCGCTAAATATCGTTCGTCTAAGACACAATCTGTAGTTGACAGTAGCCTTTTATTACAATTTTGATGCGTTCATAAATCAAGACACCCTTTGCCCTATTTAGTCACCGACCCATTTAAATAGTAATAAACTGTTAATTGTCCAAATTGATATAACAACGCATAGTGTCCATTAGGATTAAATTGGGAGAACGCATTTGCATTTGATAGTCCAGTAATTAGAAGTAGACTGTATGAAGGCTGTTCTTTTTAATAAGATTGCAGTAATTATACTAGAAGCGACTAGCGACTGGAAGATGGGTGGTAAATGAGTGTCCAGTACCTAATAAATTAAAAAAATCTTTATGAACCATCTCTGTCACTCCAGCTTTCAACGCTATGTTCCATCTAACACATAGGTACACGTCTCAAACCTATAATACTCGATCCCTCTTTCAAATTAAACCTAACTTTTCAACTGACGTGGACAACCTAACTTTCCAACTCCTACTACCTTTCTGATTCAATTCGTGTGGGATCCAAGACAATTTAGATGTCTCGGAACTTGGCCGGGTACAAATCCCTTCACGGCGGCGCCGTTGTTGATCCTGGCCTACAGGAGTAGCAGTCGCGTATTTGCTAGTATGACTGAAGTCATATAAAAAGAGCTAAGCAGAAATTTCTTTGTGCTTGAACATGTGATACAAAATGTATTATTCCAAATCTAACTGAAAGTAGTGGATCTTCTACTACCTTTAAAGTACTATCTGGTATATTATTTAAAATTCTAAGCAATATTGAGATGTAAGTATTACCACTTCATAGGTTTATACCTATGTATACGTCTATTGGTATTTCTTTAAGTACCTCATTTGAAACCTCTTTACTTTTTATAGTTATCATCAGCAGTTTAAAGCTTCCCTTAAAGATATTTTTATATTTTTTCACTTAGACATTTTTACGAACTCATACTGCTATCAGGACGACTGAAACTCATTTGACGTCATCAAGAGGCGTGAAAGAAAGCAATATATGTCGTATAATCAAGCAGTTTCATTTTATCGTATCAACGCAGAATATTAAAGACTGACTGCATAATAATTTGTTTAATTTTATATTTGATAAGTATCTTCATTTTTTTTTTACATTTTTACATAGTTTATTACTCAACAAATTTTATTTAAACATACATTGACAAGAAAAATTACTTAACCGAATAACAATATTAAAACACTAGAAAAAAAACCTACGCACTAACTTAGTCTAAAAAAAAAGTAAATATAAAATAGAACTTATAAAACATATCCAAAGCTGGGCGCCAAAAATTTCCTCCGCATCAATGTCGGTTGGTAGCGTACCAAGAAGGCTGGTAGCGTTGCCACGTTAAATGACAACGCTTAATCTTTGGCCTAAGTGTAAGCCAGCCTTCTTGTCGCGTGTTCTTCTTCATAATAATTGATGTGTAAAATAGTTCTCATTTTGTCTTGAATAATAGACTATCAGCATTAAAACAAATTATTCGACGATACAGCTCAATATTACGTTTGCAACGCCAATCCTATTATGATAATAATAATAGAAAAAATGATGTGGTGTTGTGGCCAGGTAGGAACGAAGTTCCTTTGGCTAATAAAGAAAGAGGGAGAAATAGAAAGGTATTAAACACTACTCGCATGTGTATGCGACTGTCGCGCCTGCGCACGTCTCATTTAACGGTTTTATTCCACGCACTTTTTTCCACGGATTTTTTCTTACGGTTTTACTATCACATTTTTTTCAGTTCGGTCGCACAGCAAAATCCCTATCCCCTCCAAGCCTGCCGTAAGGAACTTCGTTCCAATAATAATAATAATATAATAATATATAATATAATATAGTGGGACATTAACCGACTTACAATAAATGAATTAACATTTTAAACATAGCTTCCTCTCTTCTACCCTATTTTGCTGTGCCCTAAAGGTTCCATAATGGTGTACACAAATTATTACGTTATCATCTAAGAATATTTATGGAAGATCAATAAAGATATTGAGTATTGATATACACAAGAATCTATGTGTATGGTTATGTCATTGAAGGGCATCCACTTGAGCTGACTGTCTTATCTACATGAGTTTGGATGAATTCAGCAGCCTAATGAACAGATTAGAAGACGTATCATGTAACACATAATAATAAAAACTTATACAAACATTTACCATCCTATTAGTAACGGTGTCACGCACCAATTAAACACATTTGTACAATTACTTGGAAGGGACGGAGACTCTAGTGAAGTGCTGTTAAGAGTTCTACGAAAAACGATACTTGTACTGTTCCTTAACGATTTTCTAAATTATTAAACTTGAAAATACGCGTTTAGTTTTAGAATAGAGAATGAATCAGACGCATAGCACTCACGTCTATATTGCCAGAATGTACACCTTCTGGTACAGTACTACAGACCGTAGTGAAAACCCATCCCTAATGACGAATTGTTTTACTGTGTTAAGGAATTTTTAGAAGGAAATCCATCTGGCAAATGATTAAATTGATCTTTGTTGGCATATTAATATGATAATACTTGACTAGAATTTCACTGTTCAATTATTGCATCCCGTGAACATATTGCATTTCATTTCTAGTTTAATTTGACATGAATATTATTGTTATTTTTAATTTTTACTGTGATTTTACATTTTTAAATTTTTTCAAATTGCACCTACACGCTTATCATAATTTGCATGCCTATTTGACGACAAAAAAATGGAGATCAATATTATTTTTTAATGTGAATACTCATGTTTGCAACGAAATAAATGAATTTTGAATAACACCCGCAATCCTCTGGGTATGTTTAGATCCTATATGTAAGGGGGGTAAGGTAAGTGAGCGTATGTCGAGCTGTTTCTCAAATTTTTCTAATAGTACTTTTATTAATAATGTCAAGCTCCAAAGGGGTAGGTGTTTCAGACAGTTCACAAAATATCACAAGGAAGGAAGAAGTAGGTACTTCTACTGCTTAACAGTACAAATTTTCAATTCACAAGTTTGACGGAATAAAACAATTTTATTTTGCCTGCAATTGAATTAGAATATTATTAGATTCGCCGTTAAATAATTCAAAATTAGAGCTAGCTTTGAAATCACAGCAGGAAACGTAAAAATTTCAAGCGAAGTATTGTATAGAAAATGTTTGAACTAAAAGTTTTCCCATCTCTAGCCAAACGAACAAAGGCATGTGTAAACGAGGTTCTGCAAAACATTCTTAATTAGATGTATGTATGGAATACTCGTACCTACCTTATTTTTATAGTCAACAAAATATCTTGGTACTAGTAACTACATAAACTTTGGGCATAATAATATTAATATTACGGAGACACGACCTTTTGTTTAAGGATGAAGAGCAAATGGAAAATGTATTTCATAATTATCTTGTTTCGTTATTTTTATCTGTGTAATATATAAAAATCAAGATAATTTAGTAAATTTGGAAATTCCACGGGCACGCAATTAAATTGTGCAAACTGCCAAGTTGTGGAATTCGTTGCCGGCATCTCAGTTTCCCGATAGCTATAATCTACCTGTCTTCAAATCACGAGTGAATCGGTATTAATTAATTAAGCGCGTTCCATCGTAGACTGTAACGTTGCTTCACATCAGGCAAGTTGTGGTCAAGCGCAAACCTATTATAGGGTAAAAAAAGTTACACATAAAAATCGTAGACATAGCATCACGTCTGTATTACCTAAAGGTGTAGGCAGAGTTGTATATCACTCAGTGTTCCCCGGCTATGTTAAGGTCTCATACGTAATAGAGGGTGAATTTATGGCCATTCATCGGGCACAATTCAAAACTTCCAGCTGCAACTAAGATTCTTAAGAAGAAAAGTTTTTTTGCTCGACCTCGGAATGGAAACCAGGACCTCGCGGTTACTAAGCAAACTCGCTAACCACTGGACCACCGAGGTAGTTTATCAAATGGAAAATGTACCTATTATAATCCTGTTTACTTCTTTTTTTCTGCGTAGATATGGAAATAATTAGAAAATTCAGAAAGGTGCCATCATACCTACAAATAGCACTTTTTGCCTAATAATGGTATTATGTTTGCTTTAAACGGGATTCAAATCGAACCAATATTAACCAAAAAATGTTTAACACTTGACCAAAGCGACAGTCTACTGAAATAGGTTTTATGAATTTAGGAATTCTGTTGCTATTTTAAATTCAAAAATTATGAAGACGGATTCCTACCTGTTTGGAAAGGGTTATGCTGAAAAGGATGGCTGGATGCTTGTAAACATTTCACAGAAAGAGAGCTGAACAGGCTTATTTCTTAGATTAACACATTAGTCTCTTTGTCATTGGGCTGTTTTCCTGTGTTATTATGAAAAATGAAATGAAATAAATGAAAATGAAAATCTTTATTTAGCTTAAATAAATGTAGTACAGTCACAGCATCCCTAAACCCTACACTAGGATACCCTGTGTCGTAGGGTCTAGTCTCTTTCCGTCCAGTGTTGAATTTTACAAGAAAGTTTTAGCTAATTAGACAGGTAACAGATGCTAATGGAAAATTAAAAATAAAATAAAAAATAAAATAAAATAATAATTATCATAGCTTTTAATCCATTTTTACAGAATCTATTGTACTTAAAATCAATCCCCTTCTTCGCTTTTATCAGTTCACCTGAACATTAGTCAAAGTATTCTTATAATATTGATTTGTAAATTCCACCCTTTTAGCGATCTTTTATTAGGAGTTGCTTGCTAACAGCCGTCATTCCTACGCCTGCCATGTTCTTTAACTATGATGGCGTAACTTACACAAAATCGTTAAACACAAGAGTTGTTTATGTCAGTCGATGACATGATCATACATTATTCGGATTTAGTTTTGTTTGTGTTACTCCTACATTATCTATATTTGGCAGCGATTGCATAGTGATTTAACACAATCATTTGGTGTACCTACCTATATTTTTATTAGATCAACATTAGGTAATGACTCATTAGGATCCCACTACTAAACTAAACATGACAGGTGTCTTTACAATCTAGTAAAGAGACCTACTAGAGAGTAGAATAAGTGTAAGCTTAAGAGTACTTCTGCGAAGATATGAGAGCTACGAAACTGTGTAACCTTTCCCGATGATGCTAGGTTTAAAATATGCAACACATCGTTATTAGAGATGAACAAAAATTAAGACGCATTTAACACATGAACAATAGTTAATAAACCATTATAATATTGTGAAAATACATATTATTTATTTTCATAATTTTATAAAAATCAATAAATGATTGACTGGTTAAGGTTTAAAGTAAAAATTTGGATTCAGAGCCAAATATACCGAGATGATCTTGGCTGGATAATATAATAAAAAAATAATGAAATAAAACCAATAATAAAGTTATAAAAACTTAGCTTTATTGAGGTAGAACTAAGTGTAGTAAAAACTAAATGAAATTGTAACAAAGTAAAAATAGTCAGATTTTAATTAAGAACTCCATCAATCATACATGTAAATGATGAGCGGACATAAAATTTACGAGGAATGAGAAATGAAGTGGTTCATGAACTGACCAAAAACGCAGAATGCAAACAAAACAGTCGTAAAATGAGTGACGCAATCCAGGCCAGCAAGGGCTTTATGGGTGTTTAGTGAAACAGGTCACCGAGAAGGTCGTAAAGTTTCCTAGTTTGGTACAAGTGTTGAGGTTTATGAGAACGGAAGAAAATTTAGCGGTTTTAGTACCCACCTAACGAATTGTGTAAGATTTTGATGATTAAATATTTTGTTTTTAGATTCAGACCAAAATGTATTAGCTGTGATAGACAACTGACTCCTAGGCTGCTAATGCACTGCTACAGTTAATAATAATAATATAGTGGGACGTTAACACACACGGTCATCTGATTCCAAACTAAGCAGAGCTTGTACTATGGAAACCAGATAACTGGTAATATTGTGACTGAATTTATCATTCAACTTCATCTATCTGTATTAAGAGATGTTCCAGAAGCCACAAAAATGACACAATAAATATTTCAAGATTTGAAGCTCTGACAAAGACTGTTTTTTGAGATCGATAGGTCTTGAGATTGGTAGGTTTTTAGTTACTTACTAGCTGACCCGGCAGACTTCGTACTGTCTCAATCGACTGCTGTTTTAGGGTTTTCCCGGCAATTATTCGAATTTTTCTCACCTTTTAAACCTTCCCTAGACCTCCACGAACATTTCAAGACAAAGATAAGATAAGCAGTTCTCGAGTTTTAGCGAGACTAACGAACAGCATTGATTTTTATATATTTAAAGATGGAAATTAAAAGAAGATTTTGATTATTCTCATCTAGCGTCACACAACACGTGCTAACAGGGCTAAACTCAAAAAATAACAATATAATTGAACGAAAAATAAGCACTGGCAAGACTACAAGTTGTAAACTTGTTTTTAGTGCTAAAAAGAATCATTCATTTATTCTAACCTATTTTATAAAGGCTAGGCTGGCTCTTTTGAAATCGGCTTATATGTATAGTGATTGGTTTAAATCTCCACCCACCAACGATTGTTATTTCAATAACGGTAATGGATGACCTCCACAACACTCCTTTTTTGGGATCGGATTATAAATTAACTGTATTTGCAAATTGTATTTTTTGTGCATCCAAATGCTGCGGACATTTTAACTTTAATACCTACTCAGCTAGATCACATGGACCTAAAGTGGGATGCCACCTACGGAGAAAGAAAACAATTATGCCTTTTTTAAAGGGATTTTTCAGATTTTACTGACTTTCAGATTTTCCGATTTATCAAATACCTACGTTACAACTGCATAAGAACTCCCCATTGGGAACCGAATCTCGGCTAAAACTTTACTAGACACCTAATATTGAGGATCGGGCCGTTGACAAAAGTATAAAGTAAAGTTTTACATTGCATAGTCCAGTACTGAAGACTGGCCTCAATTGGACCTGACAGGGGAAAAATTCGGTCATATTTTAACTTTGTTGCAACTATAGATGCTGGGTAGAGCGACTGTGTGAATGGAGACCACGTAAGCAGTAATGTCAAACGCTATCAGATAAGATGCAGAGACAATTTACCAAAGGTAAGGTTGGTGTTGGATAAACCGAAGACGGTGTAATTGGAGACGCCAGTCTAGCAGTAGACTGCCATAAGTAGATCGATGATGTTATGCAATGATTAACACAAATCCATTCTGTAGGCTAAAGTCAATAGCTAGGTACTCCGATATTCAATTTGCTTGACAATCGCAGCAATTAGTACAATATGCCGCCGCATAGCAGTTTGCATTGGACACAGATGTTGCACCAATACATTTCAGCTTCAGCAAATACATGAAATTCACTATGCACCTATATCCCAAGAATATTATGTAGTTTAATGTATACACCAGTAAATTAAAAACGAAAACTATTGAAACTGCGAATTCAAAAGAATCACGGAAATGTAGTTTAACCAATATACTTTTAAATCATGACAAAAAGGCGGGGCGTTATAAGTTTGTACACACTTCTTGCCTACGAGGATTGACAGTAAGTTATTAATGCGGCTTTTTATATTCGAAGGCGTGATAGAAATGTTTCTTAATAAAGCTTGAAAAATACATGCGTAGGGGATTGTTAAATTCTTAAGTCAGAGTTATCGGGTTCTAAATCTCCTAATGAAGGGATCTTTAGATCACCCGGCAGCCAGGTCAAGGTAATTTGTTTTAGTATGAAATTATCGATGCAGAGGCATAATATAACTTTATCACAGAAGCACCAAAACTGACTGTTACCTCCAGAGATAAATCATTCCAACATACTTCTCATCTCTTTATAATTACGTTCATTATCTTCAGCTTATTCTAGTCCACTGACATAGACATAGTGTCATAGACAATTGACACTACTCCACTATGAAAAAACGATGTTGTGTAACTATGTATGAGAGCCCTGATACGCATTCCACTAATAAAATCTTAGTTTGGGTATCAGTGATCAACCGCACTGGGTACTTGTTAAATTGTTATTAAATAAGACTGCTTTTACAAATTTGTCATCCACTGAGACATTAAATTGTATTATTATTGTTTGCCCCAGCAAACTTCGTACCGCGTATTTATTAATAAAAAAAAATTAAGGTTGAACAACCCTTATCACTTAGTGGTATGAAAAATAGATAGTAGCCGATTCTCAGACCTACTGAATATGCATAAAAAATTCATAAGAATCGGTCAAGCCGCTTCGGAGGAGTACGGTAACTAACATTGTGACATGGAAATTTTATAAAATAAACTAGCTGACCCGGCGAATTTCTTACCGCCTAACAGTCAATGAATGTCGTTTACCTTTTAGCTGAACTAATTTAGGCTTTGATGAACGTAATACAATGATACAAAATAACATTAATATAGATAGAAACATAAAAGTATTATACTTTAATCAATGATTATGAAAACATACACAATGATAATAAAAATTAAAAAAATAATAATAATTAAGTATCTCAAACTCATGTCAGAAAAAAATCGGAAGATCGGAATTTCTTGAGCTGACGCGAATTCTATGTAAAATATCTTCAGACATGTTATCTTTGTATTTGTTCCATAGGTCACGTGGGTTCGATGGGAAGCACGTCGAAATGATTATAGCAAATTATGTGCGTATCTGACTTGGAGATGCAGAAATAATTTCTATATCGTGTCCCAATGATTATCGTTTTCAAGCAAATTCAGCTCTTAACATGCTGCACGAAATGTGGGGCACACCTTACCATTAACAGTTCGTAGTGATTCAAATGATGTTGGCCCTCGAACATGTACCAGCAACAACCGCAAATAGAAACATTTATTATTCTTCGGATGAACTGTGTAAATACGACCAATAGCATCAGTAGAACGCATATCTGGATGACCAGGAACTGCATCGCCTTGCTTCCGACGTTTAAATTTCTTCGATTTAGCGTTCCAAGTGTAATAACGTGGCATTTCTGAGTAAAGCAAAGTTCGTGCGAACGGATCGCTTTGACAAATCGACGCCGATACAATGGATAACCATCGTTGCCTGTAATGGTCTCTGTCGTCAATTTTCGTGGATACCGTTTGGAACACTTGCCGTCGACCATGCACGGTGATTGGCGGTTGATAGTGCCACACGGTCCATGAATCATATTCGTGATTACAACATCATGTAGGTCTGAGTCGGTTTCAGGAGCAGGAATCTGTGCACATATGATGTCATCTATTTGATCTGGCCGAATTCTTTCGACTAACCAAATTAGAATGTGAGCATGCGGTAGGCCTCGTTTTTGCCATTCGATTGAATATATCCAGCATCGAGTATTCCCAAAGACGTGTTGCTTAACAATGTAATTCATTAGTGACCGAATTTACGAATAATAATAATATGTATAATAATAATAATAATAATAAGGCCGTAGGGCAGCTTGTGGCGAGCTGTTATGGCGTAGCGACCATACGGACCCGAGTGCTCCAGGGAGAAGATCCTGTCCCTCACCTCCTTGGCTTGTCTTTACTGGCTGGCTGGAGTGAACCCTGACGGGGGACCAATCTCCCACCTCTTGCTTGCCTTCATTGGCTGGCTTGAGTTGAGTCGTGAGAGCAGAAATGCTCGGAGGAGGAAGTGTCCCGTAAGTGGCTAGTGGGCACGTGAGGCTGGACCCTTAGGGAGTCAATGATTGGGTAGAATGCCGTGGAACACCGCTCTACTCCTCTAGCCCCACAGAATATGTTATCCCTTGTCGCTTCTTTTAGCGGCCATACGGGGGCCAATTTATTGAGTGGGCGAGTCACCCCCTGCCATTTTATCCGTGTTAATTTGCATTGGTCAGGCAGGGGCCATAGTCCATCCATAGTCCTAGTTACCTAATCCATTAGCACCCACCACCATAACCTAGATTTTAGTTCCTATATTCTGCAATAGTTCTGCTCTAACCGGGGATTGTCTTTTGTTGTACCTGTATGGTGCGAACAGGGACAATCGTCGGTTGGTGCCACATTACATTTAGAGCAAAATTGTCTAACAGGCCTCTACGTGTTGTCTTCGGCCCCACGCACGCCTTCCAAAAGTCCGGAGCTCCATAGCTCCGAGATAAAAAAAGACAAACAAAATAATAATAATAATTAATTTAATTTTTTTTTATTATTTTAATTCATTAGTCGTGTAAGTACAATATCACGTGTTTCTAAGTTTTCACCAACAATCAGGATTGCCACTTCATCTATTGTTGGAGCATTAAATGTGCGTTCATGTGTTCCAGCTGGTCTTTTATCTGCTCTGATCACAACTTTATAGTCATCACTTGGCATGCGCTCTAAAGCAGTCTTGAACAGCCTGACCAATTCATGATGTTCATGAAGCATTAGCTGCAGATCTTGGAGAATTACTCTTTTCGTAGCTGTGTTGATCCCTTGACGCCGGTCAAGTTGTTCTTCCATATTGCCCATGAAGTATATTTGCAAGAATTTATGCTGTGCATCTTCTATAGGTTGCAATGATCCAATGCGATGGCAAATCTGGCCTTGAATCTGTAAAGTCAAAGCCATATTTAGAGTTATATTTACAAACACTTTTTTTACAAACACTTTTTTTTCAAATAATAACGTTTCGCCATAAAGCAGGGAGCACAATCGCTCTGGTGGCGGGACCAATAATGGCAATTTCACTTTACCACTAAGGCAGCACAAACCAGCAAACTTCAATGCTCCACAATACTGGCAAACTACGTCCATTGCACCAATGCAAACTAAACGATGCAAGCTGTAGTAGATGGTGCAATCATATACAAACGCTGCTCAATTCAAATCAGTACTTGAACCATTTCTTCTTGCACTTTTAAGATTATTCCTCTGTTCATCTGTACGATACGCTCGACGATTTCTCGTTTCTAACCTAGCTGTTTCACGGGCTGCCTCTCTTTGCGATTGTGTTTGAGAAGCACGAATTAATTCCCTTCTTTGCTCCATACTAACGCGGCGCTCTTCTCGTGCAATTTCTCGTTCTTCATCAGATAATTGTTTCGCGATATTCCGTTGCCTAATTGCATTACGGCTCCGCTAGAAAAAAATTTATCTTCTAGTACGCGGCATGTTATTAATATTAATACTGAATGTGCACTCGCATAAAACCACATAAAACCACCAAATAGACATTGACAATAGACATAGACAATAGCTCAAAGAGTATATAACCACTACGTATGAATAGCTTATCTATAAAAATCATAGACAACCTATAAAAAGACATTTACACTTTTGTTAACCTGTAGAATAAATCATATATATTATTTTCGGAAATAAAAATTAAATTGAAATGATTAAGTATTCAATAATATGTATTATGCTATTCTGGGCGGAGACAAATCCAACTAATCAATAACCATTAAAATTGGTTCAGCAGAACTCGAGTTATAAGTGTTGTAACAAACCCGTCTTTCTTTTATATATATAGATTATAGACCTCTATTAAAACTCGTCACTGAGAACGGTCTGTGGATTTTCTCATCCAATTCTTGAAGTAAGACCGATGGGCTGGTGGCGTGGTCGGTAAGATACTTACTTTTCACGCCGCCGCGCCGCGCCCGGTGGGCTTGTGTGATTTTTATGATGTCTGTTTGTCTCGAATCTCGAATTATCTTTTGTAAATATAATTTACAAAAGAAAAGTATAATGTATATATAACAGCTATATGGTTTTCATAACACAAGCTCTGCTTAGCTTGGGACAAGATTACCGTGTGTAATGTCGTCGAATATTATATTCTCATGATACATCATTTTTCCCTTAATATTACTTGCAAAAAACGACTTAAATGGTTACTATAACAACCTTTCTAGAACCTTATTCTTAGAACAAGAGCCCCACAATTATTCCGACGTCTTACGTTACTCGTTGACCTCCTCGACCTACTCTCCATCTCTCTAGACTAACAATTAACTATATTTTGCATCGTTAGCCATTGATTTACTGACAATAACCCATGAGTCATTGAGGTAACGTAATGCTAATTGTTGTTTCCGTGTTTAATTTGAGAAATGTTTTTCACTTAGAAAAATTAACATGGAACTAATATTGATTTTGACTTTGTCGAGGTACATGAACAGTTTATATGCATAAACTGTTCATGTTTCATGTTTGTGTGTAGCTTTTATTTACGTGTACATTTGTAAAATGCTTCAACTGTTAACTTGTGTGCTGCACGTAGTTACCTCGCCTGCCCAAAAACTGGCTGAAACAATTTAGTTCTAGAAGTTGCATACAACTCATAAGTCTCAAATGTCTGACTTGGGTGGGAATCGAACCCACTACCTGCGGCGTGAAAAGCACGTACCTATCTTACCGACCACGCCACCACCGGCCCGGCTTGATGTGTAGTTGTGTGTACGTCAAAACTACTGCAAGATCTCCTTAACACTAACATGTTACACAATGTTTAAATTTAACCGAATTATGCCGCACAGATTCTCGGTAAAGTGTTACAGATATTTATTAACCGACAGTTAACCCGTTGAACCGTTTTCACGTGTTGTTATACAAGTTCAACAACAGAAAGCACTTGTTTGTTAGTTAAACAGCGATTTTGCTTAGTTAAATAAAATATTGATACAGCAATCCGTACTAAATTATAAATGTGAAGGTAACTCTGTCTGTCGTGCTTTCACGCCAAAACTATTAATTTGGTGTGGAGATAGGCTGAGACCCGGGGAAGGACATAGAATAGCTTTTTTGACTGCGCAAAGAGAATTTAATAGTTTAGCGCGATAACCGAAATAAGCGAGGGCGAAGCCGCGTTACACTAGTACAAAATAAGTGTAATAGTGGGTCAGTGGCCATGTTAAATAAGATAAGTAAGTTAAGTTAGATACTTAACTTTCACGCCATAGCTGTGCGGGTCGTGGATTTGATCCCTTCCCGACAGATACATATTTATTATATTATAGTCTTGATTTTGGGTGTAGCTATATAGTTACAAAATTAAATTCGCAATGCATTGTAGCTACACAGTACATCTCTTTATAGCATGGAATCAGATGGCCGTGTGTCTATAACGTTCTAGCAAATTATTTGATAAATAATTCACAAAAGATCAATTTTATTAATTAGAATTTAGTTTTGTAATTAAACGTCGATTAGAATATGGCAGAGATGAGCTTATCTGTTGTTGTAATATTTAATTTTTGTTTACTTTACGTAGGTAGTTTTAAACTTTGTGTAGGTATCTACAGGACATTGTAATGTGAACCCTATTTTTAACTCGTTAAAGATTCTCATCATGCTATTGTGTTATTTATAAACAGTTTTATAAATATTTTTGATAGAACATGCTTACAAGTACCAGTAGGTAAAGCGCCAAGTCTTGGTACAAATAATTGGTAACCACCTCTCTCCACCAGCATTAATAAGGGCCATGCTGACAGAGGAGGCTTCGTGGATAGCTGTAGTGTTTTTCTGTGAAGAAGTTATGTTGCAAAATGAGGCTGCCGAGCGGGATCGGGAACGAACTGATCCCGTGCGGCGGAGAGCGAGTCGCTCGCAAATAACTAACCTGAAGCCGTCCTCAGGATCACTGGCGGCTGGAGTAGGGACTCCTGCCGACTCCTGCTCCTGCCTCAGAATTAACTATTGTAAAAACTATGTGTAATAAAGGCTTATTTAAAATAAAAAAGAATCACTAAATGTGTTGGTAAGCACAAAACTCGAGAACGGCTGAACCGATTTCGCTAATTCTTTTTTTAGAATAAGTATTCTTTCAAGTACGAGGATGGTTCTTAAGCAGGGGAAAAATTAAAAAACAACTCCTTCGAAACGGATTGACCGATATTTATGAAATCTTATGCATATTCGGTAGGTCTAAGAATCGGTCGTAAACTATTTTCGGACTTGATAGGTGGCATTGCTTTACGGGGCAGGACGACGTCTGCGGGGTCCTCTAGTATTAATACTAGATTTCCTACCGCGGCTGTGGCTCCGCCGACGCATATGTTGGTAATAGCGCTAAACCATTAACCTCTGTTTGTGAGTCGGATAAAAACTATCCTATGTCCTTCCAACAGGTCTCTGACTATCTCCATACCAAACTTCGTGCAAATCGCGTACAGGTAGGGATACTATTGCATTTATAATATTAGTAAGAATTATTATTACTTATAATAATTTGTGTTTGCTGTTGTACCGACACTATATATGTATACTCAACTTTAGGTACATAATGTAGGTACATATTTTACAGAGAATCGGTTACTAAGGGTCAAAGGGTTAAATTAGTGAACAAGTAACAAGAAATGAAAAAGTACTGTAGTTATTATCTACAAACAAAAGGAATATTGTTTGGTGCCACCGACCAGATACATATAGACACTGCATAGCTGCTAGGCCCCGCCCTGATTCTCGCGCTTTAAACAAATAAATAAAATTAAAATAAAATAAATATTCTGGGACAACAATTCACGGTTTTCTGGTCCCAAACTAAGCAGAGCTTGTGTTATGAAAACCAGATAACTGGTATATACTATACATATAGTACTTTTCTTTTGTAAATATTTAATAGATATTTACACCCAGACTCGACACAAACACAAAATGTTCATCACTAATGTTTGTCTGGGGTGGGAATCGAACCCACAACCTGCGACGTGAAGTGATAAGCAAGTATCTTACTGACCACGCCACCGGCCTGTCAAATGTCTTAAGCCCGAGAATCGGGGCCCTGGGCCCTCGCGCTTGTCTAACTTTTAACATAGGACTACATATCATCCGACCACAAGCTAAATAAAATTGGTTCATTCAAGGACAAGAACTTGAACGAACCAATCAAAATTACCTATCTTCCCCGATACCCCACCAACTTTTGACGATTACAATTCCATACAATATTTTAATGAAGTGGGGTCTAATAGATAACTAGTCGGTGTTCGGTGCATATTGTTATCGAAAGGGCATTTTTATGTCAACCACTAAATAATAATATACTTATAAAATTATTGTGAAAGTCCCAGTACCCTATTCTATAATGATATAAATGTTCAAAGGGCATGTTAGCAAGTATTATCAATCAATGCATTTACAATGATGTAAAATTGGAGTAGATACGTGAAAGGTTATCTTAAGCACCTATATTAAAATTATAATATCATTGACGACATTATTCCGAAATAGGTTAAAATTTAGCCGAAACTTTTAAGGTAGCACAAAACTCTGTCTGGGTGCACGAAAAACATAAAGATTTGGTATGATCAACATGATGGTGAAAAGCTGTTGCGTGGTAGAAGGATTCTCTATGATTCTCCTTCTCCTTTATGGTTCATAACTATATGGAGCCTCATTTCACTGCCACCTTCTCACCAAAAATCATTCTTAATCACGAGTGAATCAGTATGTAAGGCAGGTGGGTAACCTATCGTAGACTACAAAATTGCTTAACATCAGGCAAGTTGTAGTGAAGAAAAAGGGCTGAGAAAGTTTGAGAAGTATTTAGTTGCAGCAACATGCAACGCATGCTTTTCGATTATAGAAGATGACAATTGGCATTTTGAATTAGGAATTTAGCACTGATTCAGTGATTGATACATTAATTATCTCTATGGATTCAGTTGATGAGCGGTCGCACGCAATAGTACGCTAATAGCTTTGCTCTATCATAAAATCTTTTTGTTAATTACTGCCTTGTTTATGGCCAACTCAGTAAACTATATTATTGGCATATTAGGGCTTTCGGTCCTGACTTGCAGGACTAAGGCTAGGGCTAGGACTCGAGTAGCAGTAGGTGGGTTAAGTTCTAATAAAGTACTTTTGAATTGGTTACTATAAAGCAGACATTTTTTTTATTCCTTTATACGACTTTTTTGATTGAAAAATTCTCGCGACCAAATTTTTGAAATAGACAAAAAGTTGATAATATTTTACGTATTTTCCTATACATACATTTTTCTATATTTTAGTATGCAACTTTGTACCATATTAATCCTACAACTTGCAAGAAGCTGTGAGAGCTTTTGAAGTAAATAAGTACGAAGAGATAAGTTTGTAAAGCTACAGCTTTGACTAAGCGTATGCTGGCAACCCCCCGATTAAGGCTTCGCAAATCTCTAAGGTTCGCGACCACAGATTTAAAAAATGCTCTACAATCACTTAATCAATACGACAACCCTTTACAGTGTCCCATTGCAGGGCACGGGTCTTCTCACAACAATTTTAAAGCCTCCAAAAATCACGTATGAATCGGTATATTGGGCGGGCGCGTCCCATCGTAAACTACATCATTGCTGAACATCAGGCAAGTTGTAGTTAAGCACAAGACTATAAAGAATGAAAAAAAAATTACGAGTTAGTTTAGGCCTTAATGGCCAAGTGCGGGTTAATATTTAAGTACTTACGTGAGACGAAAATAGATATCCCAAGTTTTAAATTATCTTTCCATCCTATACAAAATTTCATTAAATTCTATCCGTTGTTTCAGCAAGCATGAGTAAAGAACCTCTTTCCATGCATCATCTATGTATGTATGCTTACATCCACAATAGCATTCGCATTCGTCATTTTAGGCTATTTGCTGAATTCAGGAAATTTATGTCACTTGAGAAATTAACTAATCATAACATTTATTTTACAATATTTTAGTTGTTTTATTGATTTCTGTCATCGTAACTCTATTAATAAATTCCAATTTTAATATTTTCACATATTTAAAAAATAAACGCAATTAACCAGAAACACTTGAATAAGTTCTTACATTTATTCACCTTTATTTGAACAATAGTAATAAAAACAACACACAAAATATTATGCAGTAAACTAGAACAATCTATTTTAGCTAATGCTTAACTTTGAACAAAAATTTCCATTTCATTGGTATTCCGTGGAAATTTCCCAAACAAAATAACATTGGCAATAAAACCTATAGACTGTTCTATCAATAACGAACACTATTGTAATGTAACGAACCGGGACCCTTTGAGACGTTAGGTAAGTGTTACACACCAAATACAATTTTCTAAAAATGTTTAAAGGCTTTATTTATACTTCCTATATTGCTAGTCAGTCGGTACCTACCTACGTATTTCCAGATGGGTCGAAGTGCTCTGGGTTTACCAGCCCCACTTATAAGATAAAAAAAAGATTTAAAAAAACCTACGTAGGTACTTTCAGTTTACATACCTTTAGTTTTTAATTATTTATTAAAAGTAATGCTGGGCATGGGTCTTCTCTCAAATACCTTACGAGTTGGAGAGTTTAGGCCTTAATCCTCACACGCTGGCCAAGTGCGGGTTGGTGGATGTGACATGTCTTCGTATGATTAGTTCTTAGATATGCCGCTTTCCGCTGACATTGAGCAGAAGCGATGAAACAATTCACACAAATATGTGTGGGCACGACCGGGGATCGAACTGGCGACCTTATAATTTAATGGCAAGGGCTACACCGCGCCAGCGGTGCCCTTTTTTTTAATAGGAAATATTTTGTAAGGCACGTGTAATACGGTAGTTACACATCTGGAATACAGTTTTGCTTGTTTCTGCGATTTGTTTTATATATTATTGTAATCATGGAGGATGAAACTCGTTCAAAACATCAAGCCAATATAAATGTGAACGTTAGTTGAACGAACTTAAAAAAGTTAACAATAAGAGTGACATGTAAACCAAATTATTGCCAATTCTTGCAGATTTTAACTAGTTACTAATTAAATATCTATTTCCATACGTTTTTAGATATCTCTAAATATAAAATTGTAGGTACAGAACCTTAAACATTATTTAAACGCGAAAGTTTGTAAAAATGTACGGATGCTACTGGACGGATTTGGATGAAATTCAGCACAGAAATAGATTATGGTCTGGGCTCCGATTTTGGCGCTTCAAATATTTATCTTTAATAGACATTTGTCTAACAAATATAGCGATTACTTTTGTTTTTCAGTGACATCCGCCATTTTTTTCGACATTTGCTCTTTATACTTTTATCTCTAATGGACAAATGTCGATAAAATAGCGGATATAATTCAAAAACAAAAGGAATCGCCATTTTTGTTAGATAAATATCTATTAGAGACAAATAATTGTAATAATAATAATTGTAATTGTATTAATAATAATACAATTTTGTAGTTTTGTAGTGAATTTTAAGTAATAGTTGGTGATAGATAATATTTGTTTTTTTTATTACATACAAACAAATTAAACAGGTTTGATCTTTTGGCAACCTTGGCGCCTGGCGTCACACTGTGGGAATATGGACATTGCTGAAAATCAGTGCTGTGGGTCGCCTCTAATAGGCACTCACAGCGTGTACTGAGCAATGTCCATGTTTGGCACAAGTAGGTCACACCTACTCTTTGTTTTTTATTTTATTTTTCCATTTGTGTTTTTTTTTTTCTTCTCTTTCTATGTGTTTTTTTTATCATTTTGATTTTGTGTGTCCTGTCTGTGTCAAATAAATGTTTCTTTTTTTTCTTTCTTTCTTCTAAATATCTAAAGCGTTAGAATCGGGGTCCTGGATTAACACATACCTAGGTGGACTACTCCACCAGTGAACATGAAGTCTGAAAAGACTTTGAAACGTCGAGATCTAAAATCTAAAATAAACCACGACAAAATCCGTTAAAAAGTAGTTTTATTTCAATGCGTGATATTTTAGAAATCAAACTAGCTTACCTGTAAGCGACGTTCGATTGTAATTATTCTTCCCGATCGCCTCGCCCGAAAATAATAGAAAAGTACCTATAAATTAATGAATTAATTTATTTCTTACTTGTAGTAGGCCTCCTAGTCACTCAGGCGTCACATAAGTTTAACTCAGTAAAAATAAAAAAGGAATCGTATTCTGAGCTTACACTTACTGTTTACCGCTCCTTGTCTATGTCTGTCATTTAGTTAAAAGTTCGCTGCGCTGTTCATTGAGTCTGATTGTTACAACTATTCTTGGGTTGGGAGGGTGGGTTTCTATTATTTTCGGGCGAGGCGATCGGGAAGAATAATTACAATCGAACGTCGCTTACAGGTAAGCTAGTTTGATTTCTAAATTATTCTTCCCGATCGCCTCGCCCTCAATAATAGAAAAGTACCTATAAATTAATGAATTAATTTATTTCTTACTTGTAGATGTTTAAAGTCAAGAGTTGTACAATCAGATCTGAATTGGAATATGTTGTTATTTTTCATTAATTCTATTTCACAAAATTATCAATTGTTAAAAAATAACGCCCAAAGGGGAACGATCTTGATGAAGTTGTGAGTTCTTGACCCCTCGGTTCATACGTAGTTAAAATTACCTTCATACTTACTCAAAAGTATCTAAATCAATGATATCATTGATTAGATAACATGCTAATGTTATTTCGCATAGCAGGCTGTTATCTGGCTGACTTATCAAACCAGATCTATTAATCTATAAGTAGGTGTTAACCTGGAGTGGGTAAGTGTACCTGCTTACATTCTCTCGAGACCCTCGGTATCACATAAGACACTTGGGAGAAAGAGAAAAAATAAAATATTGTGGATAGGTAATATTTCTTCTCCATCTATTTTTAAAACCTATACAAGGACTACCTGCATATAAAAGATATGATGATATGATATTATAATGATAGATGGCACAATAATATTTATCTGTTATTGAATTTAAGTACCTGAATAATTTGGAAAATTTTAAGATTTCTAGAAACTTACATAAGTACCTAATGGTGTTATAAACTTCTTAAATAATATAATAATATTGTTACTATTATTATTGTTGTTATCATTTTTATTGTTGTTCGTTGTATAGGGTCAGCTTGTAACCATTCCCAACGAAGGAATTCCATCACAATACATGAAGGTACCACCTTTATAATTTATAAAATAAGACATAAGTATTATTTATTACAATTAATATAATACTATGGAGTAACTGTGAAAACAACACTAGTCACTATTTAAAAATTGATGATTTTTCTCTCTGAACTGTACTGTCTGGTCTAGTAGTCACAACAGACAGTAAATTTAATATAATTATTATGGTAAAATTAATTCAGTGTAAATACACTGCCATCCGAGGCAATCTAGTAAAATCAAATTGCATAAAATGGAATGTACTTAAATAGTAAAATGAAATAAACTTTAGACCCTCCTAAAGTTGAAGTTGGTATTGCTATGATAATAATATTATGTCTCCTCTAAGTACGTCTACAACCTTCAATGAAGTCTGATAAAAAGATATTGTTTATGGTTAGTAGTGCACAGCACTATTTAGGTGCTCATAAGGTAACGCTACTAGTTTTAAGATGGCGTCATTGTAAGACCTAAATAAGTTATGTGGTATAATAAATTATATTTCAAGTAGTTTGGTGTATCATTGAAAATGACACAACCAAACACAAACATGGTGTCAGGTGGGGTCCGAGAAATGGATTTCCACGGAAACCTGGCTGAAAATTTCCAAGCCTACAAGCAAAGGCTAAAAATTTTTCTTTGTGCTACAGGCCTGGATGACGCTAGCGACAAAAGAAAAATTAGCATCCTACTTAATTTCATAGGAGAGCAAGGTATTAAAATTTATAATACATTTAATTGCAAAGCCGAGGCCTCCCTGGAAGAGGTTATTAATCGATTTGATAAGTACTTTAGTCCAAGAAGGAATTTAACTATTTTGAGGAATGAGTTCTTTACTATTACTCAAAACGAGCTTCGGTTAGAAGAGTATTTTCAGAAGGTGATAAACCTAGGTATGAAATGTGAGTTGAACGACTTAAGAGAAACACTTACTGTGTCTAAATTAATAGCAGGATTGGACCCTGCATATAATTCACTTAAAAGCAAGCTAATGGCTGAAGAAGAAAGCAAATTAACATTGGATTATGTTATGAAATACTTACTAAGCACTGAGGCATCGAATAATTACATTAAAAAGATCAACGAACACGAAGAGAAAAATCAGGAGATACTAACATTAAAGAAAAATAATTACAGTACTTTGAAAGGAAAGCAACCAGCTAAATTTATAAGAGATTGTTATAAGTGTGGGACATCACATAATATTAATAAATGCCAAGCATTTGGGAAGAAATGTTATAAATGTGGAAAAGATAATCATTTTGGTAATATGTGTCGAGGTAAGAAACAAATAAATATAGTCAACGATGAGTGCTCAGTAGGAGAAGAAGACTTTTTTATAGGCTGTATTGGAAATGAAATTGTCCAGGATTTTACTGTAAATAACAAAAATCTCCGCATAAAGATGGACACAGGGGCAGCATGTAATGTAATAGGAAGTGAGGTATGTAAACAGATTGGTTTAAGTGATCTCGAGATTTTACCATGTAATACAAAAGTAATACAGCTTGATGGCAAAAGAGTACCAGTCAAAGGTACTTGCTGGTTAGAGATTACCCATCCTAATCACAAAAAGTATAAGGTTAAATTCATTATAATTGAAGGTAATATTCCCACATTATTAGGATGTAAAACTTGTTTAATGAACAAATTCATTGCAGCAAACCCTTGTTTGGTTAATGTTCACAATGTGATGTGTAGTAATACTAATACAAGCAAACTAATAGATACTTTAAAATCTGATTTCAGTGAACTATTCAATGGAAGTCTTGGTTGCATTCCGGGTGCGGTAAGCATTCAGCTAAGTAGTGATGCAGTACCATCAATTCAGGCAGCTAGGCGGGTTCCATTTTCATTATTGCCTGAAATGCGCAGAGAACTTGATGATATGGAAAAGCTAGGTGTTATAGAAAAAGTATCTAAACCGACAAAGTGGGTAAATAATTTAGTGCCTATAAGAAAGCCAAATGGTAAGTTGAGAATGTGCATAGACCCCAGAGCATTAAATAAATATATTATACAACCTAAATACCAACTACCAACTTTAGATGAAATTAAGAGTAAAATGGGAAATGCTAAATATTTTGCCCTGTTAGATGCTTCTAATGGGTTTTGGATGTTAAACCTAGATGAGAACAGTTCTGACTTATGCACATTCATAACACCTTTTGGTAGATACAGATACAGAAGATTACCATTTGGCATAAGTTCAGCACCAGAGGAATTTAGTAGAATAATCACTCAAATGTTTGAAAATGTAGAAGGGGTAGTTCCATACATTGATGATCTATGTATATATGGAAATTCAATACAGCAGTTGTATGATAGATTGAGAAAAGTAATGACTATTGCAGCGACAAATGGTATCAAATTTAATGAATCTAAATGTAAGTTTTTTGTGACTGAACTTGTATTTCTAGGACATAAATTCTCTGCACAGGGTGTATCTCCAGACCCAGACAAAATACAGGCAGTAATGCATATGGAAAGGCCTAAGACCAAAAAAGATTTAGAGAGATTTTTAGGTATGTGTAACTATTTATCCCGTTTTATTCCAAATTACTCTAAAATTACTGAGCCTTTACGGGTGTTAATGAAAAAAGACTCTACTTTCACCTGGGACAGCAACCAAGACAAATGTGTAGAAACATTAATAAAAGCTTTGTGTAGTAATCCTTGTTTAGCATACTTTGACACCAATCAAGAAATAACTTTATCAGTAGACAGCTCATCCACAGCACTAGGGGTAGTTGTCCTGCAAAATGATAAACCAGTTGCATTTGGATCTAGGTCACTTAATAACACTGAGAAAAACTATTGTCAACTAGAAAAAGAAATGTTAGCTATTGTTTTTGGGTGTTATAAAATGCATCAGTACACCTATGGAAGGAAAGTTCAAGTAGAAACAGATCATAAACCTTTAGAAACATTGTTTAAAAAACCTTTGTATAAAGTGCCTGCTAGACTGCAGAGAATGATGTTAGCAGTACAAGGTTATAACTTGGAAGTAAAATACAAACCTGGTAGGCTGCTTTTTATCGCAGATACACTGTCACGGAGTTGTAATAATACTACAGGTAATGTTGATGAGAAAATGAAACAGCTTCATAAAAATATTATCTGTCATGTTAGTTTACAAAGACAATGTTTGCCGGTGTCTAATGTACATTTAAAAAGAATCAAAACTGCTACAGAAATAGATCCTTGTTTGAAACAGGTCATATTTTTTATTAAGAATGGTTGGCCAAATAAAATTGATAGCTTAGACAAGAAAATAAGAAACTATTGGACTTTTAGAGATGAGCTTAGTGTATTGGATGGTATAATCTTAAAATGTAATTTAGTGGTCATACCAGCATCTTTAAGACACGAGATGTTAACTAATATTCATCAGGGACATGTAGGAATAAATACTTGTAAGACCAGAGCAAGGTCATGCATATTCTGGCCAAATTTAAATGAAGACATTGAAAACTTTGTAAGACAATGTCAACCTTGTGCTAAATTTGCCCCAAATATCCAAAAGGAGCCGATCATTAGTCACAATATAGAAAAACTACCATGGCATAAGGTGGGCATTGACATTTGTACATTTAATGCTAAGGATTTTCTGATCTTTGTAGATTATTATTCAAAATACATTGAGGTGTGTAAACTTGATAATTTAACTAGTGATTGTATCATACAGAACTGTAAATCTGTATTTGCAAGGCATGGTATTCCTGTAATAGTAGCATCAGACTGTGGAACACAATTCACTTCTGACAAATTTAAGGCTTTTGCTAATCATTATAAATTCGAACATATTACATCAAGTCCCAAATATTCCCAATCCAATGGGCAAGTTGAAAGTGCAGTAAAAATCTTTAAAAGTATTGTTAAAAAATGTAAAGAAGATGGATCTGATCCATATCTAGGTTTATTAAACTATAGAAATACAGCTAAACCCTATATGCCATCACCAGCACAGCTATTATTTTCTAGAAATTTAAATACATTGTTACCAATTTCAAAACAGGAGTTAAAGCCTACTGTATCCAAATATTCATGTAAATACTACAACCACCTTGATAGTATACAAAAATGTTATAATAGAAATTCTAAAGTCATTCCTGAATTTAAATGCCATCAATTTGTATATTTTAAGAAAACTTTAGAGGCGGACTGGACTAAAGGTCAAATTGTAAATAAGTGTGAAGAACCTCGGTCATTTGTTATACGCGATGATAAAGGTAATGAGTATAGAAGAAATAGCAGATTTATCAAACCAGATTATTCAACCAAAATTAACAATAGTGATGGCAATATTAATTTAGAAGATACTATGGAAGCGCCAGACAGTGATGACCTTGATGTTAATTCTGAACCTGTTATCATCTCGGGACCTGAAAACAATCCTGAGTCTGATAAGACAGCAGGGTATACTACTAGAAGTGGTCGTTATGTTAGACCACCTAAGAGACTTGATGATTATGAGACATTTGACTAAGGAAACTATAACTACATTTAACGGGGGGGATGTTTATGGTTAGTAGTGCACAGCACTATTTAGGTGCTCATAAGGTAACGCTACTAGTTTTAAGATGGCGTCATTGTAAGACCTAAATAAGTTATGTGGTATAATAAATTATATTTCAAGTAGTTTGGTGTATCATTGAAAATGACACAACCAAACACAAACAGATATGTTTTTAATAACCTTGTTAGATGATTTGAAGGATGGTTGCTATTTTTTTTTTTATTTTTTTTATAACAATTGTTACTACTTATTTATCCTTGCAGTTACCCAGTCGAAGTTAGAAGCGTAGGTATCTACATAAATTATCAAGGTACAGATACAAAAAAAAAATTATAAAATATATGAAAATGAATGACTATTAGAATCAGAACTGAAACCAAAGCTTTTAGTAGATTATGGCTTCTGTTGGCGAGTAGGTAATCTCAATAATCCTAAACATTCATAATTTTCAATATTTGTAAATATTAAGAATTAAGCGTCCAATTTTGATGATGTATTGAAATTAAGTTATTAGTGTTATAACTTAATTATGGTTTCAAGTAGGCATGCACGTAGCCAAGGTATACCTAGGTTTATTTCTTAGGTAAGTTGGTACTTGCATGATTAACAGAATTTCGTTATTATACTTATTTAACTACCTATGTTTAGAATTATTTGTAACCATAAGTAGTAGGTATATATAAGATTGTATTCTTTGTACCTTTAATACAATCAACCTATTTTTAACTTTTAGGTTTGTTGATGCATAGGGTAAGTACCTTCCCACCTACATTGGTGGTACTCTTAATCATTAGGTATAAAATGTGAAGTAGGTCGTATATTATTGATATTATGTACCTACATTTAAAAAGTTATGTAAAATCCTGGGATAAAGATATTATTAAGCTTTATTCCTCCGGATTTAAAAACCAAGAAGATTATCCAAAGAATTTTATACATAATTTTATGAACTATCAACACTGATCATCACCTTCATGACACTCAAAACATTCAGTCAAATTGACTTCACCGCAGTTAATTTTCACATTAGAAAATTAAATATTATTAATGGCTACTCATCAATCTATGGTACATAGATCGAGCATAACAACGCCAAACTGTAAACGCCAGTTCATCCTAAATCTATGGGTACGTTCATCCTAATGTGATATAATATTATATCACATGCATCTGTTTTGCTGTTCAAAGGTTGTATAATTTTGCACAAACTAATACTTCACATTGGCAGATTTGCGGAATTATGTCTGCAGAAGCTAAAATAGTAATACATATGAATGTTTTCGTCTTCGTTCACCAACCGATGTAAAATAACGTTTTACGTACGTTGTCTAAAAAGACTTTAACCTGCTTGTCAATAATTCGTCGATTTTGGACCGAACTATTGGTTGCTGTCAAAGTGTCATGAATACGTCATAGCAAATCAATTGTATTGTTTAACAGAAAATAAACAAATCTTGTAAACAAATCTTCTTAGGTTAAAAACCTATGAATGAATTATGATAATAAACGAAATAGAGTGCAATTATGACAACTCACTGCAAGTTAACTGCAATCCTCTTGTCCATGGACAATAGCAATTTGCCATTTGCAAATATGCATATCAAGAGCTGCGTTGGTTATCAATATTCACCGTGTTTCTATGTGCTCGTTATTCCATAAAAACTCAAAGCTGAATGTTGTAAGAATGAAAGAATTGTGAATCTCAATAAATAAAGAAAAAGAACCATCCCATTGTTACTTAACTTTTCCAGTTTCCTTTCGTTAATATTTAATAATTAACACCTTCCTATCTGTGCGCATAAAGACGACAATAATAGGTTGAAAGGCCAATCTTATTAGGTTTAGTTATATGTATTTATACCTCAGGTAAGTAGCTTATGGTAAATTACTGTTAAATTTAGACCTTTAGCAACAAGGCTTGTAGGTAACATCTATGTGCTTCATAACCTTATAACTATAACAACACAAGAGAAACGTGAGGTTCTTTCATAAGCAAATTGAAATCCTGACCAGCAAACAGGTCGGTTTCCTGTTGATTTTGATTACAATTTGTGAGGTGCAATAACTGGAAATCAGTTATATAGGGTTAGAAGTCGGTTGTCCTGTTAGCTTTACTCCATCCAATGTCATATCACAGTACTTCCCCCACTACGTTCAAAGGCATTCATAATTAAAATCTGTAACTCTGTACTTTCTTCCGACCGAAGAGATTAATTATGTGGCTAGCGATAAAAACCTCAACTTTAGTTGGGCTTATGTATAGTGTCTCACAGAAAACATTACATGCTGCACAAACATTACATCCCAGCTAAGTATGAAATAAGTTTAGTATAGAACTATACATTATAGATAACAAATAATTAACCATGTTGCAGAGATATCTTTCAATAAGTACATGAGTTTCATGAAGAGTTGTCTGATTAGTTTCTCCACACAGATATGGCTAACTTTAAATAGTACAGTTACCTTTAGGTAAATTGGTGTTTCAGGAAACTAGAATGCTTGGTATGGTATTCATGTGAGAAATTAAATGTCCACTTCATGCATGGTGTGAGTAGGTATGTATCAGCAAAAGATTTTCAGGCAGCACTGATACTGTTGCAAGATTTTGTTGCAATATGTAGGTATACATGATCTAAATATGGCACAGTGGGCAATATTGTTAGTTAAATAACATACTGAAAACACTTGTAGTTCCATAGATACCATGATATATATCAACACTTTTAATATTAGACATTAGTGATAAAGTTATCAATGTCTTAATTCCACTCCAACACAGAACTTTCATGTAAGTTACCTTAACATTATTCTGAGTCGGTGACACTCTTTAAGTTGTGTGTGTGCATGTATTACGGGGACATTAAATATTATGTTTACCATGAATAGAAGTCAGTAGGTGACTGGTTTGTGTTGTCTGTCAGCTGCCTTTACAAATGTGTCCTTTGAAGATACATAAATATACTTTGGTAACTTTGGAAGATCGGTAATTAGGATGAACCCAATGGTGTTCAGAACACAGACACAAACCTCTTGTAATGACTCTTCAAAAATGTGTTACCACGAACTATGATAATTCCCAGTGGTGCCTATTTTATGTGTCGGGAATCTAACCATCATGACCCAACGGTTCTACCGGTGCCCATGACGCGAAAAGACCAGCACACATAGGCAGACCACGAGCTCTTTGTAACAACTCTTGCAAAGAGTGTTACCACGAGCTATGCTAGTTCACAGTGGTGCCTTTTTTATGTGTCGGGAATCTAACCATCATGACCCACCGGTTCTACCGGTGCCCATGACGCGAAAAGACCAGCACACATAGGCAGACCACGAGCCCTCAGTGGTACCTATTTTCTGTGTCGGGAATGTAACCACTAGGACCCAACGGGTAAAAAAAACCCGTTGCCCCTGGCGCGGAACAGCCTATCACACATATAGGTAGTGCAAAAGTGCACACGTCCACGGGCTTTTCCACGTTCTGTTACGCTCTTCGACGCTCGTCGCTTGAAGCTCTGTAGGTCTTGCGGGGATCCATGGTCTTCTCTCTTTATTGGAAAACATTGATGATAGGTAGTACATAACCTAAAAGCTAAAACATAAGAAAAAAATACGGCGTTGCGTTGTTGCAACATAAAACATACACATAATATGTGTTTATTATACTTCTATTGGACTCTGTTTTGGTTTTTAACAACTGAAAACCACTAAAATATAGTTTTTTAAGAAAATTAGTTTTAAGGGCGGCATGACGCCTGTGACATAAGAAACGAATGACAGACATAGACAAGGAGCGGTAAACAGTAAGTGTAAGCTCAGAATACGATTCCTTTTTTATTTTTACTGAGTTAAACTTATGTGACGCCTGAGTGACTAGGAGGCCTACTACAAGTAAGAAATAAATTAATTCATTAATTTATAGGTACTTTTCTATTATTGAGGGCGAGGCGATCGGGAAGAATAATCGCGTAAATCTAAGACAATATACATAGGCTACTTTTTATCCCAAGAAGTACCACGCAGGCGAAGCCGTGGGCGGAAACTAGTAGATACTATTTTACTTCGAAGAGTTAATGGATACAAGTAGTTATAGCTTGTATGTTACAAGGTGGTACACTTGAGACACTTAAATTGTCTGGGCTTCGAGTGGCGCGTGGGATAAACTGTTTCACAAGTAAGTTGTTAGATCTAGTCTAGCAGCAAACTCCCTTAAGAAATATACGTATAGGTACCTCTAAGATTTATACCGATATAATTAAACCGATCTTGTTGCAACCGGTGTAAATTTCCATGAGTTCACTATTATAGGTCCCCTTAGATTACATTACCCGTGTAATATAATCTAAGGGGACCTATTAGAGCTGGTTCACTGGTAATATACTACTCATATAATACTTCTGTAAATACATAGGTACATAAATATAGATGACTAGCTTTCGCCCGCGGCTTCGCCCGCGAAATTGATCTCACTAATCTTGTTTCTCCATAAAAACTTTGAAACGCCGTTTCACCCCCTTAAAGGGTGAGTTTTGAAAAAATCATTTCTTAGTGCACCCCCAGACCCCATAAAGAACCTATGTGCCAAATTTAGAGTCTCCAGACCCAGCGGTTTGGGCTCTGCGTTGATATATCAGTCAGTCAGTCAGTTAGTCAGTCAGTTTCTTCTTTTATATATTTAGTTTACACGAATCAAGACAAACAGACATGTTCATCACACAAATGTCTGACTTGGGTGGGAATCCTACCTAAGACCTGCGGCGTGAAAAGCAAGTATCTTACCGACCATGCCACCGATCCGTAAATTCTGTCATACTGTTGTTAAAACAATCTATTAAATAAAATTCTCGTGTCATAATGTTCGTTCCCATACTCCTCCGAAACAGCTTGACCGATTCTTATGAATTTTTTATGCATATTCGGTAAGTCTGAGAATCAGCTACTATCTATTTTTTAAACCTCTAAGCGATTTTTTATTTTTTTTATTTTTTTTTATTATGTGGCATTATAAATACATAAAACCCTAAATTTTCACCCTTCTATCACCAACCCCTATTTTTTAATAGCGAAATTAGTAATACGCAGTACGAAGTTCGCTGGGGCAGCTAGTGTGTTTTTGAAATTTGTAAAAGAATGTCGTGCATAATATGAACTAACGTGGAGCTATAAAGAATCGGGACGGTACCGAAATTAGCCCATAAAATCCAACTGTTGAAAATGTTCACCGCATGTGCGCATACTGCAGCTTGCATAGACAAGAATCTGTGTTAGTTATACGGAAGTAATTTCAAAATTACCTTTTCGTTAGAAAA
This sequence comes from Meganola albula, assembly GCA_936450015.1. Lineage (NCBI taxonomy): Eukaryota > Metazoa > Arthropoda > Insecta > Lepidoptera > Nolidae > Meganola > Meganola albula. The sequence continues at coordinate 3,412,891 of OW388156.1, read as the reverse complement.
TACATACCTACTTAGAAACACACTTAAATACGTACTCTAGGCGGAGTAGGTACCTGTGTGATCTTTGCTTTAGGCTTGTGCTTGACTACAACTTGCCTGATGTTAAACAATGCTGTGGACTACAATGGGACGCGCCTACCCATAAGGTTATAACGGTTCATTCGTGATTACGAATGATTTTCGGTGAGAAGGTGGCAGTGGAATGAGGCTTCATATTCCCGTAGGTTAGAAACAACAAAAGAGCAATAATTCCGACCCACCCTCTTAAATGGTGTCACCAGACATGGCACCGGAACACGGCATGGCGCATGGCGGTGCGGCTTTGTCTAGTGGGTGGTCAGTGTCACTAACCACGGCCGAAGCCTACAACCAGTTTATTACATTACAAACCTAATTACCAGTTGATTGCCACCTGATTTGCACCACCCGGGGACCACGTGTGGGGATTCAGATAAAAGGTGCACTCCCACGGACGAAGGAGACTATAGCAAGGGTTTTATAGCAGTTTAATTTAGATTTTTATATCCCGACGTTCCAACAGGCATTTTTTATTTTGATAGGTCTTACTATAAAACAAAAGTTATTTCTAACAAAAAATGTTTCCTATTAATACTGATTGTAATATCGTCGATCGCTAGGGTCATGCGCCGTGCGCATTCATTGTTACGCATTACAAATAGATCGTCCAAATAAACTCTTTATTCCCTTTACTTTTAGAGTCCGGTGGGACGGATTGACTGATACAGCCGGTGAAAGATTGGGCGCAGGACCGATGGCTTAACGTGCTCTTTGAGGCACTGGGTATCATACCACTAACTTCCTGGCTCCAGACAAGTAGATAAAATACTAATAAACATAAGGTTTACAGTATTGTTTTAACTCTATAAACTCATGCGAAGCTTCGGCGGGTCGCTAGTCTAAAATAAAATTAGGGCGAGTCTTTTTGCAAAGATGATGGTGTTTACCCTAATTGCTCCTTTGCCTGACAAACCCCCGTTGTAAGAACGCAGTAAACCTACTTTGCTTCCTCTGACATCCCATTAAGGAATGAACTCAATATTCATATCTAATGAAAGATATAAAAAGAAAAATTTTTAAACGATGCAACTCCAGTGTTTGTCAATACAAAATAAGTGAGCCTAAAATCGGTAGCTAATAAATAATAATAATAATAAAAATCTTTATTGGAACATAAAAGTTTTAAACATGTTATGTGTACGAAAATGACTACATTAGTCGTAGACTGTGTCGCAGTCATGTAATGTTGATTAGTTTAAAGAGTTTTTATTGAACTTCCGACTCCATTATTACTTAATACCTTTTTAATGCAATGTCAAATGTTACCGAAGATACGCAAGTGAATGACCTACTGAATTTGAGCTGAAACGAACTACGGCAAGTAGTTTTGTATTCCAAAATCAACTCAATAGTTTTATGCAGATTCCACGGGCACGCACAAACCGTTTTGCTGCGACTTTTTTGTGCGAACTGCCAAGTTGTGGAATTCGTTGCCGGCATCTCTGTTTCCCGATAGCTATAATCTACCTGTCTTCAATTCACGAGTGAATTGGTAAAAAAAAAATGTACATACAAAGCAGAAGTGAATTGTTAGATTATGTAGGTCGGCATAAACAACTAGGAAATAAATTTATCTTAAAATTAAATTAAACGTCGAGTACAAGGAAACATAAAACACCCATTCACGTCTACATTTTTAATTAAAAACGTGCCATCGTGGTGCACTGAACACTGAACGGTCATTTTACATTCATTTCTTCCAAACCTTATCGTGGCTTGAACATCCGCTTTTATATTAGTTGATAAAGAGCTGTTTGTCTGTTTTGACCGTTATGAGCTTTGACTAATCACGTAATATTTTATTAATGCGTTTTTATTAGAAGTTTCCGCTGGAGTTAATTTTATAAGCATTACAAAGACTTGTATATGAATAGGTAATTCTTTTTATTCTTGAATAGACTGGCGCTTGACTACAACTTACTTGATGTTAAGCAATGATGTCACGACAGGACGCGCCACCCCAATGTACCGATTCACTCGTGCTTACGAATGACTTTCAGTGAGACGGTGGCAATGAAATAAGTCTTCCTAAGGTTGAAACCATAAAGGAGCAACAAATAAAAAAAACTAAAATATAACAAATAAATAATTAAAAATTAAAATAAAAACTAAATAAATAAATACATTAAATTAATAAACTAAATTAAAATGATACTACTTATTAACGGATTTTAAATTAAATTAAAATTAAATTATTATTTATTTTACTGTAAGCTCAGTTTGCTTAAGTCGGAACGCAACTTGTTTATAAGTAGTCGCTACCCCTAGCGTAAAATGTACAAGAAAACATGTTGAAAACACTGTCTATCTCTTTCGTTTAGAGATGAGTACTATGCTTCTAATCATGGTTTGTTGTGCAGTGAAAACGTCCAGTTACATTGCAATTAACAAGTTGGGCCGACAAATACCTCAGTCCCCCCGTACCATGAAGTCTGAAAAGAAAATATACCGCAATAAAATCCGATAAAAAGCAGTTTTATTTCAATGTGTAATATTCACGTAACTATTGAATTATCTTATTTGGAGGTTTTGCAGTTATAACTATAACATAGGTAAAAAAGAAAAGAAACCTGAATAAAAGTAAAGTCATAATAAAATATAACAAATGCGAAGCCTGAAAAGCCTCCTCATCCGTGGAGCAACATAAATCACCCTAAAAGACTGGTATTTACTGTTTAGGTGGTTTACAGAAAGGCGATTATTTTTCATGAGTGACTTAGCAGATTAAAATAATGTTTGCCAGCGTTGCTTGTTCTTAAAAAAAAACTATTTGGTCTACCTCCGTAATAGGAAACAATTTACACAAAGACACGACTGGTCTACCTCCGTAATAGGAAACAATTTACACAAAGACACGACTGGGAATCGAAACCGCGGACTTAAAAGTATTTCTAAGGCGAGGCCCCGGCTGTACCGCAGCACGCTGCGCCACCGCTGCTCTATTACTCCGTGCTTATAAATATCGTAAGAAAATAATTTGGTATCTATAGACATACCGTTTAACTCGCGTATCGCCTTCTGAGGTACAAAGACATAAAACATTAATTAAATCTCCTAAAGAACTATTTAACCACAGAGAAAAGTAACGTAAGACTATTCGTCAGTAATCCATATCGCTTGAATCATCATCGCTGTCTGTGCAGCTTGAGGAGTCAGAATCTTGGCGATAAGCGATACGCGAGTTAAACAGTCTATTTTTATGTAAGTAGATGTCTATGTAAGTACATATTTCCATTATAGATAAATTCGGACACTAACAAACAAATTTCCTTTCAAACAACAATTTCTAAATCTCGATTCTCGCTTGAGTAACAAGTGTAAAAATCAGATGCGTTTGATAATACACAAGATAAACAAAATTAACGTTATATTGATGTCAAGTGAGACCACCAGTTCAGTAGGTACTTGAGTTTAAATGTTTTGTAAATATTTACCTAATCACCCTTAATAAGATGTTAAGGTTTTGTACAGATGTTTGTGGAAGCTTTCGAAGGTTTCTCTCAAAAATCAGTAGGTAAATGCGATTTGCACTGTAGACTGTTAATGGTTTAGAAATACGCTCGTGCCCATCTTTGTTCTTGTATTTGATTTTTAAGCTTAAATACTATTACCCCCTTTTTATATACTTTTAAACTTTCGCGTTGCATTATTAATATTTATATTGTACTGGTCGTGGTCGCAAGTAAACCACGACCGGTACCTACAATGCTTTTAAATAAGAATAGGACTGGAAATCCGCCGCCTTGGACCGGAATAATCTACAACTTCATTTTTTTAGTACAGTGAGCAAAAATGTTTGTTAAATATTTTAATCACATCTAGATGTAAAAAAAAATAAAAATGCGTTAAATCTTATTGCCGTTCGAGTAAGATGTCCAATCTTACTCGAACGGCAATAAGATTTACATAATTTATTTTGAGTCGAATATTTAGTTGAACATATTTCAAAGTTAAAACGTGTGTTAAAATCCATGTATATGTATTTGGGTACAAGTTTGTGGCATCGTAGCGCAAAAATTTATAGGCCGACCGTGTAACTCGCGTATCGCCTATCGCCAAGATTCTGACTCCTCAAGCTGCACAGACAGTGATGATGATTCAAGCGATATGAATATTAGTGACGAATAGTCTTACATTACCTTTATCTGTGGTTAAATTGTTCTTTTATGAGATTTAATTAATGTTTTATGACTTGGTACCTCAGGTGGCGATACGCGAGGACTATACTCAGGCAGGTAGCTGCATGTAGCTATACATATATCTAAGTAGGGTTTTCTAAATAAATCACTTTCCATACATTTTAAAATAATATTATTGTCTGTTTAGTGCTGACGCTACTTTTGCTAGGATTTTGGTATAAAGGTAGCCGCGAGTCCAGACCTATTCCTATTTGAAACCCTATTGTTATCACCATTTCACATAGGTAGCGTACGTTTCACTTGCGTAGCACTCACAAACGCCATGCATGTATGACCAGATGTATGAACATTGGCGAGGTTAAGGAAGTATGTTTAGATCGTAGCAAGTGGCGCTCTATAGTCTCTGCTTACCCCTACCCCCGGGAAAAAGGCGTGATTGTATGTATGTACTCGTATGTACTATCATTTCTCTCTTAAATTTAGAATTTAGGCCCTACGACACGCTGGCCAAATGCGGGTTGGTAGATGTGATTTTTTTTAGAAAGTGTGTGGAAAATTGGTCATAAAGTCAGCAATATTTTTCTCTGATGACACACGCTGGCCAAGTACGGGTTAGTGAATGTCACATGTTCTCAAAAGATTAGTTCTTTCACATACCGGTTTCCTCGCGATGTTTTCCTTCACCGATATAGAGCAGCGGCAATGAAAAAAATCATACAAAGATAAGTAGTATTGTCTTAGATATACGCGAATATCACACATTGAAATAAAACAATCATACAAAGATGTTTGGACACGACCAGGCTTCGAACCTGCGACCTTATTATTCAAAGCCGAGGCCAATTATCTGTGCGCTATCGCAGCACTTAAGTTTATTTCTTTAAAATACATTTTTGTCTCGGGATATTGCTTAAAATATGTTCTGTTTTCAAAACAGTAGGAGACATTTAACAGATTGTGCTCATCATTATGTGTAATGGGTATTCTTCCCAAATTGTTAATATCTAAATGCATAATAGGCTGACATCATTCTGTCCTGTCTTAAGACCATGAACCAAAGCTTAAATTTATTGTGAAATCGTGAAGGATTTGGTGTTACCCTTGTTGCCTACCTAAATATTTATATATTTATAAAAATATGAAATGAGTTAAGTATTCCTAAAGAGAACTATAAAATCTTATAAACCCTACAATACAACGAAAACTTTTAGGGATTTTTCATTTGATAACTGTTATGCAGTTATCAATTGATATAATTATAATTATTATAAATAATTATTAGTTTGAAATTATAAATTTAGTTTTTCTTTTTGTCCTGTTGTGGAAGGATACCACAATTTTGATAAATTAACAATCAATTTATGCATAATCTGTCAAAATATCTAAATAAAAAAATAACTTTATGTAGCTATTGATAAATGGGCCTTCATTTATTGCAAAATATTTTAAACAATTCAAAAGTATGATAAACATAGTTTTACAATTGAATTTTTCGGAATATAAATTCCGAAAATGCCTTGCAATATGTTATAATTTTTTTTACATTTACGAAATGTTTTTATTCAAAAAAAATGTAGATACTTTAATTTGAAAAAGTGACTTACGTTTAAGTTGTAAAATCCTCTTGATTTTTCTCGCACTTCTCTCAACAGCAAAATCCACAAATTTATTCAGTTAAAGTCCAAAGATCATTATTAAATATTTCAACATTAGATTTAAGAGTTTTTTTACTTAATACGTCCAGACCACCTGTTTCCACTATTTAACTCCCGATCATAATTTCAGTTTCAGATAATGCCGCGCACATGCACCGGTCAGCCGGCGTTTATTCAAATGCCGCGTTGCCGGGCGCGCGTTGTCTGTGTAGTTCGCGAACGATTTACATCATTGTATCACGCACTGATGAACTAATAGTACCAATCTAACTCTAGGCAGCTATCTCTCCTTTGTAAAACGTCGAAAGTCTAGATCAACGGAAGAAATTAATGTGTATTGATGGTGTTAGCGGTTAGTTGATAAATGACAACTTAACCTAAATAGCATAATGTTTTATTTACTGAAATAAATTATACATTAACTTTAGAAAGTTCCTGGCAAATATTAATAGCACCGAAATTATACGTAGCTGTATCTAAGTAGGTACTTTAAGAAAAGTCTATTTCGTTATAGTCTCATTGATTCTGCCTGAGTCTTCGGACAGGTTTTTTAAACAATCAACATACTTATTACCTATTTAGTAAACATACTACTAGTACTAATACCTACAGTAGATAATATGCTAATGCCCTGTTTAGCCAGACTGCTCCTTGCCTACCAGGACCAATCTGGTCCTAGCGTGGGTAGGCAAGGGCCACTAACCACCGGAATATAGATTCCGTAATTGTAACAAAAATGACAGATTTTGGTAATGTAAAGGTTAATCATTCGCAAAGTGATATAATATCTTAAAACCTCTTCTTAAAATACTTTTGAGTACCTAAGGCAGGCATGAAGACATTTAAAAGGGTACACAATTTTGTTAATTATTCTTATCGTTTTTGACGTGATAACGTCTTTAAAATCGTTTTAGTCGGGTGACATGTTCAGAAACTTGTGTCACACCAAAACCTCACGAGCGCGATCGCAGGTATAACGAGAGAGAGACGGACCGATCTCCCGTCTCATCTCGAGCGCTGCCAGTCATTCCGTGAAACTTGTCACGCGGAATCCTCACGAGCGGAGGCTGGCATAGCGTTCGAGTGAGTGGACCGATCTTCCGTCTCTCTCTCTCACTCTAGCGGCACAATATTCCTTACTTCCCAAAAACTTATATCACCAATAAGACGTTATCACGTAAACATCTCGATCGTAAACCTACTTTACAAACAACCAATTTTTTGTTTTGAGAGCTCTTTATGTATAACTAGTTTTCCGCCCGCAGCTTCGCCCGCGGATGTCGGTTATCGCGCTAAACCATTAATCTCTTTTTTCGCAGTCGGATAAAACTATCCTTTCCCGGGTGTCGAACTATCTCCATACAAAATTAGTTCAGTAGTGTAGGCGTGTAAGCAACATTTTGAAATCGGCAAGCACCCATAGGTATATCCATAAATCTATAGCGGTTTCTTAAAAAATACTACGCCTCTTAGACCATGATTATTGTAAGTTTTTCATTCAATATTTAAGAAGAAATAAAATTTAAATTTCGAATTCTAATAATCGGTCTGAGTTATCAAACGTCATTGTGTCAAAATAAAAAGTAATTTAGCTAAAAAGCACGAAGGAGTATTTATATCAACTTTGAAGAAAATCACACTCAGAATAATTTCGCAGGCTTCTCCCGCGTAGTATTAGGATAAAAATAAAAAAAATTGGAAAAATAAAAAACATGTGTTTCATTATTTGTTTTAAGCTTTATGTATACCGAATTTAAAGTGAATCGGACCAAGGACTAAACAGTTCTGCAATATTTAGTATTTCCAAAAAAACTCTTTTTACACTGCCCCTGGGGGTAGTTTTGGGAAAATAAAAAACACGTGTTTCATGATTTCTTTTAAGGTTTATGTGTGCCGAATTTGGAGTGAATCGGACATGAGACTAAACAGATCCAGAGAATCTTTAATTTTTACCATTAAAACACATTTTCTACACCCCATGGGGGTAATTATGGAAAAATAAAAAACCCGTATCTCATTATTTGTGTTAAGGTTTATGTGTACCGAATTTTAAATGAATAGAACTAAGGAATAAAAAGTTGCATACAAACTTCACCCCTCTATTTAACCCTCTTAGGGGATGATTTTTGGAAATATTATTAGCCTATGTCCTATTCTAGGTTATACACTACCTATGTTTCAAACTTCATTTACATTGGTTGAGCGGTTATGGAGATACGCGGTAACAAACCTTCACACACACACACACACTTACTTTCGCATTTATAATATTAGTAGGATACATATAATACGTTTATACTAGATGCTGCTAATTCTTTTCTAACACGCACGACCTCTAACTATAATATCCACAGCACGCAAATTTGGCGCCAAGACCCGCCAATGGGCATTATTGCTTGCTAAATTTCAATGATCACTTCAGAGAAAAAACTGCTCTACGAGCGCATAGGCCGATTCGTTGCTTGTCGATTACAATAAATTAGGCTCAAAAACTCAAACCTATCTTAAGTCGAAAAAAAAAGTACTGTCATTGTCAAACTGACATCTCTTCATCCTCCCAGTTTGTCAAATGTCAAGTTCAGTCAGCCAGCAGTGTCATTTTTATATCGTTTCCGATTTCCTTCCGAATTCTAATTCTGAATTATTTCTGAATTTCGCAATAGAGCAGAGTATTTCATTGTATCATTAGATTAAAATAAAAAGCAGTCAATCCGTTATTTTTATTTTTTCTGTAAAGCGATGTTTCGGCCGATTGCCACTATCGGCCAGAAATTTTTTTCGGGGACTACAAAACAATTTGTTAGAAGTAAAGTGGTTCGACCCGCTTCAATCTTGAAACCGGCGGAGAAAATTAAATTATACAATAAAGAAAACAAGGAACTGTTCGGCCCACTGCTAGAGACAAATAAACAGAAGAAACAGCGCTTACAAAAGGCCGGTGAGTGATTTATTACGGCTTCTACAACCTTGTATTTAAGTAGATTACTTTCTAAAAATGGCATTAAGATTGCACTAAGTTGCAATTACAAACATCTGGTATCTATTCTGGTCCATCTGACTGTGAACAAAATATGTTTAGTCTCACATACATCTCGATTTTAAATTATGCGTAATATCTGCGTAACAAACGTTGATAGTAGCCAATTAACATCATATGACATTCATGTTTGGCGCCGCCTTACACGCGCATAACGCTATCTGTGTGTTCTAGCTAAAAATAGTGCATCACATCAAAACAACGGCGCGACACCTCCCAAGACAAACACATCGAAATATTCGGAAACAACAAAAATCAACAACATTGTAAAGCTTACTTCATCAAATTTAAGTGTTCAGTACAATCCTGTGTCAAATATAAGTGTTCTAAAATCAAAAATGTGGCAGAATACTAGAAATTGTATACATTTTGTTAGTGCTACACTTAATAATACATTTGTGAGGTGTTTAGTGACCTCTACATCTTGTAATGCAACTAACAGCTCACCAGCGCAGTCAGGGTTTGCAAGTGAAGATAAGATTCTACAAATAAAGCAACATAAGAATGATTTTGCTCAGCAATTCCCTTCAGTGACACTTATTTTGAATAAAACTATGACTGATGAGTCGAGAGCTGCTTTGGAGAAGTGGAAGCAAGAGAGGATAGCAGAAATGGGTTTGGAGGCATTTAATAAGTTTTATGAAGGTGTGTAACTTTAATTTGAAATATTTTAACACCCCACCAATTATGTTGTCAGTTATGATTATTTATGGCCCAAAATCATTAAGTTTTCTTAAATTTATTATCAAGTAACTACACTAACAAACTTCGTACTATGCGTTTCTCCCCTTTTAACCATCCTTGGACCTGTACCAACATTTCATAACCAAAATTAGCCAATTCAGTTCAGCTGTTCTCAAGTTTAAGCAATACAAACATGTAAATTTTTTTTATGTATAAATATAATGGACTTTGTCTCTTTCTTACTAGTATTAATGTCAAGATGACAGACCGTCAAACGAATTATAAACCTATTTTAGCTATAATGAGCTTAAAATATGTTTATGATTATGTGGGTTAGAATTTGTATCAAGCCCATTATCACCTAGAATCTACTGTACGTAGCACTAGTAGTTACTGCCAAAGTCTTTAGTATGTTATACTTCCTATAATGAATTAGTTTAGTGTGACAATGTTGCGATTCCAACTGATGAAAGTTATAGATTTATATTTGTATAAGACGATATATTTTAAAGATGAGCCACTTTGTGGCATACTTACATTGGTAATACAAATTGCATGAATTTAAACTGATAACCCACACAATAATGTATAATCATACCAATATTATTATGATGCTGAGTGGCTGCACATTAAAATATGTCATGAGTCATGGTACATGAATGATAGATTTAAACTACAATATACGGAATTTTTTGCATTAATAGATAGATTGGCAATTTTTTTATTGCTACAGGTTAGACATGTTTTTTACGGTGGTATTTCCATTTGTTTACATAAATACTAACCATACCATCTACTTAGAATTATTACTTACTTGACGGGCCGGTGGTGTGGTCGGTAAGATACTTGCTTTTCACCCTGCAGGTCGTGGGTTCGATTCCCACCCGAGACAAACATTTGTTTAAATATGTCTGTTTGTCTTGTGTCTGGGTGTAATTATCTATATTTAAGTGTATATATCTACAAAAGAAAAGTATTTTAAGTAGTATATTACCAGTTATCTGGTTTCCATAGTGGTTTGAGATTAGATGACAGTGTGTGTTAATGTCCCACTATATTATTATTATTACTTTTATTATTATTTGATCTACTAATGTCATCCATTTATTCACAGCACAAATGGCAGTTGGTACAAAATTCCACAAGACTCTGAAAGACTATTTCACACAGCCACAAACTCAGCTACGTATTGAGAAGGAAGTGGAAGGAGTTTGGGTGTCTGTTGCCGATATTTTGAAGCACATATCTGCACCAAAGGCTATAGAGTCCAACGTTATACACCCTGTATTGAAGTACAGAGGAATATTCGATGCTATAGCTGATTACGAGTGAGTAGTAAAATTACTTACATACATTTGATAGTTGTCAAGCTACTAACTGATACTGTTAAAAGAAAAAAAAATATGTATGGACCTGGATGAAACCAGGTATGAATTTGGATTTGCAAAAAAGAATGTATCTGTTGCTGAATCTGATAAAAGTAAAGAATACTTTCGTACGTTTCATACGTTTCATACGTTTCATACGTGGGGTGAGGACCTGGTGATCTGTAATACAGGTTGCACCTATAATAGACACCAGCTCCTCACATACACTAGACTGTTATTATTTGTATGTTATGCTTTAGTTCACTTTAGTTCTTGTGTCTTGTTTTTGTGAGGAGATAATAAAGATTATTATTATTATTATTATTATTACTTTTGGGTATGGGCTGATCTGAAATGGGATACATATGATTATAACACCTCTTTTTTTGTTTGTGCCCTGCGTTGTAAAAATACAAATTTGTATCCTACACTCCTACTAAACAGATAATCATAGTAAAGATGGCTTGGGCTGTTGGTATTGGGTGGGGTAGGTTACGATAGGTTCACCGGTGGAAGGTGTTCTTGATTTCTGAGTGCCTTGCTACCACTGTCTGTTGAGACAGCTTTTAGTGTTCTGTAAAATAAAGTATAAGAGTATAAGAAATATATTATCCAGAGACGGTCTCAAAAAAATAAAATCATTTTTTCATTTCATAAATTTTGTGTTTGTGTGTAAATCAGCTATGTGCATATGTAGCTACATACTTGATATCATTGAATAGTAAATGGTAAAAGTAGTCTAATCGTGACTCCCACTATCGCGTATTAACACTTATCTAATAGTTATGAAATTTTATTTCGCGATAAAGAGTCAATGACATCAAGAACAAATCCGTTGGGTAATTTCAAGGTTATCTTATACATGTATCATTTGTTTGACATATCTGAGAATTTCTCTTTGTCTCGTAAATTATTTTGCAATACCTTGAAATGAAATGAAATGAAAATATGCTTTATTTTTTTTGAGACGCGAGTCTACATAAAAATAGTCCAATTTCTTCTCCTACCGTGCAGTGAATGACTGGCAACTACTGAGTAACACTGCCAAAAAACTCAGTAGGCTTTTTTTTCTTTTTTAAATGAAGTACTTAAATCTATTACATTTTGTTTGTTTATTGTGTTGAATTAAAGTGTGGGCATTATTGCCATTTCCACCGATATATTGTTACAATTCCACGGGTACACACAAAGCGCTTTGCTTTATTGAGCGAACTGCCAAGTTGTGTGTCTCTGTCTCCCTACAGCTACCCGTATAATCTGCCTGACTTTAAGTGCGAGTGAATAGATATTTACCGAGTAAGCTCGTTTCATCGTAGATCACATCGCTGCTTAACAGGCAAGTTTGCACAGTAAAAGTCGAGGCAAACCGCTTTGTGCGTTGCCGTGGAATTTCCACCAATATCGGTGGTGAACAGCTGTACCTACCTCTACTAACATTATTTTTAATTAAAAGAAGAAACTTATCAAAAAATATTTATTTGACACAGTGAAATAAAAAAAACAATTAAAAAAACATATCTAAAAAAAGAAAAAACTGACAAGTGTGACCCATTATTGTCAAACATGGACATTGCTCAGTAAACGCTGTGATTCCCACAGTGTGACGCAACTATTACTGTCACTGTAAGACGTAGGTAGAAAACATCACCTATATCTTAAAAGGCAAGTAGGCGAGCCTTTCGTCGTTCGGGCACAATCCCCGACTTCGAAATACTTCTAAGACTTCATAACTTGTACGGGCATCGCCTTAAAAATATATGGTAGCGGGTTCGAATCCCAGTCGTGCCCCCATACAGCTTTGTGTGAATTGTTTCATCGCCGCTGCTCAATATCGGTGAAGGAAAACATCGTGAGGAAACCGGCATGTCTAAGAACTAATCATTCGAAGACATGTGACATACACCAACCCGCACTTGGCCAGCAAGTGTGGATTAAGGCCTGAACTCTCTCAACTAGTAAGATAGTTGAAAGACCCGTGTCCAGCTGTGGGACACTAAAAAGGGTTGAAGTGATGTACCTGCTCTAATCTATTACTACCACTGGATAGAGGTACTTGTCGACTTTGCAGTAAAACTAAATTGTTATTATTACTATTACAGAGAAAAACCGACACTGATCGAATGGAAGAAATCAGATAAACCTCGCAAATCTATAGCTCTAACTTACGACAATCCTGTACAACTAGCCGCATACTTCGGCGCAGTGTGCCACGACCTCAACTATAAACATCTCAACGTGCGCGACGCTTTACTTGTGATAGCATACACTGATGGCTCGAAAGCAGATGTGTATCGTCTATCGAATGATAAGCTAAGGGAACATTGGGCGCAATGGTTGATACGACTCGAGACGTATATGGAAAAGTTTGGGAATGATTCGAATAAGATATTGAAAGGTGGTAAGAGGCTGTTTGAGGAAGATATTGGGAATCTCCAGTAAATATCGGTATGTATTATATAATACTTTTTCTATAGAGAAAAAGTCTTACTATCTTGAACTGGGTACAAACCATTATGCTTTCAGCCATATCGCAAAAATAAATTGCAGTATTATAAATTTGGTTTATTTTATCATTACTGCTTAATAACATTAAGAGAAAATCGTCAGGAAACTTTCACTTCAACTCTTTAGTGTCCCACTGCAGGCACAGGTCTTCTCTCAACTATCATACGAGTTGAGAAAGTGTAGGCCTTAATCCTCACACACTGGCCAAGTGCGGATTGGTGGATGCTACATAGCCTCGAATGATTAGTTCTAAAACATGCTGGTTTTCTTACGATATTTTCATTCACCGATATCGAGCAGCAGCGATAAAACAATTTACACAAAGATGTGGACCACCGGGGATCGAACCCGCGACCTTATTTCAAAGGCGAACCACTGCGTTACCGCTGCTCTAGGTTTCAGCTACTCAGGAAAATGGTCAGTGGTCAAATTCAAACTTAGAACTCACCTGAAGCTCTTAGAATGTTGTATCTAACATACTAACTGGGCGTTTACACTGCACAACAAATCATAATACATGCATAGTCTTATCTCTTTCTACTCATCCCTAAGCGATAGAGATAGACAGAGCTTGCAATAAATTTTCTTGTGACTATTTAGCCAGTGGAAACTAGAGGGGTAATAAATACTATAATAATTCTAGCTACTAATATTACAGGAGTATTCTTAAATTAATCCTTATTTTCCAGTGGAGTCGATACATAAACAGCAAATGATCAAGATGTGGTTGAACTAAAAGCCTTACATCAAGGATCAACATTGAATTGCAATTCTATTCACAATTATAATATGCCTTAAACTGTGTAACAGGTATGATAGTTATTAAAGAGTCGTGATCACGCCTTAACGTATATTAAATGTGTTAATTTTATTACAAACTCTATTATAATTGCTGGATAAAGTAAATTTTTAGTAAATATTGTGTCGATTTCATTCATATGATGATAGGGAAGATGCACTATATTTATTTTTACTTTATTTTGAATGTTGAAATAAAAAAAAAAGAAATGAATAAATAAATTTTGAATGACTTTGATGTAGGGTAGACCAGGAGTATATTAAAAAAATTAAATACTTTAATTTACTGTAAAAAACATTTTCGTCGAAAAATAATGATTAATAGGCATCTTCCCTATTAATTTGAATGTAGAACATGTTATACCTGCTTAGCATAGGTTCCATTTTCAAATTTGATTCCTAAATGTGAACAATGTTCCAATAAGAATTTTTATTCCACGGTCGAACAAACAGTTTTTGTTCATTATTCATAACTATGGCGTCATTCGGGAATCACATTCGAAAAAAAGGTTATGTTGTTGAGCTCACAGAGCAGGCTACCACCCGGAAGTAGGGGATTGTGATGATCTGTGGTTGTACCTATTTATGACGTAATATTTTTGGTATTTATGTTGTAATATAATTTTTATCCCCATTAGGTTGACGGATTGCAAGTTGATTTCCAAATATTTAAATTAGATCGCTCGTAACATTCGATTGTTCACTATCCTGAAAAATGAATTTCACCATCTTTCATAAATTTTCTAGAAATAACATTATATGGCAAACCACAAAAATAAAAATAAAATATTGTAATAAGCACAGTAAAACGCAGCGAAATCTTTTGAAAGTAGTCTCATTTCAATTTGTAACCTTAGAAATGACACATTGCCAGTATCTACCGTTAATTAGTTTGTTTTTCTAATTATAAAATTAGACCAAAAGGTAATAAACTGAAATGGGAGCAATGATCGGTTAAATTTCGTCCAATTGGCCGAAGTCCAATTGTTGAATCTCTGTAACTATGCACGAACGCATGGTCAAGGCTAACGTTTATTAAAGTGCCATGTGATTTAATGAATAATATTTATGAAATGTACAATCAGTATCATTAATTGTTGAGCCACCAATGGATTACGAACTTTGGTAGGGTAATACTTTATTTCAGCAATGGGTATTTTTAAAATCATTGCAAAAATGTATTTAATTAACAATTTCAGTGTCCCAATACAAAACGATCTATCAATCTCAAGTAAAAGTCCGCATTCAATATGCACTAGCTAGTGACCTAACTGAGGAACGTAACTTCACGTAACTTTAAAATACCTACATATAAGAGTTTTACATTATTTAAGGGAATCTCCAATGAGCTATCATTGCCTTGAAGAATGATGTATTTATTTGTATTATTCGAATTATTTTGAAACAACTGATTATTTGGAGCTATTTTGTGTGTGTTGACTTTTATAGTGACTATGGAAGTGACCTCATACAAAGATATATATCTGTCTTCGCACCAGTTCAACTGTTTATGTGTGGCCGTTTAACATGAGTTATAAAATATTCGCTTTCGGTATTTTATTAGTAATGATGTCGAAAGTAGCTATAAACAGAGTACGCGAAGTATAAATTATTTTCTCAAGTGCTTGTTTCAATTATGTCTGATTTTGTCGCTGATGTCAAATATTAAATTAAATGTATGTAGGTGGCTAATAAAGTGTGTGCAAACAACAAGCTAATAAAAGTAACAATATTATAATGATGATAATATTAAAAATAATATTTACACACAAATTATTACATATTTGCATAATTGTCTTACAAAATATTTTCACATCATACAAACTGGTGTGTGGATGAACGGGCCATTGTTAAATTGAACATTTCGAATAAGTAGGTAGCTCACTATGTAATTGACACTTGTATTTTATTATGACGGGCCGGTGGCGTGGTCGGTAAGATACTTGCTTTTCACGCCGCAGGTCGTGGGTTCATGTCCGTTTCGACTGCTCGGCCACTATGTCGTAGAAAAAAAAACTTATGTCAGCATTTCGAAGGAATTTGTAAAAGATGAACAGTGAAAACCGCAAATTCGAAAAGTCAATAATCAGAAAGTTATGTGGGTTTAACCGTGGCCGCGCAGTCCGCATGAATTCAACTGCGCGGCCACCAGTTCTCTTAAACGGAGCGTTGTAAAAGTCTAATTCCTTTTGCTAATCACTGACAGGATTTCGAAGAAAATGTAGATCATAAAAATAATGCCCTACTGTCTGTAGTTCACGACCTACATCACTCCAAAGTTTGGCCGCGCAGTCCGCACAAAGCGAACCGCGCGGCCACCAGTTCTCTTAAACGGAGCGTTGTAAAAGTCTAAGTTTTTTTGCTAATCACTGATAGGATTTCGAAGAAAAAATACATTGTAAAAATATAGCTCTAAAGTTTGGACTTCTCGTTCCACAACACTCACGTAATGGCGAACCGCGCGGCCACGTGTTTCTTAAAGTGGAGCTTAAACGGAGCTTGGTACAGGTGTCTTTCTTTTTGCTAATCACTGATACGATTTCGAAGAATTTGTAAACATCATGAATGAAGTTCTAATGTTTGAAAATCGCGAGTTACAGAACTTATACCCTGTAACTAGAGTTAAAAGAAGGGTGACCATGATTTACGATGCGCTGACGAGATATTCCCATATAAGACGTTTTCATTGTCACGTATATTTCTATACTTTTTATCGTAACATGCAAATAGTTTTAGTCTTTTGGTTTGAAATTGAGTAGAGAAGCTAATTAAAAGGATATAAAGAAAAAAATGTCATCGATTGATTTATATTTCTATTTCTTAAGTAATAGATAAAACATAATATTACTATAAACTATAAATCACATAATTTAAAAATCACAATTCGTTTTCATATTTATAATTACAATTTAAAAAATAATTGCTTATTTTCGTTGTTGTAACGATTAAGATCATAACTATATAAGCTAAAAAAAGTAGCTTATTTAAAAACTACACTAGATATACGAGAGCAACATCATGTACCTATATAACATAAAATTATAACTTTGTAAGTAGATAAAGTTTTATTAAAGTATACTTTAAATCACCTAATTCAACAATCACAGTTCGTTTTCATATTGCAATCAGAATTTAAAAACAAAATCTGACTTACGATAACAACAACATTTCTAAAACTTAAAATTATACAACTTACACCTACCTACCAATCACAGTTTAATTTGTTATTGTACTTACAATTACAATTTAATCAAGAAATAACGACCTACGTTTTTGTATCGATTAACATCATAATATTTTTATTACAAACAAATCAGTCATACTATAATCGTTATAGCAAAACTTACTACGATAAAATCACAAAATATTCCTATACCATGTAAATCACAGTGAATTTCGATATAAGCCTACTATTATCTAACATTTAACAAGTCTCTATATAATAAAAATCTAATTTTAGCTCCACTTTAGAGCAAAATTCTCACCTATTATCATGTAACTTAACTACCAATAAGACCATAAGTTAAATTGTGCAGTGTTATGGGCTGCACTGAACTTTCATGAGTTTTGTTTCGGTTGTCGTCATAACATAACCATTGGTCGTCGATTAAGCAATGACACTTGTAATGACCGATATTGCCAACACATGGAAGAACATACTCAAACGCACCTATCAACTTGAATGTTTTACGTTCCGTTATTTTTATATAACGTGGTATTTCATTAAGTATAATGTTTTGAGTACCATTTAAATCAAATAAAATAATATTATTTAATTTGTATTCGTATTTAATGCTTTTGTTATTGCATTCTAAACAATGTTTTAATTCTAAATTATCGATAACGATGGCGTCTTCTAAGCTTCTGATACCAAACATGTTAATAATATCGAAATTGAGAGAAAGAAACACAATGAATCTTGTTACATTTTTCTCATTACAAAAAGGCGTAATACATTTTTTACTTCTTTCTGCACTAAACAAGAAATCAAAAAGTATATGCTCAAACACAAAAGCCATATTACAATTACATTCGTAATAATTGTTTTTTTTTTGGTAATAGAGTGAAACAATGTTTTCTCTTAGCTTATATGCTTCCTTTTCATTTTGATTTTGGGCTAATATATTAATAAAATCACGAATTAAACTATTTTCACAAGAGTTGAAGACTTCGCGAATATAATTGTTTGTTTGGTATCCATGTGCCAGCATAAAAAACACAGAATCAAACGCGCAGGTGTTTAAAACATTTTGTTTAGATTCGATTACATTTCCATTTTTTAAAAATAAGATTGAAGTAGATGTTATTTTATGAGTTTCATATCCCTCACCCTTCCAATTTTCGGTATACGAGGGCTCCTCAGCAAATATCGAGTCGGAAGTGAATGTCACGGCAGCATTTTTTATTCTTTTCTTTATGCTAATGCTTTTAACTCGCTTTAACTTTCGTTTTCGGGATTTAGAACTAATATTGTGTGGAATATCATTCAGACTCTTCAAACTAACTTTGGTTTCTCCTTGCAGAAAATTGTAATGAATATTCAAAAACTCATCAATATTATATTTGTGAGTACGAGTCTCAAATAACAAATGCTTTAGTGTTTTGAAGTAACTCTCTACTGAGGAGGATGTAGGCGACTTATTTTGTGTATCATACAAAGGACACATTACGTTACTCCACAATGGAAGCTTGATTAGCAATCTTCTCAAAGTTGATGTTAGGTGGGGCAGATAATATTTGTTGCGTGTTTCAGTCGGCGTCTGAAATAAGCTTTTTTGTTGCTCAACGATCTCATCAAACCAATACATTATATTATCTTCCTCAATTATTAAGGTATCGTGATAGAAAGTTTCTCTTTCACCGCCATATTCGGGGACCGGATCTTCCGTAGCGAATAATCTCTCCTTCATATTTTGCATTGCTAAGTCCCAAGCTTTATTAGTAGTGTTATAGTATTTGTAAGTGCATATTTTGACCATATTTGAAACTATCATTTTGACTTCATCAAAACTTTCAGATCTTTTTATCAATAAAATACAGCGAATAAAAAACATTTTAATTGGAGTATCCACGTTTTGAAAACAAGGTAAATTGTAAACATTTTTAATAAAATGGCTGGTGTCTAACCTAAGAAAAACTTCTGGTAAGTTTACACTAAGTTTTCTCAACACTAAGAATGATTGTCTCAGGTAGTTTTTCACTGTTATAGATGTTGTAAAAGCATCTACATTTGCAGCAATCAAAGCAGACGAGTCGTCAGTTACAACTTCGTTAGGAGCGGTATGTATTTCCTTATACCATCTTTTTAACCAGGATGATATGGAATCTGCAGTATGAGTGTCCGCTATCATTTGAAATATCGCTTGAGATTTTATCGTTTTTGAAGTTAGCATACAAACGTATAGAAAGAGTCGCTTAGTTAATGTTGATCCATCAGGAAGTTTTATTGGGTGAAAGAAAGATCCCGTGGCGTCTATAGTGATAGTTACTTCCTGTGGATTTTTTTCTAAAAAATCTTTGTAGAATTGATTTTGTTCTTCAGACCAATAATACATGTAAAAATTCGGGACAAGTTTTATTTCGCGAATCAAATTTTTAAAACTTGGCAACATTGACATCATAAGTAGGCTTAAAATGGGATTGGCATGCAAACGATTACTTTGTCTCTTCTCGTGCTTTATTTTCCGAAGAGCGTTCATTGTAGGAAGTATGGGAGGGATTGCATTATCTTTATACTTAATAACTTTTGAAGCTATTTCTTTATGAATTACTGTGGCAGATTTGTACTGTAATTTCTTTGCAAGTTGATTTCTTTTGTATGGTGACATCTTAGATTTCAGTTTTGGATTATGCGGAACTAAGTTATCTGTATTAAAAATTGTACATTTTATAGTTGCTGTTTTGTCTGTTAACTTTTCGCTACATATTTCTACAGTGCAGCTGCATTGTGTGCATTTCCCTTTTATTTTCACATTATCTTCCGAGTCAATTAATTTATTCTTGAAAGTCCACGTGCAAGGTCGTCTCGAGTACTGCCATATTTTTTCTTTGAGTAGATTGCTCCACTTGAACTTAGGCAATGTTTTGTATTTCTTGTGTGTCGATGTAGTTTTTAGATCTCGTCTTATATAACGAACAGAAATTGGTTCTACTTTTTTCCACTCATGCTCATCTAGTAAGAAAGAAAATTGATTTGTATGCTTATCATTAATTTCACTTTTTGTCGTTGAAGATGTCGTGCTCCGACACGATGGAGAAGATAAAGA
This sequence comes from Meganola albula, assembly GCA_936450015.1. Classification (NCBI taxonomy): domain Eukaryota; kingdom Metazoa; phylum Arthropoda; class Insecta; order Lepidoptera; family Nolidae; genus Meganola; species Meganola albula. Next base: position 3,392,362 of record OW388156.1, on the reverse strand, counting down.
ACTTTCTGTCGTCGTACTTATATCAAAAACTTTATTGTAATTTCTCTTTAGCCACGAGTACAACGCAAGCGGTGACATATCGTGATTTATTTCTTCTGAGATAGTATGAAATATAGGATCATTATATTTAATTTTTGTGTTTATGCAGTCTGTGGAATATTTTATAAATATTTTTTTTAGCTTGTCTTCGTTGACTCTCAGTTTACGTCCTTTTCTACCCATCGTTCTGAAAAAAAATGCGATGTATTAGTGGTAAGAAGTGGTCCTCCGGCCAGCTACGGTAACAACGCGAGCTTTGACGCGAGTTTGCCGCTTTAGTGGAAGTCTGCCGCGGACGAACATTTCCTAGGAAGTTTTATATTTGGTATCTATTTGTTTATTCCTTTAATATAATATCGAATTCATATGAGTTTCAATCCTTTTGGCAATGTATTTCGAGGGCTTAGAATTGACCTACCGAATAGGTAAAACATTTTTTTATGATAATGGTTATAATGTTGCATTAAATTTAACATATTATCCACTGTATTCAACTTTCAATTTAACAATACCCACCTTAAACTGTAGGCATGCAATAAAGAATTGGGAATTACACGCATGTTCCAATACATTACATTTTATTAATGTTTTGAATAAGTACTTACCGCTTGATTGATAAAACTTCCTTGTGTGATAAAAGCAACAGTATTACAGACAATTAGTATAGTCACAATACAATCCTATGAAATAACTATGAACTATCTAACACTGCACTGATAAACACGGGCGCACTCTGTAACAACCGAGACTGAATAAAAACACTATACAGAGTCAAGCTCCGCGGGGCAGGGCGGGACCCCTCCCCGCTGATATTGTAGCCATTTTGGGAGTCGCTACAGACGCAACTGGGTAGGTGCTTACCTATACTCTCGAATGAAAACATACCAACGCAAGCGCACAGTGACTTTTTTAGGAAGTTATTTAAAACAGCTTACATCTTGGATATGAAACGCATGGACTACTGCAATAGGTAAACGTCATCATTATAAAATAATTAAGTTTTATAAATAAACACTTTAGGAAGATATTATATTTTTGGCATTCCTTTCATTCGCAGACAGGACAGATGTTTCATATAATTTAATAATTTAACTAATATTATAAACGTGAAAGGTTGTAATAATGTGTGTGTGTGTGTGTGTGTGTGTGTGTTTGTTGCTCTCACGCAACAACTACTGAACGGATTTTTCTGAAACTTTGCAGTAAAATAGCTTACATGTCAGAATAACACATGTGCTATAATTTATATAGATATAGTGTACATTTTTCAAAATATCACGATAAATAAAAAAATTAAAATGTAAAGTATGAAAAATCTGTCTTTTGCGAGCTAGCTTTTATTTTACCCTATACTTTTTTTTGAGGCATCCTACTTCCTACTAATATTATAAACGTGAAAGTTTGTAATAATGTGTGTGTGTGTTTGCGCAACTACTACTGAACAGGTTTATAAAAACGTTTAAATACGCGCGGGCGAAGTACTTCGAACGTTGTACATCACGTTAGAAACATCAAAAATAACAGCCCCTATTTAATGGATTTTATTATTATACATATAAACCTTCCTCTTCTATCACTATCTATTAAAAAAACCGCATTAAAATCTATACATAGGGATATAGGGAGGGACAGAAAAAGCGACTTTGTATATTGTGTAGTGATGATATATTTATACTATGATATTGAAATGGAAAAAAGCCTGGATTCACACACTATAAATCTTGGTCACCCTATTTTTTCCTTCGATTATAGGTTTTAAGTTCTGTAGGTCTTGTAGTTCTTAATTATAGGATTTATTTATACTGTCTACATATTCTTCGAAATGGTGTCAGTAATTAGCAAAAAGAATGGGACTTCTACTAAGCTCCGTGTAAGGTCTATTAAAAAAAACTCGTGGCCGCGCGGTTCGCTTTGTGCGGACTACGCGGCCAAACTTTGGAGTGATGTAGGTCGTGAACTACAGACAGTAGGGCATTATTTTTATGATCTACATTTTCTTCGAAATCCTGTCAGTGATTAGCAAAAGGAATTAGACTTTTACAACGCTCCGTTTAAGAGAACTGGTGGCCGCGCAGTTGAATTCATGCGGACTGCGCGGCCACGGTTAAACCCACATAACTTTCTGATTATTGACTTTTCGAATTTGCGGTTTTCACTGTTCATCTTTTACAAATTCCTTCGAAATGCTGACATAAGTTTTTTTTTCTACGACATAGTGGCCGAGCAGTCGAAACGGACACGTGGGTTCGATTCCCACCCGAGACAAACATTTGTTTAAATATGTCTGTTTGTCTTGTGTCTGGGTGTAATTATATATGTTTAAGTATGTATTTACAAAAGAAAAGTATTATTATATGTAGTATATTACCAGTTAACTGGTTTCCATAGTACAAGCTCTGCTTAGTTTGGGATCTGATAACCGTGTGTGTTAATGTCCCACTATATTATATTATTATTATTATATTAACAAGCTTATCAGTTTCATACAGTTGTAAGTATTATAATTTATGTACTTTTAAATTGATTAAATATATTATTATACGTATCTATAATAAAAAAGTCGTTGTCAAGTCACTTAATGACCTGTCAATATTGTTAAGATTATACGAACGATGAACATGAGCTCGTATGAATTGGAACTGCGAACCTGCGCATTTAATTTATAACCCTGCCAAAATTAATAGGCCATAAAGTGACTCTACAATTAATTAATCTGATCGTATGTCTGCCTATATTTTGATATTGTTGTTCCGCGATAAAATTATTTTTATTTGTGTTTCTATATTTGTCCTATTTAGGTTAACAAAAAACACTGCGAACTAAAATCATAGGTAAATCGCACCAAAAACTGCTTCTAACTGAATAATTTTTACAATATCAAAATATTGTCTGAATTTTATTACGAATACGTCATAATTTCTTTGTATAATAGGACAAGTAAAGAAAAACAGATTAATATAATCTAGAATTTGGATTTTAAATTAAAGTTAATTTAATACTTATTTTTCTTAGTTATTTTAAAATTATATGTTTCTTAGTCTTAATTAATTATATTATGTAGGTATGTTAGATTTACTAGCTATATTTCCTCTTTAATTGCCAAAAATATAGCTGACTAGTCTCATAATTGTACGATATTGTGTTCTATGTACTAAAGAAATAAGTAACTATTTTTTTTGTAATTTAATGCGACATCTTTAGTTATATCAAATATAATGTAATACTATGTTATAGGTATAGATAATTAGCAACAAATAAAACAGCCACTTGCATGCGACCTACGGCTACGAGGTTTTTACTCATTTCACCTCTTTTTAGTGTCCCACTGCTAGGCACGGAGCTTCTCTTGACTATCTTCTGAGTTGAGAGAGTTTAGGCCTTCATCCGCACTGACCATGTGCTGGTTGATGGATGTCACATGTCCTCGAATGATTAGCTCTTGGACATGCCGGTATCCTTACGATTCTTTCCGTCACTGATATTGAAAAGCGGCGGTTAAACTATTGTGCACACAAAGACATGTTGTCACAACTGGCGACCTTATATTTAATAAAAGCAACTGCTGCGCCACTGCTGCTCTTATTTTTTACTCATTCTTATGTAAAAGTTTTCCCGCGTTTTTTCGAATAGTATTTGTCTGCCGATTACTTGTGGGAAGGTCAGCAAATGACGTCATATTAGAGCCAGTAGGTGTAATTTAACTGTTAAAGATCTGTTAGGAAGACTACCCTATATGACACACTTAAGACAACATACTGGGACAAACTTGAATAAATTATTAGAAAAAAATTGTAACTAATGTTAGTTCTAAACACAGATACGATTGTAAGGTAAGGTACTGGTAACTTAAGCACAGTATTGACATAAATTCATGCTGTTGTGTGTACATAACTACTTAAGTATACCTACTAAGTTTCTTGTAATATAATGTTTATGAGAGCATTTATTGGATTTATTTACTACCTTAAATTTTTAGTTAGAATAGTTGTATCCTTATTAATTTATCCCTATTTGTAGCACGTTTCAGTCTGAAACAAGGAAAGATAAATTAGAATAGAAAGCTACCTACTTAATTTTTTTTTAATCTGAAGCAACATGATGAACCTTTAGCTTCATTGTTCTACTGATTTTGTGCCATAAAAAGGGATAAAGGGAATTTAATTTTTCTAACTGTATTGTTTTCTGATGCTATAATAAAAAACCCTAAATAAAGAATATTTGTTTTTTAATTTGTTTTGATTCCTTCCTAGACATTTTGTGAGATTGTCACTCACTACGAACTGCCTGGAATAAAGAAATAAAAAATGTAGTCCCCACATTTAATAATTACTTAAACATTACATAAAATAGGTTTACGTTTGCTGTAGTTATTCAGTGCTTTGGGTTGGGCATTAACTTATTGGTGAAAGTTATCGCAAAACTTGTTTTCAAAATAACGTTCCATTGTATTTATCAACATTTTAGTTTTACAACGTAATAAATTCTGCGTGAAATGGAACTCTTATGTCAAATTTGTCTATTACGATACTAAATTAAGAAGTCTGCAATTTCTTTAAGTGTTTCTATTCTCTCTTTTACTTTCAATAAAATTCGATCTAGTTATCTCTTTCGTTTGGACATGTTTAGTTTATTACGTCTAGATTTAATCGTATTTTATGCAACAGTGAAAGGCCCGGCTGTCTGCTGTAATGTGTGTTATTATTGTTTAGATAGATTTTCTACATTTTCGTTCAAAGTCCAAGGGCAGTAATCTCCGTGTGCTTCACATAAATAGTGGTTAGAGACATGTAATACGTGTATATGTTTGGAATTTTAATTTAATAACAAAATAAAACAAAACACTGAACATATTTAATCTGAGTTGCGCCCGTAATTTCTTCAATTTTGTGTTAATTGTTGTTAACTAAACAACGAAGTACTTATTTAATATTGTATTCAACAAATAAATTGTAAGGTGAGATGTATGAATTAATAAAACAAGTAGATTATAGTATTAAAATAATTATATCCGGTAAAACCGGCTAAATTAATTTGCGTTCCTTTACTAGTTTATCCGTGGTATTTAAATGACTATTTAATAACTTCCTTTCTGCTGTCGAGACTAGTTTGGAACCCATTTTAGCAAACAATATTTATTCTTAATTCTACCCTTTCCTAATAAGAAATATAATGTTATTTTCAAAAGTGTGAATTTCCAACTTTAGCCTGTCATTAATTTAAGTTTGATAAGATTTATTCATTTGGAATTCGATCTTTAAAATTAATTCATGTGTAGTTATGTGGATGAAATTAGCATGATAATTTTATAGCTTAGTTTCTCTTTCCAGCAGTTGGTATAGTGAGAATATCTTTGGGAGAAGCATTTAATTCTTCGGGTGTACTTAGGATGCTTACTCCCTTCCCTTCACTTTAACCTTTTTTTTAGTGTCACACTGCTGGGCGCTGGGTTTAGGCCTCAATCCACACATGCCGGCTCAGTGTGGGTTGATGGACGTCACATATCTGCGGTTGATTAATTCTTAGACATGCCGGTTTCCTCACGATGTTTTCCTGCACCAATATTGAGTAGTGGCGATGAAAAAATTCACAAAGATTTGTAGGCACAACCGGGCATCGAACCCGCAACATTCCATAGGCCCTTTATACCTACCTTATATTCTCGTTACAATACAATAAAAAAATCTGGAAATAATAATAATAATTTTGTTTATTTTTTCACAATTTTCTTTCATTTGACTGTTCTCACAGCATACCTAGTGCTGTGAGAACAGTCAAATGAAAACATTATTCTTTGTTTTTCTTTACATTATGCTAATATAATTCATCAATTAGAACCCGAATTTATTAATAAAAACTTACTTACTATCATAGAAAACACTTTGATGACTGTTATTGCCTTAGAAAAGATTTAACTCTCTAATATTTTTTTTAAGATTAACCAAGATCCAAAATGGCCAGCTTAATCCGAAGAAATATTTTAAGGGTGCTCACTAACAAAAAAGATTGTACGTCAATGAGTGTCCGTAACAGCTCAAACCGAGAGAGTAATATTTTAACTTCAGTTTTTGGTGAAATTCCAAAAACTAACTACACTGTGAGTGACTTTGTATGGCAGAACTTGGACCGGTGGCCTGATAAAACTGCAGCGGTAAGTGAAAAATTCTAAAGTCTTTTAGATATTTTGTAAAAATTTTAATCACAAAAAATTATTCAATATAAGACATTTTCTGTGTACAGATAGATGGATTTCCAAAAAAGTTTAATAGTAGTGTTATAGTATTTTTGTTTTGTTTTGATGGGCCGGTGGTGTGGTCGGTAAGATACTTGCTTTTCACGCTGCAGGTTGTGGATTTGATTCCCATCCGAGACAAACATTTGTTTAAATATGTCTGTTCTTGTGTCTGGGTGTAATTATCTATATTTAAGTATATATTTACCAAAGAAAAGTATTCTAAGTAGTATATTACCAGTTATCTGGTTTTCATAGTTCAAGCTCTGCTTAGTTTGGTATCAGATGACCGTGTGTGTTAATGTCCCACTATTAAAAAAAAAATATCCCATTGTCTGACACCTTTATTAATTTTTTCAGAGAAAAGTTTCTTTTAAATGTTTGTACATAAATCAGAATAGAATCAAGCCCATCATAAATTTTAACCTAACACAATGTAGCTGTTAAAAATAACAGATGTAATTATAATAACATTACAATTAACTTAATTACCTACGAAGAAGTTAACTGAACAATACAAGGCTAAACACTAATTGTCTTTACCATTAAAATCTTATAGGCCTCTATATTTTATTTGATTGTGCCTCTTTCCTACTATAGGTAATTATCAAGATGACAGACTGAATGAATTGTTATCGTATTTTAGCTAAAGCTTGTAAAACGTTTATGAATATGGGCGTAAAATAATTGCATAATAAAACAATTAAGATGTTAATTATGATATAGTTACCAATTTTACATTTATTATTTATGTTTTATATTATTTTAACAGACAGTAAAACATATTATCTGCTTTGTTAATTGTGTAGGCATGTTCGCATAATAAAGACGAGCTCTCACCCGTTCAAATCAAGAACAAGACAATTGTGTTTTACTAAAAAAACTTAATAGTAGTGCAAAGATGCCAGTTGTGCCCAGTGAATGGCAACATGCTCATCTCCCATTAAATTGGTGCCAATCTTGTTTTTATTACTTTTTTATTTTTATTGATTAAGTATATTTATTAGGTATGAATTATGATTTATTTTATTTATAATTTTTAAGTATGATTCCAATTTTTATCATAATTTTATTAATAATTGTATTGTTATTGTACCTTTATTAAATTAACATTCATTATAAATGTAAAATAAATAATGTAAATAAATGTAAAATATGATGAATGATTTTAATAATGAATGATTTTATTGATATTTATTCAGTGGGGCGCCCAAGCGCCGTCGTGGTAACGATATATTTTTTGTAATTTATGAGAAGATATTAATTTTTTGTGCAAAAGGCTTGTTACCTCTTTAGCTGGGGTTCGTTTTTTAAATATCTAATAATTAATTAATTATTTCAAAACCCAAGCATGCAGGTAAATACTTCATAACTGTTACTGATAAGATTAATGAATCTAGTAATAACCAAATATTTATTGGACCAAGCCTACGAAGAATGTAAACAAGGGTTGATAACATTTGAAGGTGTGCGTTGGACTTAATGCTATATCTAAAGGTTATGAACCCGAGGTTAAACCTCACTAGTGTAATAAAATTAGAGTAACAAGTGTCACTGCATGGGTCTTCTCTAAGCTACCGACCATACCTATAGACATCTAGAAATAGACTTACTCTTGACTACAACTTGCCTGATGCTAAGCAATGATGTAGTCTACGATGGGACGCGCCTGCCCTATACACCGATTCACTCGCGATTACGAATGAGGTTCCAGAAGGTTAGAAAACATAAAGCAGTAACGTCGACCCGCCTTGTTTTAAATGGTGTCACCAGATATCGCACCGGAACACGTCAAAGCTGCTTGGCGGTGCGACTTTGTCTGGTAGGTAGTCAATAACCACGGCCAAAGCCACTAGTTAATTTCTAGTGAACTAATAATTTAATTATCAGTAAACTAATAATGAATTAATTGTAAATTTTCACCTGATTTGCATTAATAGGGTATCATGTCTGGGGATGCAGACAAAAGGTGCACTCCCACGGATGAAGGTGACTCAGCCCCCTAAGACGTCTCCTCCAATGAGTCGTCTGACGTCTCCTCCGTTCTTAAGACATGCCAGTTGGCTCACAAAGTTTTCCTTCAGCACACACAATTCACAAAAACATGTGTGGTCACGACCGAGGATCGAACCTGCGACCTTATATTTCAAAGGCAAGACTAATAGCGCTGCGCCACAACTGTTCATTTCAATGGCGAGGTGTAACAGTGGCAAAGAGTCCGTATAACACGGGTCCCACCGGGCTACCCTTTAGGAATTAGCCAATATAACTTAATTAATTAAATATTATGTAACACCTAAAAGTTTTAAATAACATTAAAAAATGCAATACATACTTCTTAGTAATTTTGAAAGTCGGTGTAGGTAACCAAGAAATACTTCTCATTTAATTAAATATATATCTAAATAATAAATAAATATTCTGGGACATTAACATACACGGTCATCTGGTCCCAAGCTAAGCAGAGCTTGTGTTATGGAAACCAGATAACTGGTATGTACTATACATATAATACTTTTCTTTTGTAAATATATACTTATAATAGATATTTACACCCAGACTCGACACGAACACAAATGTCCATCACTAATGTTTGTCTCGGGTGGGAATCGAACCCGAGACCCTTTCTACCCTTCGCAACTGTAACATAGTTTATTTTTTTTCTACAGGTATGTGCTGTGACAGGACATGGCTATACATATGCGCAAACGCATAAAATGTCTGTAACCTTCGCCGCATCTTTGAGAACTAAGTTAAAGCTGCAGAATGATGATAAAGTTGCAATAATTTTGCCAAATATCCCAGAATACCCGTGCACGATACTGGGGGTCCTACAGGCTGGTTGTGTTGCTAGTATGATGAACCCTGTCTATACAGCTGGTAAGAAAGTATTTTCTTGAATTTACGCTAATATTACACATTATAATAAAACTACAACGGATTTTATAGCGGTTTATTTTAGATTTTAAATCCCGACGTTTCAAAGTCTTAGACTAAGGTACCTATTTGACGTCCAAAATTATTAATCACAATGATTACTGACTACCTACAAACATTATTATTTATGTTTAACTTAGTATTCACTAAAAATCACATGCATTACTTTAAACTACGTAGTGAAGTTTTGTCACGGCAAAAAAGAGCATGCAATCTCTTATACCAACCACCATGTCATAAAGATTTATATAAGAAAAATGTATTTAATATGTGTTTAGTAATTTATAACAAAATACCTAATGAGCTTAAACTGTTACATGGAAATTTGTTCAGGACAAAATTGACTAACTGGCTTCAGAGTAAATGTTTTTATAGTGTCAAGGAATTTATGGATTTTAATTTATGAATAGATAGGGGATTGGTACCATTTTGACTTAAAATATTGACACATTGTTATTTATTGTTATTATTTAATTGTTGTAATTTTAATTATGTTGTGTAGTAGTTAATAATAATAATTCATTTTAATAATTTTAATAATATGTTTTAATAATTTTAATAATTTGTTTTAATAATTTTAATACAAATATGTTTTAATAACATTAATAATAATTTGCACGCTTGCTCGCATGCAGGATACAATGACTTTTATGGACATAAAATCTGACCCTGTAAAAAATTTAATGTATTCTTAGCAAATAAATATTTGATTTGATTTGATTTGTTGCGTTCCGATTTATGTAAACTGAGCGCACAGTGTCTTGAATTCTAAGTTGATTTTGCTTGGGTTTTGGTACAAGTAAATTATGCACTGGGCCCCAAGCAGGTGGTATATTCCAACCATTTTCTCTGTTACTTAGTGCTTACTGGAAACCTGTTAACTGGGCCCCGATTCTCGCGGTTTAGACATTTAACTCAAATAGATATAATGTCGGAAATAGATAAGGATTTCATTAGTTTTCTGTAATTTTTTCGACATTTGTCTATTAAAGTTAAATGTCTAAACCGCGAAAATCGGGGCCCTGATAATATACTTACTACATATAATACTTTTCTTTTGTAAATACATATTTAGGTTTATATAGACAACTAGCTTCCACCCACGGCCTCGCCCGCGTTATTGGGCTAAAAAGTAGAATTTCGCCACAGTTATATGGTGGATATTCCACGAGTACGCACAAAGCGTAGTGCGTGTCAAGTTGTAGAATTCACTACCGGCATCTATGTTTCCCGATAGCTATAATCTTCCCGTCTTCAAGCATTCAAGTCACGAGTGAATCGGTATTTACTGGGTAATCGCGTCCCATCGTAGTCTACATCATTCCTTAACACCAGGCAAGTTGTAGTCAAGCGCAAGCCTTTTGCAGAAAAAAAAAACATTTTACTCACCTGTACCGATGATGAAAAAAAATATTAATTTATTATTTCTTTTTTCCAGATGAACTCAAACGCCAAATAGATTTAATCAAATGCAAAGCGATAGTCGCATCAAAAATCTCTTACGACAATGTCAAACAAGCCCTCGACGATCTAAAACTAAATATACCTATTATACTAATAGAAAATGACAATCTACCTGAAGGAACTATAAAATTTGCTGAATTCGCCGAAGACTTTAATATAGATATTGATTGTTTGAAGTCAGTGCAACGAGGGCCGAAGGATTTAGCGATTTTGCCGTTCTCTAGTGGTACTACGGGGTTTCCGAAAGCGGTAGAATTGAACCATGAAAGTGTGGTGGCAATGAACCAACAGATTATAATACCAGATATTGTAGTCATTAAGGAAACTACGGGTGAGTTTTTAGTTAAGCTCGAAGTTATAAAAATAATTCTGCATGCGAGTTACGTTTTTGATCGAAAGGTGGAGTGTTAAAAGTTCAACGCGTGTCTCTGTGTACAAGTTTGTTGAGATTAGTTCTTAGACATGCCGGTTTCCTCACGATGTTTTCCTTCACTGATTGAGTATGAGATGTGTGGGCGCGGCCGGGGATCGAACCAGCGACCGTATTTTTCAATGGTGAGGTAGATACCGTTGCGGCACACACGTTAGGATACAGAGTAGGTAGTACACATATATAAATAGCGCTAAATTTCGTAGCGGTGGCCCAGCGCATCCTCGCCTTAAAAATATATGGTCGCGACTGTCGCGAGTGGTATTTCGTAATTAATTTATTGGTTGGTTATGCAACTAATTGAGAAGTCGAAGAAACCAAATAATTCAGATCATTACACTGCGGGAATGTGGATATTGCTGAAAATCATTGCTGTTGGTTGGTCGCCTCTAGTAGGTAGATACTCAGCGTATACTGAGCAATGTTCATGTTTGACACTGATGGGTCACACTGGAACGCATTTGTATTACTTTTCTATTTTATTCTTATTCTTTATTGTACACAAAACACTTACATATACAATTATAAATAGGAAACATCAATGTACACAGGCGAGCTTAATTCAATTATGAATTTTCTACCAGCAAACCTCTAGAAGAGAAAGCTTGTGGAAAGGGTAGAAGTGCACAACAAAAAAAAACTTTAAATACATACATATACCTACATACTAACATTACATACTATGTACTTAGATATATTATACGATATATACAAATAAATATATACTAATGATTTGTCTGCCTATCAGTGGTCACAAAGAAAGTGTTTGTGGAGGTGACTGGAGGATCGGGTGGTAGTGACCCTCCAGTGAAAAGGGAAGATCTTCCAACCGGGCGAGGTGTAATGCCCGGCGACCGCGGTACTCCCTCCGACAGTTCTTGTCGGGAAGTTGTATATATGCTAATCGTCGGTGAAACTTCGCTTGTGCGATTCAGGATTGCTATGACGTCATGTCTCTTGAGTGGCGTTAGGTATGTGACGCCACATCACTCCCCCTCCGAGACCGGAGGTCGATTCCAAGTCAGGAGTCTGCCAGTGCCAGTAATGCTGCGTAGTCTTCAGTCAGTCGAAGTGCGCAGTGATGCCGTAGCGAGTAGTCCTCAGTGAGTCGAGGCGAAGCTACGATGAGTGTCCTCAGTGAGTCGAGGAGTTGCTGCAGTGCCCTCAGTGAGTCGAGGTAGATTCTGCGGGTAGCGGCTGGCTGCTGCGTATGTCGGCCAGGAGCGATGCGCGCTGCTAGTTGACCGGCCGATGTGCAGTGTGCTGTGCCGAAGTGCGGGTGTGACCAGGCTTGCCCGTACGCTGCATGCTGGTGGTCACGTGACCCGGAGCTGGCTGGCTCGATTAACTCGCTGCTGTAGTGGAGTGAGAAGGAAGGATGAAGAGTTGATGGATGCCGACGATGGCTGCTGCGAAGGTTGCGCTGCTGTTCTTTGTCGTAGGTCACCAGTGTGGAGGTGACTGGAGGATCGGGTGGTAGTGACCCTCCAGTGAAAAGGGAAGATCTTCCAACCGGGCGAGGTGTAATGCCCGGCGACCGCGGTACTCCCTCCGACAGTTCTTGTCGGGAAGTTGTATATATGCTAATCGTCGGTGAAACTTCGCTTGTGCGATTCAGGATTGCTATGACGTCATGTCTCTTGAGTGGCGTTAGGTATGTGACGCCACATGTTCTTTTATTCTTCCTTTGAATATATCGAGCGAAGAGCTCGACCGTATGGAATGTGGGAGAGAATTCCACAAACGCACCGCGCGCACAGTGAAGGAGCCATCGTAACGGCTGCTTTATCTGTTTTTTTACGTGTTTTTTTTTTTAATTTTTATTTGAGCTATCGTTGACTGTAGTGAAGAGATATTATTTTCCTAAATAAGAACGTTTTGCTCCGACCTCCCTTTTTCAAACTTCCATCCTTCGCCACTGTACTGGTGTGTAATACTGTTTGTGTTAAATAAATGTTTATTTTATCTTTCTATTAAAATATTTATTTATTTTATCTTATGCCTGTTATCTGTTAATTAGTATTAGCTTTATCCACAATCACTCGTTTTATGATGATCGTTTTGGTTCTAATACCTACTAATGTTTTAAGAATCAGTAACTGAGGTCATTGACCGACAATGATGTTAATATTACCAATATCGCCCGCGCGTGTCTCGGTTATCGCGCCTAACCATCAACTTCTTTTTGCGCAGTCGGATAAAAACTATCCTATGTCGTACCCCGGGTCTCAAATAATCTCTATACCAAATTTCATCTAAATCGGTTAGTTTTGGGGGCTGAGTCACCTTAGTCCGTGGGATTGCACCTTTGATCTGAATCCCTACACGTGGTCCCTTGGTGGTGCAAATCAGGTGACAATAAACTGGTAATAAATGGTGGTAGACTTCGGCCATGCTTAACGACCACCCACAAGACAGCCGCACCGCCAAGCGGCCTTGCCGCGATCCGGTGCGATGTCTGGTGACACCACGCAGAGAATGTGCGTCGGATTGGTTCTTCGGTATCTAACCATATAGAGCCTCATTCCACTGCCACCACACCGAAAATCATTCGTAATTTCGCGTGAATCCGTATATTTGGCAGGCGCGCTCCATCGTAGATTACATCATTGCTTAACATCAGGCAAGTGGTAGTCAAGCGCAAGCCTATTGCAGAATAAAAAATAATACCTATATAGTAAACAAAAGACTTTAAAGTTTTATTCAGAAACATAAAAAAAAATTGACTTCAACCCTTTTTAGTGTCCCACTGTTAGGCACTGGTCTTCTCACAACTATCTAACGAGTTGAGAGAATTCAGGCCTTAATCCACACACGCTGGCCAAAAACGGGTTAGTGGATGTCACATGTCCTCGAATGATTAGTTCTTAGACAACGCTTTCCATCGCCGAAAAAAAAATACTCAAAAATATTTTCTTCGGGAATACTACCACATGGTAAAATATTTTACACTAATTACCAGTCATCCTATATGCTAAAAAATTGTGTTATGTTTGATTTCAGCAACAAACCAAGCAGTGTTACCAGCAATATTACCGTTCTTCCACATATTCGGGTTCAACTCACTAATGATGAACCAAATGACCCAGGGTTGTAAACTAGTGACATTGCCATACTTTAACCCAGAGCTGTTCTTGAAGACTTTAGTGCAGCATAGAGCTGAAGTGTTGTTTATAGTGCCCCCAATGGGTAAGTGGTCTTTCCTTTAACAATCCCACTAAAGCTCTGATAGGTCCCCTTAGAATACATTACCCGTGGTGCTTGGCCTATTTCAATTCTAAACCTCTCTTTTTTCTCTATGCTGTCTCTCGTTATGCCTGGAGGGAAGTGGACAAAGTAACATTCAAACTCCTATTGTCTTTCTGATTAAATTCATGCGGGATCCAAGACAGTTTAGGTGTCCCGGGACTTAGCCGGGTTAAAATCCCAAGTCTCTTCACGGCGCTGTTGTCGATCCTGGCTTACAGGAGTAACAATAGCAGGATTGCGGTGGTAGGTTAAGTCCCTTAAGACCTACTAAAGCTTTGGACTAAAATTACTCGACTTTACTTGGGTCCATTCCCCAGAGTCTAAAGACAAAAGTTTTCAACCACTCATGACATACGGTCTCGAAACCTGGACACTCACGGTAGGACTGGTCCACAAATTAAAAGTCGCTCAGCGAGCTGTGGAAAGGGCTATGCTCGGAGTCTCTTTGAAGGATCGAATTCGTAATGACGTTATCCGACAGAGAACTAATGTAATCGACATAGCCCACACGATTAGTAAGCTGAAGTGGCAGTGGACCGGTCATATCTGCCGCAGAACCGACAACCGCTGGGGTAAACGAGTTCTTGAATGGAGGACCACGGATTGGCAAACGTAGCGTAGGACGTCCTCGGACTAGGTGGAGTGACGATCTCTGTAAGGTGGCTGGTAAGAACTGGATGAGAAAAACGGAGGATCGTGCTCAGTAACGTGCCTAGGAGATGCCTCTGTCCAGCAGTGGATTAGAATAGGCTTATGATGACGGTGATTAGGTTCAGGTTTATATATAGTCCGGTTTTGCCTAAACATAGTGTTCTAACATAGGCTATGATATGAAATATTGTAAATACCTTCAGTCTCGCCACCGTCCCATTCAGTACTTGAGTAAATTCAACTCTCATGGCCTAAATAGGCTCTGAGTGATAAAATCTGGCAAGGTTGTCTTAAAGATTGTCTTGAATTTCTTGTACCTCTACTTGTCCTATGAAAGAACAGGGATGGGGAATATGATTTAGCCCCAGTCAAGAATCACGTTTTAAATTCATAGGGTAAATCATGATCAGGCAGAATATTCAGTCTTTTGTATGACTTCCAGCAATTTTTCTGGGCAAACATCCCGCAGTGACGCCGAAACATTTGGAGTCTATATATGGTATCATTTGCGGCGCAGCGCCACTCGCTGGTCCTGATGTTGAAGCTCTTTTAGCTAAAAACGTAAGTACATTATTATTTTCTTATTTACTGCTGTCTTATTGGACCCGTAGTGTGTTTCTCGTAACAATCAAGTCTCAAGATGGACTCACGGGTGAATAATAAGTTCTTAGTCTTTTCAAATTTTATAAATGTTAGCAGCTTAATCCTTACTTCCTTACTAATGTTAGAAATGTGAAAGTAGCTGTCTGTCGCGCTTTCACACCAAAATCACTGAACCGGTGTGGATGTAATTTGATTTAGAGATTGTTTGAGACCTAAAGAAGGACATAATATTCGCCTGTGCAAAATGAGCGCGATAAACGACTAACCCGTGGGTCGAGTCGTGGTCGGTAGCTATGTAGGAACCCGAAAACGATTACGACCATGTTTAAAAGGCGCTCAAGTTAACTCTTGAATGCAGTCATACAATATTATGGGTATCAAATAAAAGGGCTTGCTGAGAATAAAATAAAATATATCTTGTTTTTAAAAATATTTTTAGATACTTCAATTTTATTGCGTCTATTTTTTGTAATTTTGCCTAGATGATTTTTTTTAGTAACTGAATGATAATTTTATAGAATTACACTTTCAAACTTTACTAATTAGACTGTTTACTACAAACTATTGAGCCGTGACCTATTCTTATATCAGTCATTTAGTATCAACTAGTACTATGCAACTAGTGTCTGATAAACACCTAAGATAAGGATGTCCTTATCTTAGGTGTTTAATTAGGTGTTTACATGAAATAACATCAACTAAGCAAAGACAGTTGCCTATTTAAAATCGTAAAAAGAAATATCCCGATATTCATAAACGTCTTATAAGCTCATTATAGCTAAAATAGGTTTATAATTCGTTTGTCTTTGTCTGTCACCTTGACATTTATACTAGTAAGAAAGAGACAAAAGTCCATTTTCACATAAAGAGTCTTAAAGTTCTTTATATTTTGTCCGCAATAGATGGTAATAATATTTTCCACAGAGCCGCCAACCGCCCGCTAAGGTGGAGGATTTTGATCTGTGATATTTTGCAACCTACACACAGGGCCATCTAGTCCCAAATTAAGTAATTCTATTTGGCACAAGCAAACCCAAGTAAAATCCACTCAGAAATCAAAACACTAAGCTTAGTTTGCTTAAATAGGAATGCAACTTAAATAATAATATCTGGATGACCGAATTTGCACGGTATATATTTTTTTAAATGACATTTTCTAAAAATGATTCCTAGCTAGATCGATTTATCGCCCCCGAAACCCCCTATATACAAAATTTTATGAAAATCGTTGGAGCCGATTCCGAGATTCCAATTACATATATATACTAGCTGCCCCAGCGAACTTCGTACCGCCAGCGGACAAAATTGTGAATCTAAACCATTCCCAGATCCCCTTGAACACACAAAAAATTTCATCAAAATCGGTCCAGTCGTTTAGGAGGAGTTCAGTCACATACACACGCACACAAGAAATATATATATTAAGATAAATATCTAAACAAGAATTGTTCATTTAAAGATATAAGATAATATTTGTTATAATTGTAAATAATAAGTTGGGACGTGTCAAATACAGCACCCCCTTGACCATGAAGTCTGAAAAAACTGAAACGTCGGTATATAAAATCTTAAATAAACCGCGATAAAATCCGTTATTAAGTAGTTTTATTTAATAACTAGTTTTCCGCCCGCGGCTTCGCCCGCGGATGTCGGTTGTCGCGCTAGACCATTAATCCCTTTTTTCGTAGTCGGATAAAACTATCCTTTCCCAGGTCTCGAACTTTCTCCATACAAAATTAGTTCAGTAGTGTAGGAGTGTAAGCAACATTTTGAAATCGGCTATCCCCCATAGGTATATCCATAAATCAATAGGTTTTTCTTAAAAAATACTACGGCTCTTAGACCATACTTATAAGAAGAAATAAAATTTAAATTTCGAATTGTTTTCATCGCATTGAGTTATCAAACATGTCATTGTGTCAAAATAAAGAGTAATTTAAATCAAAAGCACGAAAGAGTATTGATATCAACTTCGAAGAAAATCGCACTCAGAATAATTTCTCAGGCTTCGCCCGCATGGTATTAGGTTAAAAATACAAAAAAATGGAAAAATAAAAAACACGTGTTTCATTATTTACTTTAAGCTTTATTTGTACCGAATTTGAAGTGAATCGGACCAAGGGTTAAACAGTTATGTAATATTTACTTTTTCCAAATAAACTCATTTTACACCCCCGCTGAGGGTAGTTTTGGAAAAATAAAAAACACGTGTTTCATGATTTCTTATAAGCTATATGTGTGCCAAATTTGGAGTGAATCGGACTTGAGACTATACAGATCCAGAGAAACTTAAATTTTTACCAATAAAACTCATTTTCCACACCTCGTGGGGGTAATTATGGAAAAATAAAAAACCCGTATCTCATTATTTGTCTTAAGGTTTATGTGTACCGAATTTTAAATGAATAGGACCAAGGAATAAAAAGTTGCATCCAAACTTCACGCCTCTATTTAACCCTCTTAGGGGATGATTTTTGAAAATATTATTAGCCTATGTCCGATTCTAGGGTATACACTACCTACATTCCAAATTTCAATAAGATCGGTTCAGCGGTTATGGAGATACGCGGTAACAAACCTTCACACACACACACACACACACTTACTTTCGCATTTATAATATTAGTAGGAAGTAGGATTAGTAGGATAAATAATAATTATAAATATTCTGGGACATTGACACACACGGTCATCTGGTCCCAAGCTAAGCAGAGCTTGTGTTATGGAAACCAGATAACTGGTATATACTATACTTAAAATACTTTTTTTTGTAAATATATACTTATAATAGATATTTACACCCAGACTCGACACAAACACAAATGTTCATCACAAATGTTTGTCTCGGGTGGGAATCGAACCCACGACCTGCGGCGTGAAAAGCAAGTATCTTACCGACCACGCCACCGGCCCGTCAATTTCAATCATAATCGTATTTTACTTACTGTACTTTACTTTTTTTTCAGAAAAATATAGTCTTCCGCCAAGGTTACGGTCTAACGGAAACAAACGGCGGTATATCAGTAGGTAGGAACGATGACACTAACTATGACGCGGTGGGACATGTGTTCCCTAGTGGAGAAGTGAAGATTGCTGATCTGAACACGAAAGAAGCTTTGGGACCTGGTCAGGCAAGTTTTTGAAGTGAAAACTTCTTTAGCGGCGTTGAGCACTTTTCTGTAATGGGTATAAAATCTTAAACTCGCGTCAGGACACGTGACCTGATCGAAAAAGCGTAAGACGGATGGAGAGTAGACAGCTATCCCCTCTCTACGGCGCGGCGAAAATGTATGCCTGGGCTTACTGTTTCGTTTAGGCAGATTAAGATGTTAATAATCAAGTTTTCACTTCTGCCGGCACTCCCGGAGTGCAACCCGTCTTTTTTATCCTATTATGGACCTGCGCTTGACCACAACTTGCCTGTAGATTAATTCACGTAAACTAAATAAGTTCAGTTGCAGTTCAGTTGCAGATAAGTTTCGACCAAAACAGCCGTTTTTGCACTCTCGTTATTTTGACAACCGCTGTCAGATACGCTCGCGTCAACTTCGCGTCACGCCAGCGTTTTAGATTATATATGACAGCTAAACAATTACAAGAATACCATTTTGCACTAAGACGTAAACTTAATTGCAACAGCACCGCAACTTGATCGGTGCGTCAAGAAATTATATACGTGAATTAGGGCACTGATGAGAAGTAATGATGTAGTCTACGATGAAATGCGCTTTCCCATTCACACGTGACTTGTAGACAGGCAAATAATACACCTCCAAGCCCTTTTCTTGGCTATAGCTTGTCTAAACTATCTAGCTAGGTTTTTTATTCTGAAATAGGCTTGCGCTTGAATACAACTTTCAGTTACTTGCCTGATGTAAAGCAATGATGTAGTCTACGATGAAACTCACTTACCCATTCACTCGTGACTTAAAGATAGGCAAATAATATCCCTCCTAGCTTTCCCCTTTTCTTGGCTATAGCGGCCAGTTTAAGCTGCCTCGCCAGGTTATTTTTATTCTCCATTAGCTGTGCGCTTGACTACAACTTGCCTGATGTTAAGCAATGATTTAGGCTACGTTAGAACGCGACTTACCACACCTAAACTGGCAGATTATACTTATTATTATTAGCCCTGATCAACTGATCATCCCACTGCTGGGCAAAGGCCCCCTAACACTTTCCAGACATCACGATCTTAATCCTTGAACTTACATTTGTCTAAAAAAAATTAATTTCAGGAAGGTGAAATATGGTACCGTGGTCCTAACCTAATGTCTGGGTACTATAAAAACGAAAGAGCTACAAAGGAAGAAATTACTGAAGACGGCTGGTACAAAACCGGTGATGTTGGCAAATATGATGATAAGAAGTATTTATACGTAACAGATAGGCTAAAAGAGCTTATTAAGGTACTATTTTACCCTTAATATTGCCATAGACAGACTTGAGCGAAATAATAACATGCAACTACTGAGAAACACTATCAAAAAACTCAGTAGGCTTTTTTTTTCTAATGTAGTACTTATATCTATTACATTTTGTTCGTTTATTGTGTTGAATTAGAGCGACTTAATTCCAAGCGTTTTTATCAGTTAGATAGTCTGAAATTTAATAATACGCTTTGTTACATATCTTAGAATTTATAATTATTTTAAACTAGCTTTCCGACAGCGGCTTCGCCCGCGTGTATGTTGGTTATCGCGCCAAAACATTACCTTCTTTTGAGCAGTCGGATAAAAACTATCCTATGTCTTTTCTCGGGTCTCAAAGTACCTCCATACCCAATTTCATCCAAATCGGTTCATTAGTTTAGGCGTTAAAGCGTAACAGACAGACAGACAGACAGAGTTACTTTCGCATTTATAATATTAGTAGGAAAGTAGGGATTAGTAGGGATTTGTAAATAGTCATTTCATTGAAATAAAACTACTTTTTAACGGATTTTATCGCGGTTTATTTTAGATTTTAGATCCCGACGTTTCAAAGTCTTTTCAGACTTCACGTTCACGGCTGGACATGAAGTCTGAAAAATCTATAAAATCCGTTAAAAAGTAGTTTTATTTCAATGTGTGATATTCGCGTACATCTAAGACAATACTAATAGTAATTTCCCTAATATTACTTATTTTCCAGGTCAAAGGTTTCCAAGTGCCTCCAGCAGAACTAGAAATGTTATTGCGAACCCACCCTAAAATCATAGACTGTGCTGTCATAGGCATTCCAGATCCAATCTCTGGGGAAGTGCCCAAAGCATTTGTAGTACCTCAAACTGGGCAATCATTGGAAGAAGAGGAAGTATTAGATCATGTGAACAGTAAAGTAGCAGTATTCAAGAAGATAAAAGAAGTAACATTCGTTAAAGATATACCGAAGAACCCGTCTGGTAAGATTTTGAGAAAGAAGTTGAAAGAAATGTACTGCTAGAGTAGAATAGGCATAAAATTTTTATTTAATCCGTTAGATAATTAAAAATATTGGACAAAATTTTGCAAAAAAAGGAGTTTCTCAATTCAATTGTATGTTTTGTGTGTATCATCATCATACAAAGAAGTCGCGTCAACCCTTTTTATGTCCCACTGCTGGGCACGGGTCTCCTCTCAACTAGCTTACGAGTTGAGAGAGTTAGGCCTTAATCCACACACGCTGGCCAAGTGCGGGTTGGTGGATGTCACGTGTCGTCGAATGATTAGTACTTAGACATGCCGGTTTCCTCACGATGTTTTCCTTCACCGATATTGAGCAGCGGTGATGAAACAATTCACACAAAGATGTGTGGGCACGATCAGGATTCGAACCCGCGACCTTATATTTCTAAGGCGAGGCTTGTACCGTTGCACCACCGCTGCTCTTCATTCTCATACAAAGAAAAAAAGAAAAAAAGCATTTATTTGACAAAGACAAAATTGTTGTCAGAACCAAACGGTCGCGATGCAAAGACTGTTCAAATTTATGGCTCTTATCATAGTCAAATAATTTTTTAATTATTAATTTATAGTGCATTGCGTTGTATTCGTTTAGGTTACGATGGGACTGGCATGTGAAAAGAAAAAAAAATAGTTGCTCCTTTACGGTTAATAATATGGTACCTCATTCCACTGCCACCTTCTTATCGAAACTCATTCGTAATTACGAGTGAATCTGTATATTAGAAAATTGCGTTCCAGTGAATCGAATTTAAAAATAATTTAAAATACTCATCATATATTAAAAAAAAAACTGTATTAATTGTGTTTCTCTTTTAAAGCTCTTCCATTTGATATCCATACTGTAGGGGTTGTTATGAAAACGATGAGTCGCCATTTTGTACCGTTCGCCATATTGGATTCAAAATGGCGGTATTTATAAAATCTCGTATTGTCATCAAAACTAAACGTGTATGCCAAATTTCAGCTCGATAGGTTATGTGGAAGTGGGTGAAGTATTGATTGCAAGATTCCACAACATACATACATACGTGAAGTTAAATAAAAGTTTTTAATAATATAAAAAAACTGTCCAATATTTTTTATTAATCTACAAGACGAAATAAAATTTTAAATTAGTCTTTATGCTTGTAAGCACATAGTATGTTATTTTTAGTTTTATAGTTTGATTGTTTTCACAGGTTATTAATTTTATTAGAGGTATACAATAAATAATATCAAGTAACCTAATATTATATTTATCCATGGATTATCCCATTCCGTTATCCCATACTTATTTTTATTTTATACGAATCTTAAGAAATCACTACATAGTATAAAACAAAGTCGCTTTGCTGTCCCTATGTCCCTATGTATGCTTAGATTTTTAAAATTGCAAAATTTCGTGGAAATTCCTTGTTATTTTTTCCTTTTCTTTACTTCCTTCTTAATTTAATAAAATACTTTTCTTATACTGGTAATTCTCGATGTGAAAAGAAACTTGTGCCTTATACTAATATATAGAAGGTCGATAGTACAGTATGCATAAGTACCTAGTAGTATTTGAATTTATAATTATTATTTTAATCTAGATACATAATTAACGTAGTTTTATACCTTGTTTGTACTTTGTATATTTTTAATTTTAATATTGAAGTCGTAAGTATCAACTTGTAGTATAAATAGCGTGTTAGGTGCATGATATCTTAATTTTGTATACATTATAATAAGTATTATGGTATTTTGGATACATTTTATAGTATTTTTTAAAACATTTATTAAATGTTCTAAAAAAGTTATTGTAATTTTGTAAATTTAACAAATAAGGTACCTAAGTACATTGCTCAAATTATATAAATGATATTTTTACAATATAATATTATTTACAAATGAAAGGCTGATCAAAATTCACCCCAAACGCTCCACGTTCCAACCATCTTTGAAACGAAGTACTACGAATAGTGTTCACGACGTTTACTAGATGGCGCTGTGCCAATGACGTCATGTTTTTACAACTCGCTATCGAAATTCTCAGGACTTGTATGACTATCCCGGTGAAATGTTTTGATGGTATCGCTTCTCGGCCTTTTGGCTAAGATCAAAGTGTAGTATCTGTTCTTTTCAGCTTAATATCTGAAAGTTCCCTCACTGAGGGACCAGTATATTAAACTGATTTTTGTAACTCGACGGGATGTTCGGGGCTCGCTCCACTCCCGTCACGGGTCGGCCCGGCATTGCAGTGCCGCCGGGATTGGCCCTCATAAATGGTGAATTTCCTCAACTAGGAGGGGTATGTGATACAGATCGGATTTTACGGTTTTATTTTCATTGAAAATAAAATCTTGTTTACTGTCTTATTATCGCGACTAACTTAAACTAATTATTATGGATGGAGAGCTCAAGAGTGGGGGGATAGTAGTTTGAACACCTGAGTGATATATGTACCTCATTGCATAAAAAGCATATTTAATATGCTAATGAAATTTAATTAAATGTGAGTTTTCGCAGCACCTATTATTGTAAAAAACTAAAAAATGTAGTTAAAAAGTAAAACGCTCATTGCCAATTCGTTGCCTAATCAGTATAAATATTGCAATCATTATAATTGCATTGTTTTAAAGTACTTTTTTATTCATATTATTTTAGCTGCAGTTTTATGCAATCATGACGAAAAATATTTAACTTAGTGTAAATAACAAAATGCGTTGTAATAACAAAACTTCATGATGTCATTATTCAGTTTGATAAACTAGCATTCTAAATATATATTTTTTTTATAAAGTGTTTGGCTCTGGGTGTTTAATATATTGTAATTTTGCCATGGGGCTGCCAATTACAATAATTATAAGTACCTATTGCATTATGTATTCCAATTTTCAGATTCACTTAAAAAAAAACAGGCGGGTGTAAAGTCATTAAATATACGTAATAATATAATAAATTATGCTCTATTAGCTTACTTAACTCAGATTGTCGTTCAAATTTACAATTATTAATACCAAGCTCTAAACATTTTTTAAACGTTTCCTTACGTAATACATAAGTATTGAGTGAGATAGCATTGGCAGGTAGGTTGGTGTCCGTTTATGTACTAAGTAATTCATTATATTTATTAGGTTTGGGGTGAGCCTATGGCCTGTTACCGTTTATCGGACACAACTTTTAAAGACCGTCGAACGGATTTTTATGGCTCAGCTAGGCAATTTTAAGCTGATGAACTAACTAGGCAATTCAAATACTAATCGAATTGGGAACCTTCTCGTGAAGTCGTTAAAGGTAGTTAACGATTTAATTAATTATGACTGTTTGCCTGGCCCGGCCCCCCAGAATTTACGTTTTTTTTTAAATGTACTCGCCTCTAGGAGTATATGTATCGCTTTCTCTTTCAATGTAACTCTGTATTTTTGAAGAAATATGCAAAAAAAAGGTGGCCGTGCCAGCCAATATTTGTGTAACAACAATGATTTGTTTCGGTGTCTGGTTGGTTGAGGGACTAGCTTCCGTGCCTTGGAGGCTAGGTCCCGGTTATTATTTAACACATCTATGACAATCGTTAAATGTAGTCAGAAGCCAATTGACACCTGGTCTAACCATCTCGGCTACTGGTTTCCTACGGGTTTCGAGGTCTGATGTCTGTCGCTCGTATAATTCTGGTAGCTAGCCGCATCAGGTTAGACTGGGAGCCGACCCCAACAGAAATGGGAAAATAGTAAAGGGAATGATGATTCTATTGCAATAAGGTTCAAATTAGAATCACTAGTCTATTGATTGATTTTAATTATTGTTTTTGTTAAGTTTATATAATAGAATATACTAGGTTTTATTACAATAGAATTATAGTCATTGTTATTTTTTCTCCAGATAAATTAACTTGCAATATATATCTGAAGTATAATTAGTTCTACTTTAAGTTTTACATGATTATAATGTTTATTTACTATTTATATATTAAAAACTAAAGTTTATATTTACTGATCAGTTTTTTATTGACCTTTTACGTATTGGATAGCACGTTTGTGCTCGATTTCACCTGGTTAACAGCCAAAACACATACTCTCGTTGCGGCGCCGCACCGCAAGAATCGGTTGTGCCGCCGCCCGCCTCTACGTAGAACAAAATGTACTAGCACTACGTGCGTTGCACTGCCGATTCTTGCGGTGCGGCGCCGCAACGCGAGTATGTGTTTTGGCTCTTAACCTTTTAACCGCTCGTGTCACAAAATGCGACAAAATAAATGTATGTATTTGTTCACACAGCGCTCGTGTCTCATATTATATATGACAAAAATAACATTTTTTGGTCCATTTTCAACCATTGCACATACAAATTTCTTGCAAGTATAGGTATTTGATCGGTTAACTTCGTAAAGGAGACGTTCAAAAAATGTATAGAGCCTGGGATTAAAATAATTGTAAATTTGAACAGCAATCTGAGTTACATAGGTTAATAGAGCATAATTAATTAAATTTTTTGGTGTATTTAAAATAATTTTACACCCCCCCGTTTTTATAAAAATTGAAATTGAAAATAAGAATCCTTAATGCAATATTATGATTATTGCAATTGGCAACCCCATGGTCAAATGTCAATTGAGCAACCAAAAAAATCAAAATTATTTCGACGCTGTCAATCAAACTGATCAATGACAATGACATCATGACGTTTCCCGTAATTATATTTTTTTCCACGCGTTTTGTTATTACACTAATAAGATAACAAATATTTTTCGTCATAATTACATTAAGCTGCAGCTAGAATAATATTACAAGAGAAAAGTACTGTAACAGAATGCAATTGTTGACGTGATTGCAATATTTATACTGCTTAGGAAACGGATAATTAAAGTTAATGTGCGTTTTGTTTTTCTATTACATTTTTTTGATTTTTACAAAAATGGTTGCTCCTAAAATTCGTGTTTAGTTAAATTCTAACAGCTTATTAAATAAGCTTTCCAATGAGGTATATCACATTCGTGTTCAAAATTCTAGCCCACTTTTGACCTCTCCTTTAGAATTCGAGCACCATAGACACGGTAGTTGATTTTTGACAGGAAGCGTTTAAAAAGGCGGCAATGAAGACGAAGTAATTAAGTCATTTAGTACCAATCAATTTGTTTATTTGGGTTCTACTACCCAAAACCAAACCGATTCATGGGTTCAACGTAAGCGTTTATATGCTCTTTGGGTTCACCATACATATAACTTACATACAGCTGCAACTTCAAATACGACGATTTTCCAGCACCCAGACATCGCAGTAGCAGCATCGACGCCAAACGAATAAAAATTTAATAGAATTCTCAATGTATGGAAATGGCACCATATTTTATGACATAAAATTTCATTCATGTCGTAACCCAGTGTCATACGTACAGCTGCTTACCGCATATCAGTTATAGCGCAGAACAGAACCATTGAACTCTTTGTGCACAGTTGGATAAAAACTATACTACAAGTCTTTCCCTAATCTTAATTTTTTTATACATTACAATTAAATACCTACCTACCTGTATTTTGAATAAGTATTTTATAAATTTCAAAACCCACCCCAAACGTTACACGTTCCAACCATCTTTGAAACGAAGTACTATGAATAGTGTTCACGACGTTTACTAGATGGCGCTGTGCCAATGACGTCATGTTTTTACAACTCGCTATCGAAATTCTCAGGAGTTGTATGACTAGCCCGGTGAAATGTTTTGATGGTATCGCTTCTCGGCCTTTTGGCTAAGATCAAAGTGTAGTATCTGTTCTTTTCAGCTTAATATCTGAAAGTTCCCTCACTGAGGGACCAGTATATTAAACTGATTTTTGTAACTCGACGGGATGTTCGGGGCTCGCTCCACTCCCGTCACGGGTCGGCCCGGCATTGCAGTGCCGCCGGGATTGGCCCTCATAAATGGTGAATTTCCTCAACTAGGAGGGGTATGTGATACAGATCGGATTTTACGGTTTTATTTTCATTGAAAATAAAATCTTGTTTACTGTCTTATTATCGCGACTAACTTAAACTAATTATTATGGATGGAGAGCTCAAGAGTGGGGGGATAGTAGTTTGAACACCTGAGTGATATATGTACCTCATTGCATAAAAAGCATATTTAATATGCTAATGAAATTTAATTAAATGTGAGTTTTCGCAGCACCTATTATTGTAAAAAACTAAAAAATGTAGTTAAAAAGTAAAACGCTCATTGCCAATTCGTTGCCTAATCAGTATAAATATTGCAATCATTATAATTGCATTGTTTTAAAGTACTTTTTTATTCATATTATTTTAGCTGCAGTTTTATGCAATCATGACGAAAAATATTTAACTTAGTGTAAATAACAAAATGCGTTGTAATAACAAAACTTCATGATGTCATTATTCAGTTTGATAAACTAGCATTCTAAATATATATTTTTTTTATAAAGTGTTTGGCTCTGGGTGTTTAATATATTGTAATTTTGCCATGGGGCTGCCAATTACAATAATTATAAGTACCTATTGCATTATGTATTCCAATTTTCAGATTCACTTAAAAAAAAACAGGCGGGTGTAAAGTCATTAAATATACGTAATAATATAATAAATTATGCTCTATTAGCTTACTTAACTCAGATTGTCGTTCAAATTTACAATTATTAATACCAAGCTCTAAACATTTTTTAAACGTTTCCTTACGTAATACATAAGTATTGAGTGAGATAGCATTGGCAGGTAGGTTGGTGTCCGTTTATGTACTAAGTAATTCATTATATTTATTAGGTTTGGGGTGAGCCTATGGCCTGTTACCGTTTATCGGACACAACTTTTAAAGACCGTCGAACGGATTTTTATGGCTCAGCTAGGCAATTTTAAGCTGATGAACTAACTAGGCAATTCAAATACTAATCGAATTGGGAACCTTCTCGTGAAGTCGTTAAAGGTAGTTAACGATTTAATTAATTATGACTGTTTGCCTGGCCCGGCCCCCCAGAATTTACGTTTTTTTTTAAATGTACTCGCCTCTAGGAGTATATGTATCGCTTTCTCTTTCAATGTAACTCTGTATTTTTGAAGAAATATGCAAAAAAAAGGTGGCCGTGCCAGCCAATATTTGTGTAACAACAATGATTTGTTTCGGTGTCTGGTTGGTTGAGGGACTAGCTTCCGTGCCTTGGAGGCTAGGTCCCGGTTATTATTTAACACATCTATGACAATCGTTAAATGTAGTCAGAAGCCAATTGACACCTGGTCTAACCATCTCGGCTACTGGTTTCCTACGGGTTTCGAGGTCTGATGTCTGTCGCTCGTATAATTCTGGTAGCTAGCCGCATCAGGTTAGACTGGGAGCCGACCCCAACAGAAATGGGAAAATAGTAAAGGGAATGATGATTCTATTGCAATAAGGTTCAAATTAGAATCACTAGTCTATTGATTGATTTTAATTATTGTTTTTGTTAAGTTTATATAATAGAATATACTAGGTTTTATTACAATAGAATTATAGTCATTGTTATTTTTTCTCCAGATAAATTAACTTGCAATATATATCTGAAGTATAATTAGTTCTACTTTAAGTTTTACATGATTATAATGTTTATTTACTATTTATATATTAAAAACTAAAGTTTATATTTACTGATCAGTTTTTTATTGACCTTTTACGTATTGGATAGCACGTTTGTGCTCGATTTCACCTGGTTAACAGCCAAAACACATACTCTCGTTGCGGCGCCGCACCGCAAGAATCGGTTGTGCCGCCGCCCGCCTCTACGTAGAACAAAATGTACTAGCACTACGTGCGTTGCACTGCCGATTCTTGCGGTGCGGCGCCGCAACGCGAGTATGTGTTTTGGCTCTTAACCTTTTAACCGCTCGTGTCACAAAATGCGACAAAATAAATGTATGTATTTGTTCACACAGCGCTCGTGTCTCATATTATATATGACAAAAATAACATTTTTTGGTCCATTTTCAACCATTGCACATACAAATTTCTTGCAAGTATAGGTATTTGATCGGTTAACTTCGTAAAGGAGACGTTCAAAAAATGTATAGAGCCTGGGATTAAAATAATTGTAAATTTGAACAGCAATCTGAGTTACATAGGTTAATAGAGCATAATTAATTAAATTTTTTGGTGTATTTAAAATAATTTTACACCCCCCCGTTTTTATAAAAATTGAAATTGAAAATAAGAATCCTTAATGCAATATTATGATTATTGCAATTGGCAACCCCATGGTCAAATGTCAATTGAGCAACCAAAAAAATCAAAATTATTTCGACGCTGTCAATCAAACTGATCAATGACAATGACATCATGACGTTTCCCGTAATTATATTTTTTTCCACGCGTTTTGTTATTACACTAATAAGATAACAAATATTTTTCGTCATAATTACATTAAGCTGCAGCTAGAATAATATTACAAGAGAAAAGTACTGTAACAGAATGCAATTGTTGACGTGATTGCAATATTTATACTGCTTAGGAAACGGATAATTAAAGTTAATGTGCGTTTTGTTTTTCTATTACATTTTTTTGATTTTTACAAAAATGGTTGCTCCTAAAATTCGTGTTTAGTTAAATTCTAACAGCTTATTAAATAAGCTTTCCAATGAGGTATATCACATTCGTGTTCAAAATTCTAGCCCACTTTTGACCTCTCCTTTAGAATTCGAGCACCATAGACACGGTAGTTGATTTTTGACAGGAAGCGTTTAAAAAGGCGGCAATGAAGACGAAGTAATTAAGTCATTTAGTACCAATCAATTTGTTTATTTGGGTTCTACTACCCAAAACCAAACCGATTCATGGGTTCAACGTAAGCGTTTATATGCTCTTTGGGTTCACCATACATATAACTTACATACAGCTGCAACTTCAAATACGACGATTTTCCAGCACCCAGACATCGCAGTAGCAGCATCGACGCCAAACGAATAAAAATTTAATAGAATTCTCAATGTATGGAAATGGCACCATATTTTATGACATAAAATTTCATTCATGTCGTAACCCAGTGTCATACGTACAGCTGCTTACCGCATATCAGTTATAGCGCAGAACAGAACCATTGAACTCTTTGTGCACAGTTGGATAAAAACTATACTACAAGTCTTTCCCTAATCTTAATTTTTTTATACATTACAATTAAATACCTACCTACCTGTATTTTGAATAAGTATTTTATAAATTTCAAAACCCACCCCAAACGTTACACGTTCCAACCATCTTTGAAACGAAGTACTATGAATAGTGTTCACGACGTTTACTAGATGGCGCTGTGCCAATGACGTCATGTTTTTACAACTCGCTATCGAAATTCTCAGGAGTTGTATGACTAGCCCGGTGAAATGTTTTGATGGTATCGCTTCTCGGCCTTTTGGCTAAGATCAAAGTGTAGTATCTGTTCTTTTCAGCTTAATATCTGAAAGTTCCCTCACTGAGGGACCAGTATATTAAACTGATTTTTGTAAATCGACGGGATGTTCGGGGCTCGCTCCACTCCCGTCACGGGTCGGCCCGGCATTGCAGTGCCGCCGGGATTGGTCCACAATAAATGTTAACTATCTAAGCTCTGAGGTGAAATTATTATTATTATTATTGGTTACATATTTATTAATAATAGTCTAACATTTCATAATCTTTTTATTTATTTTTTTAATAAAGTTAAATACTATTTTTTTAGCTATTTCAAAAGTTGCATTTTTGGTACATACATAATAATAAAGTTACCCAGTCGTTAATAACAAAAAAACCGGTCAAGTGCGAGTCGGACTCGCGCACCGAGGGTTCCGTACAAACCTGCAAGGTTTACAAAGTTCGTTCATTACGACAATCGAGTCATAACTATGGTATTTTTATTGCAAAATGAAATTCATAACATTACAATGGGGAAAGATGGAAGAGCATAAATTTAAGACAAAGATCTCTTTATCGTTTAAGTAATCCTTTATTTTATCTTAACACATATCATTTATCTATAATATAACTGAAACACTTATACTAGCCTTGCAGCAGACTTGCGAAAGTTCTTTTATTAAAGTTATTTATTTACTAAGTTTTTTAGTCACTATATATTTAATTCTTTAAATAATGTTGACTTAGAATTTTTTATAGTATTGTCTTAGATTTACGCGAATATCACACATTGAAATAAAACTACTTTGTAACGGATTTTATCGCGGTTTATTTTAGATTTTAGATCTTTGAAACGTCGGGATCTAAAATCGCGGTTATTTTAGATTTTAGATCCCGACGTTTCAAAGATCTAAAATCTAAAATAAACCGCGATAAAATCCGTTAAAAAGTAGTTTTATTTCAATTAGATTTTTTTTTTCACGGGTTAAAGGCAATTAGATCTAAGTATTTGATATGAATTTTAACTTGATAGCTCTACGCGTTCATGAGGAAAAAAGTAATAAGTTTATATTTATTAAAAAATTTAAATTTTGTAATGTAACTAAAAATTTAAGGTTTTCGGAATTTTTCCTTTATGTGTGCTATAAAACGTTGCTTCATGCCAAATTTCAAGATTCTAGGTCGACTGGAAGTACCCTTTAGGTTTTGATTCCCTTGCGAGTACTTGCGAGTTTCAAAATATGCAGCTTAAATTGCTGTTTCTTTTGATTGCGTTGACATAGAAGTTTGATTTTGTTACAGCTTAAAGGTATTATAGACCTGAGTATTTGGTATGAATTTCAATTTAATACCTCTACGCGTTTATGAGGAAATGGGTAGTAAGTTTAAAATTATTAAAAAAATATATATTATGTGATGTAACTAAAAATTTATGGTTTTCGTAATTTTTCCTTTATCTATGCTATAAGACGTTGCTTCGTACCAAATTTCAAGATTCTGAGTTCACGGGAAGTACCCTGTAGGTTTTGATTCCCTTGCAAGTGTCGAAAATTTGCGGCATAAACGGCTGTATCTTTTGATTGCGTTGGCTTAGAAGTTTGATTTTTTCACAGCTTCAAGGGACAGTAGACCTGAGAAAAAGGGTCTTGACAGACGGACGGACAGACGGACAACAAAGTGATCCTATAAGGGTTCCGTTTTTTCCTTTTGAGGTACGGAACCCTAAAAACAACAACCATGTAAAACTAAAAAAAAAGAAGCCGATTAAAATGTGTACTTTGTTTGGTTACATTGATACTAGGCATATAAAAAAGAATAAGTAATTTAATCGAATAATTAAAAATCGAGCTATTATAATTAGAAAAAATAATTATTAATAAATAATAATCGATTAATTTCAAAATCGAATTTTAATTAATTCGATTCAAATTACTTTAAAGACGGATTTAAAAATGAAATAAACATACATATTAACTTGACATTTCAAGTGTATGCAAATATCGTCTGCTGCGTCGCGTCGTTTCAGACTGAACGATGACTTAAAAATATCATGCTTTCTCGCTTTCACGTCAAATCTACTGAACCGATTTGTATGAAATTTGATGTGGAGATTTTGAGACCCGGGAAGGATATAGGAAAGTTTTTATCCGACAGCGCAAAAAGAGGTTAATGGTTTAGCGTCATTCATAAATAACCGACACAAGCGCGGGCCGCAGGCGGAGCCGCTGACGAAAAGCTAGTTATTAATTTAATGAATAAAAAAGGTTGATGTCCCAGAGACTATGATTACCTAACGTTTATTGTTATTGGCGCGAAACAAAATCAGTCGTTGCTCTGCCGCCGTACAATTTGCGCGCCAAACATGAGCAATTTAGCGCGAAAACTGTTACTACGCGGATTAAAAAAAAATAAATGCCAAAGGAAATTATCAGTTAGTGCCGTATTTCGGAACGATGATTTCGTTGTTAAATCAACTATTCCTGATATTGTGGTGCCAGAGATGAGATTTATAGACCGTTTATGGTTGGATTCAGCGAAATTTAAAAACTATATTGCTCTTGTAAGTGTTTTTCTGTAGATTTTCTTGAATAACTTGTTACGTTGGTATTTATTAACGTTACTTTTACAATCCCTGTGTAGTAATTTAACTTGTACGATCACGTAACGTCAATCGGTATATGTACTAGATATATTATTATAAATCCCCAGTTGGAATTATTATGCTAGTAAAATTTCATACAAATTCGTGTTACCCAAATTTCTTTTATTTTATGCTTCTCATAGTGCCCCTAAGCGTACTCCATCTCCCTAAAACTCCGCCCTTAAGATGACCCACTAACCCAAATTTCTTCCTCTAGGTAAATTGTTTCAAATAGTAAAGTGCGTCTAGATAAATAGGTAATATTAATATTAGAAAACTCATAATAGAGCATGTAAAATTTTCTGTGAGAATTTTTTTTGCCTCTGTGGTGCAGTAGTAAGCGTGTCGATAGGTCTACTAAAACTATTTTTTTTTTGCTGATGATATAACCCAATCGGCCGGAAGGGCCTCTATTGGTTCACCGGACTTTTACCGTGAGCCGTCCGAGGACGGTCGAACCGATCAAGTCCTGTGGCAACTACCATGAGGGCTCCCCATGTGGGGACGAACCTCGGCTCAGGATGTTGCCGGGCACTCTAGTTTTTTAGGGGATCTAAAACTTGTCTAGGTGTCCATTTTATAGTTAATTAGCGGACCCGGCAGACGTCCTGTCCGGTAAAGCGGTGCCATCTACCAGGTCTCAAAACTATCGAGTTTAACCACCCAAATATAACCACGGTAGTTAAAGTCATGAATACTAAGTGCTTTTCCTTCAGCTTTTTATAATATCTCCCCCGTTTTTGGCTTGGACTTCTTCTTTCAGATAACTTCTTTCCTTTTTATTTTTCTTTCTAAATTTTTGTTTTTTTTTTAATTGTTCTCCATTCACGCGTGATAGTTTGACCAAGGGAAATAGGGACTCTTTTTTACATAATACAAGCTGCCCCGGCGAACTTCATACCGCGTATTTGTCACTATTTAAACTGTCCATATTATACTTATATAGATTACACCCAGACACAGAACTACCAATCATGCTCAACACACAAAGATTTGTCCCGGATTGGAATCAAACCCACGACCTCCGGCTTAGCAGCCAGGGTCACTAACCAAGAGGCCAGTAATGTTATAAACACTTGCTTTTCTGGCTCATTTGGTTAGATAATTATTCATAAACATCGGTTTATTGAACTCTGTGCCTACCTACCATAAATATAAGTAGGTAGGTAATACCTAAACCAGTTAGGTATTTGGTGTTTGTATCTTAATTAACATACTCATACTTATTAAACTACTTTGGATGCGGACTGTACATTCATAGTAGGTATTGATATAGTACATACATAAACTAAACCAGTAGCTAGACTCGGACGTGTTCTTGAACTTAATTCTTAATGTCGGTCAGTTTTATAGCTAGTGTTGCTACTATCAGATAGAAAATACACATTTTGTTAGTGGCAAACAACTTGTTAACAATACTCTGCCCTAGCCGTTATCCAGCTACGATGGCAGTTTTAAGCTGCCTAGCCACGTGCGCAAGAGTATTATCTCCTACTTACCAGTGCACAAGTGTGAACTTTTTTTTAGCAGATGACCTATCCCAATCGGCCGGAAGGGCCTCTATTGGTTCACCGGACTTTTTCGGTCAGCCGTCCGAAGACGGTCCAACCGATCAAGTAATGTGGCAACTGCCATGAGGGCTCCCTATGTGGGGACGAACCTCGGCTCAGGACACTCTAGTTTTTTAGGGGATCAGAGAGCACAAGTGTGAGCGTGTTGCTGCCGTATTATGAGTGTTTAAAGCTATTGTGATTCCATTGAAAGAAAGGGATGTGGATATACGCATTGTATAACTGCATCCCTTTCTTTCAGTACTATACTCAGCCACCTCAGTAGAGTCTCCCGACAGGTGGGTTTTAAGATGAACATTGACAAGATAAAGATTATATCGAATGGCCATGTCGTACCCGTACCAGTCATTGTTGGAGAAGATACTCTGGAAGTTGTTGACTAGTATGTATATCTAGCGCAGACTGTTCAGTAAGGTCCAACTTCTAT
The DNA here is from genome assembly GCA_936450015.1 of Meganola albula. Lineage (NCBI taxonomy): Eukaryota > Metazoa > Arthropoda > Insecta > Lepidoptera > Nolidae > Meganola > Meganola albula. The sequence continues at coordinate 3,357,385 of OW388156.1, read as the reverse complement.
AAAGAGGTCTCTCGAAGGATTCAACTCGGATGGGAAGCATTCGGAAAACTACGCGATGTGCTCTCGTCTAGGATTCGTCTAAGTCTTTAGACTAAAGTCTTTAATCAGTGTGTGTTGCCAGTGATGTGGGCTTTCACAGCTGACCTTATAAATAAGCTCAAGGTCGCTTCAACGGAGACGGACAAGATCTGTAATGAACTGAGTTCCCCAGAAGAACTTAAGTCACCGACATAGCGATCAAAGTGAGAAAGTTGAAGTGGCAGTGGGCAGGTTCCATCGCTCTTAGAAACAATAACCGCTGGGGAAGACAGGTTCTCGAGTGGAAACTATGCAATGAGCGTTGCAGCGTCGGCCGGCCCGCTACAAGGTGAACTGATGACATAATAAACATTGCGGGAAGCCGATGGATACTAACGGCCGGTAACCTATCGCTGTTGCGTTCTAAAGGGGATGCCTGTATCCCGCAGTGGAGGTCTCCAGGCTGATTATGATCCCTTTTTTTTAACAGAAACAGAACCTCTAAACACTCAATACGCCAGCTGCACTCTATTTCCTTCATTTTCAGACACACCGTGAAGTCGGAAGTAACAATACTTCAACGCTTGAATCAAGTCAAACTACTGATTAATTAATGTAATATCGACTGTGGTATTGTTTCGTTTTTAAGGTCGGTAACCTAAATAGTCAATTTGAGAGACGCAAACTTGATGGCATTATAGCCATCAATTGGGTCGAACATATTGTGTTGGAATTTGAACTGGTTTCATAATACCTATTTGATTGTTTTATTATCGTAGTTCGTACGTTGACTTACTGACTATTCATGTATACTGTACACTTCAACTGCGCAAAGAGCTGGAACTGTCTTACTTTTACTATTCATCTGTGAACGATAGAGATGGGTAGTGTTAGCAATGTTTTCTCGTGCATGTTGCAAACCATCATCACTTCAGCGTTCGAATAAAAAAATCAAAGTCTTTCCATCCATTTACACGCAACCGCCGCGACATAGCAACAAACTTGTGCACAGATATACAGACACATACTATACGTGCGCGATAAGTTGAGACTCGTCTGGAATACAACCCTACGCCCTCTACCCCTGTAAGTATAAGGCGGCGTTGTTCCGAGTACAACACTCATTACATTAAAAAAATACAGTAGATCGTCTCTACTGTATTTTTTTTTATGTAGTGAGTGTCACGGGTGGAAACTTGTTGTGATTTTTTTTTCTGCACAGTCTGCACCGCCCCCAGGTCTTAACTTATTGCGGACGGGTATATCATGATCAGGGACGCAGCTTTGAGGCACAGGATCTTTCCAAGAAACTTGGAAATACGTAAAATACGAACTACGCTTTATCATCCGCCATCTGATGGATGTTGGAACGATTTAATCAGACTCTTGAACGACGTCTTGCAAAAGTAGTGGAGAGTCATAAGACACATACATTCCATTATTCCTCTTGTATAGAACGGCTGCTCATGTGAGTTATTTCTAAACTCTGGCTCGTGCGATCTTTGAAAGGGAAGCAGCGCTTTTTGCAGGGAGCCCTTCAAATTTGCCAAGCTGTATTACCGAATACGCCGATGAGTTAAGGAAGAAATTGGAAAGAATATGGCTTCAGAACCTGGTGCAAAGAAAGTCATCAAAGAAGTAGAGACATACATTCCATTGTTTCTCTTCTCGTAGAGAATACTTCTACAACTCCAGCTATCCCTTATTTGTGTGTCTCATGTTGTGTGTTAAAAACTGCTGGACCAGCAGCGTTGTCAATTGTCAATAACAAGGTTGACATTTAAATGTTTACAGCCAGTGCCATAATCGAGGTTACTGGTAACGACTCATGACATAACTGGTAATACTAGTGTTTACGTAACTGACTTGTTAAGAAATATTTAATTTATTAGATAAAGTCCTCGAACTCTGATATCTAGATGAGAACAAGTCGATATTTACTAGGTAAGTATATTTGTAGACCAAAATATTGTTTAAGATTACGCAAGTTGTGGTCAAAGTAAAGACTACGATAATGGTGTGTAGAGTAAGGACGGATGAGGTGACGGCAAGGAGTGCGGTAGTTTTGCACCTGCACCTGAAACCGGGTATGGAGATAGTGTGAGACCCGGCGAAGGACACAGGATAGTTTTTATCCGGCTGCGCAAAAAGAGGTTAATGGTTTAGGGCGATAACCAATACATAACAATTTTTTTTTTAATTTAAAACAAGTTGATCCATAAGTTTCTTTGGAAAAGTTGTTTATAATTATGAGCTCTACCATGTGGTAAAGTATACACTTATCACCAGTCACCAAATAGAAACACGTGACACGACGATAATATCTCTGCGATTTTCTCGCTCATTGAGACGGCGGCCCCACGCCACGCACGAATTGTTAGACATCGCAAGTTACACAAACACTTCAAGGGAACTAGATAAGAACTAGGAACTAGATGCAAAAAAAGTCTAACCGCTATGAAACTTCTAGCGGGGTATCCTTAAGACACCTTACGTATACCTTTTTCAATCTATAGAACCTTACTGGGCGTTTTCACTGCACAACAAAATATGATACCAGCATAGTCTTACCTCTTTCTACTCATCTCTAAACGATAGAGATAGATAATGCTTGCAACATGTTTTCTTGTGCAGTGGAAAGTAGGGGTTAGGTCAAAGTCCAATTTGCGTCAAAGAAACCCTAGCTCACAATATAACAATGTTTGCACATACCTTGTTACTTGTTATACTGTTTACTTTGTGTTATGGTAAATGAGACCTACTTGCATTGATACGCATTGCGATAAGTACGTTTAATGTCATTTTCTGTTTACATGATAAAATACAATTCCAATTAGTACTGGTTTGAAGGAAATAATGTCTTTAAGATTAAATGTTTTTGATACAAACTTAGCTTGTTTGTTACGTTGGTTGTCTGCGTTTTCTTCTTGTTCCTGGACGATGTCTAGTGGCACCATTTGTTGGACAGGGTGGGTCGTAATAATTACTACTTAGTAACTTTTATTTTCATCGTGGTCAACTATAGAAAATGAAATGGTACTTAAAGGTAATTCATGTTCTGAAGAATTAATTTACGGAACTGTTAGCATGCACGCAAAGAGTAGGTAGCTTTCTAATTCTGAAAACTGTAAACATCTTGTCTAATTTACACACATTTATTGCCTTATATTAAATCCTTCTAAAAAAAAGAACATAAATGGAACTAATTATTACAGATCGGTCATGTCATTATTCCGATGTAATATTTAATAACCAATAAGAATTAAGCCTAAAATTATTATAATTAAAATTAGAGTTGAGAGGAGACTGGAACTGTAGAGTCGCCTAGCAGCATCGCTAGTACCGCCCCGTCTACGGGACTTCTTTTGTGAGACGGACTTTACATATAAATAGCGAAGAGTGAAAAAAATATCTCTTTAGTACCGTCACCGATAGCTATCGGTGACGGTACTAAAGAGATATTTTTTTAGGTAAGAAAATTTTGCGCCGGTTTCCCTTCTTCAGACTTTCACTCTTAGGTACACTTGATGCTATACTTAGTTTTGTTGCTGTTTAAAACTTTTAGGCGTTACATAATATATTACTAAGTTCGTGTGATATTTATTTATTTATTTATTTATTTTGCACACAAAACAGAATACAGTCCAAATTACAAATACAAAAGAGCGTGTTACAAAGGTTTAGTCCAAAACGGTATTCCAAAGCATGTGTACACAGCATAACAAAAGACAACGTACATAGACACTGTGTTTAATAAACTGTGTTATTGTAGTAGTAAAAATAAAAAAAAAAACACTAAAACTAAAGTGAAATTAGTTTAAACTTAATTAGAGAGAAAGAAAAATAAATAGTTTTAACAAAATACAGTATTAGAATCAGGTAGGTAAATTTATAGTAATTTTTGACATTATGTGTCTAACTTTACGCCTGATATTGACCATTTCCTAAAGGGAAACCGATGTGAATCGGTTTGTATGGACTCTTCGCCACTGCTACCTATAAATATGCTGACTTACCTTAAGTATTTTACCGAAAATTACTAGAAATTTACTTTACCCTACACCTATATCGTCTAACGATTGCTGAAAATACTTTTTCAGGAAAGTGCAGAAACAAAGAAAACGTATACTTATTCCCAACTTGAGAAGAATACAGCCACCTTCGCTACCTCCTTGCTGAAGAAACTTGGCTTAAAACCCGGTGATGTCCTTGCGGTTATGCTGCCAAATAGTCCCGAGTTCCCTGTAGTCGCTTTTGGGACTCTACAATCTGGTGTTGTGCTTACAACTGTGAATCCAGTATATAAAGAATGTAAGTTCTAATTTTAATGTACCTACTTCTCATTTTATGTGAGAAATATTTATTTTAGTCAAAACTGGAATTCTAAGTTTGATGTCAGGTAAGACTGGTAATATTTTGTTTATTTAAAAGCCAAACTATACGTTTCTACAGCCTATCTTTTACGAAAGGCGTATAAACTAAATCGTATCGTAAACTAATCGTAATCGTAAAAACTACTTTTTAACGGATTTTATCGCGGTTTATTTTAGAATTTAGAACCCGACGTTTTAAAGTATTTTCAGACTTCATGTTCACGGGTGGAAGAAGTCTGAAAAGACTTTGAAACGTAGGGATCTAAAATCTAAAACAAACCGCGATAAAATCCGTTAAAATTTAGTTTTATTTCAATGTGTGATATTCGCGTAAATCTAAGACCATAAAATTAAGACAGCTGAATACAACCTACTTTTATTTATCTAAGAAATTTATTTCCCAGAACAATCAACTTAAATTATAAATACAACTTGCAGGTACTGTAAAATGTTATCTACTTTTAGATTGTAGTGTCTTGTCATTAATTCACCTAATTTATGTGATGAAAAATCAGGTAGTCAGGAACTGTTAGATCACAACCTTGTTTTTAAATTAGGTGGTACTCTAATTGTTCCTTGTTTCCAGTTTTTTTTAAATAGAAAATTGAACAAGATTTATCGGTCCAGTGACAAAAAAGTTACTATTAGTCACACTCCAAGCTGACTGCAGCCTGTGTCGCGTCTGTAATTTTTAGGTTACTTTTAATCCTGAACGTTCATAGAATTACCAACAAACGATATTTAATAATTACATAATAAACAGTAACTAAAAACATAGTTGGGAACAAAATAATAAATAACTAAAAGTAAAATTTATAAGGTGTGTCACTGATAATTCTAAAAATGGTGTAATCCCTAGTTTCTGCTATCGAAACATTCACAAGAAAACATGTTGCAAGCTGTCTGTCCCTATCACTCAGGGATGAGTAGAAAGAGATAAGACTGTGCTTGTATCATGTTTTGTTGTGCAGTGCAAGCGCCCTGTTACTGGTAATACTAAGCCGGGGATCCAGATAGCTTAAGGAAATCACCGGTACAGTTTTATCAAAGCGTTTACAACGTACGATAATTTTTATCATAGCCATTAAGATACCATCGTATTTGCGTGTCATAAATAAAACTGATAGATAATTTTAATTAGATAGTAAAGCCTAGCCTTCTACCTCCTGGACTAGTTGATAGATAAAGTTATCAACAGTAAGATAGTCAAAACATTACATATCAATTTATCAACATACATATTTTCTTTGCAGTGCAGCCCTATTGTAACAAATCCAACCTTCATTTACACCTTTCCTCGTCCCTGGCCACTCCCACGTTTCTTTTTTCGATCTAAGTCTTTCTAAATTCAAAATTATTTATGACTACATCATTGCCTAACAACAGGCCAATTGTGGTCAAGCGCAAGCCTTTTACAGAATAAAAAGGAATATCCATCTCTGCGTACTGACTTTCCTGTAATACAAGTGCGATAGTATGTTACCTATGTGTTTTGTATTATTACGAGTAGGTATGTACCTAATCGTAATAATACAACACACATATCATACTAACGTTATTTATATAATTAACATTAAAAAATTGTTTATTACTTCAAATAGTTTAAAATTAATTTAATTATGAATTTAGTAATTTTGTTTAATTAATTTATTATTACTAGAATTTATAATTAAAATTATAAATTAAAATAATAATTACATGTTGTAATATTGTGAGAGACTAAGATAATATATTTAATTAATAAATTTAATGTCGGTACATTTTAAAGTATCAGATTTTATTAGAAGTATACACTGGGTAACTAAATATAATATTTAAATTATATACTTTTTTTAAATTATTCTTCTCGTGTAAGTATTTATGATTATGATTACTCATGATTAAAAGTTAATTCTTGAACTTCGTAATCGCGGCCACAGATAACGTATCTATCATTGTAAGCGAAACGTAGTAAGCAAATTTAAACAATATCAAATCCGCCTTCTAGAGTTCAAAGTACATTGACTTCTTGCTTGAATAGGTTTACGTCATTATTGTTAATCTTTTCGTTATCTTTTATTAACCGACTTCCAAGAATAGGAGGTGGTTTCTCAATTCGACTGTTTAGATACTTTTTTTATGTTTGCTTGCGGATAACTTCACTGTTTATGACCCGATTTTGATGATTATTTTTTTATTTTAAATAGTATACTTCTGCGGTGGTAAATTGGCATCATGCCAGGATCTGATGTTGGAATCCCAGGATAATCAGTAACCCTTATATATACGTGCTTTTTACGTGTCTTTGTGCATAATTTCGTCAGTTGGTAAGTTGGCAAGGTGATATCCGAAGACTAGTACCTACCATGACCAGGAAACTTTATCCTGATGATGTTATCCTAGAGAAATCGACGGGAACCATCGAAAATTGTAGGGCCGACTATAGGCCGACCGTTCAACTCGCGTATCGCCATCTGAGGTACAAAGTCATAAAACATTAATTAAATCTCATAAAGAACTATTTAACCACAGATAAAAGTAATGTAAGATTATTCGTCACTAATATCCATATCGCTTGAATCATTACCACTGTTTGTGCAGCTTGAGGAGTCGGGAATCTTGGCGATAGGCGCTACGCGAGTTAAACGGTCGGCCTATAGAGCTTTTGTTAATTTTTCCATTAAATATTTGATAGCACTACTATTTAATAAAGGTCTGGAGTCGATCTGATGATTCCTCTGACATGTAATGCAATGCATTCTTATTCTATTTTGCTTTTACTGAATTTCTAGCTCTACAAAGAAAACGACATACTGCCTTGTAAAAACACTGTTGCTGTAGGTAATTAACCTGACGTATAATCGCATTTACAAGGTTGTATGTGAGAATGACGTGGTTTCTTTAGTTTTTATCTTACTTTAAACCGTCTTAATGTTTTGTTGACAAAGATTTATTAACACTAAAAAAAATAAAATGGAATAACAAAATTATTATTTGGGGACTGTGTCACCTTCGTCCGTGGGAGTGTACCTTTTATCTGAATACACGTGGTCCACGGGTAGTGCAAATCAGGTGACAATCAATCAACTGGTAATTATGTTTACTAATAGTTTACTGATGGTAGGCTTCGGCAGTGGTACCAGACAAAGCCGCCGTCAAGCGGTCTTGCAGTGTTCCGATGCGATGATAAAAAGTATAGATATTTTTAATAGCACAATTTTATTAAAAAGATCGACATCAGAACCACAGAAAATCCTGATATGGTTAGAATGGTAATAAGGGCGTGGCAGGCGTTCTACAGTTATGTCACTACTGACGACACTGGGCCGTTTCAATAGGACACCGCGTTTAGTGTGCTTCGGACTACTTCAGTGAACGAAGCTCTGCATTGAAATGCAGTGTTCTGCAGTTAGTAGGTCTTTTGTATAGCAATTGTATGACAAAATGATTGTATAGAAATTGTATGTTTTTGGGGGTTGAGTCACCTTCGTCCGTGGGTACACCTTTAATTGAATCCCCACACGTGATCCCCGCGTGGTGCAAATCAGGTGACAATCAACTGGTGGTAGACTTCGGCCGTGGTTAGTGACCACCCACCAGACTAAGCCGTGTTCCGGTGCGATGTCTGGTGAGGCCATGCAGAGACGGGTTGCGCCGGTCGTGGTCGCAAGCAGACTGCCCACCACGACTGGTGCAACCCTTGTCGAAACGAAACCCAAATTAAAGGTGAGCGCGTTCATTGCCCGTTATCTTAATATATATAAATCTCGTGTCACAATGTTTGTCCTCAATGGACTCCTAAACCACTTAACCGATTATAATAAAATTCGCACACCATGTGCAGTTTGATCCAACTTGAGAGATAGGATAGTTTAAATCTCAAATTATAGTCGCAATTTTAATTTATTTCTAATTATTTGTCTGTTATTATTTGACAGTCACAATTATCTGTTAACTCCAAATGATTCTAACAGATGTCGATACCTTTCGACTGGGTTGAGTAAGTAATCAATAGATGGCGCTGCTATGGTTATCACATTTTATGGAAATTGTTGAGTGGGCTGAAGCTACCCGGGCGAAGCTGGGACGGGCCGCTAGTCTAAATATATAAAAGAAGAAACTGACTGACTGACTGACTGACTGACTGACATATCAACGCAGAGCCCAAACCGCTGTGTCTGGAGACTCCATATTTGGCACATAGGTTCCTTATGTGGTCAAGGGGTGCACTAAGAAAGGTTTTTTCAAAACTCACCCTTTAAGGGGGTGAAACGGGGTTGTTTCTCCATACAAACTTTGGAAAAGTTTGTATGGAGAAACAAGATTAGTGAGATCAATTTCGCGGGCGAAGCCGCGGAGGAAGCTAGTTATAAATATAAAGATTAATAATGCAGTGCGAAAGTTTAAAAGTATTTCGGTACAGGGGGCCGATCAGAGGGACAGTCATCGCCAGAAAACTTATTGAGTGGGTGTGGTTACGAGCAGCAAAGTTATCTTAATCACACTATTAATTTGTTACAAAATGTAAAACTAATACAACGAGTGGTAAGACAGTTCCTAGACCGATGTTGGTCGCACGGACGTCTGTAGAGAACTGGGGCACACAGTTCGTGTAACGACAATCCCCACTCGTCGCCCGTGCGGACCTCAGGCTAGACTCTGTCGAGCGTGTCGACCCGACGCGCTGCCGCCTCGCTGTCAAGTATGCTACCGTACTAATGACTTCTCCGACACGGCCATCCTGCGAGACACACGTCTCTGTGTGTTATTCTGAAACAATATTCAACACACAGTATCACATAGTTCAGTCACGCCTGGCCTACTAAACTAGAAGGAACAAGTTTCTGGGAAGACAAGATAAAGATAAAGATTTCCAGAAATCCCCAAATTTAACAGAACTCTAAACTTTCCTTTTTTTTTATTAAAATAAGGAAAACCTGTTTACTAAAAATCAATGAACAATCAATATCACTTATTCAGTTAAATCGCTTCAATATCAAAATCAGAAACTCAAAGCACAACTGACTACTAAAACTTACACTCTCACACAAGAGACAATCACTTACAATAAGTAAACTAATTTAAGCTCTGCATATGACCATTGGCTACACATAGCCCAGTAACCTCCAGTTACTCAACTTTATGCGAACCCCCACGGGAACGCCGAGTCTCCCCTGGACTCACGGTTTCCCAAGAAACCCGACCTCTGCCGGAGTTGACTGCACTACCGCGTACTCACGGACTACTACAATGTAGTAGATGCCGATTTCTACTGAGCTACGGCTACACGACAACCTCCGGTACGGTCCAATCATTATGCAAGCTTAAACAATCTCGTCGTCATCATCACGACTACTTTACTCTACCTCAATTTCGTCAGTTATACTTTGATTCACCGGATTTCATTTTTTGCAAACTTTCATGTGCGTATTTGTAGGTACGGTTACAATGTAGTGCTTTTAAATTATAACGGTCACTGTCAAGAACTTCTATGACCTCGGACGGTCCTTTAAATTTGGGATTCAACTTTGTATGATTACACTACTTGTTCATAATCAAAACAAACTCTCCCATTGAAAAATTATTGACCTTTACCTTTATCTTGTCGAATTTACTTTGTTTTCATAGAATGCGGCCCTATCTATATTGCATAAATCGTCATGAATTACTTCTTTCCTAATGTACTCGTGGCGCTGTTGGTCCAAAATTAGGCACTTACTTTTTTATTATCTTAAAATAGGCCTCCGCTTGACCACAACCTGCCTGATGTGAAGCAATGCTGCAGTCTACGATGGAACGCACTTACCCAGTAAACATCGATTCACTCGTGACCTGAAGACCGGCAGACTATAGCTATCGAGAAACATAGATGCCGGCAGCGAATCCCACAACTTGGCAGTTCGCACAATAAAAGTGGAAGCAAAGCGCTTTGTGCGTACCCCTGGAACTTCCACCATATAACGGCGGCGGCGGCAACAGGTGGACCTGTCCAGTGGAAGAACGTGGATGGGGGAATAAGACTGTTCAATCCTAACGCACACTTTCCGAAGTGTGTCCGGTAAAAGACCGAAAGACCAGCAACCATGCGGCGATGCTAGAGGCTTTGCAATTTAGCCTTGACGAGGGATTCGTTGCTAATAAGCGTCTTGGCTCGCCTTTCTATAGACTCCAATGCCTTGAGTTGGTATTTAGCTGACCCATCCTAAAGATGCGAGCAGTACTCTATGCATGAGCGAACTTGTGCTTGATATAGCTTGAGCATCTGTTTTGGCGTGAAGTACTGACGTATTCGCAAGGACACCTAGCTTTTTGGCAGCGAGTTGAACCATGGACTCAATGTACGGGTCAAAATTGAGGTTCAAAGTTATATTGACGCCAAGAAGCTCAAAGTGGTCTATAATACGCACGGATACACCTTGAAAAGTAGGTGTCAATTAAAATGGCCTTTTTAGCAGAAAATAGACACGCCTGGGTTTTAGCAGCACTACACTTGACTAGATTGGCGTCACCCCAGTCGGAAACAGCTTTGTGAGATAAGTTGAAGCCCCCAACCATGGCCTCCCTAAGAGACTGGATCTCAGCAGTCTAACTGTCTGAAGTATGCGACTAAGCCTATAAACTGTCTTAGCTTAGCTATAGTGAAAAGTTAAATTACCCAGTGAAATAATATTTGCACGCAACAACTCATCTATCTCGCTCACGATCGTTTTTCTTTCTTCCGCACTAAAACGATACGGTCATTTTTGAGCAACCAAATAAGGTTCAACTAAGCGAAAAAAACAACAAGCTCACCTGTAATTACGCATGTCAGCGACATACCAGTTGTTAAATAATCTAAATAACGAGACAACACATAGACAATACCCGATTTTTGTTCTCGCGAAACGTGATTGTCAACAACGGTAAAACGATTTATCGAGGGAAAATCATTATTATTAAACATTTCGGTGGTACTCACTGATAATTGTAAATTACAATCGTTATATCGAGAACTTTTCAAATTTTAAAATGAGTCGCGGTTATACTAACAATAAAACCTTGCCACAATACTTTGCGGCCTAATATCATATCACTTCGTAAATAAATCACTAAATCAAGCATAACGTACAATAAAATCTCGATTAAATTATCGATTTCAACAAAACAAATAATTTAAACAATGCCAAGTATGCTTGACTGACCCTTTAAGGTTACAACATTTGTACTCTTTTACCGCTACGTTTACTCTCTTTAACGAGTGAGCACTCGGCACCGGAATCTTAATAGAAAAAGAACGACTGACCTTGATGTTTAAGAGTTCGTCCCGGTGGATCAACCACGCACACGTCGACCCTCACGTGTCGCTTGCTGCGTGAAACCTCGACACTTCCACTTCCATTAGGGCACCGGGTAGAGATGTGAGATCCTTTTATTCACGTCGCCAGCTGTCACCACTCGCGTCATTTTATTTTTCATGGCGTTGCGTAGTTTCAGTTAGGTGATGGTTTGTCTGCTCCTTTATCTCGCTTCTGATTTCGGTAAAGGGGGCCGATCAGAGGGACAGTCATCGCCAGAAAACTTATTGAGTGGGTGTGGTTACGAGCAGCAAAGTTATCTTAATCACACTATTAATTTGTTACAAAATGTAAAACTAATACAACGAGTGGTAAGACAGTTCCTAGACCGATGTTGGTCGCACGGACGTCTGTAGAGAACTGGGGCACACAGTTCGTGTAACGACAATCCCCACTCGTCGCCCGTGCGGACCTCAGGCTAGACTCTGTCGAGCGTGTCGACCCGACGCGCTGCCGCCTCGCTGTCAAGTATGCTACCGTACTAATGACTTCTCCGACAAGTATATAACCATTTAGTATTGTCTTAGATTTACGCGAGTATCACACATTGAAATAAAACTTACTTATTTCAATATATAACCATTTTTTGACGTGATAACGTCTTTAAAATCGTTTTAGTCGGGTGACATGTTCAGAAACTTGTGTCACACCAAAATCTCACGAGCGCGATCGCAGGTATAACGAGAGGGAGACGGACCGATCTCCCGTCTCATCTCGAGCGCTGCCAGTCATTTCGTGAAACTTGTCACGCGGAATCCTCACGAGCGGAGGCTGGCATAGCGTTCGAGTGAGTGGACCGATCTTCCGTCTCTCTCACTTATATCACCAATAAGACGTTATCACGTAAACATCTCGATCGTAAACCTACTTTACAAACAACCAATTTTTTTCTTTTACAGTTGAACTCACACACCAAATAACGTTAACCGATCCCAAAGTAATAGTCACTATACCAGAATGCTATAACACAATCACTAAAGCATTGACAAGCTCAAATAGAACGGCTAAAGTCGTCCTTATAGACGATCCAAGTACCCCTGTTCCTGACGGTGTCATACGATATACAGAAATAGCTGAAGCCGGGGAAACAGATTATGGTTTGCTGGATAAAGTGGAGAGAGATCCGGAGGATGTAGCTTGTATACCGTTTTCTAGTGGTACTACTGGATTGCCGAAAGGAGTGGAAATTACGTACAGGAATCTGTTGGCCAGTATAGAAATTATGCATCAGAAGGAAAATTGCTTCCCCGAGCTGCCTCAAGGTAAGTTGGCGTCACTGACGCTCGCATCTGTATCACCCACTTTGAAATATAAGGTCGTGGGTTCGATTTCCAGTCGTGCCTACACATCTTAGTATGAATTATTTCATCGCCGCTACTCAATATCGGTGAAGGAAAATATCTTGAGGAAACCGCCATGCCTAAGGACCAATCATTCGAAGACATGTGACATCCTGCAACCCATCATAATTGCTTAATTTGGTACTAGATGGCACTGTGCGTAAAATATGGCCATTTTGTACCCGTGGCGAAGGGTGGAAATCTAAAAAAGGGAAAACGGACCTAAAAATTCTTACTTAAATATTATCTCTTCACTACCGTTATCAATTTTTTTTATATCACCACCTTAATGTTATAAGTACTTAATTTTGATATTTAATGAAGTACGTGATATTGGCCAATTCCTAAAGGGAAGCCCATTCGAATCGGCTTGTATGGACTCTTCGCCACTGGTAAGTACCTTTTAGTATGTAGAGTAATAATTTAATTTTTCTAATTTAGGAGACTTCCAAGATATACTGCCGGCGTTCTTACCATTCTTCCACATCTACGGCTTAGTGGTCGGTGCGATGGGTCATTTATCTAAAGGCTGCAAGCTAGTGACTATGGCGAAGTTTTCGGCTAGCTTGTACTTGGATATATTGAAGAACCAGAGAGCCAGCTTGCTTTATATAGTGCCACCTGTCGGTAAGTCTTGTAGTATTAAAGCTGCCACCCCTCTTTGTCACAGTTATCTTTGGATGGCTCACCGAAGAAGTCCGGTGAACCAATAAAAGCCCTTCCGGCTGATTGGGTTAGGTCATCCGCAAAAAAAAAATCTTGTCACAGTTGTGTCACTTGTGGTTTCCGTGAAACCCTAGCCAAGATGCGTGAAGGAACACCCGGGGGTATTTAGTTCGGGTAACCGGTTGGAGCCCCACGTACAGGATAAAGGATTTCCTCCCGGTAAACAAAATAAAATGATTGACATCCGTCTGGGTTTCCCTGGATGTGTCCTAGTTCTTGGCTTACAGCTGGATCAACTGCGAGGCTGTAAAGAGACTCGGGACACCTGAACTGTATTGGATCCCTCACGAATTTAATCAGGAGTTGGAAACATAGATTGTCCACTGTCCTCCAGGGAAAGAGGGAGATAGCATAAAAAAGAAAGGTATAAATTGCCTCATTAAAATGGACTACGCACCACGGGTAATGTTATGTTAAAAGGACCTAATGGAGCTAGGCATTACCTACTTTAAAAAATCGTTTTCTTTTATTAAATATTTAGATTATCGACAGAATTTGACGAGCTGGTGGCGTGGTCGGTAAGATACATTCTTTTCACGCCTCAGGTCGTGGGTTCGAATCTCACCCGAGACAGGCATTTGTGTGATGAACATGTCTGTCTGTCATGTGTATTTACAAAAAAAGGAGGTTAAGTATATTATATATACCAGTTATCTGGTTTCTATAACACAAACTCTGCTTCACTTGGGACCAGATGACCGTGTGTGTTAATGTCCCAGAATATTATAATTGTAATTTATCATTTCAGCTATCCTTCTTGGCAAACACCCTGATGTGAACGAGCAACATTATCGTAATATACGACATATTATATGCGGCGCCGCGCCATTAGCCGCGTCTGACGTTGAAAATATTCTAGAAAAGAGCAAAGTAAGTTTAATTATAACTTTCATTCTTTATGCTTTAATTATTTTGGTATCCTCACATTTTCGTTCTGATTTAAGCAAACTTAGCTCATAATGAACGTAACTTAGTCAGTAATAATTGTGATTTATAAGTTCAGACGTCAAATATCTCAGTTCAGTCCACCCGTGAACATGAAGTCTGAAAAGACTGAATCGTCGGGATTTAAAATCTAAAATAAACCGCGATAAAATCCGTTCTGAAGTAGTTTTATTTCATTACACAAAGGTCTGTTTGTCTTGTGTCTGAGTGTAATTATCTATATTTAAATACCTATGTATTTACAATAGAAAAGTATTATATGTATAGGCCAACCGTTTTACTCTTGAATACCGCTTGAATCATCATCACTGTCTGTGCAGCTTGAGGAGTCAGAATCTTGGCGATAGACGATACGCGAGTTAAACGGTCTATGTATAGTATATTACTAGTTATCTGGTTCCCATAGTACAAGCTCTGCTTAGTTTGGGATCATGGCCGTGTGTGTTAATGTCCCACTATATCTAATATATAAAATTCTCGTGTCACAGTTTTCGTTGCCATACTCCTCCGAAACGGCTTGGCCGATTCTTATGAAATTTTTTATGCATATTCAGTAGGTCTGAGAATCGGCCAACATCTATTTTTCATCCCCCTAAGTGAACATTTTTTTTTAATAAATACGCGGTACGAAGTTCACTGGGGCAGCTAGTTATTATTATAATATACCTTCAATTTAACTGTTGCGTTTAAATTCAATGTCACTTACAGCGTCCAATCGAATTTAACCAAGGTTTCGGAGCTACAGAAACGACTTCGATAAGTACATCAACGTTTAAGAATACTAAAAACGTCGACTATTCTGCGTGTGGAGTGCCAATGGCTAGTGTGTTGCTTAAATTCGCTGATCCAGTTACTGGAGAACCGGTACCTATAGGACAAGTAAGTAGTTCAATTAAAACCACGTACCTAAGTGACATGACATTTTTGGTGACAATAAACTGGTGGTAGACTTCGGCCGCGGTTAGTGACCACCCACCAGACAAAGCCGCACCGCCATGTAGAGAATGTGCGTCGGATTGGTTCTTCTTTATGGTATCTAACCATATGGAGGCTCATTCCACTGCCACCTTCTCACCGAAAATCATTCGTAGTCACGAGTGAATCGGCAAACTAGGCTGGCGCGTCTCATCGTAGGCTACATCATTGCTTAACATCAGGCAAGTTGTAGTCAAGCGCAAGTCTATTATAGAATAAAAAAACCTATCTCACTTTAACACCCCTAGTGTAGCACTGCTAGGCATGAGTCTTCTCTCTACTATTTTAAGTCTTGTGTGTGTTTAGGCTTTAATCCACACACGCTGGCCAAGTGCGGGTTGGTAGATGTCACATGTCTTAATGATTAGTTCTTAGACATGTCGGTTTTCTCACGATGTTTTCCGACACTGATGCAGCGACGGTCAAACAATTCACACAAAGATGTGTACGACTGGAATGTGCTAGGCACGACTGGGATTAGATCTTGCGACCTTATATTTTTAAGGCGAGTCCCGTACCGTACTTCTGTACATTTTTTGGATATTTTATTGATATTGAAATTGATATTTCAGTCTGGAGAAATGTACATTAAGAGCCCAACAATAATGAAAGGCTACCACAAAAACCCTAAAGCAACAGAAGACAGCTTGACCAAAGACGGTTACTTCAAAACTGGTGATTTAGGATACTTCAAGCCTGGCTTTGGACTGTTTATTACCGATAGAATTAAAGAATTGATTAAGGTAAGAAAAAGTGTTTGTTGTTTTGGGGTATGAGAGCCAGGGACACTTTTTAGTGTCCCACTGTTGGGCACGGGTCTTCTCTCAACTATCTTATGAGTTGAGAGAGTTTAGGCTTTAATTAACACGCTGGCAAGTGCGGGTTGGTAGATGTCACATGTCCTCGAACGATTTGTCCTCTTAGACATGCCGGTTTCCTCGCGATGTTTTCCTTTGCTGATTTTTATAATACTTAGCATGTAATTATTAAGACACAACAACACTATACGTAGCCGTTTGAATTTTATCATTACTTTCCTTATCTACTAATATTATAAATGCGAAAGTAACTCTATCTAGAGTGACAGATAGAGTTACTTTCGCATTAGCCAAAACCACTTTAAGAAATATTAATAATAAGATACAATTTAGATCTGCGCTCAACGGTTTTCTTGCAGAAAAATCGTACTATGACATCAATGAATTTATTTACACTAATAATAATGTGTAATAATTTAAATTTTGACTAAATTATATTTGACATTGAATTATTTTTTTTAATGCATGACGGTATTAATTGTTATAAAATCTATATTTTAATTACAATGTTCATACGCCTTATGGTAAAACATGGCGTACTCATCCATTTTATATGTCACCATCTTGTTGAATCCCATGTTTATTAACAATAAATTAATTATGAATTATTATTATAACTAAACCGATTAGGATGAAATTTGTTATGGACCCGGGCATAGGACAGTTTTAGCACAGATAATATAAAATTTACTTTGTGTGATAACCGACAAGAGACAGAGCGGCGGTCGAAAAGCTAGTCTACATATGTTACAAATACAAACTTAGGTTACTCAGAATCGTATTGTGTTATCTTGTATTGTTTTTACCATACGTACATAGCAGTTATCAGTTTTATCCGAAGGAGTTGGCAGAGGTTGATACCACCCACATTTCTTTGTAATACGGGGCGAGAATGTTACCTTCATTCAACGGTGTTTGTTGATTAAATGAAAAGATCTTCGATAGCTTAAGGCGTAAAATTTTCAAAACTATTTTTACAATTTTTTTAAGTTGTTAAAGCGTACAGCGTTTAGTAAGTCGGTCTTAGTTTTTTTTAATCAGACCCCTTACACTTCTCGTCTGAGGCGTCCCGTGTGAGAGTTATGATGGTGATGCGTTGACAAACGGGCACAATACATAACACCGCGTTGTCACTAAGAAAGTGCTAGTACAACCTAAAAACTGTTATATTTGAGAATTTTGTTTTTAATTATGTATGGATGGAGCTGCCGTCAGAAATCTAAGAACATAATCCTGCTAATAATATAAACGCGAAATTTTGTAAAAATGTATGGATCCATGTTTGTTACTCTTTCACGCGAAAACTACTGGACGGAATTGGATAAATTTTGACACAGAAGTAGATTATGGTACACATACACTTAGGCTACTTTTTATCCCAATAACAATCACGCGTGTACACGTGTACGGAACCTGGTTAGTAGTAGTTTTCTAAGTAGGTACAGTACAGGTATTAGAAACATATTTTTGCTTGACACGGGAATCGTATCTACGACCTCTGGTAGCGCTAAAACACTGAAGCAGTTATTTGTTTCTATTTCCAGGTAAAGGGAATGCAAGTAGCTCCAGCGGAATTAGAAAGTCTACTTAGATCTCACCCAGCTGTTGCTGATGCCGCAGTTATTGGTGTTCCCCACGAATTCTACGGCGAAGCACCGAAAGCCTTTATAATACGCAAAACAGGCCTTAATATATCTGAAGAAGAACTACAAGATTTCGTCGCTAGTAAAGTAGCTGTTTATAAAAAGATTGAGGAGGTTATGTTTGTTAATGAAATTCCTAAAACAGCGTCTGGTAAAATACTGAGGAAAGAGTTAAAGAAAATGTACGCTTGATTTCTAACTACAGTCCATCAAATCTAAGAGGTACCGTTTGACGTTTCACTGTTTTCTATTTAATTAGCTTAATAGAGACGTAATTCACACTATTTCTATTAGCTTTCCTGTAAAATAATTGAATTAAGCTATTTTTATTTTAACATAACATAAACAATTTTCATACAAAAAATAAAATTCTAAATGTACTACGTTTAGAACTGTCAAACGGTACTTCTTAGATTTGATGGACTGTAAGTGCATTGACATTACTAGTAAGCTTATTCAAGTGAAAATAACATTGTAAGCCCTTTATGGATTTTAATACAAAGTTGACAAAGGAAAAATTCTGTTCTGTTTAGAACTGTCAAACGGTACTTTTTAGATTTGATGGACTGTACTTAGCTGTTCCAGAAAATAATCTTGTCTCACGTGTCCTCGGGACTACATTTTTTTACATGTCGGTATTTACTGGGTAAGCGCGTTCCATCGTTGACTGCATCATTGCTTCACATCAGGCAAGTTGTGGTAAAGCGCAAGCCTATTTTAGGATAAAAAAACTGCAGTCCCCAAACGACATCGCTCAGTTTAAACGTGTACAGCACTTAAGTAAAGTGTCACTAATACAGGAGACATTTACTAGATGGCGCAATTTGAAATGATTAATTTTAGCTTCAGGTAAAACACTGAAAAAAGGGTTTAAGAAAATGTGCGCTTGATTTCTTAGTTAGGTGTTTATTTGTTATAGATGTTCTTAAAACAGCGTTTGGTAAAATACTGAGAAAAGAGTTAAAGAAAATGTACGCTTGTTATATAACCACTTAGACCGCGGTGACTGCAGTCCCCGAAAAAATCTTGTCTCACGTCTCCACGGGGACTACAGTCCCCAAACGACATCGCTCGGTTTAAAGTGGTACTAACACAGGAGACACTTACTAGATGGCGCTATTTGAAATTATTTATTTTAGCGTCTGGTAAAATACTTAGAAAAGAGTTAAAGAAAATGTGCGCTTCATTTCCAAAATGTACGATTAATTTCTAAGTTCGGTGTTGTGTTTTTTACCAAGATGCGGTAACAATTATCTATAGTCGAAAAAGTAATATTTTAAGTAGAAAAATCGTTTTCTAAATAAATCAATAAATAGTTGAATAGATTAAAAAAAGGTAGAGAGCTACAGTAAGAT
The DNA here is from genome assembly GCA_936450015.1 of Meganola albula. Taxonomy (NCBI): domain Eukaryota; kingdom Metazoa; phylum Arthropoda; class Insecta; order Lepidoptera; family Nolidae; genus Meganola; species Meganola albula. The sequence goes on along the minus strand of OW388156.1, from coordinate 3,337,879 downwards.
TAACGTTATCAACGGTGAATGATTTGGCTTTACAAAAAGAATAATCAACATCAATTAATAATATCTATATATATTTTTACCAGTAATAATGAGTAAGTAGATAGCTAGGTATACTAGTTATCGGTACCCAAATCTTTCGTTATCAACTTGTTAAGCATGACGTTCTGTATGTTTTCATGATTGTTATTATGTTATAAAAGAAATAAAATGTTTTTGATAAGTATCTCATGATTATCATTTCCTTGCCCTTTTGCCATTTCTATTGGGGTCGGTTCCCAGTCTAACCTGATGTGGCTAGCTACCAAAATTACACGAGCGACTGCCATCAGACCTCGAAACCCGTAGGAAAAAAGTAGCTGAGATGGTTGGACCAGGTGTCAGATTATATTGACTTCTGACTACATGTAACGATTGTCATACATGTGTTAAATAACAACCGGGACCGTCGGTTTAACGTGCTCGCCGAGGCACGGAAAACCGACGGTCCCGGTTGACTACTACGGTCCATCAACTAACCAGACGCTGAAATAAATCTTTGTTGTTACACAAACATTGTCCGAAACGGGAATCGAAGCTGCGGTCTTCCGGGCACAGTATAACCCAATTGGACGGCTTACATCGCTTGACTACAGAGGTCGTTTGTATCACTTCCACGTTTTTTAGTATTGTGCTGGGCACGGGTCTTCTCTCAACTATCTTACGACTTGAGGCTTTAATTCACACGCTGGCCAAGTGCAAGTTGGTGGATGTCACATGTCCTCGAATGATTAGTTCTTAGACGGGTTTCCTCACATATTTCTTCACCGATGTTGAGCATGAGATTGAGATGACGAAACAATTAACACAAAGATGTGCTGGGCACGACCAGGGATCGAACCCGCGAACTTCCGCGACCCGCTACCTGACAAAATTAATAATTAGCAAAAGTATTTAAGTATCTTTTATATATAGTGCGCCGTACAGTCGTCATATTGACTAATACGTTTAAGTGTACTTGTGCCGCCATCTAGTGAAACCGTTACTAATTTCAGCTTCTCGATTACCAACACAGATGTCGCGTTTTATTAAATTATTGTTCGATAAATCACACTAATGACCCTGACTGCTACGCCGGAAGTCGTGGGTTCGATTCCCACCCAGGAAAAATCTTTGTATGAGGAGCACTATTATTTGTTCTGTGTAGGGGTGTCATCATCATCATTAGCCTATTTAAGTCCACTGCTGGACATAGTCCTCTCCTATAGCACGCCACTGAGCACGATCTGCGACTGCTCTGATCCAGCTCTTACCAGCCACCTTGCCGTGATCGTAACTCCACTTAGTCTGAGGGCGTCCTACGCTACGTCTGCCCATCCGTGGTTTCCACTCAAGACCTCGTTTACGCAACGGTTGTTGGTTCTACGGCAGATATGAGCGGCCCTCTCAGCCCTCTGTCAATTCAGCTTACTAATCCTGTGAGCTATGTTGAATACCCTGGTTTTCTATCGGATCACTTAATTGCGAATGCGATCCTTCAGAGAAACTGAGCATAGCCATTTCCATAGCTCGCTGAGCGGCTTTAAATTTATGGACTAGTCCTATCGTGTGTCCACGTTTGGGCTCCGATTACATAACGGGTAGGATGCACTGATTAAAGATTTTTGAGAAGACTGTGATATTGGCGACGACGTGAAGAAGTTTCTCGAAGTTGTTTTTACGCACGGTCACGGTTTAACTCAAAAGTAAGACCATAGATTAAGTGACTATCTAGAAATCTTTAAAAGCTGACTGTACTTGCGGTAATGGAAGAAAAACAAACGTAATCATAATAACAAGTTAATCATAAAACTGTAATTGGAAATAAATATGAATATTTTGTGTGTCTGTGAAAAAAAGTTATTTTCAAATCGCGTTCTTGTTCCCCTACAGCAGCAAGATTTTAATACGACTTATAAATCGTAAACTAGTGCTAATGAGAAGGTTGCAAGTGAATTGAGAAAGATTGACGAGATTTTGCAGTTTACAAAATTGTTTCATTAAGTAAGTAGGTACGGTAACTCCGAGGAAATGTTCTGTGAATTAAATTCTCACCATCGATTATTATGGATATAATATTTCAAAAGCAGTTGTTGTACTCTCATCGGAGTATCAATTTGAAAATCTAGTTTATGTAGGCATAGGTACATGCATTTATCAATGTTTATGACATAATAATTATATCTAATAGAAATAATCTTATTTAAATGTAATATAACACAGGCATGAAATTATAAATTTATTAGATTCACACGGTAACAGACAATTAAACAAGGTATTATTCTGATTTTCTATGTAAATAAACGACGAAAAATTAAATATTAAAGTTACAAAATGATTAGGTATATAATTTTCTTTTTTTTTCATAATATAGTGGGACATTATCTTACATCAATTATTAGTCAATTATTAAAATTCAAATGTATCAGCTATAGGTACTTAGTATTTCTCACGAATGGGTAAGTACTGTATACGCTGCAGCACCATTCTAGGTGGTGCTTTAGCAGGGGCGTAGCTACCGCCGTATCTGACGTATCAATTATGCGGGGCCCCCAAGCTACGGGGGCCGCCGACGTGCGCAAGCAATAGTTAATAAAATCTCAATTTTTATTATTCCAGATACGACTTAGTAAATTTAATAAAAAAAGAGTCATCATCATAAATGATTTTATAAATCAGCTTGACGAAATATGGGCAAGAGTACACTCTTGCCCATATTTAAAATAATTTTTCTACGGATTTTATCGCGGCTTATCTTTTCAGACTTCATCGTCACAGCGAATGGTCATGGTTTTTTTTTATTTCCCTAATTTTTTTTTATGTATATTTTGGATAAAGTGACGGATAATCATGATGAATAAATACTTCTTATAATTTTATGTAAACATTTTTTTATGCATTTAAAAATTTTTATTATTGGAAATCTTTACCATTCATAAGGGCCCCAATCAAATCTTTATACGGGGCCCCGCCATAGCACGCTACGGCACTGTGCTTTAGAAGATATAATACGGAGTTGCATACCTACGCTGATCGAGTGTTCAACCTGGTGTTTACAACGTCGTGGCCTTGCAGCGGCAATGTGTTTCCTTGCTGTTTATGATGACGTAAAACGGCCCGCCTGGGCTTACTAAAGTACCTACATAAATATGTACAAATTTTGACATTTTAATTTACATGCATTAACTTGATGTGTCAGTTTAATTTTCATAATTCAAATAAAAAAGGTGCAACTTTGAACACGTTTAATAGGTACCTATATAAAACTACCTACACTTGCCTTCGCTCAACACGGCTGCCATTGTGAGAATCGATGCGGTTTGGGTTTCTCAGTTTTCTCCAGTTTTCTCCCAGTTTTCTGCAGTTTTCTCCTATTGCGAGGAAGTCATGAGAGCAAAAGAGGTGGCTGAACCGGAGAGAGAGGCAACAACTCTCCTTCTGTGCCGAGTCATGCGCGGTAGATGCTTTACCTCTAGTTTCCCCTGGCGTAAAATGCACAAGAAAACATGTTGCAAGCACTGTCTATCTATATCGTTTAGTGATGAGTAGAAAGAGATAAGACTATGCTTGTATCATGTTTTGTTTTGTAGTGCAAACGCCCAGTTAGAGTCCCACGCGACGTTCTCCAGCATCCATAAGTCGACGCAGGTGACTCACTGTTTGCCGCGAATAGGGCGATTCGTCGCCCGATCAGAAACAGGCCCGAGAAGGTGGCGTATTGTGTTTCCGTGCGCACCTTTAGAGGAAGGAGATGTAACTGGACATCCCCCTATTATGCATGTGACTTACTAATTCTCGGTGTGGTCACAACCCGCCGATTATTCGAGTAATGCAAAAGCGAAACTGCCACCTGGCAAGTGGGTTGCCAGTGGAATACCAGAAGGTTAGGTTAGAATTGTTTAGGATATGATGGCACTGGCATATGCTGCGCGTAAAAGTCTCTTTAATTAAATAAAGAGAAAAAAAGAAGTGAAAAAAAATTCCAAGTACTTCTTGAAAGGCTCCGTGCTGTAGCCTCTTGGGAAATCCGTGGCAGGTAGCTCATGCCAGGCTCTGCGTACGTGGAAGAAAATTTCGCTGAAAACAAAGAAACTGCTTTCAAACTTGTTGAGAAAGAAACTGCTTTCAAACTACAAAAGCGGTGTATTAGGGCTATGTTCGGTCTGCAAGTCACAGATTCCTGTAAGCCATATTTTGTAAAGTATAGAATTTTGACTTTACCGAGCCTGTACATATATGAAGCAGCAGTGTTTGTTAAAACTAATCCACACTTGTTCCCTAAACTGTCAGTTATGATTGTTCGCAATAGGCGAGATTTGTATAGTAAAACTCTGTGTATGCCCACTGTAAAAACAGCACTGATGAGAAAAATATGAGTTAAAGTATAAGTTTATTAAAGATTTTTGGTGCCATATAGGGTATGTAACCCTATATGGCACCAAAAATCTTTAATAAACTGCCTAATTCATATAGGGAACTTAATTTAAATGTATTTAAACTTAAACTAAAACAAATGTTATTATCAAAATGTTATTATACAATTAATGAATTTATGGATGAATAATTGTAATAATTTAATATTTTAATAATTTTATTCTTTGATTTTTATTGATTAATTTTCTCATCGATAGATTCAAATATGACATAAATTTTATTATTGACATGATTTATGATTGACATTTTAATTTTTGACATAGTTCTATTTTAATTATTTTATTTTTTATGATATTTGCATGTCTGAAAATAGACCAAACATGTTGGGCCTGCATAAATATATTTTTTTAACACCTGAATATTATTTCTACACATGTTATAGCGAATAAATGGTCTTTATCTTTATCTTTAAAGTTATTACGATCGCAAAGATTCGAGAATGTGCAGATGAACTTAGATGGGGAGAGGTGTGATAATGGAAGCTGTAGGCATCAAGTCAAACAATTTCACAAAATAGCCCGTTAAACAAGTCGTGGTAGGACATTAAATGAGGTTCCTTTATCAATAAAATAACTTGTTTTAGCACGACCTTTTCTATCAACAAAGTAACATTTTCTGCCAACCGTAAGCCAAAATTGTTTCTATAAAAAATTCTGAAACGTTATCTACGAATGGTTTCTCTAACTAATGAATGACTGACCGTTGATGGGGAACAGTACCCTTAGTACTAATAAAGTAAGAAAAACATTTATTTCACAGAGACAGGACACACAGAATCAAATGATAAAAAAGGAAAAAAACATGAAAACAGTTAATCAGAAGAAAAAAAAAACAAATAGTAAGTGTGACCCATCAGTGTCAAACATGGGCATTGCTAAGTAAACGCTGTGAGTACCTACTAGAGGCGACCCACAGCACTGATTTTCAGCAAAGTCCTTATTCCCACAGAGAAAAAAGTTTTCGAATAGGTACTTTATTAAACCTGTCAAAATGAGTTTTCAAACTATTTTTTTTCGTTTGAAACGTATGATATAATAAAAAAATATACTAAAAATAGGATAAAATGGATTATTATTATGACAGGTATTATAGTCGGTAGATTTTTTTTTATTTTACCTTATCTTGACAGGTTCTTGATAGTGTTCGAAAACTTTTTTTGACAACTCGTACTGGAGGAGATACTCCTCAGACTCAATACGACTTGCAGAGTCCTCAACAATCTTTACAGCTGTTCTTTGAAGTGACTCATCATTATTCTTGTTCGTTGTTCATTCATACAATATACAATCATTGGGTGCAATGTCTGTTGTATAAATAATTCTATGTACATACATATAAGTCGGTGTCGGTATCTCAGTAGCAACCGGGTTGTGGCAACAAGCGGTCGTGTGTTACACACAATTTGTTCAATATTGAAAACAAAAACAGAATATTGTAGTACAACAATTCAATGAATTATTTTTCTTTTTAATAGTATTTAAATTAAATGACGGTTGAAAACGATTGAGGTGATATTAAGAGATTTGTGACGTAAGTATTTATAGTATTTTTGTTTTAGAACTAAGTACTAACAGTGTTTTAAAACTTGTAAATGGTTATAATCCTAGATACTTATGTAGGTATTTGTGTTGCGAGGGCACACTACAGTCAACATAACACAGACAAACACTATGGTCTCGAGATAGTTTTTGTAGACATAGGAATTAACTTTTTAGCTATTTTGTGTGCAGCGGTGGCGCAGCGGTACGGGCCTCGCCTTAGAAATATAAAGATTCGATTCAGGTTCGATTCCCAGTCGTGCCCACACGTCATTATCGGTGAAGGAAAACATTGTGAGGAAACCGGCATGTCTAAGAACGAATCATTCGAGGACATGTGACATCCACCAACCCACACTTGGCCAGCGTGTGCGGATTAGGGCCTAAACTCTCTCTTGTAAGACAGATGAGAGAAGACCCGTGCCCAGTTATGTGCGCAGTTTAACAGATTTCAATAATACTGACTTACTAATACATATACTTATTGTTTGTTTGTTTGTTTTCGATTACGTCCATCATATTAGATAGACCTGCAAATTTTTTGTTTGAAAGATTTTCCACAATCTCATATGATATTTTTTGCTGACTAAAGTCTGCTCACTAATTAAATTGCTAGTTACATTAAACATTTTATGTTAGCGGTTAATGATAAATAATGATAATGCTTAGTTGGGTGTTGCAACGTGCCGTATTGTGAAAAGATTATAATTGTAAATAGGTACATACATACACAGGTACCTATAGTGAAGTGTATTATACTAGCTTCCTGCGTTCGCGAGCACATACATAGATAAACGCGGATGGTTCGACTGTACCTACACACGGTACACATCAAGCTACTTACAAAACCATATTTACCAACAACATAACTTATATTGGATGGTATTATGCTTAATGTGTAACCGTGTGTACTACGCGTTTCAAATACCTAAGAATAGGACTGGAAATCCATCCATCCAGGTCATCTTGGAACGGAATGCGCAGCAACTTCACATTTTGTAGTACGTACAATGAGCAAAAATGTTTGTTTGAAAAAATATTCACACCTAGATATAAATTTAAAAAAATGCCTATATCTTATTGTAGTTTTAGTAAATTTTAATTTTCGACTGTTAATAAATAATCTATTAAAATTCTTCTGCGTGCAGTACCAAACGTACTTACGATGCAATGACGTTCACCTTTCTATGAACCTGTCTGGTTCATAGAAAGGTACTGTACGGATAGCATATTTGATAATTTCAATTTTCAATGAATGCAAATTATTGCCTATCTCTAAAACGTTAGCTTAGTTACAAAAATATTGGTGACTATAATAATATATGGAATACTATATTAAACAATTCCTTAAATTGTGAAGACTTAATTTATTATTAACCTTGTAGATACACTGCGTGTATTAAATGTAAGGAGGAAGTACTCCCAGGGAACAAACTATGTATTTCGTTTGATTAGAAACATTAGTACCTACTGAGGTCCCTATTAATATCCAATAAATTAGGTACGTACTTCTGTGTAATGTGCTACTGATAACATGAAGTTTTAATTATGAATTAAACAAAAAAAATTGAACCTTATCGCTTAAGCCTATGACACATATTAGATGCATACTTACATTGTAGAACATTTTGTTATTTAAACGCCCATGAACTTACAACTACGGCGCCCGCGTCGCGTCTCTTTGTGTTGCAATGCGACGCTATTTATAAACAAAACACTGACAATTATTATTATACAGCGATGGCGCAGCGGTATCGGCCTCGCCTTTGAAATATAAGGTTGCGGGTTCGATCCCCTTTCATGTCCGATCTTTGTGTGAATTGTTTCATCGCCGCTGCTAGATATCGTTGAAAGAAAATATAATGTGGAAACTAATGTGTCTAAGAAATAATCATTCGAGGACATGTGACACCCACTGACCCTCTCTTGACCAGATGTGTGGATTTAGGCCTCTCTCATCTCGTAAAATAGGTTAAAGAAGACCCGTGCCAGCTATAATACACTTAATAGTTGAAATGATATTCCTCGTTACATTAGAAGAACTCTTGGTGTCTCACTGTTGGGCACGGGATTTTTCTTAACTATCTTACGAGTTAAGAGAGTTTAGGTCCAGTTTAGGTTTTGGCGGGCCGGTGGCGTGGACGGTAAGATACTTGCTTTTCACGCCGCAGGTCGTGGGTTCGATTCCCACCCGAGACAAACATTAATGATGAACATTTTGTGTTTGTGTCGAGTCTGAGGGTAAATATCTATTATAAGTATATATTTACAAAAGAAAAGTATTTTATGATAATGAAAGTAGTATATACCAGTTATCTGGTTTCCATAACACAAGCTCTGCTTAGCTTAGGACCAGTTCACCGTGTGTGTTAAGTCCTGGAATATTTATTTATTTATTTAAATACGCTGGTCAAGTGTGGGTTGATAGATCTGTTATGATACCGCGTTGCATCGCTATTGCGAACAAAAGACCATTGTAACTGACTTAATGATGAAGAGTTTATAATTGTTTGTTATTCGTTATGTTAATTACCTAGATTTTATTTCATTGTATTATCTTATCTCAGAAGTATCTTTATCATGTTGACGCGAGCGTATATTATTCGGCGGGTCATTCTCTTCCCTACAAAATGTTTGAGGAGGGCGAGGGCTGCTCTACCGGGTGTAACATGTGGGTGTAGTCATATTTAAGGATCCGATAGAGTAGCTATCACGTGGTAAATTGATACTAAAATTAAATCTCAGAAGTAAATACAAAAAAAGTTAAAGCGTATCGAAATGGACATTAATATCGATATCGATAGTGAAGCGATCTACATCACTATTAAATCAGGTGGTCATGTCAACGACCTTTGCATAACAAACTCTTGTCCTTTACTCCTGGTATCCAGATTGCCACAATTACTTCTTGATATCTAATATAATAAATATCTAAGTCAAGCTCGTGCGCAGGTGCTGCTCGAGAACTGGTACCTCTAAACTATACTGAATCTACTTTTCTTTTGTAAATATAGATAATTACACCTAGACTCGCGACAAACCTGATATATTCTTAACAGAAAAGTTTGTCTCGGGTAAGAATCGTACCCACGACCTGCGGTTTGAAAAGCAAATATTTTACCGGCCTGTCACACAAAGATCTGAGGGCACGACTGCAGATCGAACCCTCGAACTTATATTTCAAAGTCGAGACCGATACCGCTGTTTATACGTATACCTAGAAGTTATATAACAAATATCATAATAAAATAACTTTTTATCCATATTATCGTTTACAAAACAGATAATATTAAGTAGACATTTATTTTAAAGAGCTAACGACTTGTAAATACGTCATTTGATATCGTATTTATCAAATCATCATATTGTTATTGTGGTATAGATATGTGGTTTTACGTGTTATAGTATAGGAGCGAGCAACGTTTTCGAGAAATGATTTTAGGTCAGCAAATTTTGTGATATGCGGTCCTTCTTGATCTTTCGGTTCAGCATTACTACCGCCAGCCAGGTAGCTCAGACTCAAAGAAGGGCGGCTTATCACAAAATCAGCTGACCTAAAATTCTTACTTTTCAAACTTTGCTAGTTCCCGTACTATTATATACGTTAGTGTGAAATTGTAGTTTTCAATATTTCGACCATAGCTATTAACAAAGTCGGAACTACATTTTGTAGGATCCCAATTTTGTTGGACTAAATTGACCGGAGTATTATAATTTAGTAGCTTTCTGCCCACGGCTCCGCCCGCTAGTATGTCGGTTATCGCGCTAAACCATTACCTCTTTCTGCGCAGTCAGATAAAACCTTAGACAAAGTCGTTCCCCAGGTCTCAAACTATCTCCAGCGAGACAGCGCAAAAGACAGACATGTTACTTTCGCATTTATAACATTAAGTAGGGATTAGTAGGTAATAAATCTTCACAAAGTATGTTTAAATATGTCTTCATTTCTTTGCAGGTGACGAACCACAACAATGGTGGCGAAAAACCTTCTTTTCGTAAAATTATCAATAGATACAGCGAAAAAAAGTTCAAAATATGCCACAGCAGCGATAAGAAAACATAGTATTTGGACTCAAGATAAAATAGTTAAATCGCCTTACAAAAACATTGAGATTCCTAATCTAACTTTGTATGATTACGTGTGGCAGAATCTGGATAAATGGCCAGAAAGGACCGCTTCTGTAAATATTTTTTTCTATAATAAAATTTATAAAACACGCAAAGGTCATTTCGACATTAAGGTCACGAAATAAGTGTCAATACGCTTTTAGAACAAAGTAAAAGACGATTATTGACAGGTTGTTGAAGGCACCAATACACCTTGGATTCATATCGACCTTATTTTAACTTAGATTAAATAAGATTTGGACTCTATTTTGACCTCAGAGCTATTTTCACCGACCTTGGTGATAAGGTAATTTTCGACCTGTTGTGCAAATAAGGCTAACATTAATTTAATATTATTTTATTGAAGATAACCAAGAAATGAGAATGTTCGATGCATTACGATCGAACACTGATTTGCTGATCTAGCGACTTTACTTAGCCGCGCACGATACCGTGCGCGACACTGCATAATCCGATAGCAAACCGGGCGCATTCATTTTAGCTTCATTCTAACCATTCCCATTTCTCTAGCATAAAGTCATTTTTAGCAATAAACTTACAGTTCTACTTAACCAAGTCTTTTTACTAGTCTCCATCAGCCGTACCCTGTAGGTCACGTCTCCATCAGAGAATCATTCGAATGAATTACGAGTAATTTTGTTTTGAAACGCAAGTCAACATAAAATTTACTAATTTAGTTTTCTACTGTGAATGACGAGCATATTGACCTCGAGGTCAAGGTCATTATTTTTTAACGCTTAATTGACGTTGACTGTTTATATTACAGGTATGTGCCACTACAGGCAGAGGATACACTTACGAGCAAGCATTCAAACTGTCAAATACTTTCGCTGCCAACCTTAGAACAAAGTTAAAGATTAGAGATGGTGATGCAGTGGCAGTTATGTTACCTAACATACCTGATTATCCATTAATATGTTTGGGTATTCTAGAAGCAGGAGGCTTGGTTACTACTCTTAATCCAATTTATACTGCTCGTAAGTAATTTTTGTCAGGACCTTTATAAGCAACTAGCAAACCCGGCGAACTACGTTTCGCCACCACATGGCTTCGTTTTATGTTACATTTTCCCGCTTTTCTGTTGAAATTTTCCCTGAATTTTGTTTTTTTTCTTTGCTATAAACCTCACGGAGCCCGAGACCTTTCCAACGATTGCAAAAGCGTGGAAATCGGTTCGTGCGTTCTGGAGTTATAGCGTCAGGAAGGAAAACCCGACTTATTTTTATATAATAAATGACACTTTTGCTGTAAATTATAAAAACTTTGTTTAAAATCAAAGTCAAGATTACTCTAACCTTAAGGTCAAAATGACGATGATTTTATAATTATAAGTAGGTAGGTGTAAAGAAAATTTAATGGCATTATAAGTTCCTTAGTAAAACGTATGTTTATGTCCTTAAAATTTCAAAGACTTGTTTTTGAATTTGTTCATTGTCAATTTTGGTAAAACTACCTCTCCTGTATTATGCCATTGATTTAATAAGATCCGTCAAGCACGTAGGAGATTGCCCTTTTTACCGCTCAGATGCACAAAATACGTTTTGGCTGTTACTTAATTGAAAAACTAAAGAAAATTTTCCATTAAAGTAACATCTAACAATGGATTGAATTTTTTTATTTCAGATGAAGTGCAACGCCAACTAAAGATGTCCGGATCTAAAACTATAGTAACATTACCAGAAATATTGCCAACTGTAAAAAAAGCATTGGAGTTGGCAAAATTGAACATTCCTATAATTATAGTGAAAACTAGCGGAGGCCCCGTACCTGAAGGCACTGTGTGTTTTAATGAACTGAGTGAAGATGTACACATAGATAAATCTTGTTTGAAAGAAGTCAGACGAAGTGTTAATGATATTTGTACGTTGCCCTATTCTAGTGGGACTACAGGTTAGTATAAATCTTAATCAAATCATATCTAATAGGGTCTTTTGTTTACGTTCTGGGAATGCATTTAATGCATTGACGCACTATCTTGCCCTTGTAGGACTCGTTGCATCAAAAAGCAGTACCCCCCACACGTAATACCACCGAACCGTCGACCACGACCCCGATTCTCGCTATTTAGAAAAAAGAATAATTGGCGGATGTCAATTGAAATACAAAATGTGACTTTAGGGATAGATAAGTCTACCACTCAACGCACGATTTGCAATATGTAGTCTATAGCAATCGACAGCATAATGATTAATATGTCGGTTTCATTAGTTTTCAATTGTCATTCGCTATATTTTCGACAAATGTTGCGTTTGAGATATACATCTATTAGGGACAGTAGCTCCACACAGGCTATTGTGTAGCCTAGCTAGGAGCTCAGAACTTCATTGACTTTATTTGTGTAACATTACTTTTAGTACTATTTATCTATGGTAAAAGTAATTCTGTTATTTTATATTTGTTACTTTTACCAGTTTCGACTATAAAACCGATTTAATGAAACATGGAGACTAAAGAATCTAGTACTTTATGGTTACGTCTCATACATAATATCTAAGGGGCGAGCATGTTGCCGTTCAACAGGCATATTTCCAAACTTTGATCTGTATCTAAGATTTTCTAAGTATTTAAATAAAACAACTTTTTAACGGATTTTATGGCGGTTTATTTTGGATTTTATATCCCGACGCGGCGACATTTCAATTTTGCGATAAAATCCGTTATAAAGTAGTTTAATTTCAATGTGTGACATTCGCGTAGATTTAAGTAAATTTTCTTAGTATATTAAAAAAGTCTTTTTGCTCGATTAATAACCGAACCCGCTACCACTTTACTACCGAGGCAGTTTAAGAAAAATATTAAAAATTGCATTTAATAACAGGTCTTCCAAAAGGCGTAGAGTTATCACACAAAAACATTGTTGCTAACTGTGAACAAGTAAACGAGCCGTTAATACAATGTCATAATGAAACAACTGGTAAGTTATTAAATTATTAAAAAACTTGTATCTATTGTTGAAATGATTAAACTAAGAACTTCATTTCCATAGTTAACACTTTATAGGTTAGATAATTAATGAATGTGATTTGTTATAAATAGTATAGCCAATCTACATGTAATAATATGGGTGAAAGCACGCGGCTTAAAATTAGCGGTCAATGACCCTACCGAACGCACAGCTGATACGACAACCACTATCAATAGTAAACCACTTTAGTTAGCGATTACTCTATTTTTTGGTACTAACACATACAAAAAATGCGTGTTTGTTATAAATGGTTTATGCACTGGTTAGAAAGTTTTCTGAATTATTGCTAATTATGTTTTGGCTTAGGAAGGTTTTGATAGATGGCATGATATCTCTTTCTTAGCTAAGGAGGGCCTTGCCGTATTTTGCTAACAGCAACCAATCAATGTAACAAACCAATGACGCAATACTAAAAATAGACGAAGAAATGAAATAGTAAGTCGCACAATAAGTGTAAGCGCAAACACAAGTGTACACTGTGTATTTCTTTACTCACAGAATTTGGTGTACCGTCATGACGGTGAAGTTATTAACCGTGCGCAAGACTAATAGCTGAAGGTACTTGCTGCCCTACATGTCTATATAAAACCATGTCAAGTTTATTTTACAAAAATAATAAAATCGAGAAGTTGAGATAATTTTACCCCGATAGACGAGTCTTATGAATTTGCTAATTTTTAAGAATTAATGAATTCGTGCATTAATGAAAGTATTTTCATGAATGTAACCGTAAAAAAGTTAACAATTTTTATCTCGGTACAAAATAATAATGCAAGAATTTCAAGCACAAATATAGTTTTTTAGCTTCGTTAATCTTTGGGTCGAAAACGATAAACGAGGTGTAGGTCGAGGCTCATAACAACAACTTAAATATGGATTTCTACTTAGACGCCAAAGAAGTCCTAACATTCATTTTGGTCTGGTGATGGATTAAAACGTTCTGCGGCTAAAGGCAAACACTTTATACCATAGAATTACTTTACTACCGACCTCTTTTAATTTTATACCAATCTATGGAGTATATGCTACATCTATGCTCTATACGCTAGAAAAGACAATTAAATAAAGAGATTAAAACTTGCTTCTATTCATTTCAGCGACCCACCAAGATGTGATCTTAGGAGTATTACCATTTTTCCACATATACGCCTCAACAGTTTTGATGTATCACAAACTATCTATTGGCTCCAAATTGGTAGCACTGTCTAAGTTCCAACCAGAGACATTTCTCCAAACTATTGAGAAACATAGAACTAATATTGTGATGGTGGCACCACCGTTAAGTAAGTATTTTGTTTTACTTCTATAATTTTTTCTTTCTTTGGTTTGATAATCGATTAGCTAAGTTCTTTTTACAAGAGTCTCAGATTGGATTTTTGAATTAGATAAATGGGGATAAGCTCTTTCATTTGATACGTCACACATTGCAGTTAAAAAATATTTATCGTAATTTTCGAATTTAGTCCCAAAAAGCACCATGCTTCAAACTCATTTACCTATTTATACCATGTCGTGGGTCAGTAATTATTAAGTGTACCAAATTTTAACTCAATTTGTGCAATAGTTTCGGGAAAATCGTCTGTGATAGACCGATAGATCTTTATGGGTTTCGTTTTTACCTTGTGACAGTTACAAATATCTTCCTAAAAATCACCGACTCAATACCTGCTAACCATCACTGTATGAAATTGTAATCGTCAAAAGTTGGTGGCATGTTAGCCAATTTTAATTGGTTCGTTCAAGTTCCTGTCGTTGAAGGAACCAATCAAAATTAGTTTAGGTACAGTTGGACGATATCGTCGCTTATATAGAAAAATGACATTTTTCAAAATTTTATTTTGTAAAGTGTCATTAGTACATTTAAAATAATGCTGATAATAGAGTCATTTATTATAATAATGTTATTTTTCAAAAAACAATGGATTATGACATTTTTACATTTAAGCAACGTTATGTGATGGTACGATACAGTGTAGTGTAGTGTCTATAGGTATTTGGTCGTTGATTAAAATCTAACGTAGTAAAAGTTGATGGGCCGGTGGCGTGGTCGTTAAAATACGTGCTTTTCACGTCGCAGGTCGTGGGTTCGATTCTCACACAAGTCAGACATTTGTGTGATTAACATATCAGTTCGTTTTGAGTCTGGGTGTAATTATCTATTATTTAAGTATCTATTTACAAAAGAAAAGTATTAAGTAAGTTTATGTAGTATATTACCAGTTAACTGGGGTCCATAGTACAAGCTCTGCTCAGTTTGGGATCAGATGACCGTGTGTGTTAAATTCCCACTATATTATTATATCTGTAGGTAGAATATTTTCTGTGGCATATTATTATTTGGAAGCATATTATAAATACTTAAAAATACAATAGAAATGTTTAACCTTTGATAAAGTAATATGATTGACAATTAACATAACAAGCCGCGAGTTTTTGTTTACCTACACACGCAAAATGTACTAATTACCATAAATATCGCTGCGTAAAGTCAACGGCCTTGCGGCAATATGCATATGCTTGCGCAACACCCATTCGCCAGGTTGCCTTACAGACATTATATAGCGTCACGCCTGTACCCAAAAGTGTAGGCAGAGGCAAATATCACCTACTTTTTGCCGGCTATCTTTAGGTTCCGTACGCAATAGAGGGCGAGCCTATTGCCGTTCACAGGGTACACTTCTAAAGTTCAACCGCAACTAATATTCTACAAGTATTTAAGAAAAGTCTTGTTACTCGACCCTGGAATCGAACCCACGACCTCGCGGTTATTATGCGATCACCGAGGCAGTTGCCTTACAAATTTCTTTAAGAAAGATTTATTCCCTTGCATAAAATTTCTAGCAATTATCTACTCTAGCTGGAGCCGTTAATAATTATGGAAATTAAACAGAACAAATTAATGGATTGAATATTAAGTAAAGAAGAAAACTTAGTGATTGTAAACACGGTGGACGTAACCAATTCTTTAATGATTATTTTCCATTAATTTCAGTTCTTTTAATGGCATCACATCCAGCGGCTACTGAAAAGACATTTGAACATCTCGAAATATTAGTCAACGGGGCCGCACCACTCGCTGGAAGTGATGTTGAACGGTTTCTTCGTAAAGTGAAGGTCAGTAAAAGCAATTTTAGCGGAGGTGACGGAGGACTGGCCAATGTCGAAGAATCGATTACCTCTAGAATAAGCCAATTCATACTAAAGACAGCGTCTGGCAAGCGTAGTGTAGGAAGAGAATATTTCCTAAATAACATAATGCCATAAAATAAAGGAACACTACGAAAAATAATAATTTTATTGCAAAAAGTGGAATGCAAAATTTACAACGTAGTGCGGTGATATAAAAACTTTTGAAGAAACTGTATATTTAATAATTTAATTAAAATTCTCCGCAAGTAACATAGTGTCTCAAAATAAAGTAACATTTTCCACGTGTTTCTTTAATTTGAGACACTATGAAGAATTTTTCATTTATATGCACTCTTTCCATAAAGAGTATGTATTTCTAAATACTATTAAGATCGGTTCAATTGTCAGGTGAAGCATTTTTTTTAATCCATATATTTATCTTAAAAGTGTATGTGGTTTCCTTCTAAAGCCCCTTGTGTACTTCAATGTAGTACCTATAAACTTAGAACGTTGATTTGGTGTTTGCTAACCTAATGCGCTACAAAAATCACGTTACCTAGGCCTCGATTCTCGCTGTTAACACACTTACCTCTAATAGACCTTTGTCGAACAAAAAAGGCGATTTCTTTTGTTTTACAATTATATCCGCAATTTTTCCTACATTTGCCTGTAAGAGATAAATGTCTAAAGCGCGCAAATATCGAAAATAATAGCGGATGTCATTGAAAAACAAAAGAAATCTCCATCTATGTTCGACTAATTTCTATTAGAGATCAATGTCTAAAGAGCGAGAATCGGGCCCTGTACTAACATTGTTTTAATATTTTAATATTCACAACACTAATTACTAAATTTGATATTTATTGAGTTATTCAAATTAATTAAATCTTTTCACACGACTTTGTTTTCAGTATACCTATTGAAAACAAGTTGTGTTATCTATTGGTTTATGCCTACTTTATTAAATTTTATTCAACATACGTTAAATAGTAGGAACTTAATATAGATGACGACTAAATCTGAAATATGGTGTTTTAATTAGTCCATCAGTAACATTATAACAAAAATTGTACTCATATTTTTGCTTTATTGAAATGAACATTAAAGTTATGGAGTGGAAGTGTGCTACGTCAGACAGGGGTATGAAACTTACCTAAGATTGACGTCATTGGAGATTTCGCTTGGACGTATGGACTAAATATAAATATGGTCTAATATTTTAATTGATCTATCAGACGGACAAAACATAAAAAAAACATTCGTCATCCCTATTATATCTAAGATTGGTTTACTTAGTTATTGTTGCTTTTAAATCAACCTCAAAAAGGAAGAGATCACTGTTTTTTTAAATATATATATTTTTTAGGCATGATTTCGCCAAATATCTTCAAACATTTTTTTGTGGGCCGAAATGTTCCCATCTGAAGATGAAGTATTTTTTTGCAAAATAAATACCTTTTACTGCGTCACACTTAAGGCTGAGAATTGCTATTTAGGTACTACTATTTAATGAATTGTCTTTTAGTCATTTGACAGTAACAAATAGAATACCCTTTTATTGGTTTACTGGGAGGAAGTCCATTATAGATCTGTCCCGCCCTGTATGGGCGCAGGGCAGGGGGGAAGGTCCATAAAGGATTTCCCCAAGTATGTGCGGCTCCAACTCGTTACCCGAATTAAAACCCCCCGGGTGTTCCTTCGCGCATCTTGGCCAGAGTGTCACGGGAACCACAAATGACACAACCGCGACAAAAATAATATTCAAACCGAGACCATTGGGATTCATGACCACCCAAGCTCTCACCATATATCATATCATTAAAGTAAAGAATACCTATTATTTCTCAGCTTATTTTATTTTTACAGCTTTATAAATATTTTTATTAAAATTTCAGCATAATGTAGACTTCAGACAAGGTTATGGGTTAACGGAAACTTCACCCACTGTATCTTTGACTCCAAAGGGATTAATATCATATTCTAGTACAGGCCCTCCAGTTCCGAGCACTGAAATAAGAATAGTTGATAAAGACCTTAACAATCTTGGACCTAATGAGGTTAGTAAAGAAGCGTCACCTATTTTATTACGTATTTTAGCTTTTTTTCACATCGTCCTCCCGAGCTTGTGTCTCTTAACCTTGTTTTTGTAGTCACTTGAAATTGCTTGTCCTTGGGTCTCTAAAGATTTTCATAAACACATCACTCCGTCCTCATCATTGATAACATTTCAATAGATTAATTTTGGCGTTGAATAAGATAGCACATCGTCTACTTATGAGACCTGTATTCTATTGACTGTTAGGGAAGAAAAGTTTGAGTGGAGATCACGCTCTAAGCCTTGGTTTTTTTCTTTTTCTTCTTGAATAACCTAGAAACAATGATTTCAGGATCGTTAAAGATCCCCAGCTGGGTTTCTAGACAAATTGAATAGCGATACGAAATCGAAAGATCGGAACAAACCAAATGCATCCGAATCACATAGAATTGTCACGTAAAATTTCGAAGGTGAATGTTAATCCTTTTCCAATTTGCCTAGAGGCCCTGGGGATTAACTCGTGTGCATCTGGCGATGAACAACATATCTTTTCAAACAAATAAAAGAAATATTACATAAAATGCTATATTATACTATTCCAACCCCCTAACTACATAAATACAAGTACAAGTGAAACTTGAGACCTGGATAAGTGAGAAACCTCCATAATTGAAACTCATGCTGAGGTCCCAACAGTTTGGCACTAAATTACCCCTGTTAGTAGGACGAAGTAAGCCTCTATAACTGGGATTTGTTCTGTCGATTTATCATAATAGTTACCTCTATAACTGAGACAGCGAGTAAATTTTATATGCATAAACCTCTGTAATAGAGATAACATTGTATTGTTTGTTTACTCATTCTTATTCTACCCACAAATGCCACACTTAAGTACGTAAGTAATTTTGAGCTTCAATGACTTGGACTAATTTTTTTTATTAAAACTCATTGATTACACATTTACTTATCACGTTATTTCATTTAATGATCGCACCTTTATAACTGAGATACTTAACCTGTATTCTCACCTCTATCAATGGAACCCTCTATAAATGAGACAGATATTTATTTATACCTGGATATCTGAGACACTGGGTTAGTGGAATACCTCTATAAGTGAAACGAAATTTCAGGTCCCTTGAAGACTCACTTAACCAGGTTTCACGTAATACTGTAATGCTGCAAAATTCTGTTGTTCTTACAGAGAGGAGAGATTCTGATTAAAGGTCCTCAGGTAATGCGTGGCTATAGAGACAATCCTCAAGCGAACAATGAGTCCTTTACAGAAGATGGTTGGTTCAGAACTGGAGATCTTGGAATTGTTGATGAAGATGGAGTCCTAACTATTGCTGATAGATTGAAGGAGCTTATCAAGGTAATTGAAGTATCATTTATTACTTTTAAAGTAGAACACTGAAGAATGGATAAGTTCCCAGATCAGCAAAGATATGTTTCTTGTGATGTGTCTCTCAATAAAACAAAATTTTTTTGGAATACCACAAGTTGATAAAACAAGAATTACTTACAATAGCACAGTTAATTGAGTAAATTGTCTTAATCTAATGATACAGCAGAGAAAAAGAAGAAGAAAGCAGAACTAAATGGCTGTTACTTCTTTGCTTAGTCTTCTAGAAATTTATCTGATAAACAAAAATGAATTTGCTGCTTATAACGTAGTAGCAGACTTAGGTTTCTCATATTAAAAAACATATTATTATAGCAGCGGTGTCGCAGTGGTATAGGCCTCGCAGGTCGCAGGTTTAATCCCTGTTAGTGCCAATACTGCTTTGCGTCAATTATTTCATTGCCGCTGCTCAATATTGACGAGGGAAAATATCGTGAGATAACCGGAGTGTGTAAGAACTAATCATTCGAAGATATATGACATTCACTAACCCACCAAAATTTGAAGACCGCTGCGCAGCAGTGGGACACTAAAAAAAGGGTTGAAGTTTTTTTTATTCTATGTCGATGACAATAGCTCCTCGATTTTACCTGCTGCTAAGTGACAGTGAAGACAATGACGTTAAACATAAAGTCAGTAAAATACCCAAATTGTGTTTAATTTGTTAATGTAATAAATTTCTAGGTCAAAGGCTTCCAAGTACCTCCTGCGGAATTGGAATCACTTTTACGTGAACACCCTTCAGTCAATGATGCGGCCGTGGTTGGCGTGCCTCATTCCTCTAAAGGAGAAACACCTAAAGCGTTTGTGGTTTTAAAAAGTGGACAAAAATGTTCAAACAAAGATATTAGTGACTATGTTAATGAAAGAGTGGCAGCATATAAAAGAATTGAAGACGTTATAGTTGTAGATGATATACCAAAGAGTGCGGCAGGGAAAATTTTGAGAAGGGTTTTAAAGGAAAAATATTTGTAACTAATGATACAATTAAATAATTATTAATTAGTATTAACAAAGACTGCGGATTCTCTTACTCCGGTTGAAACAGGCGCTGATAGTTACATTAATTCACAACTAACTATATACCATTCATCATCATCACTGATCGGAGTAGGTAGAGCTATTTAGGTTCATTGACCGCAAACATTGATGTTATTATGGATATTCTACGGGATTTCGATTGATACTCCGGGATTTTAATGAATATATTTAATATTACTACTTATCCTTAAACCGGTCCTTATACTTAATTGTCGGAGAAAAGGTATATTCTTACATTACTCCCTAAGGCGTAAATAGCTTTTTATTATTTTACTACTTAAAAAGCAATTTTTTATTTTTTTTATTCTGCGATAGGCCGAGCTTGACTACAGCTTGCCTGATGTTAAGCAATGATGTAGTCTACTATGGAACGCGCCAGCCTAGTATACCGATTCACTCGTGCAATTCCCGGGATTCGGTGATATCCATATTATTCTTACATATGGCAAGTACACAAAATAGCTCTACCTACTCCGATCTCTGATCATCATTCCCCTTGCCTTTTCCCATTTCTATTGGGGTCGGCTCCCAGTCTAACCTTATGCGGCCTAGCTACCAGAATTTTATGAGCGACTGCCATCAGACCTCGAAACCCGTTAGGAACCAGTAGCCCAGATCGTTAGACCAGGTGTCAGATTATATTGGCTTCTGACTACATATAACGATTATCATAGATGTGTTAAATGACAACGGGAACCGACGGCTTAACGTGCTCTCCGAGGCACGGAGTGTAGTCCCTCAACCAACCAGACACAGAAACAAATTTTTGTTGTTACACAAATATTGTCCGGGGCGGGAATCAAACCCGCGACCTCTCGGGCACAGTATAGCCTAATCGGACGGCTTACACCGCTCGACTACCGAGGTCGTCAACTAATATACCATTATAATAAAATAAAAAATCAGTTTATTTCAGGTAACAGACCCATAGAAAAAACCTATTTTTAATTGTAAAACATCATTAGTTATTCGATTTTATAATCATAACTTAACTTAAAAACTGGCATTTTAATTATCAATTCGATACTTCGATACTATTTCATATTTTTTGTAGAACATGTTTTTTCTTGTAAGTACCATATTTTTTATCTGTAATTAAATATTTTTTAAGACAGGTAATTTATAGATACATAAATAAAAAATAAATAATAAAGTATCATAAACTTTTTGTAACAATTATTTAAATTAGATACCGAATAAAAACTTTTAGATAGATATACACTAACTCCCGTATTCATAAATGTCTTATAAGCTCACTGCAGCTAAAATTGGTTTATAATTCATTTGTCTTTGTCTGTCATCTTGAGATTTACACTAGTAAGGAAGAGACAAAGTTCATTTTAACTAGAGTGTTATAAGATTTTTATGAATAAGACCATAAACATTAAGTGCAATATTGATAATAAAGTATTTTACCATGTTAATAATAAAAAATGTACTGTCATTACGTATTTTGTGGTTTTATTCTAAAATCTCAGTAATTTAAATAAAGGTAGGAACAAACTAGGAGCCCATTGTCCTTCTTCCGTTCTTAGGGAATATATTTTGAATGCGGGAAAATGCGTTACGCATGAACGCGTGACTCCCGTGCCGAAGTCCGAGCGAGCGGGACCTCGCGTGGTCTCTAGCTCTAGACTGCCGAGTCCGGTTTACAAACCTCCCGTTTTCCTCTAAGACCCTTGTACATGGCTGCGGGATAATCTACTACATTCACCAAAGAGTTCCTGATATAATATCGTTGGGTCCAGTCCTAGATAAAGATGAGGTAGCCTTTGCACCCTCTCCTCTAGAGATAGCGAGCGTTAAAATTTACTTGAAGGATTGAACACTTGAAATCTCATCAAAATACGAATTTCAAATCATTCATAGTGCGGGAATGGTGTAGTTTTAGTAGATTTTAATAAAATGTTTCGATATTTTTTATTTTTCTGTTACACAACCTTGTTTATGCAGGAGAACAGAACATAAATGAATCAGCAAATTCGATGCAGTCGTTTGGGAAGCATGAGCGTATATACGAGTACATTTCAGAGATACATTTTGATAGATTCCTTATCTAAATACATAAACATTTTATTGCTACATACTTACTAAGTATAAACTCATAAATAATCATATCATTACAAACACGACGGCGAACGCACGTTTCTTTTAACAGCGTTTAAATTATTCATTTATTTTAATTAAAATGTCTTTAAAAATTATCAAACCGTTAACTTTAAGACGTGTAAGTGTGTGTTTAAGGAATATAAGTGTGTGGTCGAGTGAAAAAGTAATAAGTTCGCCTTATAAAGACATTGAAATACCGAAATTAACAGTGGACGAGTATATATTTAGGGATTTAGATAAATGGGCGACAAAAACCGCTGTGGTAGGTATTTTTATAGTTATATTTTTATTGCTGTAGTTGCTTGCTTTAGACGATTGACGGGCCGGTGGCGTGGTCGATACTTGCTTTCCACGCCGCAGGTCGTGGTTTCGATTCCCACCTGAGTCAGATATTTGTGTGATGAACATGTCTGTTTGTCTTGAGTCTGGGTGTAATTATCTTTATTTAAGTATTTACAAAAAAAAAGTATAATATGTAGTATATAACCAGTTATTTGGTTTCCATAGTACAAGCTCTGCTTAGTTTGGGATCAGATCACCGTGTGTTTTAATATATTTATTATCAAACCGTAGGTAAAAATTAGTACATACAAGCTTCTGCCCACAGCTTCTCCCGCGTGGTACTTTTTGGGGTATAAGGTATTATATGTGTTAATCCAGACCACAATCTATCTCTGTGCTAAATTTCATCCAATTCCGTCTAGTTAGTTTTGCGTGAGAGTAACAAACATCCATACATTCTTGCAAACTTTTGCGATTATGATATTAGTAGGATGTTTGATAAAATATTTGAAGCGTCAGTCTGTCTGTGTATGGTGTATCCACTTGTGTGTATCATCAATGTTGTTACTTCGGCCGGATTTAAATCAGTTTTTTATTCTAAACTAGCGGATTCCGCAGACGTCGTCCTGCCCGGTAAAGCAGTGCCACCTGCCGGATCCAAAAACAGAATAGAAATCGGTCAAGCTGTTTCGGAGGAGCTTTTAAATTTCTCTCTACGTAAAAACTATCCTCATACTTCAAGGAATATTCTAAAAAAAGTATTAGCGAAATTGGTTCAGCCGTTCTCGAGTTATGCGCTTACCAACACATTCTGCGATTCATTTTTATATTATAGACTAGAAGCAATTGAGATGGTTTATAGCTAAGTTTCAAGAAAATAAGGTGTCGGAGATGTCTTCGAATGAATATTTATTAGACATGCTGGTGAGACATGATGGCTCAGTATTTTTCGCTTTATCGGTAAAGCGAAAAATCGTGAGGAAGCCAGCATGTATTAAATCTGGCCGAAGTGACAAACTTTTTAACGTATGTTCAATAGAACAGCGGTGATGAAACATATACAGAAAGATGTGCTGGCACGCCCGGAGATTGAACCCGCGACCTTATATTTCAAAGGCGAGGCTAATATTGCTGCGGTGTATATATTTTTTTAAAATATCTATTTCTCGACAAGGCCTTACCTCTCGTAGGTCCTACGGTCCAAACGTTTTAACAAAACGGCTCAAATAAGCAATTACTAGCAAGGTTTGCGTATTTAATTTTGCCCTCGACCGATGCGGTAACATCACCTGTTCACCTTGCTTGCATAATAATCGTCTTGTTATAAAATTAATCGATATTTGTGAATCGCGTCGAGAATCGAATAGAATCGAATGAGCAAAGTACATTGATAATAGCGCTAACAAACAAGGCATTGTCGATGTCGTTTATCAATTACAATCAAGGTCGATTGTGTTATTCCAATGTAATTATTTAAAAATAAAAAGAATTGTATTTACCTATCGATTAGGTCAGCTGCACGCAACGCAGCTAAATCGCCTGGCTGCACACTATGGTGTCTAGTGACACCAAATAAGAGTGTGGGTCGAAATTGTTGCTCCTTTGTTGTTTCCAACCATATAGAGCCTCAGTCCACTGCCACCTTCTCACCGAAAATGATTCGTAATCACGAGTGAATCCGTAATTAGGCAGACGCGTCCTATCGTAGGCTACATCATTGTTTAACATCAGGCAAGCCGTGTTCAAGCACAAGTCTATTCTAGGATAAAAAATAGTTATTGGTAACTATTCTGTGACGTCACTTCACGGAGAAGTTGAAGTGTTTATGACGTAAAAAACTCCAACCTTAGCTTAGCTAAGTAGCAGGATATAAATAAAAATGATGTCCGTTTTTGAGTTGCCTTATTTTCTATGGGACAGATGAAGGTACGAGGAGTCAACGCGGTCAACTACGCATTTATTTATGGCACAAAAGGAATTTATTACTCAAATAGAGTTCAAACTACAATTTTAATATATTAATGACACAAGTTTTGTTTGTTAATCACTACTTATGTACATAATTAGAAATACTATTAGTGAATCGGTATTTACTAGGTAAACGCGTTCCATGTAAGCCCGATCATCGCTTAGATTTTGGGTTTTTTATGGGACTTAATCCACCACCCCAATCCCGCTCCTGCTACTCCTGTAAGCCAGGATCGACAGCGACGCCATGAAGAGACTCAGGGTTTGAACTTTTCCAAGTGCTGAGACACCTAAAACTGTCTTGAACGGCACGAATTTAATCTATCTATATATATAAAAATCAATCGCTGTTCGTTAATCTCGCTAAAACTCAAGAACGGTGAATGGATTTATCTTGTCTTGATCTTGAAATGTTAGTGGAGGTCTAGGGAAGGTTTAAAAAGTGAGAAAAATTCAAATAATTGGCAGTGAAACCCTAAAAACAGCCCTTTTTTCCCATACAAACATTTTGATTGAGCGTCCTAAGCATGGAAAGTAAGCCAAGAGTGTGATAAAAGAGGCAAGGGAGACAGCATATAATAAAAGGAGAGGTAGTTTCTGGGTTTCACAAAAAGACTTACCTAATATAAAACATAACATTACGTCTGTTTTACCCGAAGATGTAGGCAGCGGTAAATACATCCACTTTTTTCTAATATAAATACACAAATATACATAAGTAGAAAGAGATATCTAGATAGCTTAAAGTTGGTAATTGTACCCAATATCGGCTTGCGCACCTTATTATGTATATGACCTAAACATTGCCTAATGTGGGTAATATTCACCTCTCTTCACTAGGCTAAGCTGACAAAGAAAACTTGTAAGTCTAATGATTTCCTATACTTTAATAAAAACGACGGACGAGTTGGAGGGTTCGACTCTCAACCACGTCGGACATATGTCTGGTTGTCTTCTCTAAGTATGTTTGTACAAAAAAGTACACCTCGAAGTTATAATTTTTTTAATTCAAAGTTTAAAGTCATCACCAACATCAGCCTGGGGGTCTACCATAGGCCTCCCTTTTAGAACGCCACAGCGATCGGTCGCCGGCCGTTAGCATCCATCAGCTTCCCGTAATTTAACAATGTCATCAGTCCACCTTGTGGCGGGCCTGTCGACGCTGCGCCAGTTGAGAAATTTTATTCAACAGGTTAACGGTTCTACAAGCGGTGTGGTCTGCATTGCCACTTCGATTGGCTCCTTTTGATTGCTATGTCGGTGTTCTAAAAGTTAATACAAATAATTTAAACATTTTCAGGTATGTGGAGTCACAAACAGAAGCTACACATACGAGCAGATATACAAGAAGTCAAGGGTTCTTGGTGCGAACCTAAGAAAAAAGTTTAATATTAAAGATGGCGACGTAATATCAGTAGTATTGCCTAATCTTCCTGAATACCCGATAGTTACATTTGGGATCCTTGCAGCTGGAGGAGTGGCGACTACACTCAACCCCTTGTATACAGCGTGTAAGCATATTGGCCACCCTTTTAACAATAACCTATTTCAATAAAAAACGCGGAGCGGTTGTTTTGTGATCGACTTGTTTTCTGATTCAAAAATGTTATTTAAATATTATAAATTCAAATCATTAAAGTTTAACTCTTTAGTTAAAATGGACTTTGTCTCTTTTTTACAAGTATAAATGCCAAGGTGACGGACAAAGACAAACGAATTAACTACAAACCCATTGTAGCTGTAATGAATATAAAAGACGTTTATGAATACGGGGGTTTGTTTGTAGTTAACATTAAAATACATTTTATTTAGATCTTTACACAAGGGAATAATTATATTTTTGCTTTAATAATATACATCCTTTTTTAAAAATAATTAATGAACTATTAATAAAAACTAAGGTAACGACATGTTGAGAAATAAGGTAAAAGAAGAAAACAGATTGATGACGTTTGAGACGGACACACTCTGATTTCATTGACAATGCCCTTCTAAAAGGTCAGGTCCATAGCACTCACAGCCGCTTAACATGTATAAGGTGTCGTACCACAATAGTTTAAAGAAGTAGGTATTGTTGGAGCTGCGGTATAGGGATGCCGTTATAAAATGTGTATAGCAATTTCTCTTTCTTACAACTGATTGCGGTTGTACTTGAATTGCAGTTGAATTACAGTGAAACTTGGTTAAGTGGGACCTGTATAAGTGAGAAACCTCCATAACTGAAACTGATGCTGAGGTCCCAACACTTTGGCACTGAATTACCTCTGTTTGTAGGGCGAAGTAAGCCTCTATATCTGGGATTTGTTCATTCGACTTATCATCGTAGTTGCCTCTATAACTGAGACAGCGAGTAAATTTTATATGCAAAAACCTCTGTAACTAAGATAACATTATTTCGTTTGTTTACTCATTCTTATTTTACCCACAAATTCCGCACTTAAGTACGTAAGTAATTTTGAGCTTCAATGACTTTCAGTTTTACCTATTTAAATAAGACAGATATTTGGAAATAAATGGAATAAATGGAATACCTCTTTAAGTGAAACGACATTTCAGGTCCCTTGAAGTCTCACTTAACCAGGTTTCACTGTGTTATTGAATAATACGATACGGTGTCATAGTACGGCTGCAGATAAACATACACGAAGTTAAGTATGCCTACCGCTTTAAGATAGACGGGTGGTAGTATGTAAATATTGTGTATGATTACACAAAAGAAAAATAATGTTTACTTTTCAGATGAAATACAGCGACAGATTATCGCATCGAATACTATATTGATGATCACGGATAAGGACAACGCACCTAAAGTTATAGAGGCGTTAAAATTATGTAAAAAGGATATTCCAATAATCACTATGAACACAGATAACAATTTAACACAAAAAACTATTTCTTTCGAAGAATTTATTAATGATGAACATGTAGATTTGAGTATTTTGAATCAAGTTAAAAGAAATCATGAAGATGTGGCATTTTTACCGTACTCTAGTGGAACAACTGGGTTACCAAAAGGTGTTCAGCTCACGAATAGAAATATTATAGCCAATTGTCAACAGCAAAATACTGAATTGAGACAATATAAACAAACAACTGGTACGTTTATTGAATTAAAACTTACTTCTCACGATGATTTTTGAACGTAAATATTTATTAATGCTGGTCAACCAGATTAAGGTCTCTTAAGTATTGGCGAAAGGTTTGAATGGTGGGGCAGTAGTTTTGGATTTAAGTTATAATTTTTACTTTATTTCTCTTCATCTATTAAAAAGAGATTATTGAATTGAAAGACCATTACAAGTCAAATTGTCTGTTTTACTAACGCTTCAAACGGAATTTTAGTGTTTCTATTTGTACAGAATAAAATAACTAAATCACCGAGACAATTTTCTAATAATTTCTTGTGGTATATCGGATTATCCACTGTCTTACATTTTTATAGAATTAAGTGCACTTATGCCAGTAATATATTACTCTGTCTACTAACATCAGCAACCATAAATAGCCTAAAAAGTCTTATTAATTAGCATTCCTTTATAATTGTAGCTGCCTATATATTTTCTTTTATCATTCGATTTTGTGTGTCCTGTCTTTGTCAAACAAATGTTTTTCATTCTTTCTTTCTATAATCACTTCAGACTCAAAATACCAATGCATCGCGTCACCGCTTCGGGGCTTATATTTTCTATATAATTTGTCATGTATTTCCTAATTAACTTTGGTTGCAGGATCACATCAAGATAGTGTATTGCTGGTATTACCAATGTTTCACTTTTATGGGTTAAGCATTTGTATGCTACATAAGATGTCTGCCGGTTTAAAGCTGGTTACGCTACCAAAATTCCAGCCAGAGTCTCTTCTCCATGCTCTATTGGAGTATAAACTGAACTTGCTTTATCTAGCGCCACCTATGGGTAAGCGTTACCATTGATATTAAAAATAAATAATTCTTCTAATTCCATTTTATATTCGAGTGTCCAATTTATATAAAAAAGTAAACCCAAACCCCTGGCCGCTTCAGCTGACTACATTTGGTCAAGTGCGTACACTCTCAAAGGCTGCACATTTTGCACATTTTATACTGTAAACCTGCTCAGGACGTACTTAGTTGTGCGTGTGGTTGAACGTCCAGTGTTCACAATATTCGAAACGAAAAGATAGAAGAACTAAAATTATACTAAAATGAACCGCAATAAAATCCGTTTTAATATAAAGCATAAACTAACTAACAGAATTTTAGTTTTTAGTATCATTTTGATTATTGATCTCACTAATCTTGTTTCTCCATACAAACTTTGGAACCCCGTTTCAACCCCTTAAAGGGTCAGTTTTGAAAAATCCTTTTTTAGTGCACCCCTAGACCCCATAAGGAACCTATGTGCCAAATTTGGAGTCTCCAGACCCAGCGGTTTGGGCTCTGCGTTGATATGTCAGTCAGTCAGTTTCTTCTTTTATATATATAGATTAGTTTGTAGAGAAAAAAACAGCTGTTAGCAGAAAGTACTTAATTTAATTAATCACTCCAACCAATTTATTTGTTGCACAGTCTTATTCCTTGGCTCTTACCCTCAAGTGACGGCTAAACATTTGGAAGCTGTCACAAACGTAACATGCGGCGCAGCTCCTTTACCTGACGCAGACATTCAAAGGCTCTTTGAAAAGGCTCAGGTAAACATCTTGCTATTAAATTCTTAAATTGAACTTTAAGCTTAATCCCTTTTTTATACTGTTATCTGAAAGCATATAAGCTCCCCTGAGTGGTTACTCTACTAAGGCAAAAGTGCAGAAGATTAAGGCCTAAACTGTCCCTTAATCCACCTGTCGACTCATACCCATCAGTGGAACGCAAATTCAGTTAGTAGGTAGTTGCTTTATCTAAACGATGACACCTTTGTTTTACAGCGAGAGATTAACTTTTTACAAGGATATGGTATGACAGAAGCATCTCCTTTAGTAAGTCTAACACCTCCGGGGCAGAAAACTTACTCTGAGGTCGGGTACCCACTTCCCAGTATACAATTAAGGATAGTTGATGATAAGATGAAAAATTTGGGACCAGGAGAAGTAAGTCAAGAATATAATTATTGTTGGACTGGTTCGCCATATCTTCAAACATAAAGCTGTTTCTATGGCTACAGCAGCCAGTGCAACCTAGGTACGCAGGAGGCTTTACATGCTCTCCAAGATATAGGGGTATCACAAAAACATCTTCCTGACTAGTTAAGAGAAATAAAAAAAAAATGACACTTATTTCTTCCATCGACTTCGGAAGCCAAGAGCAAACAAGCTGCTCTCTAATCCTCCGAGGCAGTCTTCAAATATACTATAATAGAACATTAATTTTTGTGTGACCGTAAAAGTTGAATTCAAATTTTCAGATTGGTGAACTTCTTGTAAAAGGACCAAATGTAATGAAAGGGTATTTAAATAACCCGGAAGCAAATAAAGAAGTGTTCGTTGATGATGTCTGGCTACGCTCTGGAGATCTAGCTAAAATTGATGAAAGAGGGCTAATCACAATATCTGGACGACTAAAAGAACTTATTAAGGTAAATATTGCACAATATCTTAAACATATTAATACCAAAATAATATAAGGAAAAGATTATTAAGATATTGTATAAGAATAAATAAAAATCCATTCTTAACTGAATAAAATAAAAGAAGCACCTGTTTGCACCTGAATTTTTTGATACTACACAGGTAGTATCAAAAAATTCTGTTTAGACAATCGAAACCCCTACGTAATAAAAATAGCAATGCCTGTAATACCATAACTGTTAAGTTTTGGTAATAAAGATACGCATTGTTATTTGTAGGACAAGTTCCTTAAAAATAAAAGATTTAATTATATAAAAGACATAAAAAAATACGTAATTGTGTTTATTACGTCTTTATAACAAATATGAGTCCAATTTGGCAAATTTTAAAATACCTTTTTTTTAGGTAAAAGGATACCAAGTACCTCCAGCAGAACTAGAAAACCTGCTAAAGGAGCACCCATCAATTTTAGACGTAGCTGTTATTGGTATACCTGATAATATTTCCGGAGAAAAGCCTAAAGCTTTTGTAGTACTTAAAAATGGAGCTGCAGCTAGTGCAGAAGATATTAAAGAGTTTGTTTCTAAAAGAGTAGCGCCTTATAAAAGAATAGAAGAAGTTGCGTTCTTAGATAGCATACCAAAGAATCCTTCAGGTAAAATTTTGAGACAAACCTTACAAGAGGAATATTGTTAAGTAAATGTTGTTATAAGTATTACTTCCATAATTGATTGTTAGTAATCGGTTCGACCGTCCTCAGACGGCTCACCGAAAAAGTCCGGAGAACCAATAGAGGCCCTTCAGGCTAATTCCTTTAGGTCATCAGCAAAAAAAAAAATATCGTTAGTAGAACAAATTCAGTTTAATTGGTGGTATATGATATGTTCGCTAGTTTCTATAGGTAGAACTTACTGTATAGATGACGCAAGAGTGAATTTTATTTGATGATTATAATGCAATTTAATGTTATATTAATATTGGCAAACAAAGAAGGTTTTTATTTATAAAGTCATCACTATTATTAGTCCGATATTTTTTCTATGGTTACTTAATTCAGACATATAATTTAGCATAAAATTTCATTACGAATACTATATAACATAATACGAATCTAAAATGATATAACTTACCACCACAGGTGAGACAAGGGCTGGCACTTAAGTTTGGCCATTCAGAGGGGTAACGTCGCCAGCTTTCTTGATACCTTGGCTGGGTACCAAGAAAGTATATTTTTATTTTTATTTCCTAAATGGTTTTAGCTTTGTTTTAATCATATTCATTAGAATTGAAATATAATGTTTTATGTGACATATATTTATTACTTAGTTGTTAATAGTTTGACGGGCCGGTGGCGTGGTCGGTAAGATACTTGGTTTTCACGCCGCAGGTCGTGGATCCAATTCCCATTCAAATCAGACTTGTGTATGAACACGTCTGTTTGTCTTGAGTCTGGGTGTAATTACCTATATGTAAGTATGTATTTACAAAAGAAAAGTATTTTAAGTAGTATGTTACCAGTTATCTGGTTTTCAAAGTACAAGCTCTGCTTAGTTTGGGATCAGATGGCCGTGTGTGTTAATGTACCACTATATTATATTACATAACATAGAATTTCTAATAACGTCAATACTGCGAAGTTCTCCATAATATATGTTACAAATTATCATATATATGAGGCATTTTTTTATCTGGCGCCTCGTTTCTTGTTAAAACCAATATTTTATAATAAAAATAATTTCCTTATCTCGTTTGGGTATTGGGGTTGACATTGTAAAACAAAAGTAGTAAAACTGAGATAAAAATTGATTAATAAACAATCTTTTATTTTTGTTGACGTCGTTGTTTTTGCAGCAGCATTTGTTTGGATTCTTGAATAATTAAACAACTCACTTACGATAAAACAGCCGTAAGATAGTCTAACGACAAGCCAATCGGTTTTGTTTGTGACAACTTGCCCGCAGAGTGCGCACTGTAATACTGCCGTCTTAAGAATAAAGAGCACATCTGCCATTTTTTTCGTAATTAAGTTATTAACATACTCGGAATCAGTAAAAGATACTGATTCCGATGATATCAATAACTTAGTTACGATGAAAATGTCAGATGTGCTCTTTATCCTTAAGACGGCAGCATAGTGGTCTTGCGTTAGTTTGTCTTTAGACTATTTTGTAGCAAGTAGGTAGGCTAGATTACTCAAACTACAATGCTATCTTTGTTTTAGA
Source organism: Meganola albula (assembly GCA_936450015.1). Lineage (NCBI taxonomy): Eukaryota > Metazoa > Arthropoda > Insecta > Lepidoptera > Nolidae > Meganola > Meganola albula. The sequence continues at coordinate 3,305,067 of OW388156.1, read as the reverse complement.
ACATAACAATTTGTTTATTTTTCCATGGCGTTAGTCAAGCCTTTTTTTACTAGGGGATCATTTATGGATCCCCTCGCCCTGTATGGACGCAGGGTGGTGGGTATGTGGGACTCCATCTAGTTACCCGAACTAAAACCCCCTTCGGGTGTTCCTTTCGCGTATCTTGGCCAAGGTGTCACGGGAACCATGTGACACAACCGCCACACCCTGAATGCTGGCTCGCCATTTGTGTTAATCTAGCCTAGCTTAACTTAAACTGAACTTCCACATTTTGAAATGTTTTTCCTTGAAAAATATTCTGATTCTGATTTCATAATCATGAGGTTTTATCAATTCTAGTAGGAAAAAAGCTGAGATGGATGATTTTTATTAAAACTGTACAATTGAAAACAATGTACTAAAATGAGTTTTACAATGAATGTTTGGTAGGTATTGCTCAATGTTCTCTAAACAATTGACAAAAAATTTAGTTCAATAGGTAGGTACTCGTAATCATCGCTAGCCAGAACAAGTTATTCGAAATTTTTAACCTTTAAAATGCTTTCTTGTAGAATTAGTACATTTTAAGATTGTACACACAAAGAAGCGAGTAAAATATTTATAGAAATATAGGGGTGTAAACCAGACCAACCATCAACCGGAGAGCTATAGGTAAAGTGTCAGGATGGTCTTTTATATTAACTTAGTTATGCAAATCGGTAAGTAGTTACACTGGGAAGCCATCGTTTAAACTTTAAACAGTAACGCCCAGATTACCCTACCTACCCAAGTATTAAACTATTATGGGTTCCTAGGGGATTCAGTAAATAAAACTAAGATAAAAGGTGAATTAACCGCGCACACGATCGCTCAACTTGGCGTCTCGTAAGTTGGTCTACTGATTCGCCAGCGGACGTCTACGGGGTCCAACGATATATTGATTTAAATAGGTAATAGTTAACACAGACAAAGCACATTATACATAATCATAAAGCTATACATAGATAACAGTTCATTCAGTCGAACAGCTCTGCGATGTCACATGTCAGACTTGACGTCTGACGTTGATTCGATCCGAACACACTATGACCGACAACAGAAATTGCAGGTGTTAATGATATGCCAAACAAAATAATTCCAACTAACCAGTTTAATGAGCTTCTAATAAAGAAGATAAAACATTAGCATCTGACAGGCGCCACTGTCATATAATATTTCCAAAATTATACAATAGACGGCATCGAGTCGTAATAATTCAAATGATAGTTAAGTAGCAATCAAAATAAAATGAGATACACAGTCTTGGGTAGTTAGCATAAATTTATTTTGAAATATTGGCAATGTGGTTTTTAGAGATCCTTATGAACATGACATGAAAAACAAAAGGCTGCCTTTCCTGATGTAAAGCAATGATGCAGTCTACGATGGAACGCGCTTACCCAAATACCGATTCACTCGTGACTTGAAGACCGGCGGATTATAGCTATCGGGAAAAATAGATGCCGGCAGCGACTTCCACAACTTGGCAGTTCGCACAATGAAAGTGAAAGCGCTTTGTGCGTACCCGTGGAATTTCGACCATATAACGGTGGCACATAGCCGTACCTCTACTTTTCCGATGGAAGAACGGGGATAGGGGAATAAGATTATGTAATTCCAACGCACACTCTCCGAGGTGTATGTTGTTTTATTCAATGTTTTTCAAAAGTACGAACGCTTTTAAGAAACGATACTAAGAGAATAATTAAAAAAAAATCATATTTACAAATCCTTGTTGCTGACATTTATAAAAAATGACTAAGATACAGATTTGGTAGTAAGGTACGGAACTATACGATAGCAAAATAAACGTAAACTTGATCATTCTTGAATACTTTTACTAGGTAATATTACATATATGGCGCCAAACACTAGTCTCATATTGTTTTCTTTTGATTTAAATGGCTCGTTAAGTCCGTTTAGTTTATAATTTATTATACCTACGTCTTAAGTTAGATCATAAAACTTGTTATTGTTTTTTGTATCCGTGTATATATTAACCATAGGTAAATTTTTTACACTATTAGGTAGACAGCTCATTATTAATATATTGTTTATTTGATTTAATATCTTTACACTTTAGACTCGAATAATCTCCAAAAGAACTAAAGTACTAACTAGAGAACTAAAGTAATCGACGTAGCCCACCGGCTTAGTAAGCTGAAGTGGCAGTGGGCCGGTTATATCTGCCGCAGAACTGACAACCGCTGGGGTAAACGAGTTCTTGAGTGGAAACCACAAACGCAAACGTAGCGTAGGACGCCCACCTGGAGTGAAGATCTCAGCAGGGCGGCCGACAACAACTGGATGAGAAAAGCCGCGAATCGTGATCAGTGGCGCATTTTAGGAGAGGCCTATGTCCAGCAGTGGACCAGAATAGGCTGATGATGAATCTCCAAAAGGTTTGCAACTATAAAAAGTGAAGTTGAGATGTAATTTCTATAAAATTCATCAGTTTTTTTCGGATTTGCACAAAATGTACTTTAGCCTACATGATTTAGCTATTGACAGTATAAAATTCCATTTACCTCTATCACCAGATGTTTGTACCAAATATATATTGTTTTTGTTGAAATTTATCCATTTCCATGCTTTAGGCATCCATCAATGTTTTGCTGAATTCTTTCCAAATTTTATCACACTAATTCGATACACATTTACCACTTTGTCACCAATAAAATATCTGTGCCTTTTCTAATCGCATAGGTAATAAATATTCTTTCAAAGGTTTCAAATACTCACCTAACTAGTTTTACGTAAAACTAGAAGTTCTATTACATCATTTTCCTATTGAATTAATTACTTCCAAATCAATTAAGATTTTCGCAACACATTATATTAATGTGACACTTCATTGGTTAAGAATGTTGTATGCCTTTGACATATTGCTAGTTTGCTACGTTAACCTCTTAATTGACACCAATGATAACGTCAACGCATAGTACAATGTTAAATCAAAAACCCTCGACATTGACGCTGAAGAAGTCGGCGAACGACTCATTACCGAAGAAACCTGTCGAAGCCTGCGACAGAAATACTATACGGACACTGACGCCGTTGCCGTTAAAACGGCTGACACGGACAACTCCCAAAGTTTTAGACCAATTTGAATGGATAAACATCGTTTTTTAAAATACTGCAATTTATTTTTACACTGCAAATGCTGTCAAAACAATTCACTAATATGTTTTAAAATACCTTGCCATGTTCTCAGGTAGCTTTGGTGATCTACCTACTTATTCGTTTCAAATTGTTTGCATTCCAAAAGTCTGCTGTGTTTTCCAAACTAACTGGTTTCGCAGATATAAATATTGTTGTTGATTCAAACTTATTGGAGTCGTTAGTTTTTTTTTGTTTTCTTTAGATCCAATGTAACCTCGAACGGCCTTGCCAATAGGTATTTCGTAGTTTGTTATTTAAACATCTGTGTGGTGTATGAAAATTGTTTAAATATGAAACTATTAAATAATATTTTCAAGGTCTATCTACAGTTTTGATTTACCTTCCTTCTTTTATCTCTCACATAATATTTTATAAGAAATATTTGATGTTTTAAGTGTTCATTTATAAACTTATAAAACTTCAAAGATAAATGAGGACTTCGCTTAACCTTGTCCACTAAAGCTACAGTACATCAAATCTAAGAAGTTGACGTTTCACTGTTTTCTATTAAATTAGCTTAATAGAGGCGTAATTCACACTATTTTTATTAGCTTTCCTGTAAAATAATTGAATTATGAAGCTATTTTTATTTTAACATAACATTTTTTAACATAACAATTTTCATACAAAAAATAAAATTCTAAATGTACTACGTTTAGAACTGTCAAACGGTACTTCTTAGATTTGATGGTCACTCATGTTTTGTCTTTCTGTAACATCATTGTTTTCTTTTCTCCTCTTAGCAAACACAGAATTTATAACTAATTTAGTCTTTCTATTGACCTTTGTTCTCTTCTTAGTTAATATTTCTCGACCTGACACAGAGCAATGAGGTCGTCATCGGATTTGGTTCCAACTGAAGCACCGACAGTCTACTTATTTGTAAATAATAGTTATAATTTATCATTCCGATTTGATGTTAATTTCTAATCTGCTAGGTGGGTTTTTTCGTGAAAGTCTAGACATACCAAACTTCCGTAGTTTTAATAGAAAACGAGGTCTACATAATATAATGCGGACTTATAAATTTAGCGATCACTTCTGCCACAGTTTGGCGAAGTAATTAATAATCACAAGGTCCGGAATTCCAATTCCGGATCTCAAAAAAATGTTGTATATCTGTTAGTTCTTCATAGGCGGACATATGACATCCACCAAGCCGCAGTACGCCAGCGTGTGTGGATTAGCCTTAAAATCTCATCTCGTAACATAGTTGAGAGAAGACCCGTGCTGTGGGACACTAAAAGGGTTAGTGAGAGAGCTACTTTAGCCGCTGCCCTATTGATAAATCATGCCTCGTTCTTAAACATTTGTGAATATACGATGCATCTGTGTATATACCTACTAGTGGCGAAGAGTACAAGCCGATTCCAATCGTTCCCTTTAGGAATTGATTAACAACGTTTACTTGATTAAAGTCCCTACTATAATATTATAAATGCGAAAGTTACTCTGTCTGTCTGTTACGCTTTCCCGCTTAAACTACTGAACCGATTTGGATGAAATTGGGTATGGAGGTAGTTTGAGACCCGAGAAAGGACATCGGATAGTTTTTATCCGAGTGCGCAAAAAGAAGGTAATGTTTTGGCGCGATAACCGACATACACGTGGGCGAAGCCGCTGTCGGAAAGCTAGTTATACCTATAAAGCCTAAGAGTTTTAAATAGCATCAAAATTAAGTACCTATGAAGGTGGTGGTCGTCATAGTAACATCGGTGACGCTATTGAAGAGATATTATTTTCTTAAGTTAGAACTTTTTTTCTCTGCCTTCCCTTTTCAGATTTTACACCCTTCGCTACTGATACCTACTTACTTACAAGTCAACATCCTTAGGTAAACATTATTTTAGAATGAAGCCAAAATATTTGACCAAGCCATCTTGGTACTTTGAAACATCGTAAAATTAATGTAGCAAAAACCCAGATTTGAATACAAAATGCGTGGGTTGGTTTTAAGGAGTCTCATTCAAAGCATGACACACTGATGCAGAATACCATATCTGGACAAGTAACACAATTGTTTTTACTTTTAGCCTGACTTTCGCCAACCTTGTAGGAATTTGTGCCTGGTTTTTAAAAACTTACGTTTATTGATTGCATTTACTCTCTCAAAAAGTATAAGTATTTATTTATATAAGGCTGGTAATGGTTTTCCCTTGATTTTATCCGATGCAAAACGACAATGCAGATAAATATGTTATAGCAGTATTGCATAGGTACCGTGACGGACCGGCGGCGTTTTTGGTAAGATGCTTGCTTTTCTTTTGGTAGTGGGTTCGATACCCACCCAAGACGTGGTAAGCGTACCTATTTGCTTTTATCTTCGCTTTGCTTACATTGTGCGAACTGCCAAGTTGTGGAATTCGCTGCCAACATATATGTTTCCCGATAGCTATAATCTGACTGTCTGAAGAAAGGAAGAAAGTCACAAGTGAATCGGTATTTACTGGGTAAGCGCGTTCCATCGTAGACGGCACCATTGCTTCACATCAGGCTACTTGTGGCCAAGCGCAAGCCTATAGGATAAAAAAAATCTGCCAGTTGGATTCCCTGGTCGAGCAAAAGACATTTATTATACTTAGAAAATCTTAGTTACAATTCGCAGTTTTGAATTGTACCCGATGAATGGCAACAGGCTGATCACGTATGTATTGGGATACTAAAAACAGATCTAGATAAAGTGAAACGACTTTTGATTTGATTGTTATTGCGTATCTGGCCGAATCATTGATATTCTATCTTTGTCTACAACTACAACTAATACAAGTGTGTGCCTTAAATAGAGGTTTCCCTTGACATAAAAGAGGTCAAGAAATTTATATTAATAATATCCTGATAAAACGCAAGTATCTTCTCAACTCTAAACTGAAACTGAAATAAAACTGAAATAAAACTACTTTATAACGGATTTTATCGCGGTTTATTTTAGATCCCGACGTTTGACGGGCCGGTGGCGTGGTCGGTAAGATACTTGCTTTTCACGCCGCAGGTCGTGGGTTCGATTCCCACCCGAGACAAACATTTGTTTACATATGTCTGTTTGTCTTGTGTCTGGGTGTAACTAGGTATCTATATTTAAGTATATATTTATGAAATAAAAGTATTATAAGTAGTATATTACCAGTTATCTGGTTTCCTTAGTACAAACTCTGCTTAGTTTGGGATCAGATGACCGTGTGTGTTAATGTCCCACTATATTTAAAGTCTTTTCAGACTTCATGTCCGGAAACGTCGGGAACTAAAATCTAAAATAAACCACGATAAAATTCGTTATAAAGTAGTTTTATTTCAATGTGTGATATTCGCGTAAATCTAAGACAATACTTTAAAGAGATAAATCTTGGGAAGTGTCACCTTCTGCTAGATAGATGATTGAAAGACGACTAAAAAGGTTAGCTAAAACACTACAAGTTAAAGTTTTTCGTATAAATGTATAAAATTTGCTCAAAATAGAAACTAGATAAAAATATTAACATAAAATACAGTCAGGATATGTTCAGCACCGACTTAAATTGGCAGATGATAATGATATTAAGTACAAGGACGATGGTCCGTTATATGCCCCGTTGGGGTAATTTTCTATTTAATTAACTTAATATGGGCATAAGGAGTAAGTCCCTTACAGTGTGCCAAAGTAGTATTAAGTCGCTCAAAATGCCGTTTCCACGTTCAAAACTCAGATTTGTCACTTCTTTTACCCTAAAAAATAGAGAGGTGACGTAAAACAATCAGTCAATACTCAATTGTAGATACCGATTACACTCTATGGCTGTTCGGTACCGCACCCAACAGGTTGAACGACTGTACGAAATAGTTCTAAAGACTGTGTATTTACTTATATTTTATTCAGTAAAAATAATCCCACCAAAAACAATTTCATGTAAAGCGATGTGCCAAGAAAAGTACATATTATTTTCATTATGAAAAAGTCATTAGATTAAGAGAGTCAATCTCTTATCTCTACGCGCCTTTTTTCCGGTGGGAAATCCTTGATGGATACCCCCACCTGAGTGCAGTGCAGGAGGTTATTTGGGACTCCCGCGGGTGTACTGTCCCACACTTATTTCCGAAAGACCCGGCTAGTGATGGCCAAACTACACGCCCCAACCCAACAGGCTCTAACTTTCATCATAGCTATAGCATTCTCTAATCTGAATTCGTTTTACGTTCTCTAAAATACAAACCTTAAACCATAGTTAAAATAATCGGCTTAGTTTTTTCGTTACTCCAGTATTCTTGGTACGAGTTTTCAATACGAAAAAGTTTTCAAGTATTGAACCTGTAAAGATAAGTTAAAATGCACATAAATCTTCTAATTATTTTACATATTCTGTTTCCAATCCATTTTTTTCTATTTGTAGCATTACATCTTCTTTTAAATTAATGTTTTGTATGAAAGAAATGAATTTGAAAACTTTTTTCGTATCGATGAACTCGTACAAGGATGTAGCCTATGAGCCAGTATTGGCACTTAATTAAGCCATAGTGAATGAGTTCCTTTATATTCTTTAAGATAATCACAATAGTCTTGAGGAACCTCTTATTAAAAGCAGAAAATCCTAACAATAGTAAATTACATATTTTAAAAGTATGTAAGTAAAAAAACGTAATATTTATCATAATAGTTTCAATGAATACAGTTTCAACTAAGAGTTAATCAAACATCTTTGTAATGTGACAAATCGTGACGTGACCTGTATAGTCACAAATATTATACGAAACAATGACGAAATATTTTCTGAGTAAACAAAAGAAGACAGCAACACCACAGCAATACTTAGAAACAAAAATACCTCACGGATCTATCGAGTCAACATTTATGGAAATAAAAAAGTTCGTTTACCATATTAAAATGATGAATCACATGAAATCCCAAGTGCGCATTCCAAAGCAGGTTTTTATACTGGCGTTTTTTGCACGGTTTGTTTTACGCGTTGACACGCACTTATCAACGCGTATCATACATAACTATAAACAGTCTAATTCCGCTGTTTATAAGAGTTGCAGCATGAAAGCGACAATATTGGCATAGTAAAGCCCAACTCGGTAGCATAAAACGCGCGTAACGAAAAACAAGTTCAAATGGTTTATAAAACGTAAGTCTGAAACCGGTTAAATAGCGCGTCTTTTTTAAAGCCGCTTACACACTATATCTTTGAAACATCGCGCGTCGTTTATTAAAACCTTTTTAACAAACAAACAATGTATTTTCAAGTCTTTGAACTCTAAATTCTTTAGAATCAATTATGTGATTTCCCACATTTTGAACTTTATCTAGATTAATAATAACCAAGTAGGTAATACAATTTTCCTATAAATAAACAAATTCGAATTTTTACATGTCCATTATTAATTAATTATTCTATTAGTTAGATTATGACATACTAGCTGACCCGGCGAATTTCTTACCGCCTAACAGTCTATGAATGTCGTTTACCTTTTAGCTGAACTAATTTAGGCTTTGATGAACGTAATACAATGATACAAAATAACATTATTATAGATAGAAACATAAAAGTATTAGTAATACCTTAATCAATGATTATGAAAACGTACACAATGATAATAAAAATTAAAAAGTACTTCAAACTCATGTCAGAAAAAAATCGAAGGCCCGGAATTTCTTGAGATGACGCGAATTCTATGTAAAATATCTTCAGACATGTTATCTTTGTATTTGTTCCATAGGTCACGTGGGTTCGATGGGAAGCATGTCGAAATGATTATAGCAAATTATGTGCGTATCTGACTTGGAGATGCAGAAATAATTTCTATAGCGATTGTCGTGTCCCAACGATTATCGTTTTCAAGCAAATTCAGCTCTTTACATGCTGCACGAAATGTGGGGCACACTATACCATTAACAGTTCGTAGTAATTCAAATGATGTTGGCCCTCGAACATGTACCAGCAACAACCGCAAATAGAAACATTTATTATTCTTCGGATGAACTGTGTAAATACGACCAATAGCATCAGTAGAACGCATATCTGGATGACCAGGAACTGCATCGCCTTGCTTCCGACGTTTAAATTTCTTCGATTTAGCGTTCCAAGTGTAATAACGTGGCATTTCTGAGTAAAGCTAAGTTCGTGCGAACGGATCGCTTTGACAAATCGACGCCGATACAATGGATAACCATCGTTGCCTGTAATGGTCTCTGCCGTCAATTTTCGTGGATACCGTTTGGAACACTTGCCGTCGACCATGCACGGTGATTGGCGGTTGATAGTGCCACACGGTCCATGAATCATATTCGTGATTACAACATCATGTAGGTCTGGATCGGTTTCAGGAGCAGGAATCTGTGCACATATGATGTCATCTATTTGATATGGCCGAATTCTTTCGACTAACCAAATTAGAATATGAGCATGCGGTAGACCTTGTTTTTGCCATTCGATTGAATATATCCAGCATCGAGTATTCCCAAAGACGTGTTGCTTAACAATGTAATTCATTAGTGACCGAATTTACGAATAATAATAATATGTATAATAATAACAATAATAATAATAAGGCCGTAGGGCAGCTTGTGGCGAGCTGTTATGGCGTAGCAACCATACGGACCCGAGTGCTCCAGGGAGAAGATCCTGTCCCTCACCTCCTTGGCTTATCTTTACTGGCTGGCTGGAGTGAACCCTGACGGGGGACAGATCTCCCACCTCTTGCTAGCCTTCATTGACCGGCTTGAGTTGAGTCGTGAGAGTAGAGATGCTCGGAGGAGGAAGTGTCCCGTAAGTGGCTAGTGGGCACGTGAGGCTGGACCCTTAGGGAGCCAATGATTGGGTAGAATGCCGTGGGACACCGCTCTACTCCTCTAGCCCCACAGAATATGTTATCCCTTGTCGCTTCTTTTAGCGACCATACGGGGGCCCATTTATTGAGTGGGCCAGTCACCCCCTGCCATTTTATCCATGTTAATTTGCATTGGTCAGGCAGGGGCCATAGTCCATCCATAGTCCTAGTTACCTAATCCATTAGCACCCACCACCATAACCTAGATTTTAGTTCCTATATTCTGCAATAGTCCTGCTCTAACCGGGGATTGTCTTTTGTTGTACCTATATGGTGCGAACAGGGACAATCGTCGGTTGGTGCCACATTACATTTAGAGCAAAATTGTCTAACAGGCCTCTACGTGTTGGCTTCGGCCCCACGCACGCCTTCCAAAAGTCCGGAGCTCCATAGCTCCGAGATAAAAAAAAAGACAAACAAAATAATAATAATTATTATTATTTTTTTTATTAATTTTATCTCATTAGTCGTGTAAGTACAATATCACGTGTTTCCAAGTTTTCACCAACAATCAGGATTGCCATTTCATCTATTGTTGGAGCATTAAATGTGCGTTCATGTGTTTCAGCTGGTCTTTTATCTGCTCTGATCACAAATTTATAGTCATCACTTGGCATGCGCTCTAAAGCAGTCTTGAACAGCCTGACCAATTCATGATGTTCATGAAGCATTAGCTGCAGATCTTGGAGAATTACTCTTTTCGTAGCTGTGTTGATCCCTTGACGCCGGTCAAGTTGTTCTTCCATATTGCCCATGAAGTATATTTGCAAGAATTTATGCTGTGCATCTTCTATAGGTTGCAATGATCCAATGCGATGGCAAATCTGGCCTTGAATCTGTAAAGTCAAAGCCATATTTAGAGTTATATTTACAAACACTTTTTTCAAATAATAACGTTTCGCCATAAAGCAGGGAGCACAATGGCTCTGGTGGCGGGACCAATAATGGCAATTTCACTTTACCACTAAGGCAGCACAAACCAGGCTTTTCACCAGCAAACTTCAATGCTCCACAATACTGGCAAACTACGTCCATTGCACCAATGCAAACTAAACGATGCAAGCTGTAGTAGATGGTGCAATCATATACAAACGCTGCTCAATTCAAATCAGTACTTGAACCATTTCTTCTTGCACTCTGTTCATCTGTACGATAAGCTCGACGATTTCTCGTTTCTAACCTAGCTGTTTCACGGGCTCTTTGCGCTTCTGTTTGAGAAGCACGAATTAATTCCTTTCTTTGCTCCATACTAACGCGGCGCTCTTCTCGTGCAATTTCTCGTTCTTCATCAGATAATTGACTCACGATATTCCGTTGCCTAATTGCATTACGGCTTCGCTGGGAAAAAATAGATCTTCTAGTACGCGGTATTGTTATTAATATTAATACTGAATGTGCTTTCGCATAAAACCACAAAACCACCAAATAGACATTGACAATAGACATAGACAATAGCTCAAAGAGTATATAATCACTACGTATGAATAGCTTATCTATAAAAATCATAGACAACCTATAAAAAGACATTTACACTTTTGTTAACCTGTAGAATAAATCATATATATTATTTTCGGAAATAAAAATTAAATTGAAATGATTAAGTATTCATTAATATGTATTATGCTATTCTGGGCGGAGACAAATCCAACTTATCAATAACCATTAAAATTAGTTCAGCAGATCTCGAGTTATAAGTGTTGTAACAAACCCGTCTTTCTTTTATATATATAGATTATGCCCAAAGAAAGATAGAAAAAAATAAAAAACTGAGTAAGCAACTTCCCATTTTTGAAGTCGGTTAAATACGCCACCTAGTAAAAATCTTTGTGTTAGTTACCTATGTATGTATTTATAAAAAATATTTCGGTACCTAATATGTAGATATGTATATAAATTCCTAGTACCTTTATCACAAACACATAAATTATTATTATTATAAACATTTATGTACAGTCGACTACAAAAAGATGTATCCAATGTAATCTTACAAAATGATGTATCCCTGCGAGTGCCACAATGATCTACCCAAAGAATGTGACAAACATAGTAGCCATCAAACCTGACAGTAACATGTATGCGTATAAAGAGCAATAATTATGTATCCCACTACATTTCCTCTGAGAAGTATACTTACAAGCTTAATTAAATATATATCCACATAATGTGAAAGAAAATTATATTCTTCCAATGTTCCAAAGAAATGTAACCATCTTAAAGCATAGACTCCAACAAAGAGGTTTGAAATTCATTGTGAAAAACAAAAATCCGATTGGCCTGTTGACGTATTAGTTAGTGAAACTTCCTCAAATTTTGAATTTCGAAAATTCACCGAGAAGAGTGCCATCTTGCCAGATGAATAACCCGTCCCTTTCATTTCGGTCGTGACGTCATGGATGTGTCATTCCCTTTGCATCTTGCTTCCTACCCATTTTTTGCTGTGTTTGAATTACGTTCAACTTCAAAGAGGTTTGATATCAATATCAAACTCAGAATCAATGTTTTTATGACCTTCTTTAGTTTTTTAATGATATTTATTTTCGGAGATTGCTATATTTTAAAATTCGATATCTGTTCTTAGCTAAAAAGTTAAGGGTCATGGGTCATTAAATTTTTAAAGTTATAATCTATCGTGAATGAGGGTTATTGCATGAGTTATTACAAAGTTAACAACAACTTAACTTGCTTAACACGTTGAATACCAAGGAATATTTTGACCCGAAATCAGTTCCCATCGTAATTAGGCATACCCACGACAAGATACATCGTAGTTTGCAGCCTGGGTACATATGTAATACCGGTTGCCGCTCTACGAGATAGATCGCTATGTCTTGTGTTAGGTAATTTGGAAATCTCGCGGATGCTAAATCATTTTGTGTTTTCTGAAAAATACTACGATATATTTCCTAGCTGGCATTTCTGTTACAATTTTCTTACAAGTTAAGTCGTAGTAGCACTCAACGTGTTGATTTGAGTATAGATGACGCTGTGCCTATTTATAAAAATATTAATTTTACTAGCTGTCAGCCCGCGGCTTCGCCCGCGCGTATGTCGGTTGTCGTGCTAAACCAATAACCTCTTTTTGCGCAGTAGGATAGGAGCTACTTAGGTCGTTAAACGGGACTTTTAATAAAAATATCGTGGGACATTAACACACACACATCTGATCCCAAACTAAGCAGAGCTTCTACTATGGATATCAGATAACTGGTGATATACTATGACATATAATACTTTTCTTTGGTAAATAAATACTTAAATAATAGATAATTACACCCAGACTCAAGACAAACAGACATGTTCATCACATAAATGTCTGACTTGGTTGGGACTCGAACCCATGACTTGCGGCGTGAAAAGCAAGTCTCGTACCGACCACGCCATCGGCCCGTCATTTAGCGCTTTGGCGTACAAGCGCGACAGACAGACAATTACTTTCGCATTTATCACATTATTGAGAAAGAACATTGTATTCTTTAAATGTTCATACTAGTGACATAATACAAAAAAAAGACTGTCGCTTCACGTGAAACGCTTTTCATTGATTTGAGTTCTATGTTTTTAAACGGCATTCTCAGAGTAGGTAGAAACTCTTTATTTTACTCAATTCATTTCAAACCTCTTTGTTGGAGTCTATACTTAATTTTAAGCTGACTACATTTCTTTGGAAAATTGGAAGAATATAATTTTCTTTCACATTATGTGGATATATATTTAATTAAGCTTGTAAGTATACTTGTCAGAGGAAATGTAGTGGGATACATAATTATTGCTCTTTACACGCATACATGTTACTGTCAGGTTTGATGGCTACTATGTTTGTCACATTCTTTGGGTAGATCATTGTGGCACTCGCAGGGATACATCATTTTGTAAGATTACATTGGATACATCTTTTTGTAGTCGACTACCAAAATAAGGAATTCGTACTTATATAATAATTTAAAATAATAATATAATGTTTAAGTGCTAATAAAAAACATAGTGCTTACTTATAAGGAATTTTGTTACAATTCATTGAAAAACATCAATATCACATAAAATACATAAGTACTTTATGTGATATTGTGTATTTATCAGTACATACTTATGTATGTACTTAAATTTTTATTACGGAAATTGCTCAAATAATTATAATATTTTTTTTTCACACATACCTGCACACAGCGCCATAAGTCCCAAATAGAATTAGATGAAACATCACAGAGATAGATTATGGTCTGGATAAACACATAGGCTACTTTTTATCCCAACAAGTACCACACGGGTGAAACTATAGGCAGAAGCTAGTATAACATAAATGCGCACAAAACAGATAAAGAAAATGATATTAGGTATCTTTAAGGCCTATCCTTAAAGATACCTAATATCATTTTCTTTCAAATTAAATTAATGAAAAATCAAAAATACGATGGTTCAATTTTAAAATGAATTTAAATTTAAACATTTAAATAAAAAGAAACAAACCAACCTTCAAAGTTTTTGAGAAACTGGTGAATGGTTTTTGAGAAAAAACAAGGTTATTTAAACTAGATAAACATTATAATAATCTTTTACTAATAAAACGTAGGCTTTGTCTTTCTCCAAAAAAAAATTGAGAATTCTTCAATCTGAATCCCCACACGGGATCCCCGGGTGGTGCAAATTAGGTGACAGTAAGTAGACTATAAGCTTCGGTTGTGGTTAGTGACCACTCACCACATAAATTGCTGTCAATCGGTCTTACCATGTTTCAGAGCGATGTCAGGAAACACCGTTTGAGAGGGTGCGTTGGAATAGTTGCTCCTCTATGGTTTCATCGTGGTCGTGGTGTCACTTACATCGAAAACTACTCGCACCTAATCACCAATGGATCGGTATACTGGGTAAGCAGGACCCATTTTAGACCATACCGTCATGAAATGAAATGAAATGAAAATATGCTTTATTTTTTTTGAGACGCGAGTCTACATAACAAGAGTCCAATTTCTTTTCCTACCGTGCAGTGATTGACTGGCAACTACTGAGAAACACTGCTAAAAAACTCAGTAGGCTTTTTTCTTTTTTAAATGAAGTACTTATATCTATTACATTTTATTTGTTTAATGTGTGTCACTTATCAGCAGGCACATTGTGGTCAAGCGCTTGCCAATTCTAGATTTACAAAATATATATTTTTTCTTATTGTAGATAATTACATTGTTGTAATTTAACACATCTAGGACAATCGTTAAAATGTAGTCAGAAGCCTATATAATCTGACACCTGGTCTAATCATATCTGCTACTGGTTCCCTACGGGTTTCGAGGTCTGATGGCAGTCGCTCGTATAATTCTGGTAGCTAGCCGCATCAGGTTAGACTGGGAGCCGACCCCAATAGAAATGGTAAAAAGGCAAGGGGAATGATGATGATGATGTAGATAATTACATCCAGACAAGGCATAAATATGCCTAACATAAAATAAAAATCGTTTGTATATCTAGATAAACGTAGCAAGGGCCTTTGCGCGTTCTAAAACATTCAAATAAAAAATACATATAGACGTCGTTAAGGTAAAGTAAATATTCATTTCACATCACATTCCAAGACTATCACATAATCGATGCGTAAATCACGATTATTTAGAATAATAATATCTTGTGTGTGAAGTAAAAAAAAGTCGAATCTCAACAAAAACAAAATATTGCTCCACGAGAATTCATTACAAATCTTGCAGAGCTACAAGTCGGTTGTGTGAAGCAGTGTTGTTCGACATAATCGTGATCGAATAAACAAAATAAATATTAAACAAAAATGGTGTCAAAGTTGTTTGTAATAATACTTGTTGTTGGAACTGCTAGTGCGGCGACGTGGATTGCAAAACAACCTACAAAGCCTAAAGAATTCGGTGAGTTTTAAATTGGAACAATTTTTTTTTATTGTTTACATTTTTGCGTACACTAGAACAAAACTCGAAAGCGAAACAGCGAAATTCGACGTGTTGTCCCGCGACGAAAGGGTTATCTTTGAGGAGCCGGCGGCGGCGTGGTCGGTAAGATACTTGCTTTTCACGCCGCAGGTTGTGTGGGATTCGATTCCCATCCGAGACAGACATTTGTGTGATGAACATGTCTGTTTATTTCAAGTCTGGATAAAAAAAAATATATAGTTAGTTCATGTATAGTATATACCAGTTATATAGTTTCCATAACACAAGCTCTGCTTAGCTTGGGATCAGGACCGTGTGTGTTAATGTCCCAGAATATTATAATTTTTATTATTATTTTATACAGTATGTTAATTAATCTAAGGCGTCAATCAAATAAAATCAAATTAATATATTAAAATAAAAAAAAATATAAACAAAAACATAGCGACAAGATGAAAAAAAATTAATTGTATTGAAGTTTACAAACATCCTGATAAAAATCAAAATAGCGGCACGGATAGTATCTAGCGTTGAAGTTCTTCCGCTCTTCCTCATTGATAGAAAAGTGCAATGCGTAAGGAATACTTTTTTCATACCTGTTTATTATAATATTATTTTCATATTTAGAACTCTTTTTGCCTTTTTTGGTGGAAATATTATTTTTAGTATCTATAGGTTTTAGGGGAGGCCTTTGCCTAGCAGTGGGATGATCCGGGCTAGTAATAATAATAGATAATAGGTTTTAAACCTCTCCATTATCTCTATGCTAATCCATGGGATCCATGCCAATTTAGGTGTCCCGGGACTTGGCCGAGTCTTTTCACGGCGCCGTTGTCGATCCTGGCTTACAGGAGTAGCATAGCGGGATTGCGGTAGTGGGTTAAGTCCTAAAGAAAAAAATCTATAGGTGGCGTACGGGTTAACGGGAACGCCTTTTATTCCATTATCATACTATATTTATGACATATTATGACATAATATTGTTGTTATTAATTATACCTTCACTAGTATTGAGCACTAGTATTGAAACAATTCACACAAAGATGAGTAGGCCAGGGATCGAATCTGCGACCTTTTCATTTACATATAGTGACATATTGACCGTGATCTTATGCTTTTGGTAATGAGGTTCGTGACCTTAATTCTTTTATCAGATAAATTCTTAGTAATAAAACAGGTTATAATGGGTTTTTTTTGACAAAACTGTAGTCCTGTGGAAAGCATGTTAGCTTAATAACCGCGAGATCCCGGGTTTCCTTTTGTGTTAAGCAATGATGTAGTCTACGTTGGGAAGCGCCTCGCACTCGTTACTACAAATGGTTTTCGGTGAGATGGTGGTAGTTGAATAAGGCTCCGTATGGTTAGAGACCATAAAGAAGCAACAATTTCAACTCACCCTCACCAGACATCGCACCCGAATACGGCAAGGCCGGCGGTGTGGCTTTGTCTGGAGAGTAGTCACTAATCACGGCCGAAGCCTGCCACTAGTTAATTACCAGTAACCATAATATCTAGTTGATTGTCACCTGATTTGCACCACCCGGGGACCAAGTGGGGGATTCAGATAAAAGGTGCACTCTCGCGGACGAAGGTGACTCATCCTCCAAAATGTACTAAATACTTAGTGATGCTTACTGGGCGTTTACACTGCAAAACAAAACATGATACAAGCATAGTCTTATCTCTTTCTACTCATCTCTAGAC